>JAOQGH010000005.1:12800103-12810869 GCA_025769975.1 Gallinago jamesoni | reverse complement strand
GATTTTGTTAAATCACTGTTTCACCTTAATAAATACTTCACTGCTTCACTCTAACTAGTGAAGTCAATCACTCCGTCCGTGACAGTAGAAAACAGCATTTGATGGACCCACCTTGGAGAAGAGCTCCCCAAACCCAACTGTTGAGTGTCCTGTAACAATGCACCCCGTGGTTAACCACATAACAGAGATAAGGACGCCTACCTCACACAGGGGACATTATGCTCACACTTCATCTCTGTGTAACCAAAGAATGCTTTCATCATCGTAGATTGAATTCCAGTATCTTTTCTTTTGCTCTTTCAATTTTCAGTAATGCCTTAAGCCTCCTGCGGAGAAAAACTTCCTTCTGAGGAGGAAATTTAAGAAGACAAAAAAAAACAAGTAAAACCTTTAAGATTTGACCAATAAAGGAATTAGTAATTTTCAGATTTTGTGGCTGTTTAATGAAAATGACAAGAAGGAACAAGGCAACACGTCACTATCGATTCAGATACTGGGCATGATAATGTTTCCTGTGGGTCGGGTGGATCCACGCCGCATCGTGCACCGATCAAAAGAATGTCCTAAAGTAATTCCCCACCTTTCTTAGGTGTTTACCGTAGATATTACTAAGTTTTGAGAAGACAGCCCCTGAACGTTATGTATATGAGCCCCCTTTCCCGCTGAGCCAGCATAACATCCTTCAAGAAAAAATGTAATTAAGTTAGACTTGTGAACGATAATGAGTTTCTATTACACCCCGCTGAGAGTAGCAGCAACATCTGAAAATTATTTTTCGCTGTCTACAACCAAGCAATAGGTCCTTTATTAGAAACAGGGATAGAGCTGATACTTGGACTGTTGCTGTTCCAAACTTACTTTGAGACCAAACACTTTTGAAGGATGATGCTGTGGATTAAAGCTCTGTAAAAATGGAGCTTCACTCAGGCAGGACAGTGCTGGAAGTCTCGGGGAATTACTTGTACAAACCCTTTCCCTTCCAGTGTGGTACAACCTGCTGGCTGCACTGTAGCCGTGCTCAAGTAGCACAACCTCTTCCATCTCCTTCAGCCACCACTGACCAGTGCCGTGGAGACTTGATTACGAAGAAGACAAGCAGCGAGATGCCTCTGGGACTGGTTCTGGGCTCACTGCACCTTCCGGTTCCAGGGCTTGCTGAGGCAGAAGCCCTTTCTGATTTTTTCCTCTATACAGTTTTATAGAATCATAGAATGGTCTGGGTTAGAAGGCACCTTAAAGATCATCCAGTTCCATCCCCCTGCCCTGGGCAGGGACACCTCTCACCAGACCAGGTTGCTCAAAGCCCCCTCCAACCTGGCCTTGAACCCCTCCAGGGATGGGGCAGCCACAACTTCTCTGGGCAACCTGGGCCAGGCTCTCACTACCCTAAAAGTGAAAAATTTCTTCCCAATATCTAATCTAAAACTCCCCTCTTCCAGTTTGAAGCCACTAACCTTCGTCCTGTGACTACATGCCTTTGTAAAAAGACCCTCTCCAGCTTTCTTGTAGGCCCCCTTCAGGGGATGTTTTGCTAGAAAACTTTTTAAGCTTCATTCCAGGTTTTCAATTTGCAATGTCATGTGCACAGGAGCTCCACATCTCTGCAATCCACTCCCCAAAACAAACCCTTCCTTGGGGTTTTCTGAACCTGCTAGTTTAGTCTGCATCAGCATGGGGGTAGAGGAGGCAGTGAAATACTCTTCTCAATTCAAGCCACCCCTGACTTTCTCAGGCTCTGTCATAACCTCCCCTCTATCTTTTCTTTTCCAGGTTGGACTCCTTGGCCCCTTCACCATTCATTCCTCGGGGAGAAGCTGCTTTGTGCCCCTTGCCCAGCCTTGCTGGACACCCTGGAGAGGGGAGCCAGACCCAGCTGCTGGGCTCAGAGACAAACAGTGGTTTGCACAGACTCATAACAGGATCCTCTGGTTTGGTCTTTGTTTATTCCTTGATAATTCCTCACACTTGATTCACCTGATTGCTCTTGAGCACTAAGCTTATAACAGAGATCGCCTGAGAAAATATAAGTCCAACTTCTCATTCCTCAGGGCACCAGTCAAGGACCATCAGAGTACATATAACGTATACATGTACGTGTGGGTATGTATACAATTAACACTGGGAGGGGGTTGTCCCGTGACCATACTTTTTATTCAACTGCATTAAATGCCATCAGATGCTCTATTACTGGCCACTATTATGAGTTCTTTACACTCGGCCCTTTTTCCCTTTGGGAGTTCAGGGGTTTTTTTAAGAATGAAACAGAGAAAACCCAATCTGTTGGTCCTTGCAACGCAGGAAAGAGGACTCTCTTCCTACATAGAAGCAACAGTTTATTTAGGACCCCAATCACACCAGGATAAAAAACTCTTGTGAATTTTATCCAAGAGACTTCACTGCCTTAATCCTGGATAATCCATATCTAATCCTTTTTATAATCTTACTCATCTATTTGCCTCAATAGTTTTCCACAGCAGGGAGTTTATGTTTCGTAAAAGGAATATTTTCCTCTTTCTTTTTTGGAAATGAGTTTTATTATCAGAGATGTTTCTCTTCTGCAAGGGTTCTTTATCCAAACTGAACATAAATCACCTTTTTTTGATGCCATGCCTTGCTAAACAGTTGTTTTGTTTCCCAACAGGACTTGTGCTCCAGGTGGCCAATGGCTGCTACCAGGTACATTTTGGACCCAGGAACTGTCACAGACCCCTGAAACCCTTAAGTGTCAAACACATACTGAATAGAGTAGATATATATTCAATATTGAACAGAATATATTTTAATCAGAAGAAAAGCAGTCCACAGTACCCTATAAGAATGCTAACCCAGCATAATTCAGGGCTGGCCATGATGGAGACAGACAAGAAATCGTCTCTTCTAGTTGGCATCATGTTGGACATATGGGACAATCTTCCAGCTGCCTTTTCCAAAATCCTTTTCAGGATTCCAAATTCAGATTTGGATCCTGAAATCCTGGTTTCAGGATGCAAAACCCAAGCAATCCTGAAGACTTCCTCCAAGGGACTGGGACTGAGACTCCGTCTCAGCCAGGCAATCTGGACCGCCTGGCCAGCCTGCCAGTGAGCCCTTCTGCCGGTCAGGACCTTCATTGGTGAGGATGGGAGACTGCAGAAGGTGTGGGCAGGAGGCAAGCAGGGGCACAGAGCTGCCCTTCTGCTCGCACGCTCCACGGTCCAGAGGCAGAAAGCCAAGAGAAGCCACAAATGTGGGACACGAGAGATTTAGTTTTCCGGTCACAGCACTCACTGGTGTGGCAGACGTGTTGATTTCTGGCTTAGGAATCTGCTTGAATTATCTCTATTGTTCTTAAGAAAACCAGATGGATGTGCATTTTCCTTTTTTTTTTTTTTTTGGTGTGTGTGTGAATGATTTAAAAAAAGCTAGACAGAAAATGCAGCTGCTACATATCACTGCTTTCTCATCCTGACAGAAACAAATCAGCCAGCCTTCAAACTTTTGTTAACCACTTGGGATGAAGGGGACATTGCATCTCCTCCAGAGTAAATAATGCAAATCCGGCAAATATTCAAAACAGGTATAATACATATAACACAAAACACTGTATTAAACTGAATAATCTATTAGCGATCAAAGAGCTGGAACCAAAACCACGCTCTACAAATAACATGCCAAAAATGAACTGCAAACTGTATACCAAGATGGGTAATAACAAAGAGAGAAAGGCAGATTTGTCACCAGGATGCGGGTGGTGCAGATATCTATTTTTTGCTTGGGGAACCTACAAATTGTAACCCTTAGTAATCGCCAAAGAAATCCTACCTTTCATTAAGCAGAGCATCCTCACTTGAAATTCAAATCTCTGTGCTCAGCTACCCAACTCCTCGTTTTATTATGAATTTCAGAGAAAACTCCTTTGCCCCCAAACCCTGAATGCAATTTCCAAACCACAGGCTAATTACACGCAGCTAACGAACGCGGTTGGCATCACACCGCACAGAGCTGCTGGCTTGCACTCATGGAGAATCGGACCCTCACGGTGGGTACTGGGGTGCAAGAAGACGACTGTCCCCTTCCCATCCGGTATATATAGCACCGCTTCAAAAGATCCCTCAATTTTTTTTTTCAAGTTGCTGCTAATAAAAGCAGTTTCCTAGCAGTGCTAGATCTAAAATGCGAGCAGATCACTTCCAGCTGCTCCTTATCAAATTTCCGTTGTCATCTGACACTGTTCATTTACAGTATATCAATCTAGCTCGGTAATGTTTGAAATATTAATTACGCAGCAGCCTCGGCTCATTAGGGATGCGCCGAGCGGGATGCACGCCTGTTTACAGGTACCCACACCGCTGTGCACAACAAATAATCAGCGCTTTTTCTCCCTTAGGGTATGTCTGAGCAGAACTACTCAAACTGGCTTTAATTGAGGCAGCTCGGGTGCTGTACCTGCTCTGCGCCTCAGCCGCAGTAATGAGTTTTGGGGAGACACAAGGTATATTAGGATCCACCGAGGATCCTCGACGGCCCCTCTTCGGGCTGTGCGGGCAGAGTTTACTTTTATTCACGTCTGTCCGAACCTGCCTACACTCTGTACTCACCTGTGTGGGCACTAAGACACTGTTAATAACCCCCTGCTACGAGGAGGAGGAGGAGGAGGAGGAACACCTCCCGTCCCCCCAAACCCCGCTGGCTGGGATGCGGTGGGGTGCTGCTGGCATCAGTGCCAGGTCAGGGTGGGCTGGCTGGTGGGTGCTCACCCACATTTCCAGCAGCTGAGCTGCCCTTGTGATTAGCAGCACGTTTAAATCCAGTTCCCCCACCCGGCCACCCTGCCCTCTCTTTCGCCAGGCTCCTTTAAGGCAAGGCTGGAGCACGTAAAGCACAGGAGAAGAAAAGCACAGGGGGGGTTGTTCTCCACGAACAGCAATAACTGGCCCTTCCTGGAGGCACCCAACAAGAAGACACCTGATAGCACTTTGCCCCCCACCCCACTCCTGGCTGAGGCCCGTGGCTATTATCACACGAATGAGAAAACAGGGGCTTTGCACAAGCCGAGCTCAGGTGGCAGCACGCGAAGCTCCTTCTCTCTCATGCACCCTCTTGGCTGCCTCTAGCCATGCCCCAGCAGACCTTGCCTTGGTTTTTGCCTTTTAGGGAGGTGAGTGTCACGTTTTGGGGGGAGAAGAGGAGCCATCGAGCCAGGTGTCACTCTGCTGTATCAGCAGCGCTGCGGCTCTGCCCAAACACACCACGAAATACCGGGGTGAGGCACAGGATTCGACCCCGCCTGCACCCACATCTTTTCCCCGATGAGGCAGAATCGAGGAGCCAGTCAAGGAGCACACACATGCACTAAAAGCTGTCATTTAAATGCCTGGAAAATAGCCTAATTTCTGCATACTCTGGCTGCCTATTGCTGAGATGCTGGAGGAAGATGGGCCAGTGATTGACAAAGTGAGACATTAACTCCATCAAGCAGATGGAGAACAGCATAATTATGAAAATAATAACAGTGATTGGCCGAGATATGACAACAACAAAAAAAAACCCTGTAGGAATTATTTACGTTTAGGGTTGTTGGGGCCTAATTTATTTTAGTATTTGAACAGCAAGAGAAAACAGAAATCACGGCTCCTGAAACACTGTGTCAATGCTCATAATGGGTAGCATAGCCCAGAACAACGGGTACCAGCTAAAGTGGTTTAATCACATCTCCTGATGAAGGAAATTAACCTTTATTTGGGGCTGACGTGCGCATGTCATCCAACAGCATCTCTCAAAAGGCTCACACTTGCTTCCATCGCAGTTAATGGCTTAAATGAGTTCAGTGTGGTCTGGAGCGAGCCGAGCTCGGATGCGCGGGGATGCCAGATAAGGGGAATTAAGCTGCACCCAGAGGACCAGCTCTAGAGCAATTAAAGTCCCTCATCAACAAACAATTTGCAGGGAGATGGGGAAGGATCGATAAAGGAGTTGGTTTTGAATAAAAAGACAGCACATGCTGCAATTCTATTTATGCCTCCACGTTTCAAGAGGGGTAAATCTGGCCACGTATTCACAGCCAGGAAGCCGGTGACCTTCCCAAATAAAACACTCTCATCTATAAATTGAAATATGACTGTGAAGATTGTTGTGCTGCCAGGAACACTTGCATTTTTCATACTTAACCCTAAATCTTTTTGCCTCTCTGAAGTTTTTCATCCATTTCCCTGTCGCATTTGTTATTTGTCAAAGCCAGTTGGCCCCGTACCACCCCACTTTCACACTCCGGGAGGCAGGGTGTTACCTGGGCAGGGTGGGATCAGACCTGTCCCCTCCCTTCATCCTGGTGGGCTCTCCCTCCTCACTAATTGCTGGCCCATCCTCCCAGTCCTTACGTGGGTGAAGGATGTTTCAGGATGTAATGGCACTGTATTATCCACAGGGACCCCTGCCACAGGACAGGACAGACACTGCTCAGGGAAGGGAGAGTCATTCAGTGCTTAAATTCATTTTCATTCAATGGGGAACCTCAGCCTTATTTACCGCACCCCTCCAGCCTCCGTGCTTGATTTTTCCTGGCCTTTCCAGGGGTGTGCATCATTCTGCCTCACAAATGCTATTCAGCTGCTCTCTGCCTCTCCCCAGGAGAAAGCAGAAATCTGCTCTTGTTGCAAGTGGGGAAGCCAAGGCAGAGGGACATCTGCGATGCCCGGAGAAAACCAAGTGCAGAGCTAGAAATCAAGCCTCTGAGGATGCTCCCCGCCTCCCTGGCTGCCCCCTATCAGTGACAGCCTCATTCCACAGGGAATCCTGTGGAATCCTGCCACCCAAATGGTTTTGAGCCAGTTCCAACAGAGGTGAGAAACTCCAGCAAAAAGTTACCTCTTCGAGACACATCATAGTGCCTGCAGAAACCAGCGTGTCTTCGCTGACCTCGTACCTGCTCCAGGATGGTGGAAAGAGCCGAAGCCATCCGTGGCTGGCAGCCCCTGCCTTTCAGAAGCACAGAATTCACTCAATTAAAGAAGAAATGTTCATTTTTGTCTGAATTTTTCCCCAGTCAGGTTGTTGTATTTTGCTCTATTTTATTTAAGGCAGTAAAATAAAAAAATAGAGTATTAATTACACGCTGCCAAGATCTTTGGAGAAAAATTCAATATTATCTTTTACCGCAAAGAAGAAATTAATCAAGGCTCCATTCCAAATCCAGCAGCAGTCCTGACTTTGACGTGCAGAGGAAAATAATAACTTTCAGCACATACTAATTGTCTTGTTAACATGGATTATGCAGCCAGCCAAATAAATGTCATTCACACTTTTATGAGAAAGAACATAAATCTAAAAATCGGAAATGCATAATATTTTCTAATGTTTTCTTTTCTCCCCATTCTGCATTCATAGCCTAAATATATTTACATTTTTAATCCACGCAAACAAAGCAAGGCTCTGCTGGAGATTTTTGAAACCTCCCAGGGGTCCCAAGCTCAAGGTGATCAGATTTTGAAAATAACAAGCTTGGTTCCCGTGTAGCCTTAAAACCAGTTTATACTTTCTTGGCACTGCAAAGCAGTTCTGAAGTAAGGATATTTTACACTCAATTTAATTTATGCTGCCAGGCAGTACAAGCCAGCGCTGGGGTAGCCTGGGTAGAGAAGCGAGTGTGCTGAATGACTGTTTTGATTCCTCTGCCGGGATGGGATGGGTCCAGGAACTGAGGAGCAAAGCTGAGCCCCCCCGGGGTGGCTTCACCAGTTTGAGGTGACTGCCTGAGCCCAGCGGGCTGGTACCTCCCTCAGTTGAACCCATCTTTCTCCCCAGCAACACCAGTTATGTGCTCAATGGTCACTTTTATCTCCCAGAGCCCTTGTATCACCTTCACTTCACGCCGGGGACAGGGGATGGTGACACACAAAGCCACCCAGCAGCGTGGGGGCTGGCTGGCACTGCAGCCCCTGGCTCAGCAAGGCAGCAGCCAGACCCTCCTGACAGGCAAAGCGGTTGCTCGACTGAAGGGAGGACCAGCCACGCAAGGAGATTCAGACGAGCACAGGGTACCGATAAACTTCCCTCATTAACGTTGCCTCTGTAGTTATCAAAATTCAGCATTCGCCTCTCCCCCACGCATCAGGCTCTGGAAAAGCAGCACCCACTGTGGGGACCCTGGCCACCCCAGAACAAACTGGATTTCTCAACAGGAACTCTTCCTCGGGTTTTAACAGCAGCCTGGCAAACAGCACAGCTCCGGCACCACGCTGGGCTAAAGGTAGTGATGGGGAGCCCTGGATCCCTCTCACCAGCCTGTTCCCCTGCAGGATGACCCCAGCCCCAGCATTGCCACAGCCACCCCAGTGCTGGTACACGTTAACCTGGCTACCAGGGTATCCCTTCTAACACCACTCCTTATTGCCCCATCTACTGGGAGCAAGTCCAGAGGAGGCCATGAAGATGTTCCGAGGGCTGGAGACCCGCTGCTTGCGAGGACAGGCTGAGAGAGGTGGGGACGTTCAGCCTGGAGAAGAGAAGGCTTCAATGAGACCTTAGAGCCCCTTCCAGTCCCTAAAGGGGCTCCAGGAGAGATGGGGAGAGACTCTGGATCAGGGAGAGGAGCCATAGGATGAGGGGGAATGGTTTTAAACTGAAAGAGGGGAGATTTAGGTTAGGAAGAAATTAAGAAGAAATTCTTTCCTGTGAGGGTGGTGAGACACTGGCCCAGGTTGCCCAGAGAAGCTGTAGATGCCTCTTATCTGGAGGTGTTTAAGGCCAAGATGAGCCACCTGGTCTGGTGGGATGTGTCCCTGCCCATGGCAGGGTGGTTGGAATTAAATGGTCTTTAAGGTCCCTTCCAACCTAAACCATTCTACGATTCTGTGATGAACTCCAAACCTGTCACAGAAGCCACACTGTGCCTGTCCCCAGACTGGCTCTGAGCTTGTGCAGCGTCTAGAGATGCTGCCTCTAAACCCAGGAGATGAATGGTCTCAGCATGGCCCTGGGTCTGGATTAGGGAGCACCAAAACCAGTACCAAGGTGCTGTTCTCCTTCAGGGTGAGAAGCAAGCTGGCTCAGCATGAACATGAGATGCTCTGCAGGCTGCAAACACAGATAGACACACACACACCCCCCCCAGGTCATAAGCACCCGGTGCAGAAGGTATGAAGCCAGTCCTGTCTCTCTGCAGGAAGGAGGCTGAGGGATTGATTTTTGTGCAGCTCTGAAGCCCTGCCATACTTCACAAAAGTAAAAAAGAACAAGAGACCTGCTGTACAAAGCCACGTACCGACACTGCAGCGTCACCCAGCTGAGGAGCAGAGCGAGCTGAGTGGGGAAGGGACCTCGACAGACCCATTCGAGCAAAGGCTTACGGACAGACACAATTAAAATGAGCAATATAGTTTCAATTAACTGTTCTCCCCAGCAGCACAGGCTTGGAAAGGACTCTTAATAGATCTCTTCCACCGCAGTGCACAAACTCTATTGCCGTTGCTTCACCGATTATTGAAAGTTAGCAGAGTGAGGCAGCCCTCTCACAACACCTTCAATAGCCATTTGAGGATCTGTCTCTTACTAACCGGCTGTTCCGTGTGTTGAGGAGGCTAAGCAGGGTACAGAGTGTAACCATTTTTCAGATAAGTTTATCTGCTCAGGCCCCCCCCCAGCTCAGTGCCTTTGGGGGATGCACTGGCCCTGCTGCCACCCCCCCACCCCATACCCAGAGCTGCATCCCAGCCCCCAAGGGACAGCTGGACCAGGCTGCGTCTGGCTCGATTAAATCTCCGGTAGATTTTTCCTCTTCTCAGACAGAGAGACATCCAGAGGGTTTTAAAGCTTTTTTTTTTTTTTTTTTTTTAAGCTTGCAAAATACTCCCCCAGGGAGGGCAGGCTCCTGCCAGCCCCACCATGGGGCTTTCGCGTGTGACCTCCTAATAGGGCAGGGAGCGCCGAGCAGATTTATTTAGCCAGGTGTGAAGGTCAGCCACCTGCATGTCTGGGCATTTGGAAGCAATATTAAATTTAACATCCACACTGTCGGTATGCAGAGGCTCTGGAAGAAATTCTGGCTTTAACAGCCAGCAAAGCAAAGAGCATCAAGGAAAACAGAGCTGTGCTTTCGTTCTCCATTTCAAAAGCACAGGATTGTTTTTAATAGAAATTATTAACCTTTCGAACAACTGACCTAGAGATGTCAGATATTCTCTAATTCTACAGTTTTGAAATCAATCCTGGCAGACTTTCTAAAAAGCCTATTACAAAAATAGACAATACCACTCAAGTTTTTCATGAGAAGTGACAACTACCAACAGTTTCTTCCTTTTCTTTTCCTCTGGCTTCTCCTTAGCTACAAGAAAATGAAGTGTCCTGTGACTGAGGCTCAGAGGCCACGTCTGGTCCTGGCACAGACTTTCCATGCCCTTGGGACTCCACTTCTGTATTTGTTAAAAAGCAATGGAGTTACCCACCAACTTTGCACAAAGGTACTAGAGTGTCCTTGCATAGGAAAGATTACAGAACTGCAAGTTATTTTCTCCTAGAATTAGATACTCCCATTATTTCCTTTAGGTCCCACTGAACAGAGTCTTGTCCTGTCTTGATTCTTCTTCTTATCAATGTCCACTTTAATTTAGGTAACTGCCATGGTGCCCAAGGCCACCAAGCATGGGATACCTTGAACATCCAACCCCCCAACCTCCTCCTTTATTTTAGCAGAAAACCAGACTCCCACGTTTTAAGTTCCTCCTAGCTCTCGTGTTGATGGCCCACAAGTTGAGGACTCAGGTGACAAAGTCCCTCCTACTATAACTCAAGAC
>JAOQGH010000005.1:12786216-12800003 GCA_025769975.1 Gallinago jamesoni | reverse complement strand
GGATACCTTGAACATCCAACCCCCCAACCTCCTCCTTTATTTTAGCAGAAAACCAGACTCCCACGTTTTAAGTTCCTGCATAGCCAGAAAAATTACAAAGTCCTATTTTCTTATGGAAAGACCTCAAGCAGATTTTTTTTTACATCCCCCAAGATACGAGTTCATGCTGCAGGTTTTCTCTCACCTGTCTGGCTATTTTTACAGAGCGGTTCAGAAAGCCGTTAACTTTCTAAGCTCTTTTCTGACAAATTGCATTGAAATTGGCCAATTCTTCAAAAGTTAACAAGAACAGCCTGAGAGGCGGACTCACATGCATTTGGTATTCCCACAGTCCTTGTTCTCTCCAGTAAAGCAGCACACAAAACACAATTAACAGCCAGTCTGATGAGGCTGGTACTGATGGGATTAACAGCCCTGGACCCAGGTTCAGAGCTGAAATCACCCCTCAGTGCATGTACCCCAGAATCGGAGGGCAGCAGAGGCAGACAGGGATTTGAGGCATCAGAAGTGCTAAAATACAGAAGCGGCCTTTCCAGTTTGGATCCTAATCTGGATCTAAATTGGCTCTTGCACTCTCTAAATCCGATTCCAATATCCTGGCTCTATCTCCTGCTCCAACAGAGACATCACATGGGTACAATTTACCCTAGAGGGGAGCTGGACATCACTGGCAACTTCTGAGCAAATTTGCACACTTTGCTGATTGCCTCAACTGTGAGTCTGTGTCCTGCTGCTACCCCCGTCCTGGAGAAGCACTCCAACATTTAAAGGTCTCTGACAACAACCCAAACCCACAGGTGACCTGTAGCTTTGGTCTGTGTATAGCAGAGGGCAGCAGACACTGGGCATTGTACAGTTTTGGGGTAGCTACCACCAAAGAACTCAGGGGAAGAACAGATTTCTGGGCGTTGGACTCCTCCTACAAACATCTTGCATTGCTTCCAGGTACCCAGGGGTGGAAAAAGCAAGAGAAAGTAAGCATGAGTGTGTAGGGAGAGCAAAAATTTTCACTTTAGATTAAGGGATGAAAGGAGGTGACATTAAGGACAAGAAAATGTAGTCAAATTACACCTTCCCTCTCCTACAAATATCCCAATGTAGAGTCACAAAATTGCTGAGGCATTGTTGATGAAAATTCAGCTTCTTTCCCTGACCACAGTGGATACTTCAGAAGAAAATTCCTACACAAATCCCAATTTGAACTGTGTAATTCAAGGTTTCCTGATGCAAGCCCTTTCCAAATAGGGTCAACATTCCTCCAGGCTTCCTGCTATTCCCCACCAACACTCTGCTCTCCTTGCTCCCCTCTTATATTAAAAATCAAACTCGGTAATGGGTGTTCTACCCCTCTTCGTCTGGATCTATATCTCATTTTTCTCCAAGGGTTTTGAAATACTGGACAACACCAGACAAAAATCCTTTTTTTTTTTTCTAACCTGAAAGAAATAATTTCACCTCGATGGCTGCAGTGAACATGCTGCAATAACAAGAAGATTTTCTAGAACGGTAAATTACTTAGTGGTGGTACCAACTGGGAGCAATGTTGGTTTGTAGCATCAGATGTAATCTTTCAGCAATGGGGGGGGGAATGCTTTCAGGGAAATGTTTTTTGTCATTGGGCACTACAGTGGTGCATCCAATTACACTGGTTTCATTTCAGATCCAGGGGACACAGCTCCACGGAGAAATCAGCCACAATAAACACGTGTGG
Source organism: Gallinago jamesoni (assembly GCA_025769975.1). Lineage (NCBI taxonomy): Eukaryota > Metazoa > Chordata > Aves > Charadriiformes > Scolopacidae > Gallinago > Gallinago jamesoni. Next base: position 12,798,292 of record JAOQGH010000005.1, on the reverse strand, counting down.
CAGGGGCTCAGCCAGCAGGAATAGGAGCCTGTGTGTGCCCTGCTCCATGAGACAGGGCACAAAGTCTGTCTTATTTCTCCTCAGCTCCTTTTGGGCTCCTTAGAGAAATCTCAAGGCTTTTGATAGCCCAAGGGGAGGCCCACAAAGCAGGCAGGTTGAAGGGAGGCACAAGCATCATGCTCAATTTGGAAAACTAAGTCAACACATCAAAATTTGTTTGGAGCCAAAGGAATTCTGACCTAAAAATCTCCAAGTCTGTTCTTAATCTTCCTAGTACACTGGCCTTTGAAAACTTTTCTTTTAAAGATCTTGAACTCCACAGAGGGTCCCGCTGGCAAGGAGCTGAGGCAGCACACAGAGGCTAGGTGTGCTCTGGGTGTCCTTCAGAGATCCTCCATCTCCGTTATGAACTCCCTCATCGATTATTCCTCTTCTTCCTACTCCATTGCTCTCCCATCTGCCAATATTATCTGTTATCTTTTCTAGCTGTCATTCTCATTGATTTCTCCAGCCTTCTTCCCTTGCTCCAGACTCACTGTCAGCGTGTAGGCGTTGGGTCTTTGGGGTGCAAGCTTCCCTTGCATGGCCATGGGGCCACTGCTGTTGCACACAGCGAGGTGGCCAGCAAGGACCAGCCAGTGTCCACACCCCTGGGGCATGTGTCACATTGTGCACACAGATGACATCAACCTGGTGATACCATCTGCAGTAGTTTTGTGTCAGTAGGCAAAGGCAGAGTGCAGTGCCTGTATCACCAGATATAATCCTCTCTTGGAAGGCAGCATCCTATCTGCTGCAGCAAAAAGACTCCCCAGCTCCCACCACATTGGTGGGTGCCTGACTTGCACAAACCAGATCTGAAATGGTGCCGTGCAGTCCCACAACCCAGAAAGAGGTGTGTGTGCTCTTGGGGACACGCTCATGTGTAACTTATAAATAACGGAGCTACGGGGAGCCTCTTCCAGCCTGCCTGCCCCATCAGCACAGCTCCGCGCCTCGCAGAGCTCCTGGGGAGCCTGAGATGCAGATTTTGAGTTAGAATAAGCTCCTGATGTAGGGAGCGCTTCCTTCTGTAGGTACATAATGGAGCAATTTGTGGGGGAAATGGTTGCATAATATTCATTTCTTTCTTTTCTGCCAATTACTACGATACATTTGCAAAAACATTTTTCCAATATTCAGCAAGCTTAACAAGTGACTGAATAATATACACCAACTACATCATTTGCAATATTTTCTTGTCAGTCATCAACTAATGTATTCAGAGATGAATTCCCTTTCTCCTAGGCCAGCTTTAAGTCAAATTTAGTGACTGAAAACAACATTAGCCTTATAGACTCTTTTATCAGAATTGTATTTGTTGGTGGGGAGAGACATCCCAGTTTTTCATAAATAAGACTGATGATACTTCAGAATCATAAGAATCAAGGGGAAAACAGGGTAGGGGCAACAATTTCCATGGCCAGATTGGGCCGCAATAAGGTCCAAGCCCTTTCCCTCTGCAGCTGAGTTCAGGTTTGGGTGTGAACGTCACCAACAATAGACAGAAGCCTGGCTCTGGTAACAACTCCTCCTCTCCCATCGTGGCCACCAACTACCCAGCTGTGCCTTGACACCACAAAGCAAATCCCTGTTAAAATCCTTTTCTTTGCTATTGCACGCTGATTTCCCTATTCTGCATTTGCAGGACTTCCCCTGTGCTTAGAGTCCCACCAATACCTAAACAAATACCAGCAAACCCCCAGCACTCTGTATTCCCAGACCATCACCAGCACCAGTGGGTCATCAATCCCTTTCCCCAGCTGCTGTGGGTTGCAGGCCCTGAGAAACACAAGCAAAGGGAAGACAGAACTCAGGTCTCCTCATTCCCAACTACCAGCCCTTCCCTCCAGCCCACAAACAATCCTATTTTCCTCCTTGATAAGCAGGACTATCCACAGCTCTGCTCTCTGAAGAGTAATACCTGCCTGCCCAGTAGCCAAAGCCGAGTTCCTCCTCGATAAGCGATAGCCACAGCAGTTATCTGCCCCCAGCACCTGTAATCCTGTTTCCCGGGCTCTGCGCCCTTCCTTGGCGATGCTGATGCAGATCAACACATACACAGCTCTGAAGAAGAGAAACAAATCATTTCCATTTGGTTCCTAAGCAGTAGCATTTCCATTTAATTTCCTAGCTCCTTATTGTAGTCACCCTCTGCACAGTTGCAATCAAATCACATCCATCAATCTGCCCAGCCCAAAAGCTTAGTGATGGTAACACTCTCATGTGTGTTCCCAAATGCGGATTGTAATTGCAAGTTGCTGCTGGCATCGGTTATCTGACCCACACTGGCTCTTCACTGATAACCTTCTGATCCAGAGATGACTCGCTGTGTGAATTTATCTCTGGGAGAAGCTCGCCGATGCAGGTAAAGCTGTCACATACATCCTCGTACGGGAGGAAACTGCAAAAGGAGAAAATCCTCCACTTTTTAAATATCGTGAGCTGGTGAGGGAAGTCCTATCTCCAATTGTATCTCTGTTTCATCTTGTACACCTGGCTCGGTGCTACCTCTTCTCTCCAGAACCACACGCGTTTTACATTTTCATAGACAACTTGGTAGACCCATGTCTGTGAAAACTGAGGCAGGTCACTTTTACCCCAGCATTCTCTAGGTAGTTCCAGGTGGCAGCTGCAGGGGAGGACGACCTCTGCTTTATCTCCTCCAAGATCTTGCAGTGCCTAAGCTATCTCAGCTCTTCTGCTTTAATCTAAGTACAAGCTCTATGCAGCAGATGCACAGGTCTGTGAGCTCTCCAAGGAGGTACTATGTGCTCTCAATGTTTGTGCAGTGTTCAAGACAGCAATGAAAAACTCATATCCAGTATCCTTTAGATTACTCAAACCAGAAGAAGTCTCAGCTGGGATGTGTTCCTTAGGAGAAATGGGATCCACAGGCTCCGATTCAAACCTAAGTCTCAGCTAGCAGAACAACTTCATGGAAATCACCTTCACCCAGCAGATGCCTGAGGATTTGTGTACCCACCACAGCCGAGGGTGGATCTGCCCCTAGCAGGAACAGAAACTAAGCTGCACTTGGAGCTGCTCTCATACTTTTTTCACCCTAGTTTATGCCCAACTAGGACTTCTGGGGAAAAGTACGGAACAAATGAAGAGCCACATACCAGACCTACACACACAATCACCTTCTACACCATGACAATCACATCCACTCTGGCTGAATAATACCACTTGAATTACGCGGAGAGAGGCTCCAGCAGTGCCATCTTTCAGCATAGACACAGTCTTGGGATGCTTGGATCCAGTCCAGAGGTCACTGCTGTGCTTTGCCTTTCCTATGACCCTGCAACTTCATGCCATTTCCTCTGGTCCTGTCATTATTCCCTCGGGAGAAGAGGTCAACCCCTGCCTCTCTACAACCTCCTTTCAGGGCGTTGCAGAGGGCAATGAGGTCTCCCCTCAGCCTCCTTTTCTCCAAACTAAACGTGCCCAGTTCCCTCAGCCTCTCCTCATAGGACTTGTTCTCTAGACCCCAACAGCTTCAGGTCTTGGCTGCACCCAGACCTGGCAGAGTCCCTCCTCCTCCTCCTCCTCCTCCTCCTGCCACCAGCACGTTCAACACCAACACGGAGCAGCTCTGGCTCTGCAGTAGCACAGCAACCTGCTGCTAGCATAACGCGGCGTTATGCTGCATACAAGTAATGAGAAAACTGGGAATAGCGTGGAAGAGACCAGATTATTAGATAATAAATTATCAATGCACCAAAAAAAACTGCTCTGTACATATTTTTTCCCCCCCTTACAGCTTCCCTAATGTCCTGGGAAAGTGACAATTACACAATTTAAGGAGGTTAAGTTTATTAAAATCCTTTTTTTATTACTGTTCTTTTAATATATGGTTGAGGTAAAGCATCTGATTAGAGGAAGGTCACAAAATAAAATATTTAATACCCATGGAAAGAACAATTCATCCTCCCCTCCGCAGGCAGCAGCAGCGGAGAGGCAGGGGGAGACAGCTCGCTGCAGAGGCTGCTCCTCGGAGACCCCGAGCGAGCCAGAAAGCACCGCCGGCAGCAGGGCCCTGCTCTTCCACGGTGTGGCTTTGCCACTTTATGGCAGCCCTTAAAAATGGTAAAACAGGCCATGTATCCACTAGAAAGAGACAATCCATTTCTAAAGAGGGCTTGCGCGGGGCTTACTAACATCTCGCTGACCTCAATATTGCTTAAAAAGGAAGGAAAAATTACACTCAACAGCCTGGAGGTATGGTGTCCACCCCAGCTCCACACAGATGGATATGGCATCCAGATTAAGACCGAGGTTTTAAACCTCGTTGTGTGTCCCACAGTGCCCAAGCCAGCATGCACCCACCCCCTGGTGAGACACCTCACACCACTACAACTAAGTTGCCCAGCACAGACCTCCAAGTTATGGGCTTTCTCTTGCCATGAGCTTACAGTCTATGCTAATGCCTTTGAAAACTATTTGCACAATGAAGTCCATGCTTGAAATAGATACTATTTCAAGCATTTAGAAATTGCAAGGTGTCACTCAACAGTATATAACCCCGTCATAAGAGTTCCTGAGAGGCAGGGGAAAGTTTGGCTTACAAATCCCAGCAGGAGCAGATCAGGCCATGTCATTGGTCCAGGGAACAGTCTCACCTTTCTTTTCCACCAGGAAAAAAAAATAAAAAAAAATAAAAAAAAATCACTCATGTTCCATAAATGGTCCCAATGGGCCAAATTTCCTAGAGGATAAAGTGCTGTTTGCCCACCCAGCACCCCCCACTCCTTGGGGCAGCCCCTTCACTCCTCTTCCCCCGCATCTACCCCCCTCCAACTTCTGCCTTCTCTCTTCTCACTCACCCACAACCCTTCCTCTAAATTAAATGCTCCTGACATGCAGCCTGACCAAATGGAGAAGACAACTGCTGTTTATATAGAGCCTAAAGCACTGAAAGACATTACCTTTGGTTTAGATAGGGATCTAGTTAGGGATGAAGTACCACGGTGAACAGGATGTGACAGGAGAGAACAGCAAAGTTCCCTGTCAGGAGCAGCTGAGCCTCTAATTAGTTTTCTGCAAAACATCAATAAAGTAATGACTAAAGGGATGCCAAGCAAAGCACTCGGCCTTTGTAGAAACCTTTGCCAAAGTCCTCACAAGAGACTATTCAGGGGAATAAGGAGACAGGAGGTGAGAGGGACAGCCCTGCCACGCATTAGGAAGGGACAGTGGGTGGGTAGGATCAGCAGTGGTGACCATGGCATGGGAGCATCAGCGTGGTGCTCTGCCATCAAGGTATAACCTGGAGTACAGCACCATGGAGGCCAAATCTGCTGGAGACACAGAATGGCTGAGAGATTAGAAAGGGCCAAAGAGTTCCAGAAGGACCCACTCACGCTCAGCTGGGCACATTGTGGGGGGTAAAATTCACTTTCACACCTACACAGAAGTGTATTTTCCACTGGCTACACTCACTCCTGCGCTCTGATTTAAATATTACAGACTGGAAAAACATCCTGCTATTCTTCAGGAAAATCATATCCCCTCACTCACCCCCTGCTGTGTGGGAACCTTGTACAACTCCAGCCACAAGCACCAGCCAAATTTTGCAAGGAGCAGAATGGCAGCAAAACTTAAAATGCCCCTTAACCTTTCTTGTGATCTGCCGCCCCTGGTAGATACCTGCTGCATTGGTAAAGCCCTACGGAAGGTCTGATTTTCCAGGAAAGAGCTGTTCCAAGCATTGCTCACCACTCGCCTCTTTTAAGCAACGACGGCAAATGAGCAATTGATGAGCTGTATTTAGCTGTCAGACACTGCACACAGCCCGGTATTTGGGAGAAGACCCTGGAAGTCATTGCCTGGCCTACACACCAGTTTGATCATTCCTAAAAATTCCCAGCTGGAACTGTTTCTCCACACATCTTGACACAGACTGACTCCCTCGGCTCTTGCAAACCGAGTTTTCCTTAGACAGTGCAACAGCCGAGAGCTTTGGAGTGAAGATGGATGGTGAGTAAGGTGCTTTCATGAGACTGAGTGTTCTTGCGTGTCCGGAGGTAAGAGGCCAGTGCCCTACACAATGGCACTGACAAGCCATCTGGATTAATTTAGTAATAATGGTTTCCAAATGATCCTGTGTGGCAGGTAGCAACTCCTTTCTACATACGACTCGCAGAGTGCTGTGAAGTGAAGAAAAAAAAAAAGTATATGGATTGTTAACTACACTGCAAGTGAGAAATAACAGCCCCGAGCTCTCAAAGCCACATACAAACATTGTCTAATTACAGCTTGTTAACACTCCTGTAAGTCAGGTACATACTTTTATTGCTCAAAGCCATTTAAAAAAAAAAATTTAAAAAATCAGTATCCTAGAGACCGTTAGAAGTCAGGTCCAGACTCTTACCCTCAAACCCAACCAGGCACTTATCTGCCTCGTGTGCAGGATCCAACCCTTTCAAGCCCAGCAGACACCTGGACAGCAAGAAGTAGGACCAACGTCTCCCAATTTGACAAGTGGCGCACGGAGAGAGGGAGTGACTTTTGGGGGCTTGAACTCCCCTTTTCCAAACCAGGAGCCCTCTCCTGGCATTCCTCTACGCATGGAAAGGGTCCTGGTTGCCCCTGAGCTGCTGGGAGCACCGGGGGAGCAAACAACTGGAGACAAAAGTGCTGCTGATTAACACCACAAATGGGTGAGATGAAATGAAGTTTCATTGTTAGCAACGGACCCTGCGTGGCTCAGCTTGATAAAATTAGCAGGCTGGAGATGGATGATGCTGCGAATCGCTTCTGAGCTACAGACGGAACACAGCAACAGAAATGAATAGAGTCCTCGCACTTGAAACACTGGGGCATATGTTTTAATTTAGAAGGGCTGAAAGTAAAAAATTATCTCACTGCCACATTTCCAGGTTAGCATTGGACTTATTAACTTCTGCTTTGGGCACAGGTAAACGAACCAAGCCACACTCCATGCAGCCGACAAAGTTACATAGGGTGTCTTTTTTTTTTTTTAAACAGGGTCATTAAGAATTGTTCATGTATCTGGAAGGGGCATTAAAAAAAAAAAAGTATTTTCACTTAATAATCAGACTTAATCTCTTTAAGTTTTGTTGAAGTCACTTTCCCAGGGCCTTAGGCAAAAATCAATCTTAAAAGCTTTGTGGAGCTGTACTGTGGTAGTTAGATAATTTATTATTCCATAACTGTGGGTCTTAATCTAATTAGAGATCGTATCTAGGATTTGCTTCAACATCTATTTATTTTTCTATTTTTATTTGCAAACATTCACAAAGAAACAACATCGTATGTGGCAGAGATGGGAGGTATGCTGTGTTCTTCCTGCTGCGCTCCCATATTTAACTCCATATTTAGTTGTCAGAGACCAAGAAACAACAAGACCCAGATGAAGGGTTATCTGCAGAACTTCAGAAGCTATTGCAAAAACTTCCCACAGGCCTGGAGGGAGAAACCAAAGAAAATGGGTCCAAAACACAGATTTACCCTTCGCAGGGGATACCACCATCCCCACCTTCTCTTTGCTCATCTGTGTGGTTTGCATTACCATCAGGTAAAACACATGGAGTTTGACAGGTCATTTGCCCTGGCATGTAGTGTGGGGATGGTGCTCGCCCCCAGGACCACAGAAATCAATCACCAGGTGCCATGTGCCACCAGGGACTCGCGCTGCTTGGAAATGGTACCTTGCTCTCTCCACACCCTGTGCAGGGGATGCTACAGACAAGATATGATTTATTTGTTTAAAATAACTAGAGGTACCTCTCAGAGCACATCCAGAACCTGAGATATACTTGAGATGCAATGAAGTGCAAATAGGGAAAAAAAGTAATCTCTTGGCATATATTAATGTAAAATCACTGGGGCAGCATGGAAATAAGCCGAGGCCCTTACTTTACTCCATAGTGAGCACAAAAACATTTATTTTCTTCTTCTGCAAGCAGAAATAATGACTTGTTTGAGAAACATTTTGCATAAATCTTTGGAGCATCAGCCTTTTCTATGAAAAAACCTAAGAGATTGAGTTGACAGTTTTGAAAAATTATAAATGAAGTTTCTTCTGGCTTATGCTTTCCTAAACGAAAATTTCCTAGGTACTACAAAGAAATACTCAAAAGCTGCCCTTTGTACGCATGGGCTGGGGCAGCAAGTGACCACAAACCAGGCATAGACATCGAACATCAGCATGTACTTCATCTCAAGGAAAGCAAGACTTTGCTTCACTAACCACCAGAAGATCACCCAGCACCTTCATACGCTGCTGTTCCCCTCTTGTAAAAGAATTGCATGATTAATAAGACTCCAGTTTCTCCTGCAGCTCTTGGAAGGAGCTTTTAGCGTCCTTGGGAGAGAGAGGGAGACTAAACCTTTGTTTTCACCCCACTATCCATGCCTCTAACTGCTCTCTCAGGAAGGTCATTCCGGGCTCTGCAAACCTTCTGCCTTTAACAGCTTTTGCTATTTCAGAACAGGCACATGCTATTTCTGCAGCACTTTCCTTGTGAGCCCCTGGAAGCAAGATGTAGTTAGACCTCCATCCCAGGGTTTCCTCTCACATGCCACCCGGAGGAAGGAGAAGAAACCAGCTCCTTGGGAGGGAAGGTAGCACTTCTCAGAAAGGGACAGCTAATTTGCACCTCCTTGGTTAGTAATTAGAAATTCTCTCAGGCCTTCATTGGTACTCAGTGCACAGCAACGGGAAGGTCTGCTGCTTCCCTGAGCATCCCCATCTCTCCATCAACTCATCCTCCCTTGCTCCCCTGCTCAATCCCCTCGGAGGAGGGACACGTCCCATTTTCTATATTAACTGTCAGAGCTGTGCTGTCTACCTGAGTAATCATGAAAAATGAAGCAGTAAGTCATCTGCTTGTGTGCAGAGGCCTTTGGCCTCCTCGGCTCTCACCGCTGAATTTAAATCTGCTGGGGATGCGGGGCCGGGCACGGCACCAGGGAGATGAATTGCACTGTGAAGGGGGTGTCGCTCCACTCTTCAGCATTCTTCTGCCTGGGACCATCCCGACTTCCAAGAGGATACCAAAACTGTATCCAAGCTAACATTGTTTACAAACTGCCCTAAGTTTCAGTCAAATTACAACCTTAAAACATTAATCCTTGTGAAAGGTTCCCAGGTCTGTTTTACAATCATCTTTGACCACATGCCCTATTTATCACTACATGGGCACTGCTATAAAGGCACTCCTAACTTCTTACACAGATTATTTTATTTTTTTTTTTTAAGGAATAGCTAAATCTGCACATTCACAGTTCAAAAGTGTCCTCCTTCACTAAAGTGTCTATTCATAACTATTGATACCCAACTGTGCACTTTAACTTAACCATATCCTTAACTACTTCTCCCAACGCAGATCTTGGAGCACAATCAAATTAATAACATTGAGACACAAGTAAAGGAAGCTGATCCAAATCCCCCAAGAGCCAGGGAAGTTCTTTCTTTAAGCGTGAAAAACGAAGCTACCTTTTGAACGTATAGAAAGGTAGGAGATTTCTGAAGCTGGTCTTCGGTAAATCAGAAATAAAAGCTTTAACAGCAGGGCCCATCCTGTCTAACAGCTCAGAGCTGTCAGGAAGGACTCGCACCTCTGCTCTGCCCCATCCTTTGTCTCAGGGATGCTCTGGAGCCCTTGGCCCTCCATGCACCTCTCCTGCCAAAACTAACTCTTTTCCCCACTGCTTTAATAAGCAAAACCAGTTCTTAGAGTCCCTGAGATGGTGTAGGGGCAGTTGTGGGAAGAGGTGGCAGGGAGCAAGGAGCACGCTCTCCCTTTCATCACCAACGAGGTTATTTTTGACCTGTCCCTCCCGAACCACCACCATATAAAACTCCAGTAATTTGGGACCCTGCTGCCCTGTCAGAGGTTAATACTCTCATAACACACAGCAAAATGCTCAAGTGCCTCTACTTCTCCAGCTCCCAGGTCTGCTCATTATCTAATGCCAGTCCCCACCCACAAAAAAAGCTCAGCAAAGACTAAAAATGAGGAGAAAATAATAAAATCAACAAAACCCATCAAGTGCTCATCACAAGTTTGCAACCAGATTTGGCTTAAGACAGAAAAAAAAAAAATGTTGGGCACAATGAGAAGTTGTCTGATAATGTGCTGTGAGTGTCCAGCTGACTTATGACTAATCACTGCATTTCCCTTTGCCATAGGAGTTGCATTAATTATCACAAAATCAGAAAGGGCTTCATCCAGCTCTCCTCTGAGTCACTAGGAAAAAAATTAAAACTTATTAGCTTCTATTTTCTTCACTGGCTCTCTTCAAAATCTCATAACAGCCAGAAATCCAGATCAAAAAATATGACACACTCCAATTTCCCTTGATTTAATTTCCTCCAGCTGACTAATTTAATTGCAGTATTTGCCTGGTACTGGAGTTGTGCTTTCTCATTCTCTTCCCGATGCTGAAACCTTCTCCCTAGTCCTGCTCCCTAAGCTTAAATCTGCACAGATGTTTGCAAATTTCTATTTGTTAGAGATTAATTACCCTCATTCCCTGATGGATCAATCCATAGGGATCAGATACTCCGTTTGTGATCACAGATGTAACACACACACATCATACCATTATCTAGAAGAGGCTGGGTAATTAGGTATCTCAAAAAGGATAAATTGTTTAAAGTGAGACAGATTAAAAATGAAATCTGGATGATTTTTTTTTTTTAATCTTCCATGTGATATAAGCCTGAATGGTATAGCTGGCTAGCAAAGCTACTGGAGCAAAATTAGAATTCAGCTTAGCCACCGAGAACTCAAACATCAAGGTGAGGCGATATTTTAAAAGTCCACAGAATAAAAAAAGCTTTTAATAGATTTCAGACTTTATCTTTCCCCTTTGTTATACTTTTGAGTTTAGAAATAATAAAAAAATTAGTGGCAGCAGTGAAACTATAACTCAAAATGAGGTCATACTTTTAGATAGGCAAAAAAGACATTTTATTCTTCGTGGGTGTCTGCTCCCTCTCCCCCTGCCGTAAGTCACTTGAGTTCCCTTCACCAAGCCAGAGGCATCAGGGTGGGAACTCGCCCTGGGCAACACCATCCCCTGTGCCCGGGCAGCCCTCGAGTTTGCCCACAGGTGCCCCCAGAACCAGCCCAAGCAAAGCCTTCCCTCCCCAAATTTTATATCCCAATGCAGCAAGTTTGCTGGGGACGCATATTGAAAGCACGAGTAATGTTCCTGAGCTGGAAGGAAGGCCCAACATGCATGAAGCTCTTTATGTGCATATATATTTCCCAGCTTGGAGCTTTAGCAGTAGACTTTTAAAGGTAAATTTAGTGATTTTAAATATCTTTGAAGATTCATAGGAAGCAAAAGGCTTTAGAGACGGGACATTCTCCTGATCACCAAAGATCCTGCAGCATTTGTCTCAAGCCCAAAAGGACTAACTTTATCACACACTGCCATGGCAGAGAAGGTTACGAAGTGCAAACCTTCCTCCCAGCAATCCCAGTTACGTATCAGAAGTGTTCAAACACAGATTGTTCAGCAAATTCACAGATCATTCTGCCCTGCAGGCTAAGAGGTGTCCTGAGGTGTCCTGACCTCCTGCCACAGGGTGTTTGGGGCTTCTTGTCCCCGCTGTCAGAAGGAGACACTGTATAAGAAGGGATTTGCATCTGTGGGCTCTGACGGGTGCTGCCACACCAGATAAACCCTTATTCTCTCTGTTCCCAGGAACTGTCCTGGATTTGTCCTATTTAGAAGATTATTGCCACCCCTTTATTCCCAGAGCCCTCAGCCCCATCTCAAAGCAGTGGTGCACTCAGGGGTTTTGCATTTTCTTGTGGGCAAATTGCAGATAGAACCTGGGCTGAAGGACCACATCATAGAATCATCTGGGCCAGAAGGGACCTCCAAAGGCCATCTAGTCCAACCCCCGTGCAGTCAGCAGGAACACCCCCAGCTAGACCAGGGTGTCCAGGGCCTCCTCAAGCCTCCCCTTGACAGTCTCCAGGGAAGGGGCCTCAACCACCTCCCTGGGCAACCTCTTCCAGTGCTCCACCACCCTCATGGGAAAGAACTT
>JAOQGH010000005.1:12736166-12777526 GCA_025769975.1 Gallinago jamesoni | reverse complement strand
AAGCAGATTTAGATTGGAGATTAGGAATAAGTTCTTTCCCATGAGGGTGGTGGAGCACTGGAAGAGGTTGCCCAGGCCCCTTCCCTGAAGACATTCAAGGTGAGGCTGGAGGAGGCCCTGGGCAACCTGGTCTAGCTGGGGGTGTCCCTGCTGACTGCAGGGGGGTCAGACTAGATGGCCTTTTTGAGGTCCTTCTGGCCCAGATGATTCTATGATTCTCTATATAGAAAGTCCTGGCCACAAACAAGCTGATGAGCACAACAGACAGAAGGAAGACATGAGGAAAGAGCAAGACTGAAGCCAGGTAGAGTAGCTGAGGCTCAAACCTAGATGGATGGTCCCATCTCAGTGACTCGTACTCACTCCAGCACAACACCCTTGACAAAAGCTATGAGAGACCAAAGGTGTTCTTCTACACCATTTTTTCCCTGTTGGTTTTGTTTGGATTACTGAATGGACTGACCCTGCTGGGCACAGTTATTTTTCCTCCACAACTGAAGTTTGAACAAACTGCCCCCAGGAGTAATTTTTGGAGCAGCTGCCATGTTTATTATCAGTGCGGGCAGGTTTTTATTCCTCCAGCAGCAATCTATCATGCCTCATTTGTTAAGTTGCTATTTCTCACTGTTTGCCCTTAGAAGGGCTGAAAACTCTTATTTTCTCTCCTGGAATTGGAGAAAACACAGTAGTTTTAGCTCTCAACTAGGGACCACAGCAGCCTCCCTGAGGTCCATCCCTGCTGACCCACAGAGAGACCCTGGGACCAAGCCATTGGTTTGCACCAATAACGGAAAAGTCTTTTATTCCTTCCCTAGCAGGGATGGGTTCTTTTACATAAAATTGTTTTACATCAGCAAGCATCACTGGTCTCAATCCTATTTCTGTTTCTGCTTTTGAGTCACTCTTCAGCAAAAAGGGCTCATTCTTATTGGTGAAAAATCATTAAAACATGAACTTCAATTAAATTTAGCCTTTACATTCAATTTACTGCTTCATCTGTATGCATTTAAGCAAATACAGATACCTGTGTTCACTGAGAATCTGAGTTTTTCCAATTTTTTTCCATATTAAAAAGTCCTAAGTGATGCCTTTACAATTTACTAAATGTTAGTTTATTTTTTGCTTGTGTCAAACTATGCTTGGACAGCAACTGGAACTGAATGAAAATGCACAAATCAGCATTTCAAATAGCTTTCTACCAATTACAAGTTCTTCATGTGTGCTACATAATAAAAACAATTTTATTAAAACATGCTTTGCATTTGAATCTGATTTAATATACAAGAGACGAATTATATTCAGTCAATAAAACTGAACTGATTGTTTCTAATAACTGGGGCCAAAACATTCAAGGTGTTAGAGCTAATAGATATTATCTTCTTGCACCCGACTTTTATTCAGAGATCACAGAAGGAAAGTCACTTTGCTGTGGTGGTGTTCATTGATTTGGTTTTGTTGTTTGTGGGGGTTTTGTTCTGGGTTTTTTTGTTTGGGTTTTTTTTTTTCAAATTCAAATGAATTTATTTTTGAGCATTATTACTAGATAAAACTTATTAAAAATTATTCTCTCTGTAACTCCTGAAGACATCTGCTTTTAAAGCGGAGGAGGCAGCCCTTCATCAAGGCTCACTGTGGGTGTTTAGCCAGGTTACACCTATCCTTTAAGTGGTTTGATGCACCAGAAGTCTTCAGCAGCACACATGCTGCTTTAGCATTTTCATTTAAGTATATTCAATTAAGATCTTAATATAGATGGTCAGAAGTTCCCCTAATTTTCTATTTTAAAAAATCTGATCACTTTAAAGACATATTTTTATTTGCCCCATCTCCTATAAGGACTGCTTTGCAGGCAGAACATAAATCAGGGCTTCCAGGAAAATAAAATTAACACCCACAGCTGGATGTAGTGAATGTTCATCCACCACATCAGCCGGGGCAGACACACCCAGGGGCCAAGAGAAAACACACAAAAGCTCCTGGAATTCTAACATATGAAAATTAAGCATTCAGTTCCTCACCCTGCACAGTACAACACCACTTTTATCTCCACACACCTTTTTCCTCCTGCATCCCACAGGTGTGAGAAGATGAAGGTGGGTGGATGCTGAGGACCAGGCAGCCCCTTACCCCCAGCCAGCATGGATGGTGATCCTACTTTTTGCACTTTAAAGGTGACAATAAGTCTCATTGTGTCTCTGAGTTGTGGGTGGGGGCTGGAGAGGCTTTATTTCCATTGCAGCAGGACCACCCCATGCTTGCCCACTGGTGGATCCCTGACTCTGGAGCACACAGCCCAGAGAGCACAGGCAGGGGAAGACAGCATGTGTCCCCCAGGGTCACAGTCCTGGGCTTCAAAATCTCTACAAGAGAAGTCGTAGCACCTCTTGGGCACAACAAGGAGGAAGAGCTTTGCTTTCTTTCAAAGAAACAACAGTCCTTGGTGCATTATTTCAGCCTTGCACTAGGAAGAATGACAAACCACTAATTTTTCTGCAAAATCCCAGTTTTTTTCCCCAGACATCTTCAAGTCAGCTGAACCACTCACTAGAACCCAATTTTTCAGAGCAGTGGAAACCAACAAGGCCTGTTCTGCACCCCCTTCTATTATTACACCAGCCTGCTGCTGCCTTTAAGCAACAGTGTTAAATTCCAATTGCCTTTTTGCCAGACCATTGAGATCTACCAGAAAAATAATTTGCACTCACTTCAAGGTATTTCAACTGCAACAAAATAGTAGCACACAAGTTTCATTGAAGGAAGTCTTCCTTCAGACCTTGTGCCAGAATTCACTGGAAGTGTACACCTGTGCACAGCACCAGAGATGCGGAGGGTGGCTTCAGGAATCAATGCTGATATTGGCTCCAAAGAGAAAATGAAGCAGACAGGACAGCAAATTGATTTGGACATGAGTAATTACTTATTAGTGCCCGTCTGTGTAACACCAACTAAAGCAGAGATGGCAGGAAGCTCAGGAAGAGCCTACGAGCAGGACAGCCACAGCATGGGGCAGCCTGAGACCAGCTGAACCCCCAAAGGGCCCTCGTAAAGTAAATTTTTTGGTGATCCTGTCCGTGCACATCCCTCCTCACAAGTGCAACCCAGTACCCAGGATGTGTAGAGATGCAAGTTCTTCCAAAGAGCAAAATAGGGTATATCAGGGGAAAAGCAGGAAAAACATGAGATGCACGGAGGAGATGGCATTTGAGATGCACAATCCAAGCAGGTAGATGCAGGCAGTAGATGCAAAATACAGAGAGGTGGGGGAGTAGTCTCCCAGCCAGAGCTCTTTCTTTTTCATGGGACTGTATCGAAGGTGCGTGTACCCACACCTACAAAAATATACCAAACCGCAGTTCTGGCTGCCCCCTGTCAGTGTCCCTCAGTTTGGGGACCAGTTTTGCCTAGAGCTAAAAATTCATTTATGGTCACTTCAGCAACCCCTCCCCTACAGTTTATTCATCCCCTGTGCCCACACCAATGAGAGGAACCCTCTGGGCTTGGCACCCAGACAGAGAAAAAGCTCGAGTACAATCAACACAGCTTGAACGCTGTACTCTGCCCAGGAGCACTGAACTTCCCCAGGGAAAGGATGCTCCACCATACATGGGGGGACATCAGAGCTCTGCACCCTGATGGCCATGCACCAGACACACCACTGCACCAACGTCATGAAGATGGTGCAACCATCCCCTTCACCACCACAAATGGATGCTATGCAGCACGGGGACGAGGAGAGATCACAGGTGGATGAGAAATAACAGAAAAACTCCTCAAAATCCAGGGTACATCTTCAAAGTATTGGCCAGGAGGCACCGAGTCATTTGGTGGGAAATGTAGGCCAGCCCCTACATGAGACATACATTTTTTTCATTTTTTTCATGACCTTCTCCATTCTGGATATTTCTAACCTTTGAACATCTGTAAAGAGGGGTTTCCCCTGTTCTCCCACCGGCTGCAGTGTGGCCCCACTGAACACAGGAGGAGCTCGGGTTGAGCAGAGGAGTCGTCGCTGAGGATCCCTCGCTCCCTGAGAGACCAAGCTTGGCCCTAGAAAGTAAAAAGAATCGGAATCCTCTTTGAAGTGGAAAAGACAGAAACAAAACACCCTGCAAAGCAACAAAGTGCTGTTGGAAATGAACAAACGAGCAACAAGAGGAGGAATCTATCTTGGAAGATGCTCTCATTTTAATCCATCAAACAGGGAACTCACCCTCTGCCCCCAGCATCAGAGATCACCTATCCGGGGTAGACAACGCAGAACACATCAATAAGCGGGTGTTCCCAACCGGCTGGTTTTTCATCTCAAGTATTTACCACCCCCTCCTGTGCAGATGAGAAGCGAGATGTAGAAAGCCTCAGGATAAAGAAATGAAAACAAGGAAAGCTCCAGTTCTATTGGGAGAACAGTCAAGTTCATTTTTTGAGGAGATTACACCAAAGGAAGCAGGGCAGCAAGCTAATAACATTTATACCAGCCTCTTCGATATAGGAAGAGTTTCACTTAATGGGCACTATTATCTCTGCTTCGTCTCCGTTTCACAGCTGCCGACACCTCGCATGCTGTAGCCATGCTGTTTAACACTTACATCACTCGCTCAGTTTTAGATAGCATTAGCTGAAAAAATGCCACAATCCCTTTATGCAGCCTCCAGGTCTCCATCTGCCCCCTTCCCCCTCTCCCCAAAAGGAGGTGGGGGTCTTGGGGGTGAGGGTCGACTGAGGAAGGGGTGCTCCCTGGTGGGTTTTCACAAGGGAGTTCACTCAGGTTCCCATCTCTGAAACAAAATAGTAACTGCCAGAGAAAAGCACAGAAGTACATATAGGGTTTTGGATTTTTCCTCCCCTCCAAAGACTAAATAATGGATTGTGGAGCATTTTCTATCTTCTGAACCTGCCCACATCCACCACCTTTGGAGCAAGGACTGCATCCCCAACTACCCCACACCAGTAGCAAGGCCACAGATGAACAAGTTCTCAACCCCTTCACAGAGAATAAGCTGCACCTGAGGTCCCACCCTCACACCATGATGATCTCACACCATGAGACCATCTATGATGAGTCCTATGCAGATACCAAGTCTGTCTCATACAAGTGCTACCAAACCACAATTTATGGGCTCTTCCAGCCTGTGAAAGACTCACCCTAGGGACACATAGTTAAGAGTTGCTCTCCTTGCAGCTGTGACTGAGGCCAGTTTCTGGAGAAAATATTCATTAAAGGAAGCACTGATCCTTCTGAAGCTTACAGGATAAATTGTGCCCATTTCTGGGCAGGCTAGCAAGATCTCTCTTGCATCTGAATGTATCAAATAATAAAGGCTTTGCTTGCTGGTCCCTAAAGAGACACCTCCCATTAATCAACTGTACATCTGAACCACTGAGACATTTTGAGAATAGGAGTACAACAGCCCAGCCGCATTACACCTGGACACAAGGTTTCTGCACTGCAAGGTTTCATTTCAGCAGCCCTCCCCAGAGCTCTGACTCCCAGACTCCTTTCCCCACTCCCCCACGTACACACAATGATGTGCATGACCAGCATTTAGCTCCTCTGGCAGCAACGGAGAGGTACGTTTGCCTCCTCCGTGTGGGCCATGGGCAAATAGCCCACACACATGCCAAAAGGCAGCATTTTGGTCTCTGCTCCTGACCCTATTCTGTGAATAGAAAGTTTTTACACAGCAATGGGAAGCCCAGCTTAAGGCAGCTCTCCTGGAGAGCAGGGTAAGGAACAGACCTGGGACACCCGCAGCACACTCAGGAAGAAATTTTAAGCACTTCAGCTTGAAATCAAAGGCAAAAGGGTAACATTTCCATGCCTTGCTGCCAGCTGGGGGCTAAAGCCCCAACTTGGATGCTGAAGTTCTCTCTGCGCGAGTCCTGGGCTAAACCTGAGCTCTGGCTTTGTAATGCCCCATGGTTGGGGGCAAACCAGGCACAACTCATCCCCATCCCCTCCTGCTTCTCACGCCGGTCACAGCTCACCCCTCCCTCAGGGCTGGACACCCAGGTGCCATTGAGGTATCAATATTGGTTGGTTTGCGAGCGGCACGGTTTGTTGTTTGGTTTTTTTTAAACCACAAAAAAAACAAACGAGCAGCACAGAGTAGGTGATACAGAAAAGCTTAAATCAGTAAAATGGCAACAAATACTTCATACCTGCCAATACACTGACAACAGCCTTTCCCACACCCTGTCATCTCAATCGCCAGCTGCTCCGCACCAGCAGCCTTCAGACTTTTCCCAGCACACCCAGGAGCTGGTATTTCGGCACCAAAGGAAGTTTTGCTACAGCAAATCTGCAAGAAACCCAGGACCTGAAACCATGCCAGGGTCACGAGAGATACAAAAATAGCATCCCTAGAAGAGAGGGGAGAGAAGAGACTGAGTCTCTGAGCACCCCGCTCAAGGAAGCTCTCACCAGGCTACAGGGCATCGTGCAAGAAAAATATCACCCTTATTTGCTCTACAAACAGATTGCAGTTGTGTTCATCTCACAGACTCGCCTCTTTATTCAGCCATAGCCCATTAAATGCAAATAAAAGAGGAATGAGTTCAGTTGCAGCGGGCTGCAGGGCACATGGCAGGGAAGCCTGCGCTGATGAGGGGCTGGTGGAACCCTTTGCCAGGAAAGGAGTCAGAGCTCCCCAACAGCCCCTGCTGCAAATTGCTGCCTGCTCTTCCCTCCTTTCCCTTTGTTTTTGGAACCGTGCACAGAAGTCGTGTGAATAATTACCTCCCACATTAGCAAACATGCCACAGAGCCAGCACTGTCCACAGTTGGGGTTTGGTTGGTTGGGGGTTTTTTTTCCCCCCCTTATTTATGAGTGACAAATGAAACAAGAAACACAGATTATTAACACTAGCCTTTTAAAACATGCTGAACAAAGCTCTTTTGCAACATTTCCAGCAGCAGAGAAATGAGTTGAAGATAAAATATCCTAAGAAGCTAGCGGAATGACGCTCAGAAGCATGAAGGTCCATGGTGTAATAGACCTGATGAGTGTCTGAGATACAGATTAATCATAGCATCGCCAAGGTCGGAAGGGACCTTCCAGATCATCTACCCTGACCATCCACCTAACACTGATAAAAACCATCACTAAACCATATCTCTAAGCATTACGTGTACCTGTAGTATATTTTAAATACCTTTATATATTCTTTATTTATTAATCTTCTATATCTTACATAAATATCTTTTAAATACCATCAGGGATGCCGGTCTCTGCCACGAGGGCACAAAAGCTTGTAAACTGGTGTTGGGGAACCCATAGCAAGTGGCTGGAACCCAGTGGTCCTCAGCTACTTTTAACAGCAAGGGAAAATCTGGGCAATCTTAAGCATTTCTGGCCATTGCTGCTATCCATACCGGGTCTTATAAAGGCTGGGCAGCATTTTTGGATTGATAATGGTGGAGGTCGAAGCCAGACACCAAAGATATTAAGACAACTGCTATAGAAAATTTCCCTACCCATGCAGGAGGGCATCCTACCATCGGCAAGACCCATCAGGCAGTGCCAGCTCTCACCATTCCCCTTCCCTCACCGGCTAACAGATAACACCCTCCGCTGGCTGAACCCCTCCAGTTCAGCAATATTTGAAAACAGAACAGAAAAAGAGACTTGCAAACGCATCTGCATCTTTTCTCAGCATTTTGTGCTCGTGCTCTCTGTCCTGCAGTTATTTTTCATTATAATTCACTCCAAAAATAATTTCTGAGACATTTATCTGCCGCACACTGCCCTGATTACCCAGCCTGTGCTTTGTTGTAGAGCAGCAGCTGGCCCCGGAGCCCATCAGCTCTGCTCCCCCCGGCTCCCTCTGTGGGGCCAGACACTCACCACCCCCACGCTGATCCCACTCCTTTTAAATACAATTATTCAAAGGAAACTTTGGCTTTGCAACGAGTCTCACCACAGCACAGAGGACCCAGCACCAGAAGCAGAGGGCACGCATTATTCCTCCTTATTTCATTTGCAGTTCAAGGATATGCAGATCTGTCAGAGGGCTCTCCTCCCTGCCCTCTCCTCCTGCCAGCCCTTTTATCACCAGCCTATAACCCTCGTGCTGATGCCAAGGTGCTCTGAGCAGGGAAACCATCCACGAGTTGGGCAGTCTCGGAGTCTCATGGCTTGTTCAAAGCCACAGTGGCAGATGACATCTCCCCACGCTTCACCACCCACCCCTCCTCTTCCTCCACATCCCCATGAAAGGGGAAAAGAAAAGCCTCCCCCCACTCACTAGGGGGACACCCAGCCCAGGCATGGACCTGCTCGCACAGGGACAGGGTGGCCCCCCCAGGGCTGGGTCAGCTCTGTCTGAGAACAAAGAAAGAACCTGGATAAAAATGTAAAAGCATCAGGATTTTTAGATTCAGGAGCACTCTCCACTTTTGGACTTCAGCTTCCCAGCTCTGAGAGAATAAGGATACTGCCATGCTCCATAATTATTTTTTTATCTTAATTTTCCAGATTAATATAGAATCAGGGAGATTTGCTTTCAAATGCTAATTTTCTTTCTTTCCTTTTTTTTTTTTGGAAAGTACAATCCTCAGAGCTGGCTGGCTCTGACTGTTTGAAGGCTTTGTTTTAAAATTAAACTTCCTTTCGCATAGATTTCAACAGCTACAAAGTTCCCATGGCTTAGGTGAGCCAAAAGCAAAGATGACCCCAAAGACCCGTAGCAAACTAAGCTGGGCTTTGCTTCGTGCACGCAGGGAGGCAAGAAATAGCCTGGAACTAAGCTCGGGGAATGGAAGGCAGGACGGTGTGTCTGGCAGTGCTAAAAAATGCAAACACACTGGTGAAGGCATCTCCTGCATAACTCATCTGCCCTCGAGCATCAGCTCAGTAAGAAGAGTTGCACGTAGCGGGGGCCAGCAGCAAAGTCCACACACCACAGTGGCCAAACCCACGCAGGCTGGGGCAAAAAGAAAGCATTTGAGGAGTCTCAGGCATCCCAGCTTATTTTTCCATTTTTCCCAATAACAAAGGAATAACTTGGAAGGGTGACCGAGGGTCCTTTCTACGCTGCAGAACCCTCAGTGCACAATTCACATCCAACAATATTCTTCGGTTTAATTTTTTTCCCCTCAGCCTTAGACCCCTGCAGAGGCACCTTTTGGTACTGTGGTATCTTCTGCTCCTACCCAAAGAAAGGTGGTGGAAAACTAAAGCTGAACAAACTTTCAGCTTGGTAAACGGAGGGTGGCCCACGTGTGGGAGCTACGTCCTGGCTTTGGGGAACTGGGCTCAGCTCTTTGGTTTGCAACTGGTTCTGGGCAACCTTGATCAACTGTTTCATTTTCCTTTGTCCCCACACACTGTCTGTAAAGTGTAGATAACCACACTTTCCTACCTACTATGGATTTTGTGAGCATGAAGGCACAAAACCAGTGAGGAAATCACATATTCAAGCAGTCAGAGATGATCCTAGAGCCACAGACCCTCCTAAAGAGCTTCAGAAGAGCCAGGCTGGGCTGAGACCTCTCAGCACAAGAGAGCGGGTTCAGCCGTGACCAATGCCAAATCCAACAGAGAAAATTGCTGTGCCCTGTAATTAAAGAATACTGATAGCAGTGGTCAGTGAGGTACCAAAAAAAAACTAACCCAGAGTATTTAGAGTCATTGCTTGTATGAAGACACAAAAATGGCTTAAAGAACAAGCTGTATGAAGCCAACAAACCAACACTTTTCTCCTTTTTGTGGTTAAGTGCTATTCTTCACAAAATTAGTTACACTCAAAAAGCCTCGTATCTCTTTGCTTGCCCTTCGCGTGTTCACTCCAGAAACATTTTATTGGCCAGCAAAGCGCAGCAAATCCTTTTTAACTAGGTTTGCAGGCAGTGGATAAACAAAATAGGACCTTGGGGTTTTTTTCTGGTTCTGTTTTTAATACTGCCCAGTAATTACAAGAACTGGGTGGCATTGCAGGGAAGCCCCACATGACATCTTTCCTTTGCTCCGGGGACTGACAGCACACAGAGCCTTCTCCTTCCAAGGCCCCTCCACAAGCCAGACACCGAGCAGGCGGCAGCATGGATCTGCCCAACCAGTAGGTTCAATAAACCAGTAACCTCTGTCTCTGTTTGCAGTGGGAAAAGCACCAGAGGGGTGGTTTGGGGTTGACATACCATCGGGCACCCACTCCTGCTGCCGGGCAGAGGAAGGGGAAGGCATTTATTTATTACCTGTGCACCTCCCCCAGGTGAAAGCAAACGTGGATCCCAGTGCTGCCCACTTGGCAGCAGACACCAGCACTAAATTGACAAGAGTGACAGAGAAGAAATAATTTATATTTTAAAAGAAATAAGCTCTCTGCTGCTTTTGGTTCAGTAGAAGTCCATTGTAAAGAACCTTTAATTATGAGTATGGAGCCATCGGAAGCCAATTGTTTCCTTTTTTCCTACCTCCCAGTGGAGCTTTATGGGGAAGGCACATTTCGTAAAAGAACTGAGTGCATTTCAGTGACACTTGCCCCATTACATGAAATAATATACATACATACACACACCCCCTCGCTTTATACAGCCCTGCATGGAGCCCAAAGCCAGCGCTACAGTCAATTCCGAGATCAAGGATCACTCCTAATGGAGACAACATAACGGAATTCATTTAATATTCTCCTTGGATTTGAAATAATAATATTGTCAACTAAATAAAAGGCAAGCATTCATTTGTATGTAAAACAGTTGGTTATATCAGGCCTATTTATGTCTGCTCTGCCTTCCAGCTACAAAGATTTATGACTGAACACCCAAGGGACCTTTATATATCTATCCAAATTCATGCATTTTTTTCATTAACCTGTGTACTGGCATCTTGTACAACATGGCATGAAACAATAATATGGATATTTTTTTTGTTGTTATTCAGGCAAAGGAAGAAAATGTTCCTGCCAATAACTGCAACAATAAATAAGCTCTCTCTGAGCCAGTTTGTAACATATAGATCTGTATTTATAGATATGTATATATGTATGTAAACATATCACAATGTACAGACACATTATTAACACGTGTGTGTCTATACAAGCACACAGAGAGGTTTTCTTGTCCTCCCTCTGCCTGTTCTTTTCCACCTCCTATTTCAATTCTCCCCCAGCCTCCCCATCTTCTTGCAATGCCAGACTTGTTCTTTCAGTATCTCCCTGGTGACAGGACAGAAACAGCTGCAATAAATTACTCAGTGTGCTTTTTCCATTAAATATATTTTAAAAAGTCAAAGTTTGAAAGACAGAAGTGTATTTGTATAGAGTAAGAACAACTGCCTTTATAACCCCAGGAAAATTACTGCTGGATAAAGGAGGTAGAAATCTGCAGGATATGGAACAAAGCCCACCTGCTGTTAAGACTAACAGGAACAAAAAGTTTCTTAGCTTGACCACTTGTTTGTTTCTTCTAAATCTTACCAGTTAGGCTGACTGTATTACTTGCCTTGTTTATGTTTTCAGCCTAGTGAAGCTGTGCCACCAAAAGGACTTCACATCTGAAGACCCTGAGCCAGGGAATGAGCCCCAGCCCCACTTGGTATTTGAGGAGCATCACTAGTGCCTCTTGGGGCAAAGGAAGGGAAGGTGAAAACCCAGAGGAATCTTCCAGCTCTGGGTGATGGGGGACAGCAGCAGGGCATGCCAGGAATAACCCCAGGTGCCTTCCCCAAAACAAAGCACCCATCATCATCAGAAGTCTGCTATGCACTGTGGCTAACAGACCCACCAGGACATCCCTGAGCCACTGCAATGCCACCTCTAGAAAATGCCATTGTTCTGGCAAAAATCTTATTTGAGGTGCCACAGAGCAGCCAGGGTCACTGCAGCAGAAAATGCCTCCCCAAGCCCCATGACTTCCCAGCTTCATCCTAAACCCATCTGTCATGAGCGGCCACTTCTATCCGAGTGATGTCCCTGCCTGCTGGCACCCCACAGACACTGCAGGGGCATTTCTGCCCCATTGTGGGACCAATTTTGTGATGGAAAAAGAGCTGCAGGCTGTTGGGAGAACTGAGAATAGTTTTAATGCAGGAAGGAACATACTGAATCCAGGAGACATCCATAACTCAGATCCTATTGCCTATTGAGTTGCATAAAATTGCAGCTTTTATACTTAAAAAAAAAAAAAAACAACAACAAACCACCAAACTCCCCAAGAGAGTTTTATTTTCTTTTCCTTTCTTTTCCACTAGGAACTGTTAATGTTTACTCATTGAGGTTTGGTGGTGGGATGCAGGCAGGAGGTTGAGGTCTTTTTAAAGAAGAGCAGAGCATCCAAATGAGCAAAAACATTTGTATCCCACCCATCCTCAGATCTAGACTTCCCTCTGCCACACATGCACTAAGAAGGCTATTGCTGAAATAGCACTGCCCAGTTATTGCCAGCCAAACCAGTCCCTCTTCCTTTCCACCAGCAGCCAGGAGGCATTACACCTCGCTGAAGCACCGTGCCCTGTCATTTAGGTGACAGGCTCCTTCCCCACCCTCTGCCTCCCACCTCTTCCAAGACATAATTGAGCCCCTTAAGTAAGCAGTAAAACAAATACGGAGGCTGGGTGGAAAAGCTCAAGCATAAATCTTTAGGGTTTTATACTAGAGTTTATTCCCTTGCATCCTTGTATTTTTTATGCTTAATAACACATGCTGAGGCAGAGCAATCAATCTCAAGTGAAAGGACCAGCCTTTCCAGGAGCAGCTATGTCTGCATAGTACTTGCTCTCATGCCTGAAAATTTCACAGTATCCTTATTTTTTTTTTTCCCCCTAGAAGTGGCTCCTTGGGGTACAATTTTCAGCTAGGCTTCCTGCCCCACTCCTGCTGCATGGGTGCAAGCTCACACTACAGCATCCATCCACAGCCCGGGGCCTGCAGGGGAATTAAGAGGAGAGCCAGCACCTGGATTTGAGAGTACAACAGTCTCAGAAAATTAGTACAGGCTACTCAATTGTTCAGAAAAGGGGTCTTCCCAACCCCATGGGGTCTCCTAGGACCACCCTAGCTCCTATACGGCTACCTGAATTAGGCCCTGACCTGCCACCCATGCCTTTGAGAAGTCTTCCTGGCATCCACAGCTGGCATTAGTTGCTTACAAGTGCTCAACATGATGAACCTTTTCACGGGTCCAAGAAGCTCTCACAGTCAGTGCCAGGTTAAAGAGCAGCACAGAGGAATCTCACCTTTATGCTGCCATCAGCCAACCCTATTCCTATGGAGGAGGTTTTGGTCAAGGCCTCACCCAACAAACCATCTCAGGACCGATCAGCAGGACACTGCACCACCTTTTGAGAGATGCTTGTGTATCTTGAGTGATTGAAACTATTGCCCAGAAGGTCTGGTAACCCATATAAGTGGTAAAAATTAAGTAGTACATCTTTCCTTGATAGAGTTCCTTGCTCTGCAGACTGTCATGACTCTATTCCTCACCCATCATCGAATATGGTATTTTATACACTAACTCCTGGAGACTAAATTGGACCTCCAGGGGAAACTTCATCCTCAAATTTAAATATTAATTACATAGCAAGCCTGTACCTAATCCCATGCTTCCCCAGGCTAAGCTAGTGATGTGGTTGACTCAGATTTCCTGCTCTGGAAAATACTACCTTGTCACTAGGACAGCTGTAAAAAAAAGTCAAAAGTTGGAGTCCCAGGGTGTCAAAGTACACAGCAGTTAAGAATGATAACACACCACCCCTGGAGGGAGCTTTGTTGTCCAGCCCAGGATGGCTCCTTCTCTACCCGGTCTCCCCACTGATCAGATAGGGCTGCAACTGGGAAACCTTCATTTTTGTCCCTGCCTCCCTTGTTCCAAGACTAGAGGCAAAGAAAGAAACCCACATCATCTATATTTCCTGCACTTTGTCCAATCATTTCCTCAGATTGCAAGCTCTTAAGATCAGAAGTATTTCCTCTCTCTGTAGACAGCCCAACACAAGAGGACCCCTCCTGTTTGCCACCCCAGGGGTGGCTTTTGCTGAGCTTTGCTGTGACAGGCAGTGACTCCCTGTTAGGCTACATTTGGCAAAGTAGTAACCGTAGGGAGCATTCACTCCCCTGAGATTTAAGGAGTTGGGAATGCAGTTAGCAGCCAGGCAAACCATTTCTCACCAGGCATTCATCGTACAAAAACAATGATGTGTTACAAGAGTAGCACAATTTCCTGCCCCTTGAGAGAAGTTCTGCCCTAGAAGAGGCTGGTGGTGATGGGAAGGAGCCAGCACATGAAGCTCAGAGCATCCACATCTAGCAAAACACAAGAATAGCATTTTACAAATCGCATTGGCAGCCCTCTCAGCTGCTCCTCATGTACAACCTACCTCTGAGACTTGATAATACAGGGGCTGCACCATTCCCTGGTGCAGTTTCCCATGTACACTGAAAACAGTGATTTTCATGACTAAATGGATGGAAGAGTTGCAGAACATGGTGTCAGCTTGCTAAGTGTCTCATCTCAGAGTTACACGCACAATTATTCTCTCTACAAAAATCAAAGGCAATCCATCAATTACTGTCTTTTTACCCTACCTGCTTTTCTATTATTTTGTACTTTTAAAAATATTGTATGTATTAACTACCCAGAATTTACAGCACACACATTGGTTTTCCATTAGTCTTGCCTTAACTGAGTTTTTTAAAAATACAAAGAAAAAGAGAGACAAGCCACTTTTTTCTGCCACAAATCAGGCATGTGCAATTGTTGGCAGCGTAACCAAGCTCTTTGTAGACCAGTTGCTGGCCACCAGTGGTTAACAAAAACTTAGAAGCAAAAGAGGTTTTTCATATTATGCGAGTGTATCCATAGAAAACACTGGAAAGACACATTAGAGACCAGATTTTCAAGTGCAGACACATAAGCACTGTCACCTGTTTATGAGAAAACACAACTTTGGGTGGTGGGGGGGTAAGAGTAAGTATTCAAAGCCAGGGATTAGCGAGGAAGGGCCTGGCTTTCTCCTGGGCTGTGGAAACAGGTCTCCTTGCTGTCCAGAGCCAGGTCACCGCATGCAAGCACACAGGCGGAGGAAGACAGGTTGATCCAGCCATGCTGGAACAAGCCACGGCCATCCCCGACAGCCTCTCTCAGGGAGTGGGAACAGGCACTGGCATCCCCACAGTGACACTGTCACAGCAGAGCATCCCCCCTCCCCCCCACCCCGACCACTTTGAGGTTTCTAAACAGAAAAAAGCTGTTAATGTAGGTTAATGCATAATTAAACACGTGATTTGCACACACAAGCAGTTTGACACATCTCCCATGAATACATAAATATGTTTAAATGGCCAGAAACAAAGGAGACAGAAGGAGCACACAAAAAAACCTGCTGCTCCTGAAGTCTCCTACCGCAGTTAATGCTGCTGCATTTCCAGAGCCACTGTCCACCTTGGGACACAAGTGTGCCCCTCTGGAGAGGGGGTGTCACCACACAAGGACACAGTGCAGCAGTGAGACTTGGGCCAGGCTGAACACCCTCAGTGACCACCCAAGCCCCACATGTGCCAGCAAAGACAGTGAGTCAGGCTAGGAAAGGATTACATCAGCCTCCATCAAATGATTTGCCTTTTTTTTTTCCCCTTAATTAAGATCATTCTATTAATAATTATATTCTATCCTTTGGTTTCCTGGTGTGCAATGTGCTTCCCCAGCTGGAGTGCGTAGACCGGGGCAAGGAGCACTTTGATGGTCCCTCAACCAAGCACCGCCTGAGAAAGCCCAGCAGGGAGAGGGCTGAGGGACACTTGAGCTTCCTCAGGGATGCTGCAGTGACATTTGCTGAACCCAGAGTGAGCCAGGGAGGCTGCCTGCAGGTACCAACCACCCCTGCTCACGCTGATAATCCAACAGCAGCAGGTACAGTGATTATCCTGGCACAGAGAGAGCTGCAAGCACACCTTCATGAGGGCACGGGCTCATTCTAAATGCTCTCTCTTTCAGTCCTATTATCCCACACCATCATTAGGACGAATGAGGATTGGGAAGAAGTCGGGGAAGGTTGTGTCTTTTTGCTCCCCTCTGTGCTGAAGATTAATTTAGAACATATTAATTACATTTGCATATGCCTGAAAGCTAGAAGAGAAGTGAGAAAGTGTCCTGAAGGTAATTGAGTACTACAATAAGAAAATTATTTTGGCAGATACTTCTTTGCAGAGTGTGCTAAGGTAGAAGGTGGGAAGAGGGCTGGGCAGGGGCACAGCTCAGAGCATCCCTCCTGGACACTGCGGCTCCAGGAGTGCTCTGGGCTTGTCCCCATGGGATGCAGTTGCCACAAAGGGTAATCTGTCTCCCAAGGGTCTGGCACAGGAATGCCTTCAAGGATACTCAGAAGAAGGACATCCATCCTCAAATGTCCTCTATCAGAACACACATGCCCTTCTGTTCTAGCGGCCAGCCCAGCCCAAACCACACCACCTTCATACAACTGCTCTCCTGACTACATTACTACTGCTTCCCCTTCTCCTTCAAAGGATCCCAACACCAAGAAAATCTGGTGAAAAACCCTCCGTGAACCCAGCTGAGGCTATATCCGGGTCTATATGACATCTGCGTTTCATTTCAAGCAGTTCACCTTCCCACCCACCTCTACCAATTTTATTCACACACACGCACCCAACATACCCAGCCCTCAAACACTTCTCATGGAGTGGAAACTTAAGACAGAAGAATAAACTACATTTTATATCTGTATCCACCAGTTGGGTTGTTTCCATATTTTAACCAGTCATCTCACAGGTCTGGTACACCCCAAGGACCCCTTTAGCAGCTCTGCAGAGAGAGAGCTCTACTGGGATCTTAAGTCTGCTACGAAGTTCAGCCCTTCTCCCGGCAGCTCTCCTGCAAAGCAGGATGCCAGAGGAGACTTCAATGCCTCTCTGCCCTGGGTATACCCCCCAGGACTTCTCTTATTTAACCCTGCTGGGTATTTCAAACACTCCACAGCAAACAGCCACCACCTGCCATACACTCCAAGTAATAATATGTTGAAAAAAGATATTAAGTCTAGCTCCATTCTGGGGAGGTTTTGTGGTTTGTTTTTTTTTTTTTTTTTAGGTGTAGGTTAAATTATAACTTCTATAGCAGCTATAATAAGGAACATAACACTTCTGCATACTGGGAAGTCTGCTGTTCTTAACTGTTGAATAGCTGCTCGGATTGAGCAAGCCTCCCAGCCTGGCTCTGCACCCAAGAGCCTGACCCTGCAGCTCGGGGGGGGGGGGGGGGGGGCAATTTTCCCAAGAGCAATTTCAGCCCCTCGTCTCTGTACAAGAGCCAGAAACACACAATTCAACTTCTTATTCTTTAAAAGACATCTCTGTCATGATACATACACAACCCACAGTGTCTCATCACAGACATCAAGAGGTTAATTATATTAATAGCCTAGCAGAATCAAGTTGGACAAGCTGAGATCCACCCAGCAGCATCTCTCACCCCTGTGTCAGAGGACTAAGTGTCCTGCCCAGTTTGTGCCCCCTCCTGCAGTAACTGGGCGAGCAAGGCTGCACTGTTTGGTACAAGATCAGCTGGTGACTTTGGTGGAACTACTCTACTGAAAAGTCCTCTCCCAGGCTGGAGAGGAGGGAGCCAGCAGCTTGCAGGAGGCCAGCATTCAAGTTCCATTTTCTTTCCATTCTTCCTGAAAATCAAACTGATGCCTTAAAGAGATGGCTCAAGAAGAGGTCTTCCCAGCTCCCTGTAGCAGAAGGAAAGGCTGGCAGTGCTCCCTTCTGGTCCAGGCCATGGAGCTCAACCTCCTGCTCTCACCTCCTCAAAAAAAAGCCAACAACCCTGGAGCTTCAGTCCTGCTAATTTTCAATGAAGTGCCCCAAAACCAGAGCTCTCCCATCAGGCAATTTAGCGGGGTGTCTGGAGCCAACCTCCAGCGCTTTTTAATACCAAAATCTGCTCTCCAACAGGTAGCCCAGCAGAGCATTAAGGCACAGCTATCAGATCACACACCACATGCCAGCCTCTGCTCCCTCTTCAGGGCTACCATTCTAGTCCATGGGACCACTTTTGAGGGGCTTGATGGTGGCCGAGCAGGGCTGCTCACCATGGGCAGGTTCGCACCAGACCCTCTCCCATCCTCAAAAATAAACCCAGGTGCCCGAGAAAGGGGCCTTTGCATCACTGCACGATCTCCGGAAGAGAGGTGGAAACCTGTGGTTTAGGTAAGATTATACATAAAGGTTCAGCAAAGCAAGAAACACTTCGGAAGGAAATACAAATTAACCCCTCCCTGCCCACCACACGAGGAGCCTGCTCTTCAGGCAGCAACACACTTGTGCTGAGTAGCTGCTTACTCCTTTCTTGAGCTGTTCCAGTTTTCCAAAATTGCCTTTAATTTTGTACAAAAAGTGCAAGTTCTCCCCCATTTTTTGACCTACATTCATTTATCAAATTGCAAGTAAAAATAGAGCAAACTATGCAGAAATGGTATAAACCGTTTGCGCACTTTCTCTCTTTTACCAGCTATTTTAAGGCTGTTCCAGCACTTTTCAAAGCCATGAGTAAAACAGATGAGGGCTCTAGGGTGGAGAACATTGTCATCACATCAGTGAGGCCACTGGTGGCCCAGACCACAGCTGCTCCTCCAGCTTAGAACCTGGTCCCCAGCAAGAAGCAGGTCAACATGACTTCTGCTTGTATCCCCAAGACAGGCTTGAGGTGAACACCTGCAGTTTGGAAGTGCTCAGGTTTGGTTTAGATGGTGGCCCTGCTTCTCTCTGGGCTCAGTTTGGGCAGAAACAGTTCTCCACCAAGAGAAGTCTGTTGTCACCTTGGTGCTCGTTCACAGCAATTTTGAGCCAACGTCATTTCCCTCTTGCTGTCCCCTTTCGGTGTCTCGGGGCTCCCACAGCGAGTGATGGGAGGCAAGAACCCTTCAAGTCACAGGGCAAAGCAGCCCTCAGCCCCAACAACTTCATAACACCTCCAGCCACACCCTGGACATCTCTTGAGCTCTTCATGATAGAGCACCTTTTCCAGCGTGGAAACAAGTGTAACACAAGCTCTTCCCCACACTTAATCCCTTAGGAGCATTTGTCTGGGTTTTAGACAAAGGAGGAACTTTTTCTGGTGCCTGCCTGACTCTTGGAGGTCAACCAACAGCCCATTTGCCACCCATGGACAGGCCAGCTTGGGAACCATTTTCTGACAGCAGAAACCTGCATTATTTCCACACCGAAAATTAGCATTCTATGAAGAGCAGAAACAGGAGTATGACCACCTGACCTTGCTCCTAGAAGCAACACTAGCAAGTGTGGTCTATCCACACAGGCTGGATAGAAACTACCAAAGAAGTAGGTTAAAAAGAAAAAAAAGTACTTTGCATGGAAGAACTACAGAATTACTTCCAAGCAAAACAGCTGCTGAGCTGAAGCTGAGGAGCTCTGCCTGGCCCATTACTGGTCTCCCAGATCCTCACACCCCTTAACTTTTGCCGATGGTTTTGCAGCTGGTGGCAGAGCACAGGAGGAGGATCTCAGCCTGCAACAGGGCCTGGAGAAGCCAGAAAGCTTGGAATGATCTTACACTTGCACTGCAGCAAAGTGTTATTACAGCTGTGCATCTGGGACTTTTAACCTTTTCCTTTGGATTCAATCACCTGGCCTCTATCCCCAGCTCTTCATCTCTCTTGAAAGCTGTGGGCTGTTCCAGAGGAACAGAGCAACCTTCTGCCTCTGGGGGAAAGGATTTGCCCCGCCATTAAGCACAGCTGCTTCAGCCAGTCTCAAGGCTGGTTAAAAGCTCTGGTCTGCACCGTGGCAAGTCCATAAAACCCACAAGTTTCACCAAAAAGCAACTCAGCATCCCAGTTAACAGCAGCAGCGTCCCACCTAAAGGTCTACACTTGTGTTCCAGAGTGGTGTTAGCATTATTGCAACCCCATCACCCCAGGTTTCACCACAAACACCCACATCCCAGCCCTGCCCATCAAACCTTCATTTCTTTCCTCCTCTCCTTCCCTCCCCAGCCCAGAGACACCAGTATCCCAGGCTGTCACGGGCTCCTCGCCAGTACAGAAATCAGCCACAGCCCCAAAAGTGGCCAGATTTGGTATCTAATCATCAGGCCAGCACAGGAGAGGGTAAATTAAAATGGATTTCAGGGTCAGTTCCAAGCAGATAAAAGCAGCTGTGGGCATCATTCATGACAACATGCCTCCGAGGCCAGACACTGGAGAGACAGCCCCACATCTGAGCAGAAGACCTCATGGAGGCGCATCAGCCCAAACACCTGCCCAGGGCGCATGGCCAGCCCTTGCTTTGCCCCCACCCAACCTGGCCGAGACGTGTCCAAGCAGCCTGCCTGAACCTTCCTCCTTCAGGCCACAGCCCATCTCCACAGGAGCAGGCAGGACCAGTGCTCCCAGCCTCCCTCTTAGCCCAGACCTCCCACGCTGACCACAGCTGGTCACAGAAAGCAGCCACAGCGTGTGGGCAAACAGCAGGTTCAATAAAGCACTGCCAGGTGAGACATGGAGAGCTGGGGAGCTAAGCACTTTGTCAGAGCAGTCTCCCACATAGAATTATAAGACATATTTAAAGAAACCAACCCTTTCAGTTAGCAGCAGGCAGCATCTCATTAAATGTGTTGGGTTACTGGGTGCACCGAGCACCTGCTGAAGTGTTAGCTTCTTGTCACCTTATTACAATCCTCAGCCAGCTGGCTTCTAGCTCTCCTTCCTTCCCTCCCTTCATCTCTATTTTTGCACTCTGTGCTTCCTCAGCTCTTTTCCCTCCTCGTAGCCACCCCTCCATGCCCCCAGCAGTAGCTGGGCTGCAGAACATGGCACAGGCAGCCTCTGGTGCTTTAAAACCCTGCCAGCAGCTGGAAGCAGAGTGGGATCTCCTCTGAGACCTTAAAATCAGCTCCTAAATCCCCCAGCAGCTTGGCACTGCCAACCCCCCAGCCTGCAGAGGGTGGGAACAGCAGAAAGAAAATAAGGAGAAAACTGAGGAAAAGCATTTCTTTACTCTGGGCCACTTCCAACACCTATAGAGCCTGGTCTGCACAGCACAGCAAGCTTTGCTCACCTGGAAATGGTCCTGAGGCCACCAGGAGCTGCCAGAGTTGTGACAGTAATGCACAGAGACCTAGAACAACCCCTTTCCCCTGCACAAACCCCCACACCTTCCCCCTTCCCAGGGTCTGCACTGACATTTCTACTGCTGGGAGGGTGATTCCTCATCTGGCCAAGCAGCAAACAAGACAACTTGAGGGAGAAACCTTACTGCATCTTGAGAGCAGCTCTTCCATTAATAAAAAAAGCATTAAAAATAAAACAACAAAACAAAAGATGACCTACCTGGAGACGAAGTATCAGGAAGCAGCAAGAGGGGGCTGCTCTGCAAAGGAAAGATGGACCAGAAGCCGAGGGGGACAGCAACCTCCCCAGGTACCAGGAGCTCCTCAGGTGCCTCCTCCGGTACCAGGAGCTCAGTACCAGAGCAAGGAGAGCCAGTTGCCGGGCAGTGATTGTCACCATGCAGGTCTGTAACAATGAAGAAGGTCCCATGGCAACCCTGAAGCCAGGGGTGCCTAAATCAGGTACAGCACCCAGCCAAAGAAAAGAAGGGAACCCAAGAGCCTGAGCTTAACTACAGCCCCGGCTAAGGCTGCAGGTGTGTGGGTGGGTGTGAACAGACCCCAGGTGGGACTGGTCAGGGTGATTAGAGCCTGGAGGTGCAGGCAGACCTCCAGGAGAGCTTTCCTTCCTAGTCCTGGGGACTCAGCCTTACCCCGTTAGCGCTGATGTTGGGGCTTCACCGCTCTCCTCCCAGAGCAGCACGAGGTACCAGCCATGCACTGTGTAACCCCCCTGTCCCGGCTTTGACCCCCTCCATAAAATGCATTGAGGGGTGACATTACAGAGGTCCCCCACAGCTATATGGGGTTTTACACCTGTACCTTTTCCCAGGAGCCAGGATGCCACAGCCACCACTGAGGGAGGCTCCAGGAGACCATTAAGCTCCTTTTATAACCCGAGGGTTTGTGTGCTCAGTCCCTGTGGCTAATTACAACCTACGTATCCTAACTACACCCCCAAATTCCAGGTTGGGGAGATGAGTAATTAGCGGTGCATTCCCTGCATAAACTGTCCCCGGGGTCCTGCCAGGACAGGAGTATATCCCTCTGCTGCTCCCCAGCTGCTGCTGTCACCCCGGAGCCACCAGCATTTCCCAACCAGGAGCCGTGGCCCAACACTGCTGTTAAATGAGCAGAGGGGACGGTCCCCAGGCATCTTTTTTTTTAGTCCCTTTGCTGTCCTCATGTGTTGCTGGAGCCCTTGCTCTCCCTGCAGATGCATGGGCAGATGCAAAGCCACACTTCTACCCCATCCAGATGTCCTCTCCTGGCCCAGACAGCAGAAAGCATAGACCCACGGGTGGTATGAGGGGGACAAGAGGACCGGCAGAGCATCCTCGGGGCTGGCAGCTGCCTCAGCAGAGGTTTAAATGCCCCCCACTGGCCCAGTATGGGGGGTGGTGTGTGAGGACCCCCATCCTCCCTTCCCCATACCTGCTCTGCAGGGCTCTGAAATGTTGCTGAAACCTCTCTCCTCTGGACACCCCTCCTCCAGGAGGTTTGTGTTCATGCTGAGCATTTCCACTTGTGCCAAGCTTCACTCCTTTACATTCCTTCCCTCCTTGGCTTTCTGGGCCACGTGAAATTCATAATAAGCAGCTGTTGGTTTTCAGGCTGCACATTTGAAATAAAAACAGTCCAAACTCTCCCTCTTCCTCTAACAGAAAGTAAGTAAATAAAAGGAAACAAAGCCCTCCAAGCACAGGAGCAAAATACCTTTACCAGGAACAGTAAGTTTCAGGCAGACCCAGAGAAACCACCCCAATTTCTCTGGAAAGGGGTCAAGAGAGGGACAGGACTGGAGTCCCCACACTTGCACCAACCATCCTCAAAACAATCCTGCAGCTCTTAAAGACAGTATGAGAACACGAGGGTTTGTGTTTAGAGAATTCTTTCTTTTAAAACCCTTTGGGTGCTTTTAAGGGCTCTAATTCATTAACCTTTCCTTGGCTGAGACCAGCAAATGGATATCCAGAAATACAAAAAGCAATTAGACAAATTCATGGGGAAAATAAAAAAAATCCATCAGCATTATTAAACACAGACTCTCAGAAAAGTGCCTGAGCTGCAGGTGGGGAGAGCAGCTGCAGGCTGGGGACATGCAGCCACTGTTTTCCTTTAATTCAACCCATTCCCTTGGCCACTTTTGGAGATGAGGATGCTGGGGGAGATCA
Source organism: Gallinago jamesoni (assembly GCA_025769975.1). Classification (NCBI taxonomy): domain Eukaryota; kingdom Metazoa; phylum Chordata; class Aves; order Charadriiformes; family Scolopacidae; genus Gallinago; species Gallinago jamesoni. The sequence goes on along the minus strand of JAOQGH010000005.1, from coordinate 12,754,273 downwards.
ATTTTTTCTCTCACAGGTAACCACCATCCCCCAATTAATCTCTTAGTGATGGAAAAGCCCAGGGATGGGTGACCTTTCAGAGCCCTCACTCTATGCAGAAAATATTAAAATATTCATGTGGCCACAAGACAGCTCCCACCGAGAGGGAGACCTGCTGGAGAGGGTCACTTCTGGGGTGGCTGGTCCACCTCTGCCAAGCACAGCCTGCACATGAACACTGCATGTGGGCACGGTGGCCTTCTGTGTCTTATTCAGAGAGATATCTTCAGGCTGGGCCTCTGTCGTCCTGGATACTGGCGAAATTCATGTCCATAAGGACACAGCAGCTCGTGAGTGGCTGCGAGCTTAGAGCTCTAGGATGACTTGGATAATGGTGACAGCACTAATCCCATAGGAACGGGCTCTCTCCAACACGCAGCACCTCTCCAAGGAGACCAGCTAAAAAGCAATTCATCTGTGGAAATGGGAACAAATGAGCAAAGCTTAACATGAACACAAGCCCTCAGCCCTGACCCAGGGCATACGACAGCACCGGGTTCACGTGAATTCTCTCTTTCTAGGAAAAAATAAACCACCTGCAAATACACAGCCTGCCCTGCCTGAGTAACTCACCCGTGATGGACCTGGGGCGTGTGAAGAGGAGGGGGAGTGAAAGTTAGGGGGATTTCTAAGGTCCTTTATGAGCCTTTTCTGCAGCTTGTCTCCATGTCATGGTCTCCAGGGAGACCAAGTTATTATTATACGAGAACATGGCCTCGTTCTTCCAGGATGCCCACACTGGTTTCAGCTGGTTTTGCAACGCTGCATAAGCCCAGGCTCTGGATGCCATCACACATCTAGCAGGGGAAAATGTTCCCTAAGTCCAAAAACCCCACCGGGTCCCAGACAGGGACAAACTGGAAGAACAAATAAAAGGAAACACAAGCTAGAAGGAGGAACAACTATCAGAACAAAATAACTTACGGCAGCAGCGGGCTGTGTTTTCTGGGTGTTCTGTGCCAGGAACCAGATACAGAGCTGAGAACTGTCTCCTCTGTCAGTCAGTGCAACATGGAGGGTGTGAACGTGGCAATCACAAAAATGGAACCCACAAAAGCTCCATCTTTAGCCGGTGAGAGCTGGAGATCCCAGCTAAGGTTACTGGGCTGGCACCTCCCAAATTTGTTAACTCTCTTGCGGTGGGCACGGATTCCTGCCAGCCAGGGCTACCTCACCCAGTCTCCCTGAGGAGGGGTTGGCTGGATCCTTCCAGAGACCTCCTTCGCTCCACTCTTCTGTACTCCTTATTTCATTTGCAATGCTCTGTAGTTTTCAGGTGGTGATGCCAGCATTCATCTCTTGCATCCGCATCTTCACCCAGATGGTGAAGAGATTAGCAGGCTTTCACCCCCCAGCTCTGTCCCCAAGACCTGTGCTCTGCCCCGGGTGCCCAGCCCTGCTGGAGCACACGGAGGAGGGACATGTCCACCTTCTCCTCCCGGCTGCTGCCACCCCCTGGGCAGGGACCACGGGGACCAAGAGGAGGAGGGCTGATTACAGTCCAAAACCAAGCATTTAGAGAGCACTAGAAGGGTGTTTTCTGAAAATATTTGTGTCATTATTTAGCAGACACAGAAGACATGAAATCAATCAAACTGAAAACTCAAATTAAAACATGCTTTGATGCAGAAATGAATTTTTTCCAGTTGCATCAAAGAGGCACTCTGGGAAGGGGTGCTCTGCCGCCCCGTCCCCCAGCAGCAGTCCTGCTCTCACCCCTGCCAGGCTCTGGGGGGGCAGGGACAGGGTGACATCCCTGTCTGCCTTTGCTCAGAGCTCTGCCAAAGGCTTTCACCTGGTGGCTGGGCTCTGCTGCATCTTCATTAGTGTTTTTTCCCCCCTCTTCCTTCCCTATTCCCCACTTTGCATCTCCCCACTTCATATCGTTCTTCCCCCTATTTCTTATAAAAAATTCATGAGTTTAATTTCCCTCAGATGCCCTCTTTGTATCACTTTGAAATTTCTTATTAGGCTTTTTGCATCGTGTGTATCTCAGTGCTGCTCCGGAGCCGACCTCCCTTGGCGTTCTCAGCAGCTGCTCTGTCTAGATACCTTTTTCCAAGTCAAGGCACATGCACATACTGGGTGGGCTTGTGGTCTGGTTGCTGGGTTGTTTTTTTTTTTTAATCATAGTTTATGAAACATCTGCTGTTTATAAATTATTTCTTTTGTATGTCATAATCTTTTCGGTTGCGTGAGCCAACAGGCACCTCCGAGCTGCAGAACAGCATTGCTAGTACTTGGAATTGGCTTCTACTGCCAACGCTGCACTTGGATGAGACCTGCAGACCCCCATCCCACACATGTCTGCACCCACACTCGCACACGCCCACCCACACACGCACACGCCTCCTCCGTGCTGTGGGAAACCTCTTCAGAGGCACCTCCAAGAAGCCCCAGAGACAACCACCACATGGGCACAAACTCCAGCCTACATCAGTCCTGACACCCAAGTCCAGCACAGACGGGCACACTGAGCCAGTGCACAAGCACACACTTATTACTTTGGGAACTCATCAAAACATAGCTAAGACCTTATCAGACTGACTTTTCCAGGAGGAATGACCCCCCCAAGCAGATCCCCAAAAGCCTCTAAGACAATCACCCAGCCAAGGAACAAACCCACCCATGCCCAGCCTGGCTCATGCTCCTCCATGCAGGGCTGGAATTGCTCATGGACCACTGAGGAGCCGTGCCTGGTATGAAACCTGCCCAGGAAAAGCTAGGAAAGTGAAGACAGGAAAATCATAAGGAAAGGAACCAAAGCAAGTAACTGGTGCATTTGAACATCAAAGCACTCTCAGCCAGCTCTACCCCATCATTTGTGGTTTACTCATGGGTTTAATTTTTCTGCTCTGTTTTTTGTTTATTTGTTGTTGTTATTTCCTTGAGAGAAGGAGAGGAACAAGAGAACCCTCTGGGGGATCAGAAGATTTTCTCGTTCTGCTTAGTGAAAATTCTCAAATGATTGTAAAACCAAAGCAAAATCAATAGAGGACTATTATCTGCAGTGATTCAGCTGCTCTTTGCCTGAGTGACGGTGGCAGCTTTTCTGGACTGTCCCCCTGACGTTGGCTCCTGGCTCTGGTACCAAAGTGGAAAGGAAAGAGCAAGCACTCCTTTTTCACCAAGGAAGGCATATTTTAACTTGTTTTTAACTATGGACATGACATGGGGTATTTCAACCCCCAAATCAAAATTTAGACCAGCTCCCTGCAGGTGAAGGATGCAAAAGCCAGCAGGAGATTACACCAGTTGGTAAGAGCTCGCTGGTGCTAACTGGTTGGAGTTTACACCCACTGGTAAGAGCTCACTGGAGTAACTGGTTGGAGTTCACACCAGCTGGCAAGCCCAGGGCATGAGGGTCCTACATGGGACCTAGAAATTTGGCTGCTTCTTTAAAAGAGCCTCTAAGTCCCTCTGCAAAGGCAGCTGGAATAGGAGAAGAGAATCCATCCCTGCATTTCCAGACATATCCATTCACAGTCACAAAAGGCTGCTCTATGGGTGATATGGGTGATTTCATTTTCTTTTTTTTGTTTGTTGGGTTTTGGTTTTTTTTTTTGGGGGGGCGGGGGGGTGTTTGTCCTGTGAACAAAGACCAAGGTGTCAACACACAACCACTTCTGGAGGCAGGAGCAGATTCTGCAAATGCAGGTGGAGAGATTTGTGTCAATAAGTACTCTTCAGAAAAGAAACACATGAAAAAAAAAAAAAAAGAAATCCCAAAATAAGTCTCTTGAATGTCTTCAAATAAAACAGACTAAAGTTATTTTACAAATAAAACAAACAATGAAGGAGGCATGAGAGGAGAGGCAATACAACGAATAATTAAACAATTAGGCTAATCCTCAGGAAATTAGCTAACTCCCAGGTAGGTAGCAGCTGGGGACTGATTAATTGTTATGCCCCAGGGATGTACCATGTGGGAGACGAGACCTGTTTCAGATCTTCTACCACGGGCTGGAAATGAGCTGGGAAAAGTACATCCTGGGGGCTTCTCCTCACCTCTTCCCTCATGGGACCCTCCTGCACCGGAGGGACGACAGAGGGGATGATGCTGCAGGAGGTCACCACATCCTTCCTGAGCCAACAGGAGCAGGGAGTAGGACGTCACCCAGCCCAAAGAAGCACTCCACGCAGCCGGGGTGAACTCGGCTTTAGCTGAGCTCAGTGGAAGTTACAGGACCAAAAGCATGTTCTTGGCAGAGATGAGGCAACGCTTCCCATGGACTAACATCCAGGAAAAACAGCGGGAGCACCATCTTGCCAACAGGCATTGTTTTTATCTCCTTGAAATTAAGACAAAATGTTTCTATCGTATTTATCTTGTTACATCAATGGAGATATATTATGGACATAATAAAAGTGGAGTCTGGCGTTCAGATATGAATTCACCATGTCAAGTCTGTGTTATTCCTTATCGACTTCTTGCATGACATGATTAAGTAACATTATTTTAGTCTTTTACCCTCAACACCCTCTCTGGGATGGATTCTTTGAGCTCTTGGGATTTTTTTTAGTTGATTTCTGAGGAAGCACAAGGAGTAGGCTGCCCAAGCCCCTGGGAAAGCTGGCAGCTGGGTCTTCTTCTCCATTAGTCCAATCATGAACTTACTGATTCAGGCTCCTGCCCACCCAGCAAGTCATTTTGGATAAACAAAGAGACGGCCAAGTATCTAGAGCAATTCCTGCTAGAGCTGGCAGGCATTCCTCTGCTCCCAGGTGGAGGCACCAAAGCACATGGGGGAGCAGCAAAATGCATGATACAAGCACCAGGGTGAGGTTTTCTGTCCCTTCAGGCAGCCAACAGCTGCCAGTTGATGTGGCTCCTCGTTAAATTGCTCATTAACATGCCAGGTCTGTGCAATGCTCTGACACCTGCTCACTCTGGGGCTGAAGCAGCCCCCATTCCTGTCCCAGTGAGACCTCCCAACTCCACACACCCAGACAGCAATTTTTAATCTTTTTTTAACTTACCCTTTCGCTATTTTTCCCATCGGATGGAGTCCTCTGTGAGCAAACTGAAGCTCCTGACAGTGGTTCTGCTTTGCTGTAGCTCTCAGCACGCTCAGCCTCGAGGCCAGGGCACGGGCTCAAAAGCAGAGCCACAGCGATGGTTTGCTGTGACAGCGATGCCAGGTGCCACCACCATGCCACCAGACGCAGCCAAAATCTTCTCCAAGGCTGGCCATACAGCTGCAGGAGACAAAATCCCAGCACGGTGAGATGTTCTCATTGCAAACCCATCCTCTGTGGGAGCTGCCAACAGTTCAGCTCCTCACCAATGCAGAGCAGAAAGGGGTATAACATTTCTTTGCCCCCTTGCAGGGCTGAGGATTCATTCTAACTCTGAAATAAGCTACGAGAAAACATGTAAATTGGCTGTTTGGAGGAGAAAAAGGGGTAGGGCCAAGGGCACATTTGTGCATCACACCTGCTTTGGATGTGCGATGCCCGGCCATGGGCACAAGCATCCCAGAGTGAGCTCTTTGTTTGGTACAAGGATAACAGTTGGAGAGTTAAGGAACACATCTCTTCCAGCACGTGAGTTCCTACATATTTGATAGCGATGCTGTAACGTTGGTTGTTTTCCATTTTTTCCTCTCTCCCATTGGAATGGCTTTCCCTTGCACAGCTGCTGAAGGGCTCTGTTGGAAAACTTGACACTATGTTGAAAGCATGATAGAAACGTGTTTGAGCTAACACCTGACAAAGCACCCAATCCCATCATTGTATCAATGGGGTAGGGCTTGTTGTATTTACATTAATTTGCATAAGGTTACCCAGAATGCCAAGCACTGGGGGGTGGTGGTGTTACCCCACAAACACCCCAGCAGCCAGCTGGAAGCCAGCCGAACCCAGGTACCGCGGTGCCGGTGGAGGTCTCCCTGTGCCTCCACTGCCGAGTCATACATCCATGAAGACAGCTATGGTTGTGGAGCTGACACAGGCAGGGTTTATACAGACTTGGGGAGCTTTGCAAAGAAACCAAGATGGAAGGACACTGAGGGTAGAAGAAGGATCTGAGATTTTGAAATGATGGCTGGTACAAAAAGACCTGCTTAGGGTTGTAGCTTTCACTGTAGGCAGCTCTTCCATTTTGCATTCAAGTCCTGAAATTGTCTTTCCTGAGCTCCTCTGACCCAAATCAAACCACATCCAGGCTCGTGACACAAGCAAGGCACTCCCCAGGCCTTCAGCTGGACCCTGGGACCCCCAACTCACCTGTGTGCAGTCCCAGCTTGACGAGGGACAATACAGCACTAGGAAGAGAAAATCAGCTGCTGCTTCAAATACGCAAAGACACCGACACGGTCTCTCCAGCAGCAGTGCCACCAGCTGTACTACTTGGGGCCATTATATACAGTTTGATTAAGAATTTATACATGTGTTTTACCTTCTTTCTATTGCTTCTGGAGGAAGCAGCCCTCAGCTGAGAGCTAAAACCTCACAGCAAAGAAAATTTAGGTTGTAGCTAAAGGTAAACTCACCTTGGTTGGAAATCCCTCCTGGTTGAAGTTTTTGGGCCGTCTATCCGAGGGCAAGCAAGGTCCATGCCATGGTGTAGGATCTGGGGAACACCCTGGACTGCCGTGGTGATGTGGGGACAGCAAAGCCTCTCACTGGGGACTGTCCCAGGTGGGCAGTGGAGGTGGGATGTCTCTCTCCATGGCCTACTGAGGACTTCAGAGGCTGGAGTCTCCCTGTCTCACTCCCCACCTTACCCAGGCAGGGGAAAACCTGTGTCTGGATGCAGCTGGAGAATCAAGAAGCCAACCAGGTGGTTTGACAGTGTGCTTTGTCTTGCCAAGATGAAAAACAAAACCCCAAACACAGACGCATACAAGAAAACTCAATAATGTTTTTTTCTAATGAATGCCAGTAGGCTTGCTTTTATTTGGTACTTTAGGCATTTACATATAAATTGCTCTGTAATAGCTCCTCTCTCCTCCTTCTCTCAGGCGTTTGTTGTTAATGAGCTGTACAGAAGGTCAGGGGGCTGAGCTGAACGCTGCTTGGGGGCTGCAGGGTGATCCTGTCCATCGAGCTAAGCTGCAGGTCCCTCCTTTCCCTCCCCACTGACTTGGCTACCAGGCACCCAAAAAAAAATCCAAGTCACCTTAAAGATGCAAGATGAGTCCTGTCCCATTAGCAGTTCCTTTTGCATCCCATTCCCAGTGAGACCTGGTCTCATCATGTAGACGACTGTGTGTTATAGTGGTATGGGTGGTAAAGGGGTTTGGGCTCTGCTGACATGAGTGGCAAGGGGATTCATTCAGTTTTTAACAAGTCTCCTCCAGCCCAGCGTGCCCATCGCTGCCAGCTTGAAGAACCCCATCACAACGCAGGGGCCAGCATCACCCTGCATGTAGACTTTTGCCCCAAGACATCTCACAGAATCACAGAATTGCTTAGGTTGGAAGGGACCTTTAAGATCATCTAGTCCAATCATAAAAACAAACAAACAAACAAACAAAAACCCTCCCCCCCAAAAAACACCAAACAAAACACACCCCAACACTAAACCATATCCCTGAGCATGGGTCAACTCCTCTTCTGAATATCTCCAGGGATGGTGCCTCAACCACTTCCCTGGGCAGCCCATTCCAAGGTTTGATAACCCTTTCAGCGAAGAAAATTTTCCTAATATCCAACCTGAACCTTCCCTGGCACAACTTGAGGCCATTCCCTCTTGTCCTATTGCCTGTGACTTGGGAGAAGAGACCGACCCCCACCTCTCTACACCCTCTTTTCAGGGAGCTGTAGAGAGTGATGCTCGGGGCACCCTGAGATAAAAGGGAAGGATCTGCCGGCCGGGCTCCAGCGCTGGAGGATGCAGGAGGCAGCAAGGGGAGGCTGAGGGATGGAGGACAGGCTGCCCATCCAGGCAGGAGGGCTGGGGGGACCCCGGGTGCCTCCAAGCAGAGTTTTTACCCTTTGGGGGTTCCCCAAAGGCAGGAGGAGGTGGGAGGCAGCCCCATCCGCCCCACGCCGAGCACGGCGGAGCTGACCTAATTTCTGCCATCTCCCCGGGATGCGCTTGTCTCTGGGACCGGATAAAGGCTTCCTTTGATCAAAGGAGACTTGTGCTAAAGTCAGCTTTTGTCCATAAAGAATTAAGGCAGCGGGTGCTGGGGGGAGAGGGGGCCGCACCGCGATGGGAGAAGGGGCTGGTGAGAAATGTCATTAAGGGCCACGGGCTTTGAAGTGACAGAGCCAGCAGGCCCGTGACGCTCCCCAAATGCAGAACTGCCTCTGACGACAAGGAGAAAAGAAATAAAAGGGGATAAAATAAGTAGCAGAGCAGTTTCAACCTGGGGTCTAAGCTGGAGATTACCTTCCGGGGCGGGGGGGGGAATGCATCTGCAGGAGCTGAGTCCCCCTGCTTCACCAGCACCTCCTCATTGAAGATCAGATGGTGCCTACAGCGCATGGAGCCCCCATGCCTGCCCCCTCATCATCCAACAGCTCATGGCAAAGCTCCTTCTCTGCAGAGTTTCCATGTGCTTAAAAAGTGGCAATAATTAGCTGGTGGACTGGAGACGAGGGGAGGTGTCACCTGCACCATTCCCTTCTTCCCAAATGGAAAGATTTTTGCTTAGAGATATGCCCCCATGGCTAATCAAGAAAAACTGTATTCTGAATTCTTCTGTAACAGAATATCCAGCTTCTGGATTTATAGATTTATAGAATATAAATAGAGAATTATAGAGTAGAATCATAGAATCATTTTGGCTGGAAAAGATCTTTAAGATCATCGAGTCCAACTGTAAACCTAACACTGCCAAAAACACCACTAAACCACGTCCTCAGCACCATGTCTACATGTCTTTTGAATATTGCTATGGATGGTGACTCCACCACTTCTCTGGGCATTCTCTTCCAAGGCTTGACAACCTTTTCAGTGAAGAAATTCTTCCCAATATCCATCCTAAGCCTCCTCTGGCACAACTTGAGACTGTTTCCTCTTGTACCATCGCTTGTTCCTTGGGAGAAGAGACTGACCCCCCCTGGCTACACCCTCCTTTCAGGGAGTTGGAGAGAGTGAGAAGGTCTCCCCTCAGCCTCCTTTTCTCCAGACTGAATACCCCCAGCTCCCTCAGCTGCTGATCTTAAGGCTTGTGCTCCAGACCCCTCACCAGCTCATTGCTCTTCTTTGGACAAATTTTTTGTTATATTTTTCTTCATCTTTCTTTTTTTTTATCTTTCACCCTATGAAATAAAAGTCAACCAGGAGGCTGATTTAAAAGTCTGAAAAAATTCATTGCTGCAATACTTAAACCAAGTGGTACCAAGAGGTATCTCAGAGATGCTGCACTGCATGCAGTGCTTTGGTAACTCCACTATGGGCAACTTCTGAGTTCAGAAAAATAGGGCAAGCTTGTAATCGATCCCTGCTTCTTTTTCCTTGCAAGGAAACTGGAGATGCCAGAAGTAGAAACTCTCCCAGACCTGCCAGGGAGCTGGGGAGCAACCAGGGGACAGCAGAGGTAAGGTCCCAGGAGCTCAGCCACCTCAGGGTGCAGAGCTCTGGGGTGCTCTGGTCCCTACAGGACTGCTCAGCCGCAGAGCTGAGCATCCCCAAAAGCAGTCTCCGTCAGGAGGATTTGTAAACAGCAAATCACTACTGTATGAAGTGAGAAATATTACATAAATTACCACCAATTTAGTATAATTTAGAGGACAACCTTGTCCAAGGAGACAATCATTCCTCAGAGCAAAAAGGGAGGTAAACAGCCTGAACAATAGATTCCCAAACCTGGCAAGACTGTGAAGTCCTTCTTTTTATTAGTAGTATAATAGTATGGTAATTAAAACAGTTGCCTGAAGGAGGGAAAGGGAAGTTTTAACCCAGCCTATTGGATGGTCCCACCACTCCTCTGGCAGGACATAGGGTCTCACTGGAAACCTAGACCCTCAAAAAGGCACCAAGGGACCAAAGCGATGGTGATTTCCACAGTGACCACAGGAAACCTGGCCAAGGAGGTTACAGAAAAGCCCAGGAGAAGCAGCCTGTGATGGCTGTGAGCACCTGAGCCCTTCCAGACAGCAGGCAGACAGGGGGCAACTGGGGACCCGTGAGGATGAACAAACACCCAAGGCAAAGGGGTGCTTTGGACGACCAAGGATGTGCCAGTTACAGGCTGGTGAGGGATGCTCACCTCCCACTCATTACCTGTCTCTCAAACCCTCCCATCTCTCAACTGATTAGCAGAACGCTCGTTTGAGAGGATCAGGGCTTCTCTCTCCCTCCCTCCCTCTCCCCCTGCATCCTCGCAGGAAGCAAACCCTCTTTGCTATAATTGATGGACACAATTCACCACAATTAGTATTTCAGCAGCAGGTAGTTAACCCTCAGGGCAGAGCGTGGTTGTCTCTCTTTGGCTTGCTCTGCCTGGCCCTGAATGTGAATTTAGAGCAAGTTCTTTAGATCGGTGGTCACCTGCTGAGCCATCAGAGCAGGCAGCCCTCTCTGCTCCTCCAGCCGAGGTGAGCCCTCTGGTCAGGGCAGAAAACGTTCCCTCAGCCCCCCTTGGATGCCCAGCAAAGACCCTGGGCCACCATGGCCTGCCTGCACTGGTGAGGAGGCTGAGGTCCTTCCCCTGCCAAAGGGAACCGACACAGGTCATAAATGCAGGCGCTAATGCACAACACCGTAATGGCCCCAGCAGCCAGGCTGATATTTAGACAAAAAGCAATTTGTTTGTCCTTTAAATTCCCAATAATCGGCATTTATTTTAATTGGCACTCATGGCAAGAGCATTTACAGACAGCAGCTGGGAAGGTATAATTATGTTGCTATCTTAGGCATACGTACAACCTAAGGGTTTGCTGCTCAGACAAAAAAAGAAGGGGAAAAAAAGAAAGAAGAGAAAGAAAAGGGACAACCATGAAACCATAAGCTTCTTGTGGTCTGGACCAGACCCAGGCCAGCACAGAAGGCTTTGCATGTTGCAAAGAGAGTGCATCCAGCGCTGGAAAGAAACTCCAAGGGCAGTGCTGCTGACAGGACGTTACCATCCACAAAACTCTACAAGGGAGGCGAAAACGTGGTGGAGAACCTTGCTGGGATTAGGAAATGCAGGGATTTCCCTGGAAATTGCAAGTGTCTGGGGCACCTCGTGGGGAATTTGGAACAGAAATGAAAGTCGTGGAGAGCTCAATCCCACGTTGCAGGATTACAGCAAGGAAGCAAAGTTTTGCCAGGAAAGGGTTGGGTTTGGGGGACTCTGCCCTTCCTCCCTGCTGTGCACCCCTGCCCGTACGATGCTGTCCTGAAAGTTTTGTCATTCCCTGAGACCAGGAACGTGGCATCTACTCACCCACCGGCTGGCTCTGGGACAGAGCGGTGCTCAAGAGAGAAAACCCCCCAGATGCAGCTGACTCCCCCACCATCATCTTGAACCCGTTCTCCGAGACCCCCTGCAGCCCTCCCCAGTTTTGTCTCCCCTGCAGGGTTAGTTGTAGGTCTTTCTGCCCCCACTCCCCGCAGTATTTAAGCAGGGACACAAAGCCCAGACCGGTGCTGCTCCCCGGCCGTTGCAGGAGCTGCACAGGCACTTCAAAAGTCAAGAAGGAAGCACCAGCAGAAGGTCCGGCCTCACAGCCACCCTCTCCGTGCACAGGGGACAAACCCAGCCCCGCTCCTCTGCCAGAGGGGCAGGAAAATACCCGTATCTCCCATTCCTACCTCTATGTTGTGGCTCCTGGATAGACACCCTCCCGCTCTCCAACACAAACCACACAAGCCATGGTCCCCCCTGCCATGTAGACACTGCTCTTGTGGCAAATTAAAACTGCCCCTTGGGAACACGACAGCAGCTGAGAGACCCTGCTGCGTAGCACCACCCCGCTGCGGAGGTGGGCTCTGTACCCTGCAGGACATTTCCAGGTATTTAACTGGGGATAAAATGTCAATCTCCAAGCTTTCCAACTCATATTTTCCAAGACCTTCTGCGTTGGGTGGATGCCTGATGACATGTAAACAGGTTCTGGCGTTTCAGTGGGCTGCTGTTCATCAGCTGAGTGCTCTCAATCCAAATCCAAGGTAAAGCCCATTGACTTTAAGCTTCAGGGAAGGCAACTTAAGCCAATATCTTGGGTTTTTTTGCAGTTGGGTCAGTCTAAGAGCAGCTCAGCACCGTGAGTGGCGGCTCATGGAGCTGCTGTTATCCAAACCACGGCTAATCGCGCTCATACCTTTCATATTTTAATAAGAGCTTTGATTTCTCTTCCCTCCCCACCCCCCTCAAAAAAAAAAATAAGTGGCCTATCTTCACCAGCTTAACTCTGCCCTAGAAAAGTTTTTGCCTGCGAATAATAATTTATATCCACAGATTGTTTTTAACAATATCACAACACACCTCAACAGCTGTCTTAAATCCTCTCTGTCCTGGATGTATCAACCATGAAGCCGAAAGCTAGCCTGGCCGGGAATATTTAAAACTCAAGTGGAAAAGAGCCCCAGGTTAATCATCGGTAACAAAAAGCTCACCCTGGACAAAAGCCAGGGACCAGAAATAAATCACCGCTTGCCCAAATAAACGCGAAGCAAGTGCCAGAATGCAAATGGGGGGGGGTGGGGGGGGAGGGATTACCTGCATGAATTACCTCAGCCCCGGTGAAACAGGGCAGAGACAGCCCCGAGGCTTGGGGCTGGCACTGAATATTGGGGTCAGCCCTCTCGGGGGGGGGTCAGAGCAATGGTCCCTGCTCCCAGCCTCCCCCCTCCAGCCCTGGCACCCTTGTGCCGCCACCGCGATGTCAGCCCCGGCTCCACCGAGCTGACTTTTTAAAGTGTAATTTGTTATTCTGTTACGGTCATTTTCTATATTAATTTTATGCAGCATCAAAAGCCCTTTCATATGTTAAACTCTAATTCATATGCTAATACCCGATTTATGGCAAGGTAATTATTTTTTTGTCAAATGTATTCTTCAGCGCGCGCTGGGGAAGGGAGAGCCGGGCCGTGGGTGAGGTTCCGCACTCTGCAGCTCGGATGGGCAGGATGGAGCCAGGTAACACCATCCCGCTTCCCCAGCAGGACCCCCAGTGGGAACGACACCATCACCTCCCACCAAAACCCTCTCCCCTCTCTGATACCGCCATCCCAGTGCCAGCTATTTATTTCCTTACTGGTGGCATCTCTGGCAGAGAGCTTGGAAAAGTCACCTCCCCTGTGAGGACAGGCTGAGAGAGCTGGGGTTGTTCAGCCTGGAGAAGAGAAGGCTCCAGGGAGACCTTATAACAGCCCATCAATGTCTGAAGGGAGCTACAGGAGAGCTGGAGAGGGACTCTTTGTCAGGAAGTGCAGCGACAGGACAAGGGGCAATGAGTTTAAATTGGAAGAGGGGAGATTTAGATTAGACACCAGAAAGAAATTCTTTACAGTGAGGGTGGTGAGGAACTGGAACAGGTTGCCCAGGGAAGTTGTGGCTGCCCCATCCCTGGAGGGGGTCAAGGCCAGGCTGGATGGGGCTTTGAGCAGCCTGGTCTGGTGAGAGGTGTCCCTGCCCAGGGCAGGGGGGTGGAATTAGATGATTTTTAAGGTCCCTTCCAACCCAAACCATTCTATGATTCTAAAAAAAAAAAAAAAAAATTAGGCAAAAAAGAAACAAGCACCCACCTCAGCTCACAACAGCCACATTTTTGGGCCCTGTGCTGCTTTGTAGAGCAGCCATGGAATGGGGGCTCTGGTTTTCCCTGAACAACCGGCTCTCAGCTGCCTGTGACAGGCAGGAGGGGATGGGGACAGGCAGGGATGCCCCAGTCCCTGTCCTGGGCACACAGCCCATGTGCAGCCCGTTGCTTTACCCTCTCTCCCACTCCAGGGAGTTTTGCAGTCAGTGGGAGCACCAGAGCTGCCTTCAAACGGATGCCTGGGACACATTCCCTCGGCGGTTTGTCCCCGTTTCACAGCCTGCCATCACCATGACCTGCCCTGGGTGGCATCGCCCACCCCGGCACCGCGCCGGGGGGCTCACACGGAGCGGGCAGTGGAGCGGGGATGGGGAGCATATGCTGTACATAAAAAAAAAAAAAAAAAAGAAACCACGGTAGCAGTTTAGCCTTCTCCAATTTTTTTTAACAGTCTATTTTCTGCTTGAGGAAGCAGGTGCATTTCCCATCCGTGCAGCATCAACAGCCGACAGGCTGTCGGAGGTGTGATGGCTCCAGGACAGTTACACTGCCTCGGATTTCACATTCCTGACACATCCGATAATTATGCCAAATGAGCTCACCTCATCTTCAGCCTTCTGAGCTGCACATATTAAATTAAGTAAAAGCTGTTAGCGGTGCAGCCGAGAAAGAAGAGAGGGGAGAGGCACCGACCCGCCATGACCAGGGGGTCCCCACCGCCGCTGCCTTGGCAGACGACCCACCTAAAAGTGTGGGGACCAGTCCTCTGCTTCCCCCAACTCAAACCATCACCAATATCTGCCCCTGGGAGAGACGAGAGCACCACGGTTCCTCTCCCTCCTTCCCCAGGAGCCAGGCAGCCACTTCTCCCCATCTCCCCATCTCTCTTTCCAATTAACCCTTTTTCCCAAATCCTGCATTTAATACCTCGCCCCATCCAGGGGATTTTGCACGTATGCATTTTTGGCTCTCTATCTTATATTTTTAGCATAAAAAAACACCTACGATTATTCCAACGATATGAACGAACTCCAGTAGGCAAAATGAAGCTGTAACTCCCTCAAGCTAAACTCCAAATTCATTTCATAATCCTTAGATAAAAGCTTAGAAGCCAGAATATTCATTACCAACCCAGGCTCCACGAGCATCCGGGGTAGTAATGGAATGGAGCAGATTTGACACAGGGGATGTTGCTACAGAAATTAGCCTGTCATAAGATTACAGGGACTAAGTGTTATCGGGTGATAAGGTGTGATGTGTTAATATTAAATTATCTCACTAGTTTAAGAAAAAAAAAATTTAAAAAAAAAGGAGCCGATGAAACTCACATTTATTAAAAGCCCTGAATATGATATTAAAAGATCTCAGATAAGCCAGTTTATTTCTGTGCTGGAGACCAAATTGAAAGAATTCTCCAGGAGGGCTTTCTTTGAATGGAGCATTACAACTATAAAACAAAACAAAAAAAAAAGAGCCTTTAATAAATGTTGTGGACTAAGGAAGCCTTGAAAATTCCAGACTAATCTCTCTGGGGAGGGCTCATTAACCCTTCATTCCCTTTCTTGCTGCATCAAAACAGGGATTAACGAGAGAGTGTTTCCATAGGAAATAAAGCTCCCCAATTCTCTCTCTATAGCAAGAGGAGATTAACCTCGCCTCTCTGTGTGACACAAGGCTGGGATAGGATGGTAACAAAGGTTCCCGGAAAAAAAAAAAAAAAAAAAAAAAAAAAGAGTAAAATATAAACCACAAGCACAAAGCTTAAGTGATTTGTCCAAGTCAGCGGGACCAGTGAGATAACAATAGGGCCATGGAGTATCTTGAGTTTGCTTAAAAAATTTGATTTGTTGCCATCAGACAGCAACAAATAACACTGACACCCAAGGCACATCTGTTCCAAAGCCTCCCGGTTACATCCATCACCGTCCCTACTCCTGCCCTTGCTGGTTTACACCAACACTGTGAAGCCCAGAGAGAGAGGATGGTGGCAAAAGCTCGGCAGAATTAACGGTGGCAATTTTAGGGACGGGAGGGATTTAGGAGGCAGCGGCGGAGGAGACGGGCTGCGGTGAGCCTGGCCGGTGCTGCGGGGAGCACTGATGGGCTCTGCGGGGGAGCCCCTGCCCCACGGATCGTACAGGGGGCTCCTGCGGGTGTCGGGGGGCACCAGCCTTACCTTGCCCCGGGGCGGGGGGCGTTCATCTGGAGTTACATCCAGGTCGGAAATTAGAAAAGGTTCTCTAATCTCCTGGAGCAATAGAGCGAGAAATGTAATTAGCTTTAAAAGGCTGCTAAGTTCATTAAAATAAAACATGAGCCAGTACGTTCAAGCAGAGGAGATGGCAGCTCCACTGGTGAGGTCCCCAGGTCCCCAGTTCCCGTGTGCACTTCCCTGTCCCTCCCGCTAACAGCGAGTTGTCATCCCCCAGGGCAGCCAAGGGATCTCTAGGAAGGAGTCTATAAAGGGGGTCTGTAGTCCTAGACCCCCCCAGATCCCTAAAGGGGCCTCTGGGAAGGGGTCTGTAGAATCATAGAATCATAGAATTGTCTAGGTTGGAAGGGACCTTAAAGATCATCTAGTCCAACCATCAACCTAACCCTGACAAAAATCACTAAACCATATTCCTAAGGACTATGTCAACCCATCTTTTGACGGGTTCTAAATAACTATAAAGTCCTAAATAACCACCTGTAGTATCTTCTCAAATCCCAGATGTTTATCTTTTTCCTCTTTTAAAAAAAAAACCAAACCAGCATTGTTTTCACCCAGTGCTATAGGATGGAGGAAATGGTGCTCACCACAGTGGATGTTGTCCCCATGAGGGGCATGGGCAGCAGCACCTTGCTGGGTGAGGGCAGCGGTGGGCAGACAGACCTCAGCTCCCTCCTTGTCCACCCTCTGAGCTCCTCCCACCAGTGCAGGGGGTCGCCCAGAGGACACTGGTTTTCAGATGGAGGTCCAAATTATTGCATCTGCTTCAGTTCCTGAACCTTTCCTGGTTTCTCCATCCCGTCAAGTTGCCCTCTCTTCTTGTTTCATCCCTTGCCATGGAACAGAGTTGAACCCAAGGCACAGAACCCTCTCTCCCGAGAGCTCAAAGCCACCCCAGGGGCACCTCGCCCCCTGCCCACACCCCACCGACAGCAGGGACCACGGGTACCACCATCCCTCCACGCAACTAAAGGAAAGCCAAGGATCTTCCCCCCTCTCTCCTGCCCTGGGATGAGTCACAGCCCTCAGGCATTAACACAACTTCACAGGTACCACCAGTGGCACGTTCTGCCCATGACCCAGCCAACTAAATTATTCAAATCTTTTCAAATCCGGCTGCATTACATCTCACTTCTCTTTGCTCTGATGCGCTCGACGCAGCTCCGGCTTCACACAAAGCAGAGGAGCTGCAGAAATGAACTCACACTACTCCTGTACCGACTTCTGACCCACAGATTATGCCATCCTGAGCCGGCTGAGAGCTGTCCTGGAATAAAACCACTAGGAAAAAGGAGAGAATTTTTTTTCTCCCTAGTTACAGCAAATTTTACAGCAGTGGGATGTTTCTGTTCTCGCCGTACAAAGGATTACACTTCTTTTTTTAAAAAAATATTCTTTCTGTGAAATCTTTTGTGGCCCACGAGCGGTATAAAAATGCAACTCAGGGAGGCTGAACAAGGCCGTATATCTGTTGGGGGATTTGGAAGCGAACACAGTGTCGGCACTTAACAAATAATAAATAAGCATCATTAATTATTGATCACAACCCCAGCTAATCAAGTTCCACCCCTGTGGTTACCATGATACCAACAGACCCCTTTGATACAGCCCGCCAACGGCCTTGCAGCTCCCTTCCCCTCCGCCCCGGGAGCCCGGCGGCTGCGGAGCAGAGATTCGGGGAGGGGGTGAGAGCCTCTGGCCCCCCCCCCCCCCCCAAACAGCCTGTCCGCCGCCGGGGCCCCAGAGGATGTCTGCACATCCAGAGCATGCAGAGTTTTTGGGGAAACGATAGCATCCCGGGGCACGGCAGGGGTGGGAAAGTCTGGAATTATGGCAGACGGTCTGCATTGCTGGGCTAAGAGCCAAGCCAGCGCCAAGCCAGCCCCAGCTTGGGCTGTGCTGGGGGTTTCGGGTCGTGCAGCCTGGGAACGGGTCCGAGAACACCCCCATGATCCTGTCCCCAGTGAGAACATCCACCCATGAAAGCATCCCCCCATGACCTTGAGGATCATAGAATCATATGGGGTTGGAAGGGACCTCTGGAGATCATCTAGTCCACCCCCGCGTCAGAGCGGGTCTACCTAGAGCAAGTTACTCAGGAAGTTTTCCAGGCAGGTTTTGAATGTCTCCAGAGCAGGAGACTCCACCACCTCTCTGGGCAGCCTGTTCCAGGGCTCCACCACTCTCACAGTAAAGAAGTTCCTCCTCATGT
>JAOQGH010000005.1:12716060-12729889 GCA_025769975.1 Gallinago jamesoni | reverse complement strand
CAGTCACAGCCCACTCCTGCCCAGTGGCCTCAGGACTGACCCAAAGCCCTCCACGGAGACCAGCACCGATGTGACTCCCCTGGGCATTTATTTATGGGCCCGAAGGTGATCAAATCCCCCATATTTGTTAATAAAGGACGACAGGAGTGAGAGACGCCTCTCTGCCCCGGCGGGGATACATCACCGCCCGCTCTGACACCTGGAATTTATGGGCTCGATGCGTGGAGGCTGCATTACTCATGGAGAGCAACACAAAAGCGTGGCTGAGCCCAGGGACATAAATCCCTGCATCCAGGAAGGCTGCGTGGGACAGACCCACAGCCACAGGGAGCAGCCCTGGAAGGGGACTTTGTCAAAGCAGGGGAACATGAGCCCTGGCTGTGGATGGCATCACCCTTACAGCCACATGCCCACCACCGGCCCAGCGAGCGGCTGCACTGCTTCCCATCTCCTTCTTCTTGCCACTTCCACATTTTTTCCCCCCACCTTTTTTAGCAAAAACGACCACCAGCCATGATCTCAAAGGGAAAGGGTCACCATTTGTCCCAGGATCACACAAACACAAAGAGCTCTCCCATTCCTCAGCACACACAGAGACAGCCACACGATGCTTGATGCTGCCGGGAAGTGTCGGTGTCCAATATGTCCCGAATTTCCCACTGCACCAGCCCAGCTGTAATCAGCTTTGGATTACCATAGTCTTCTAAAGTACCAGCCTCTGATAACATCCCTTCTGTCACCAACTCTCTAAATCTCCCCAGTCACACAGATGGTTTCCCCCCAGCAACCCAGCATCAATTACCAGGAAGTGAAAAGAACCCCAAAATTGGAAAAAAAAAAAAGTTAATAATCAGGTGAAAGCCAGATGTTATTGCAACAAGCAGCTGGTGGCTGGGGTTTTTTTGCAGCAGCACAACCAAAAGGGGATATAGAGGGAAATCAGACAGCAGAGAATTTAAAACTGACCACTTTCCCATAACATTGTCATTAACCTCTGGGAGATGCTGCCACAAATTGACTCTGAGGATCCGGTGGTGCAGGGCTTGAGCTGATCAGGCATTCAGACTGATGGCGAGAGGAGCCACGGCCACCTGAAGCACAAGAGAAAAAATGCCATATAGGTTACACAGGTTCATCCTTCGGGACACAGCCCAAGAACAAAGAATTTCCCTCTTATCAACAGTCACCATTTTCTCCCATCCTTCTCTCGCAGCTCCTGGCATGTGTGGCAGCAAGAACATCCTCCGTGGCAGCTGGTCCTGCCCCACTGTTTTGAGCTGCCTGGAGTGTACTTCTCATCTCTGGTTTTCCACCAAGGCCCCAGAGGCTTCTCACCCGAGCTCCTTCTTCCACAGCAGGACGCCCTTTTGGCTCCAGCTTTCCAGGAGGCATCATTTTCCAACAGGGATGTGCTCCGATGAGGAGCTGCACCTACCCCAGCACAGCCTGTGCACCCATGGGGTGACAGCACGCCGCGACCGGCTCTTCTCCCCATCACGCCTTGGAAAGTGGAGATGCTGAAAACCAGAGACTGCTGCTTTTCAACAGTGCTCCTCCTTCCACTCCATTTTGGGTTTAAACAACTTTGCAGCAGGGTTTTCATCAATCCGGTTGCCTCGAGCGGCAAAAAACTCAGGTCACGCGGGAAAGAGAGGGGGACCAAAAATAACTGCAGCAGCCAGAAAACAGAAATAGGTTAATGAACTTTTTTTTTTTTGAAGTCTCTTTCTTCCTGCCAGCAGGGTGCCCGGGGTGCATCCCACACCGCGGCCAGGGGCACGGGGCAGCTCAGCCCTGGCACGGAGCGGCACAGAAGCAAAGCCTGAAGTGAAGTATCTTCCACCAGCCCAGGACAAGGACAGTGACAACCGTCCCCAGTGCCCATGTTTTGCAACACAAACTGGTATTAAAACCTCCGAAGTACCTGAATTCCATTGCAGCGTGCTGGAGGCCAGCTCCTCAAGATGCAGGTGTACATAGAGCTCGTTGTCTCCTTAGCAGAACACAGTCACACAGGGATGCGGTGGTACCCAGGGCTATAGAAAAGCTTCACCTCCCGGGTCACATCAGTGTCCGTGCGGCTCACAGCGGGCACCGCAGCCTCCTCCTTGGGACACGTGGCAGGGCCACCACTAACAAAGCACGGCGTGCCCCGGGAGGGCTCCTCCGGTGACCCCGCGTTGGCCATTTGGCATCCTCAATGAGTGCCAAGGGCAGAGGGCAGCCAGGAACAAAGAGGACTTTGCAGCCCAGCCAAGCGCAAAGGGAATAAAGAAGGGGGATGGGAAAAAGAAAAGAAAAAAAAAAAAAAGAAAAAAAGAGCTGACAGAGTGTGGAGAGAGAAACTTCTCTTGCTGTATGGTGAATGGAAAAGGACAAGGAGAAAAGCCCGGTGCCTCTGTGGGGACGCTGTGTGCTGGTGTGACACGTCGGCATCGGCATTGCCCCTGCACATCCTCTTCCTCAGGGTAAGGCAGCCCGGGGTTTTAAACTCTCTAACATTTTTCAACAGACCGGTAAGGTAAGTCCTCCCGGCCCCGAGCAAAGCACCCGCTGGACCCTGCAAGGAGTTTTGCCTGAATGCTGCAGGATTATTATAGCCAAAATGTTTCTGTGGATTCAGATCTGAGCCTTTTCTTACACAGCCTGTAGCTGCAAGTTTTGTCAGTGAATGGCCCTGATGAAGCCCCCCTGATTTTACCCCCGTTTTCATATAATGGGTATTTCTCTCCCTGTAATCCAGACAACACCTTTTCTATGCCATTTCACACCCGCACTGAAGATGTACTTCTTTTCCTCACAAAAGGGAAAAAGAAGTTTCTCCACCTTGTGATCCAAAAATGCTCCTTAAGGAGCTGCTCTTAAGGTGCCAAGGTGGACCCAGGAACCCCAAAGCTGCAATGGGTTCCCACTGCGTGGCACCCCCCTGCCCTGCTCCCAACGGGCCGGGAAACACACAGGGAGAAACTGGAGGGAGTTTTGTAGGCACCATCCCTGTGTTAAATTGCTGGCCAACAGAGTCTGGCCATGTCGATGGAGGTGTAGGGGCAGCCCGAGATGGGTCTGTGAGGCTGGGGTGACCCAAGGAGCTGCGGTGTTGGGTGAAGCGCCCCGTCCCCCAACGCTTGGGGCCAGGGCAGTGACAAGCCAGCCCTGCTTGGGAGGATGGCACTGGGGACAGGGGCTCATCGCTGGCGGTGATGGCATTCTGCCCCAGCTGCTGTGGGTTTTCCAGCCAGCAGAATTAAGTTTGTCCATTCTCCTTAGCGCCTTGAGCTGCTCAGCAGCTTCACCAGCTCCTCCTGCAGGGCAAGGGGTGAGGACCGGGGGGATTTCCGCCTGGCAAGAGATGCTGAAGCAGAGTCTGGAGGAAGGAATTTCTTCTCTGTGGCCTCTTTTAGGTCATGACACCTCCTCTTCGTGATGTCCTCGGACATGCCATCATCCAGCAAAGAGAGGGAGCTTGGAATTTTCCTTTAAAAATCGCTGTCCCCGTTCAAATCCTTGCTTTCTCTGTGGCTGATTGCAAGGTGATAGTATGGAGAGGTTGCAGCGGGTTTTCTCTGTCTCCTACGGATTGTCATGGTGGGAAATCGAGCCTGGAAGGAGGAAAACAAATTTCTTTGCTGGGACAGTGCTGTGCTGCACCAGGCTCTGTGAAGGACCTTCACCCCGGAGGTGTGAACCCAGCCCAGGGGGACAATGTGCCGGCGCTTCCCCGCTCCCCTTCCCGGGAAAGGAGGGAATAGCTCCCGTAATACACGCCAGCAGAGCCCAAAGCAGATGCAGAGGGAAGAGGAGTGAGACTGCAAACCCAGGTAAACGTCTAAATCAAGAGCACAGCAGCTCAATAGCGTTTCCCTACAAATCCAGCGAGCCACGTTTACAAATGCCTCCAATTTAAAGGCAGATTTCCCAACAGGTCAGCAACCAGCACTCCCCAAGGCACAGGCTCGGACTAAAGCAGCTGTAGCGACAGAGATGAAGCCTCAGCAGTTCCCAAAGCTACCCAAGTTCAAAGCCAGAAGCAAACCTAATGCTTCTGCCAATCCATATTTTGGTGCACGACCCTCCCTGGTGCCTCTTAGCCAGGAGCTCCTTCTCCAGGGCCATCTAAGGACTTACCTACATTAGGGTAGGGGAAAAGCAGTTTCACTAGCAGGTTGTTTCAGGCAGGCTTCTGCTCAGCAGGGTCCATTAGTCCAGACCCATTGGGCTGCAAAGCATCCATTCCCCAAACCTGGTTTGGGTCTGGATACGGTGCCGCACAACATCACACGGAGCAGGACAGCCTGTCCCAAGGAGGGGGATCGACTGGGTCTGGCTCTCTGTCCCCTTGTGTGTGAGGAATCAGGGCCAGTCCCTGCTCCTGGAGGCTGGGATGAAGCCAGAGGCTGGTGCTGACCTCCTGGGGCAGCCGACATCCCTCCCTCCTGCTCTCTGCTCCTCCTTGCCACCTCTCCCCAGCTCATTAAAGCCCCGTTAACCTTCTGGGTTCAGTTTAGTTTCAGCCCCTCTGCGGCTAGTGGTAAAAAGCACAATGCTCCCCTTCCACTCATAAAAATCAAACTCCAGCTATCACTTAGATTTTTATATTCCTCTGCATTTCAGCAACAATGAAATATCACCACTGTGTGCTGATCCCCATGGCCTGTGGGTGCCACGCTGGCTGAGATGGGATCCTTCTGCCTGTCAGCAGCACTCGCTTCCACTGTGGCCATGAACAAAAGCTCCCCAGACACAAGAAGGCATTTCAGCTTTACACTTATTACTACTAGACTTTTCCAGCAAAGAGATGCTACAGAAACAAAGTGCTGTGCACTCCTGGGCTGTGCCCCTGTGCCTGAGATCCTGTCCCTCTGGTCTTTACCCATGTCCCACAGGACATACCTGTAGTCTCCTGTCCTCTATCTACATTTGAAGAGCCTCCCAAAATGATGTGTGGGATTTGATGTCGAATAGCAAGGAAAAACAACTCAGAAAATTGGAAATAACCCACAAGGGGTGCTCCAGAGACTGTGCGCGGGCAATGGACCACAGAGTCCCTCCTTGGTGGACAAGTTTCCAGCCTAGACATCAGCTATGACCACCAAAACAGTTAAGGCCATAATATCAGGAAAAGTTGTTTATTGGCCATAAAATTACTCCAATCTCGGCCAAAACAGCTATGCACAGCTTTGACTTCCCTCAGCAGAGATGGGAAACTGGGGCTAATTACACCCTGCAGCAGAAGGTCCTTCAGTTGATTTGTCCTAAAATTGCCCACTCGCTCCCCCACTCGAGGGATTACGCACGTGCCCTCTGGAAGGGACCAACAAGAACTGGGGAGCTCCACTGGGCAGTGTCTCCTTCCTGGCAGGGGGACAGGAGGGGAACAGATGCTGGTATTTGCTATGTCCATGAATGCACCACAGAGCCATGAGATTAGGGAACCCACGGAGCAGCGCTGCCCCACTCAAGGAGCTGGCTGGCATGCCATCAGTGACCCTCCCTGCTGAACAGAACTCATTCTTTATTTGCTTTCATTAACCTTCACATGGCTAGACACAAGGGCTACGATTTATAGCTCACACACAGGAATATATGAAATCGCCACATCTCCCTGTTTAAGATACTTGCAATCACCGTGTTCCATCTGCCCCTTTATTAAAGGCTGCTCCCAAATCCACCGATACAGGGGAAGCAATTTCCTAGAAGGTGGGAGAGCTCAGCTCTCCTGCATCCAGTGCTCCTGGCCTGTTTGCAGCACCTCCCTTATCTCACCAGCCCTGGTCACAGTCCTGTTCCTGATACAGGAAGCCATCGCATCTGATTTATTGCATTCAACGGGGAGAAGGCACTTAAAACACAAGGTTTATCCAGAGAAAAATCTTTTGAAATGTTTCTGCATCTCTACCTTTGACCTTGCCATCCCAAAAAACCCATGACTTGTTTTGAGTGGAAGAGGCCATTTGGGGGCAGTTTGCAGTTATCCCTGGGGTGCAGCAGACACCAAGCGAAAGCGCACCTTAAAGATGTGGCCTCGTGCACCCTTTTCAAACACCCGCATCTCGATTACTGCAGAGAACAAATTTCTGACCCTGGAAATGCAGCTAAACTAGCTGGGGTGTCTTCCGTGCCTTCCTAGCTCATTTTGCCACTGGGTCCTTCAAAGCAAACCATGAAGCCAAAAACCTTTCCTTTAATGCACTTGATAGGGGTTTGATGTGAGTGGTGGGCTCTTTCATCTGCTGCTTCTTCAAAAAAAAAAAAAAAAAAAAAAAAAAGGATGTAGATAAAAAGATGAAAGAAAAAGGAAACCTCGTGCGCAGAAGCGTTGTCCCAAGAGACTTGCTTGCTCTGCACTTGCTCCTTTAGCGCATCCCACGATTTCAGCTCGATGCTCCGCGCAGAGGGAGGCAGCAGCACCCTGCCTGGCCTGGTGGCCTTTGCCCCTGGGACAGGACAGCTGCAAAATCCAAAGTATGGCCAGGACAGAGATAAGGCCAGCCAACTTGTCCTGCTGGGACAAGTCCCCAGGCATTTCTTCCTCACAGAGCTACGTGGGGCTCTTGGAGACTGTTGTCCCTCCCTGAGCCAGCTCAGACGTTTCCACAGCATCTCAGCTCACCAGGACCACGCTGGCACAGCCCTGCTGCCCCAGAGAGGACCCAGCAGGGCAGGGATCCCCCAGTCCCTCATCCCCTCAACCTTCCCCCGCAGCCTCTCAGAGACTCATGTGCAGTTTTGCCCGCTTTCCTCAAGGTCTAAAGGGTCGGCCTCACCGACTTGAAAGGAGGGTCTTTCATGTCCCTCCCGCTAAGGAGCCAAGCGAGCAGGACCAAACAGCACGAGGAGATGGGTCAGGCCAGAGCAGGGCACCATCCTTGCCCCAAGGTGTCATCTCAAGCTGCTCATGGCCGTGGGGGCCCGAAGCATCCTCTCCTGCCTCCCTCTGTGCCCAGGGTCAGCTTTCCCCCCTCACCACCACGCACACCACACGCACCAGGCAGGGTTTCAAGAATGCAGGCAGCAAATTCCTCCTTGCTGTGGCTTTTTGAGCACTGTGTACTTGTTATCTGAGCCCAGCAAAGGTGGCAGGAAAAGGGGCTGCTTGTTTTCTCTGCCATGTCTGAGCATTACCCACCATCCCAGAGCTGCCCACCCCTTCCCTCCTGGGTACCCACCAGCTGCCAAGAGAGCATCAGCCAGGGCCAGGTACGCTCGTCTCCTTCCTAGGAACAGAACAGGGGAGGGAGAGGAGCAAATAGGAGAGGAAAGATCAGGATGAGAAGATATGAGAGCTGACAGCACTCTCATCTATCACCGCAGGTCTTAGCCTCAGTGCTCATTAAAGCCCTGGGTCTTCAAGTCATGTGAATTAGAAGTGGTAAAAAAAAAACAACCAACAAAACAACCTCTAGTGGAATGGTTCCTTGTAGAACAAAGAAATGGCACTTCTGTTGAAAAGAGAAAAAAAATCTGTTTTGACTTGAAAATCTTTTGCTATTGGAAGTGGAACAGAGAGGTAAATACATTTCATTTAGGTTTTATCGCTACAACTCATTTTGACATTTACATTGTATTAAAGTTTTAATATTAATACTGTGCTGCTATATAATATTTAATACAAAAATTAAATATATATATTTAAGTTAATATTTCATATGCTAAAATCCAAATAGCAAAATCCCTTTTCTCCATCAAAGATGAAAGCACCCAGCACTTAATTAAAAGCTATCTGATGCTACTGAGGCTCAGGACCAAATAAATCCCCTGGAAACAAAATCACAATGATGCCAGTAAGGTTTGGAAGAGCATCTCAAGGACTCTTCACTGACCTGTACTGATGTGGGTAGAAAATGTAGAAAATGACCCTTCTTGCTCTTCACACCTTTGTGCACCACTCCCCATGAAAGCAGAGCCGGAGCAGCACCGTGAAGAACACAGGGAGAAGGCACAAAGTGGGACGAGACGGGGTGATCAATGGTATTTGGCAGGAAAAACGTTGGCTACGCAAGCAAGTCACCTCCAGCCAAGGCTCAACAGCTCTGGGCTACCCATTGCAGAGGGCTGGGACCCCACAGAAGAGAGTTTGGACCAGACACCACCGCTGTCTCCATCATCTCCTTAACTATCTTAACTATGCATCTTAACCATGCACATTAATACCGTGAGCAGCCACGAAGCCCACGAAATCAGGAGGAACTGTGCAACCCTACAGCAAAACCACCACCAGGTCCCTAGCAAGCCTGGGGCTGCACTATGCAGTGTCATGGCCAGCAGAAAAGGAGACTGGTGGTGACAACAGCGGTCCCAAACACCCAAACCACAGACCCCAGGCCAAGCCATACATGACCTTTTGGGTCTCAGGAGGCCAGAGAGTGTCCACATTTTCTTGTGATTGACAGCTTACTAGACACCTAAATGCCTCGGGGCTATCCAGAACATATATCCCTATCTACACAACCACCCCACCTACGCCACGGCACCGGACGCTACCCAGGTCTGAAGAGTTCAGATGTTACAGCCCACCGATCCATCTCTGAAAGTCAGAGATGTTCTCAGGACACACCTTTTATTCCCCCAAATTCTCAAGCCCCTGATGCAGTCAGCAATATTCTACCAGTCCCCAGTTGTTCCAGAGTGAGCATTACCTCCAAACCTCTCCTGAAGCCTCAAGCCCCTGGTCTCCACCAGCCTGGAGACCACCCCTAGTTTCCTTCATGCTGAAGAACCAACCTGGGGTAATTCACCATGGACAGGTAGGACCATAAGCATCCTGCCCGTGGTTGGTCAGAGGCTCATTCCCACTGGAGAGGAACTGCAGATGCATGGAGCTGCTCCATGGGTCTCCCTCTCCCCACAAGCTCCGGTTCTCCAACCGCCTCTGCTTAATTGGAAACCAGCTTTGAACTGCCTGTGTTTAACAGGGCCTACTCTTCAAACTGAATACATTTAATAGGGCCTGATCTTTATAATGGCTGTGTCTGAGGCCCTGGATTTCAAAGCAGTTCCGCTTAACAGGACTTTGTCTGGAAGCTGCAACCATATAATAGGGCCTAGTTTTAAAGCAGGAGTGTTTAATAGGATCTGATGTTTAAAGTGCACGTATCTAATTGGACCTAATCTTTATAATCCTCCTTTCCTCCCCCTTTGCTGGCATTTCTTCTCCTCCTTTGCTCTCTCCCTGCCTCCAGCACCCAGACCCTCACCCCTGCCATGGCAGATCCCTGCTTCTGCCACTGCCCCACCATGGTCCATCATGGACCCCATCATGGTCCCAAAGCAACCACCACTTTGGGTTTTGGGAAACCCAGCTCCAGGGTTTCCCATACCATCTCCTAATTCCCGCTGCTCTCCCTCTGCTCTCACCATCTCCTCCTCAGGAGCTTGCCCAGACCCAGGTAGTCCCAGGGGTATGGAGCACAAGCCCATCATTAAAAGCTTGTTTTAAGAGGAACGTAGGTGGTGGATAAAACCCCAAACACCTGATTTGGTGAATGGAAACAGGTGGGCTTTCCCATCTTGCTCTGTAAGGATCACCAGTCTTAGGCTATTTTATTTCAGTATTGCCTTCCCCAGTGCTATGAGAGAAACTTTTTGGAAGGAAAGTCCTCTCCCAGGAGTAGCCAAGATGCCCAGTTGCAGTCAATTGTAACTAAAAGGCTGAAGCAGCAATTTGTTTTGCTTCCTTGTTTGTCAAATGGAAAAATATTTTAATTTTTTTTAAATCAACTTTATTTCACAAAGTTCAGGCACTAGAAATCAGCATTTCTTGCACACAAAGAAGCCATAAATACACACACACGGTGTTTCCACAGCAGCTCTAAACGGTTCCATGCCCATCTACATCCAAATCTTAGACGTGCCCACCTCTAAGTCCAACAAAGCCCCCGAGCTCATGCTGCCAGAAACACCACAACCTCCCAGGATTTCAAGGCGTGTAACACCCCATCACATCCCTCCACATCATTCCTGTCGTACACAAATATTTCAAAACACTTTTTTTTTTTTCTTTCCTACGTGCATAGAATTCAAGTGTTCAAAAATAACACAAACCGTTGGGCCACACTGAGACTTTCTCACATCAACACGTACGACGGGCTGTGGGCTTGGTGGCCACAAACCCAAGGAAGGG
Source organism: Gallinago jamesoni (assembly GCA_025769975.1). Taxonomy (NCBI): domain Eukaryota; kingdom Metazoa; phylum Chordata; class Aves; order Charadriiformes; family Scolopacidae; genus Gallinago; species Gallinago jamesoni. Next base: position 12,719,769 of record JAOQGH010000005.1, on the reverse strand, counting down.
TCATGGGCACTGCCCTCTCCCCTCACATCACCTCTCTGCTGCTGGCACCCCTTTCCAAATTACCTCTGAGGTTACAAAAGCTCCAACAGTTAATTTTAGTTGACTGTGCTTTAAACTCTACTGTCCGCAGGTCAAGGGTTTTTTTTAACACATCTCACATCAAAGGAAGGACACTGTAACCAAGCCATAAAGTTTACTGTTCCCAGAGCTCCCAGCCGGCTGTGGATCAGGGAGCACAAGGAACAAACTGTCCACGGGAAGTTCTGCCTACGAGCAAAGGCAGGGACAGGGCCGTGCACGAGCCCTGCATGAGGTTGGACCCTGGGCAGAGCCCTGTGCCTCAGTTTCCCTCAACTCACCCTCCTTGCAGTGCTGGGAAGGGACAATCCACAGGAGGAACTTGTATTTCATGGCCTGTTGCTATAGGACCTTTCAGCAGTGCTCCTCAGAGCCATCTACTTGCAACGTGGAGGAAACAAAGAGAAAAATATGCTTCACCATGCTGACCAAGAAAAATTAAAGCAGAGAGAAACCAGTGGGTGGTTCAAAGATTCATAGAATGGTTAGAGTTGGAAAGGACCTTAAAAACTATATCTCATTCCAACCCCCTGCCCTGGGTAGGCACACCGTGCACTAGACCAGGTTGCTCAAAGCCTTGTCCAACCTGGCCTTGAACCCCTCCAGGGATGGGGCAGCCACAGCTTCTCTGGGCAACCTGGGCCAGGTTCTCACCACCCTCAGAATGAAAAATTTCTTCCCAATATCTAATCTAAATCACCACTCTTCCAGTTTGAAGCCCTGTCCAGCTTTCTTGTAGGCCTCCCTCAGATACTAGAAAGCTGCTGTAAGGTCTCCCTGGTTGAGGGCAATCAAAGGTTGGGGAAGGATGGAGCGTGCAGCAAAGCCAACACTGGGCAGCTCTCCTCCAGTGTCTGCACAACCCAAGTGGGAGGACATCTCCTATCTCCAGTCTCTTGGATGATCAATGAACCCTTCCAAACAAACACACGTCTCTCCCACCTCCCAGTGCCCACCCCAGCACCTCCCTGGAGAAGGAAGCCTAGCTTGACCCACACCATGGGGTCAGGAAGCCACATTTGCCCCATCCCACAGCTCCACCACTGCTCACCACCCCTGGAATTAATCCCCCACGTTTTATTTGCAGTTGAATCCAGCTCTGGCACTGCCCTAAGATTTATGCTCCACGCAAGCCTTATTGACAGACAGTGGGGTTGGGAGGTTAGAGAAGCAATATTTCCAGAATTTGCATAAAACAAGGGCATTTCATAATTTAGCTGATGCAGATTCGGATAAGATGAAATTGTTGGCCATTTTATAATTAGATGGCTAATCATAAAATAACCTTTGCGAGTCATCAAAAAGCATTATTATACAAATGAATTCCTGCTCGGCACTAAACTTACTTTACCCTCGTCCTTGAGGATCAGACAGTGAAAGAAGACCTTTTTGGTAGAATTCATTCGGCAGCCATCCCCACGTTGTTACTATGTTTTATGGATCACAAATGCTTAATCAATAATGCAGCGCTTTCGGGAACGATGGTCTTTCTCATGTCTTTCTGTGGCTGGAATGGGCTGGCTGGCTGCTCACAAATCTGTTGGCGTGGATTCATTGTTTTGGAGATACCCTTTCTCTGCATCTCAGGGCAGATTCATCAGCTAAGCTGGAAGGAGGGGGAAAGTTTATTGGGGTAAAAAAAAAAAAGGAGACGTCCTGGCAAGCAGCTAGAATCATTGCTCTGCGTTCGCTGGCCGACTTGTCAGGTTAATGAATGGTCCTAGGAAGGTATTAAGTATGCAGCTGCTGGAAGATGCCTCCTTCAGCAAATAAACCCAAAGCACCTCTTCCCACGTGCTGGGGCTGCTTCTCTCAGAAAGCTGGGCTTGGAAAGGTGATTCCTGCATCCATCATCCAGGACCCCCATGCATCCCTCACTCCCTGCCCGGCCCACCGGTGATGCTGCTTCTCCCGCAGCAGACATCACTGCCCACCCCAGGACAGGTCCTGCACCTGGGTGCAGAGATGGAAATTTCCACATTAAAAAATTCAAGATTTCCTCCACCGAGTTTTTCCTCCACTCCATTTTCTTTCTTGTTACAGAGGGGCAGACGTGTTGCCCCATGGTTAGAGCTGAAGAGTCGGGGTCCAGGCTCCCCAGTGCAGACCCCACACACACACCTCATCTCCCCTCACATCATAGTATTTCTCTGCCTCACGGGGTTGTTGTGAGATCAATGCCATTAAGCAGCTCACAAATAAAACCCTGCATCAACACTGGGGACTTAGCTCAGTTCCAGGCCAGCCCTGACCCAAAACTCACACCGAGCTTCAGCAGCTTCCAGATCTTGGGCTCCTACTCCATCTTCCTACAACTCAGACTTTGCTGCAGGACTAAAGCCTGGGGGAAGGAGACATTTTGACCAGGCACAACTGCTTGAAGGGGGAAGAAAACAGCAGAAAATGCTTGGACTTTTATACAACTGGAGGCAAGGCAACAGCCATGGTCTGCAGGACAGACTCTGCCCAGCAAAGGTGGTGAGAAACTTTCTTGGGACTAGTCTCTGGAAAATAGAGAGCCACCTAATTCCTGCCCTCTCTGTTTAATTTTCCATGTTCATTATAAGAGGAATTATCTACTGTAGTTCACCCTTAATTTGTGTGCCAACTTGTTTAACAGGTGTACTGACCATGTTTGACTTTGCCACCTGAGTAAATGTTGAATCTACTCAGACCTCGTGGACAGGCAAGAAGAGAGAAGAGTGAATTGGGTCTGGCTCGTTACACAAACCATCTAAACCCACATTTTTCCTCCAACGATCTCAAAGCACTTTGGCAAACAGTGATTAAAGCGAGCGTCCCCACCCCTCCAGCATGCAGGTGAGGGCGAGGAAATAGCCAATTTACAGTGGGAGAAGAGCCACCGAGGAACACAAGAGGCTGGAGGCCAACACTAGCTCACACCTTGGTCAGTGCTCCCCAGAGCAGCTGGGTCAGCCCATCCCTCCCCAGACATCACAACTAGCACCTTTAGACACAACTTCAGGATGAACTGAACCAAGACCATATCCCCAGCTCTGCTGCAAGGGCTGTGGCCTCTGGGATGAACCCAGGCAGGAGGAGCAGGACCTTCCTTCACAGTGCTACAAAGACCACCAGGCACCACAGGTTGGGGAGCCAGAAGCGGTGGGGCAGGCCCCGGAGGTTTCCATTTCCAGTTGCTGTAGGAGCATTAACTTTCTCTCATCAACTATGCAAACAGTGCATTTCAAGGTCCATTGCACAAGCACCTTCTCGCTGCAGCGTACTTATATTTTAATTAGCAGCTTATGCGCTGATTACCCTACTGGTGTCGGGCAGGCTGTGCAATGTGGCTGGCTGTCTGGCTCCCAGCAGGCAGGTAGGCAGCCAGCAGGCAGGCAGGGTGCTAACGGCACCCCTCGCCACGCACCCACCGCTCATTGCTCTGGGGTCTTCTTCCTTCGGGGTCTCTCTTCCCACGGGACAGGCAGATGGCCTCTGCTGGGGATGGAGCTGTCTCTGAGGGGCTGAGCTCCTGTCCGAAGGATCGTCCCTGGGCTCCTGAGGCTTTCAGAGGAAAAGAGAGAAGCAACAGGAAGGGATTTACGGTGAGGGTGATGGAGCACTGGAAGAGGCTGTCCAGGGAGGGTGTGGAGTACCCTTTTCTCTG
>JAOQGH010000005.1:12683915-12707895 GCA_025769975.1 Gallinago jamesoni | reverse complement strand
TGGTGGAGTCTCCTTCTCTGGAGACATTCCAAACCCGCCTGGACACGTTCCTGTGCAACCTGCTCTGGGTGGCCCTGTTCTGGCAGGGGGTTGGGCTAGAGGATCTCCAGAGGTCCCTTCCAACCCCACAGCATTCTGTGATTTCCAAATTAAAAAAAAAAAAATTAAAAAAATAATCTCTCAAGCACTTCGGAATGCAATTTTAATTTATTCTCCTACCACATCTCTCCAGTATTTTGAAAAAAAAAACAACCCACAAAACAAAACAAACACAAAAAAAAACAACAAAAAACCTTAATGCATTTACAAATAAAACCCCTATAAAGTATTTAATTTGCTTTTCATGAGCTGTTAGGTCACTAGGTCACATATGATCCAGGTGATGATTTCAACCACCACCAGCTCCACACGTACAAGCCAGATGCTGCCCGTGGCAAGGGGATGAGAACCTGCCCTTGTCCCTGACATAGCTCTGCTGAGCCTTTACACAGGGTTGTTTAACTCCCTGAAATTTCTCTTTTCTAATCTTTTCCAAATGGAAACATTCATTTCCCAATCTGAACCCTTCGGTTTCCACAGCAAAATATTTTCCCTGACCTCGTGCCCACGTTTTAATATCTTACAATTCTGTCCTGGCAGAGAAGAAGAATTGCAGTTTCCTTGCTCCAGAAACAGGGCAGGGGGTAGAATTTTAAGTTTCCAAAGCTCAATTACTTTCCTGTCCATCTGCAGCCAGCTCTCAACACCAGTGGTCTCCATCTCCTGAAAAAATCCAGGAGGCTGCTCAGCTAATGCTCAACATATATCTACCAGGTTAAAATTGTCCTTTTAATTTCCTAAAACTTTAAACCCACAGGTTAGAGTGTCCAAAAAAAAAAAAAAAAAAGGAAATTTTACAAGGTTACTGCTTAGCAACTGCTCAATAAATACCATAAGCAAAGGGGGAGAGGAGGCACTTTGGTGCTTTGAGTAATACCCAGGGCCAAAGCACTTTTTTTGGAGAAGCAGAATCCCCGGTCCATCCACCTTGACCTCACCATCCCCTTGTCCCCATCCCAGGGTCCGAAGCGGGGTGTAACGCAGCCTCCCTTCCTGCACTGAGCTGCGATAAAGTTGGTGAAACATCCTTGAGGTGCAACCAACTCCAATTTAGCCACCAAAGAGAAGTTAATCCAGAGGATGCAGCCCGGGTAGAGCCCGCTGTCCCATGCAGGGAGGCAAGAGGAGAGCAGGGATGGAGCAGCACATCCTCACATCCTCTGCAGAACAGAGATGGCTCCCGAACAGGAGTGTTTGGAAACATTAGGGGCTGAGATATTTCAGGTGAAGCCAAAAGCCCTGCTATAACGTGGGATCCCACCAGTGCTCCAGGAGGACAACCCCAGGGAATGGTCTCCGTGGACACCACAGCCCTGCCGTGCTCATGGGAAGCATCAGGGAGCAACGGGTTATGCTCAAACTTGAACCTCCACATCACTGCTACGTAATTCACTGTTATTTTACGCTCTACAGCTTAGTTTGCCCTGTGCCATCACATTAGCACCCAAGTGCTGTGAGTTCTAAAGGTCCACAGGGCAAGTTGGGGTTGTGGTGGTCACTGCACCTGGTTTGGGTTGGAAAGGACCTTTAAAAGTCACCTAGTCCAACCCCCTTGCAATGAGCAAGGACATCACCTGGATCAGGTTGCTCAGAGCAACCAACCTGGGCTTGGGCTTCTATTTCCTTTAGTTACAGGAAATAATACGCCCCAAAATAGGAAAAACCACTCGATTCACCATTTGCATCTCTCCGGGTTCTGTGCAGGGAGGGCTCTCCCCACGCTGCCAAAGCTTCCCCCCTGAGCAGCCTGCTGTTTGCACAGGGCTTCAGCAGGATCACCTGTGAAAACAAGATAAAAAGGCTGTGAAATCCCTCCAACCAGCAGGAACAAGCCCAGAGCCCTTTGAGGGAGAGGTGTGAGCTCCCAGGCTGGGGAGCTGGGCGGGCTCAGCACCACTCTGCCCTACCACCACCCAGCTCCATCCTGAAGGAAGCCTGCCAGTAACAAACCCGGGATGCCCTCTCTTTATTTCCCCTAACCCAAATATATTCACACTCCCCAGCTTTTCCAGCACTTGTCCCAGCTGGAAGCGACATCTCACTTGCAGTCTGGGCACCACCATGACCCAGGAGCTCCCGCTCTGCTATCCCCCTCTTGTCCCTGCTAAAAATCAATCCTTTTTCCACGTCTGGATACAAACACGGGGTCATCTGCTCTGTTGAGGAATGCCAAATTCCAAAAGTAAGTGCAAAGTTTAAAATAAAGCAGGAACTTGGGGTTTCTGCAGCTTTCCAGCAAGCTGGGCCATGGGAGGAGATTCCTCTCCCACACAGAAGAGGCTCTTGGAAGTCTTCCATCCCAGCCTTTCATTTAAAGCTAAATTGAATCTCCAGGTTCCTTTTTGTGAATGAGTATTGTGCATCCCGACAACCTCTGTGTTACTGCAGAGGCTTCAAAGGGACAATGGTCAGGACACAGATGGGGACACAGAGCCCTGGCCTGAGAGGGGTCTCCAGCTCCAGCCCAGGGACTCCACAGCCACCAGGAAGTTCAGCCTTTATGAGGATTTTACTGGAAATAAAACAGAGAAGCCAAATTAACAGAAAAAACCCAAAGCAAGCATGGTGTGGCTATTCTGTGGATGAGGAATTAGTCACAACCCGAGGATAGTGGTCAACTTCAGTGTCCAGATGGAGATCAGTGACAAGTAGTGTCCCTCAGGCGTCGGCACTGGGACCAGCACTGTTCAATATCTTCATCAATGACGTGGACAGTGAGATCAAGTGCACCCTCAGCAAGTTTACAGATGACACCAAGCTGAGGGAGGCAGCTGAATCGCCTGAGGGATGGGATGCCACCCAGAGGGACATGGACAGGCTCAAGAGGCAGGCTCATGTGAACCTCATGAGGTTCAACAAGGCCAAGTGTAGGGTCCTGCACCTGGGTCGGTGCAACGCCTGGTACCAATGCAGGCTGTGGATGAAAGGATGGAGAGCAGCCCTGCTGAGAACTTGGGGTCAGTGGATGAGAAGCTCAACGTGCTCCAGCAACGCACCCTCACAGCCCAGAAAGCCCCCTGCATCCTGGGCTACATCCCCAGCAGCGTAGCCAGCACGGTGAGGGGGCGATTCTGCCCCTTTGTTCCACTCTGGGGGACAACCCCCCAGTGCTGTCTCCAGCTCTGGGGCCACCAACATCAGAAGGACATGAGGTGTTGGAGCGGGGTCAGAGGAGGCCACGGAGATGCTGTGAGGGCTGGAGCCCCTCTGCTAGGAGTGGGGGCTGAGAGACTTGGGGGAGTTGAGCCTGGAGAAGAGAAGGCTCCAGGGAGACCTTAGAGCCCCAGGAAAGGGGCTCCAGGAAAGATGAGGAAGGACTCTTGATCCAGGAGGGGAGCAACAAAATGAGGTAGAACAATCTTCACCTGCAAGAGGAGAGATTCCGACTAGATAGAAGAAATTTTTCACTCTGGGGGTGGTGAGAGCCTGGCCCAGGTTGCCCAGAGAAGCTGTGGCTGCCCCATCCCTGGAGGGGTTCAAGGCCAGGCTGGACAGGCTCTGAGCAACCTGGTCTAGTTGAAGATGTCCCTGCTCAGGGCTAGGGCCTGGACTAGATGGCCTCCAAAGATCCCTTCCAATCCAAACCAGTCTGCAATTCTAACTGGGCCTTTCCTCCCCCACCCCACCTGCAGAGCAGCACCTATTCTAGGACAGCCAAGCAGGGCTGGTAACATCCACATCAGAAGGAGCTCAATTTTCCAATTAAAAGCTAATTGTCTTCTTACTCATTAACCATGCCAGGTCTTAGCAATTTTCCTTGGTATTTTTCTGCCCCTCAATCTTTAATAAGCACGCTGCAACACAGGGCACCCAGCACTATCTGGATTTACAGCAGCGGAGCAGCAGTTAATACTCCTCAGCCTCATAATCCCTTAATTTAGGGGCAGCTCCCAAACATCTGTGCCAGGCTCATACACCGATTCAGCCTCCAGTGGACACTGCCTGCTCAGGACTCCCAGCTCACGTCGGCTCCGGGAAGGAAAAGCAAATCTAGGCTTGATTTTGTAAAAAGTGACCTAGTGCCGCTAAAACCCGAGCGGAGCAGGATGGGTTTATGATGATTTCTCTTAAAATAACAACAGAATCGCAGTAGCTAAAGCCAGGCTTTCAGACAAGCGGTCCCAGCTGTCTTTCCAAAACAAACACTGCAGCACTGAGAAACAGAAATAAAAATGACTTCATGGATTTACTTTGGCCCAGAGCTTGTAGAAATGAAAAATGAGCTGGGTTTCAAAAACTCCCTTATTTCCCAGGATCCAAGGTTTTATTAACAAGTTTGTCAGTAAGGATATACTTTTTTTTTTTTTAAACTCTGTTTCCAATGTAAGTCACAACTTAAAAAACCTGAGATTTCTAGAGCCCTGCTGGTTTTCCACCCTCCAAAGGCACTGTGGACAGTGACCCCGTGGAGAGGCACAGAGCTGAACGCACCCATCTGGATGCAGATCTGCCACGAAGGCTTTGGTGGCTTACAAAAGATGGGCTGGTGGCTTAAAAAGGATGGCACATCACAGCACAGCACAGCCCCAAACAGAGCTCACCCAAAGAGCTGTTTATCTGCTGGTCTAACCAGTGAGCTGCTCTTCAGGTTCTCCAGCACCTTTCCAACTGTAAAATCTAATATAATACAGCATATAAAAGCTAATATACTGCTACATCACCACATTTCATCCTTGGCAATGTCAAAACAGGGCACTGTAGTACGATTATTGCACTGAAACAGCTACAGGGATGCAGCTTTGGCCTCCAAAGGAAGGACAGAAGAGGCTCTGCCACATCACTCGCTCCTGGTGCTGCTCTCCAGCCCACAGCTCTCTGCTCTGCATCCACTCCTGCAGCTTTGCAGAGATCCCACTCACACTAAGCTCAAACACCTTCCCATGAAGGAGCCAAAAACATTTCTAAACAGCCGATGAAACTACTAAGGGTTGGGGGAAACCATCCCCTTTTCCCCCCCACACACTGAGAAGCTAAAAAGAATTCAGCAATTTGCCAGGAAAGAAAAAGATGCCACATGAAAACCAGGGCTTCGCTGCATCTCGCCACCCCAGCGCGGCGCTGCCTCCCCCCGAGCGTGGCGAGGCCCCGGGCAGAGTCAGAGTCGGAGCACCAGGGTGATGTTAGCACCATCGTTTATTTGGAGAGGGAGCACAGCCCTGGGGAGAGGTGCCCCCGCTGCTGGTCCCTCTCCCCGCAGCACGGCAGTACAAACAGCCCCGCAGGGAGCAAAGGGCCAGCTCGGAACAGGGTTCACCCCAAAACAGGTCTCCCGTGAGTGCGCAACACCCTCCCTCTGTGAGCAAGGGGGGACCGCTCCCTCCCTGAGGAAAGCCACAAGACATACAAGACATGCAGGAACCTTCCCAAAAGCCATTCCTGAGGTACTAGAGAAGCCAGCAGAAAATCCGGGCAGGCGGTGAGGCCGGTCTCCATCACCCCCTGCACACGCCGCTCTGAGGCAGGACACAGCTGCTTTGGCAGAACCCAGGTCTCTGCAGAGAGAGGTCTTGCTGTTAGCTCTCCATCCGTCTGTCCCTGCCTCATTTGCCTCTCCATAATCATCCCAAAGCTCGCATTCCACACATTAGCCAGCACTTAGCCCAATCTATTACAATATAGATCTACCTGGGAACGGAAGGAAAAAAAATCCATCCACACACAGAGGATATTTTTTTCCTGTGGCTCCCCCTCCCCTTATAAAACAAAATAAAAAATAAAATTAAAAAAAAAAGCAGAACAATCCTTCATGATAAGATTAAGGTCCTTGATGTGTGACTCTGTTTCAACATGCCCAAAAACTGTCGAGCTTTCTCCTGCATGAAGAGTTGGTCTCGGGTTCCACCACAGGCCACCGCTTTCCAAGCCCTGGTCATCTACAGAGGGAAAAGAAAGCACAAGTACAATCCAGTTAAGGGAGAGGACAAAGTATCAACATCCTGCTTTAAAAGGCTGCAAAAATAAATAAAAATAACATCTTCTACCCAAGGGAAAGAAAACTTTGGAATTTAGGAGCACCCCTGTCACAACCAGGAAGAACTTGCTCAGGACAGTTGAGATGGTTGTTTCTAGCAAAGGGGGGTTACATTCAGCAGTTTCTCAGGTCATTCAGCAATTTCAGGACAACCCAAGTGCCCTTTTAAGAGCTTTCTCCTACTTGGCTTGAAACAAAAACCCCAAAGCACAAACCCAGTAAAGCTCTTTGTGCTAGAGATTCCAGAGGGATGGAAGGAATTCTAGAACAGCTTTGGAGTTTATTCCCAACCAGTTCAACTCCTACAAGAGCTGCTCAACCCCAGGTCTAGACTGGCCAAAGACCATCCTTAATAGCAATTTGGTGCCTGTAGCTTCAGCAGGGCCCTGCAGCACACAGGGAAAGGTGCACATCAGGTGAGCTTCAGTCACTGTGTGCAAAAAGGGCTCCCATGAGGTGCTTGAACCTCTAGGAAAACCCCTGCAAATCCTCTGATAAACGCAGCCAAGGGATACGCCGTGCTCTGGACTGGAAATACCCATTTAACGTGAGCTTCAAACAACCAGAGCTTGAGCTCCAGCGTTTGCTCACAGTAACATGCAGCCACAACATGGCTCCAGGACTGATTTAGACTCAGCCCACAGGTAGGTGAGCTTCCTTAATAAATACCTGCCGCTACCAGCAACACCAGTCCAGCTCAATAAATCCCAAGAGCCGAGCAACGCCAGAGACAGCTCTGCTGTCTTTGGGCGATGGGATTTCACTACACACCTGTCACCATGCAAGCTGCCTTACTGTCACCTTCGAGTCATTCCCAAAGCTTTATTTATACGGCTCTATTAGCTCTCAGAACAATTCGACCCTGCCTAGGACAGGAGGAGAAATGGAAGTGTTTAAGTAGAGTTTATTTTGAGGAGGAGAAGGTATTACTCTGGCTGAGGAGTCTTTATTTGTCAGGAGAAAGAGCTTTCACAACAGACAGCTCTAATCCAGGGACGGCTGCAAGGCTCCTTGCTGCAGTGTTTAGTGAAAGCTGAGCCAAGGCTGCTCACTGAAGACAAAAACACTACCTGGGCTCTTCCTGGGACCTAAAAACATCTCCACACTAACCCCCAGCTGTAGTTTTATCCCCTGCCAAGAAGAGCGGGTATTTCCATCTGTACTCAAGCTACCCCATGACTTGGCCCAAGAAAATATCTGCAAAATCACCATCCAAATGCCTTCTCTAGGCCTAACAAAGCAGGAATATCCCTCTACTACTGCACTCTGACTGCAAACATACCAAATGGTGAAAATTTTAAGGACAGCACAAGAAACCATCTATGCCCCAGAGTGCATCTGTAGGCTACTGTGACTCCAGCACAGTGTGGAGCTGAGGAACTGAGTAGCTGGAACGCCACCAACCTCAGCACAAGCTACAAAGGTGTCATGCTGTCATCTGGAGCTCTGCACTGCCATGGGCTCAGGTAAAGAGCCAGCCTGTGCTGCCTACGGCACACGGCCTGAATCCTAGAAACTTCCTAAGTATCACAGAGATACGAGTCCCCTTTTGTTTGGCATTTATACAGTGCTTCGCAGATTTGCCATGCACAGAAAACTAAGAGATGAGCCTACTGGTGCCCACTCAAGGAGTGCTCACTGGAAAAAGGAAAGTTCACTTCACTCCTGGGTCAATGCTCTAAATTCCCTGAGGGACTGGGGTAGGATGTGGATTCCCATGAGGAAATCTGCAGCCAAACAAGCAGGCCACAACTCTAACCAGCCACAGGGCTTTGAGCACCAGCAGAATGGCAGGCTTGCAAAGAGAGAGGAGGAAGCTGCATCAGGGGAGGTTTAGATTGGATATTCGGAAAAGTTTCTTCACCACAAGGGTTGTGAAACATTGGAACAGGCTGCCCAGGGAAGTGGTGGAGTCACCATCCCTGGAGGTACTTCAATGATGGGTAGACATGGTGCTGAGAGACATGGTTGAGTGGCGTTTTTGGCAGCGTTAGGTTGATGGTTGGACTCTTATGATCTTCTAGGGCTTTTCTAACCACAATGGTTCTATGACACTGTTTGCTTAGCATCCCCAAGCTTAGGTGCAAAGTCAGCCCTCACAGCATACAGATGTCTCTGCAGGAGTGTACAGAGCTTTGTCCCCTCACTCCTGCTCCCAAGGAGGGACAAGGGCTGTACTACCAGCTCACCTTCTGACTGGGAGGGCAGTGGCTGCAGGACTTACCGGTGCTGGTGGTCTGAAATGGCTCGGCATTTTCGTGCAGGACATTTTCTCTGGCTGGACTTGCACGAAAGCTCTGTTGAGCAAACCGCTGTCATTCTTCCTGCTTGAGGAGGAAAGGTTCAGGGACCTCGACAGGAAATTCACAGGCTGCAAAGGGGCAAAATAAGAAAAGTATGAGGAAGCAAATTAATTTGACCTAACAGTGCTGATATTTGGCTGCAGGTTGCAAAGCTCCTGCTGCTGCTTTGCACGAGGTTTCTTTGGAGCAGCAGCCAGCTCTGCCCCTGCTCCGGGCACAGTTAACCCCTCACCTGGGCTCTTTTGAAACAGAGAGTCTTCGGGAGGGCAGGCATATTTTGCGTCATGTCTTCATCCACAATATCCAAGGCCAGAGACTTCCGAACCTTTTTGATGGGACTTCTGCGCAGCTGGGGGACATAAAAATACAAGTGTCAGCATGAATCAACCCGGTGAGCTGACAATCTAAGGACCCAGGGTGCACACCAAGCCCATGTCACCTGAGGTTTGCGCTGCACCAGCACCTCAGCAAGGTGTGCTCCAGCCTTCCCCACCACAGGGCACAGCAGCTTCCAGTGCTCTCCTCCTGGCACCGAGAGCCAATTTAGAAAAGGCCCCTTTCAGTAGGAAAGGAAGGCCACCAGGGCAATTGAGCCAAGAGACTTTGCATACTAGCCCACAGCCTTCTGGGAGCCCAACTTGCCACAGACAATCCAAGCCTGCCATGAGTCTCCCCTGTAGGCTAGGGACACAGCATCTCCTAGCATGCCCTGAGTTTAGCACAAGCCAGGACACAGCTGCTAGTATTTTAAGCAGGCCTTAATCACAGGCATCTCTTGATGATTAAAAGGCAGCAGCCATAGGCAAAAAAACCCCACACACAAACAAACAACCCAATTTTTTTGGCATTAACAGCAGGATGAACAAAACACCCAACAACACAGGGCAGCCCAGCAGCAGGTACTGGATGCAAAAAAAAAAAATAATCAGCTCACCCCTTGTTTCCTCTTCTGTTTCTCAGGCTTCACGTCATCCTCTATGATAAGTTCAATGCCGGCTTCACTTCGGAGCACTTCTTTCAAGTCTTCTTCCAGGTGAGGAGTCTGGGGCTGGTGTGAAAAGGAAGACAGAGAGTACAATACAAGATTTGTATGCTGGGCAGACTCACTAGTATTTTTCTCAATGGATAATGGAGCCAGAGGAACCCACTGGAGCTCAGAGTTGGAAAATGAACATGAGAGGCTCTTATTATCCAAAACCCAAATGAGCCATCAAGAGACCAGTGTGCACAGAAGACCCTTGTTTTTCCTCAAGGTCATCAGGAGCCAAGCACTGCAACCTGACTAGAGGGCAGGTTTTGGCACTTTTAGCTGGTCTACAGAGGAGCTAAAAGCCCTGTGGCTACTTGCCTTGACACATTCACCGTGATAACATCCCCTTCATCCCTCCCATCTCAGCCTAGCACTACCAAACCGTACCTTGTTATGACACAGATAACGGCTGTCTCACAGCTCCACCACAACCTACCCCACATCCCATTTGCATTCATTATATTTCTACCACCAGCAAGCACCAGACCCACCAGTACTCACCAGAGGCCTAATTGGTCCGTATTTCTCCAGGGCGTTTTTGAAAGGCGTGGGGGTGTGGGGTGTGTTGTCCACCACATACTTCTGATCTGGTGTGACAAACCTGGCAGCAAAGAGTGGGAAATACGAAGGATCAGGCATTCTGTAACACACACACAAAGTAACCCCTGTCCTCCTGAGTCCTCATTACACAGGCCACCTGCAGAGTCTCATGGGGTGGCAGCAGAAGCTTGCCTGGCTGGACTGCTCTTGGGGTGCGAGCAGGGCAAAGAGGTGCAGAGGAGCCTTTACCAGGGAAAACACCCCTCAAAGGTGCCAGCTATGCTGGTCCACCTTGCCAGCAGCCAAGCAACCTCATCAGAAAGCAGTACACCTGTAACACAGGCCACGTGCAGCTCTGCAGGCCAGCCCTACTCTGCAATGCCTCCCGGGCTTGTGACAGTCACAGCTGGACCAGCAGAAGCCCTGGATGCAAACACACATCAGCCAAGCCAGCTTACACCACCTGCACAGGGGAGCTGTTCTGGGCCAGGCCAACACCACAGCAGTTTTGCTGGAACAGCCAGCACCCCCAGACACTGCTCTGCTTCAGTCTGCCAGCAAAACGCTCCCTGAACAAGCCACCCCTTCTCACCTGCCTGACACAGAGCCCTGGGAAATCATCACCCCAGACTGCCCCTCAGGTCAGGCACAGCAGAGGGTAAAGAGCAAAAGGGATGGATCCGAACAGTTCTTGAGAAAAATGAAATCCCTTCCCTGCTGGCACGGGGCTCACAGCTCTGCACCGCTTCCCAGAGACAGTCACAGAAGGCAACAGCCTACCCAGCAGCTGAGCAGAACAGTGGCCACTTGGCAGTGGCCCCAGTCAGATGGGACATTTGTCCCCTGCACCCCCTGCAGCTCAGACAGGAGCTATCTTTGGGAAACACCATATAAGAAGGACATGGACATTAGAGTGGGTACAGAGCAGGCCACAAAGATGCTCCAAGGGCTGGAGCCCCTCTGAGGCTGAGAGAGTTGGGGGAGTTCAGCCTGGAAAGAAAAGGCTCCAGGGAGACCTTAGAGCCCTTTCCAGTCCCTAAAGGGGCTCCAGGAGAGACGAGGAAGGACTCTTGATCAGGGAGGGAAGTGACAGAATGAGGGGGAACAATTTTAAACTGGAAAAGGGGAGATTTAGATTAGATATCAGGAAAAAATTCTTTCCTGCAAGGGTGATGATGAACTGGAACAGTTTGCCCAGAGCTGTGCCTGCCCCATCCCTGGAGGGGTTCAAGGCCAGGCTGGATGGGGCTTTGAACAACCTCGTCTGGTGGGAGGTGTCCCTGCCCAGGGCAGGGGCTTAGAACTAGATGATCTTTAAGGTCCCTTCCAACCCAAACCATTCTATGAAATCCCCGACCTGCTATAGCCCTCTCTCAGTAGTTCCAGTACAAGTACTGAGAGAAGTGTATTTGAATTGGACCAGACTCCTGTGTGGAAAAGGATGCTGGTTGGGTGGGCATGGGGGAAGAGGAGAAGGAAGAAAAGACTTACGCTGAGTTCTTCTGGAGCAGAGGAGTTTTGTCCCTGTGCAGAGGGGTGGTGACAATCACCTTCTGACTGCACACAGGCGTGGAGGTCAGAGATGGGTTCTCCAGTTCTAGGGTATCTTGTTTGGTCCAAAAGTTTAAGAACTGCACAGCACAGGAAAGAAAGGGAACACACTCAGTCTCAAGCATCCCAGCACAGTATTACAAGTCACTACCTTTTTCCTAAATGTTGGGGAAAACCTGAGTAGGGACAATCCTCTCATACTGACTAGCACAAGTGGGATCTGTCCCAGTCTAAACCAGGGTGACACTTAAATAACACTCAGAGTCCTGTACATGGACACACACATGAAAGATCCCAGAAGGTGCCTTACACCTATAAAGGTTATTCACTTCCTATAAGGGATGAACTGATGCGACCACAAGCAGCTACAGGGAAGGAGAGTAGTGTCTCCCCACACTGATCCAGATAAGGCCAAGCAAAATGCTGAAGGAGAGGTAATGTCCACCAAAGGTCTATTCCAACCTCAGGTTGCCAAACGTGAGGGAAGTCTGTGTAACACAACAGTGTGCAAGTTAACACACTTTGCACTGAGCTGTCTCACTGAACTGTGAGAAAAATGACAATTGTCTCACTTCTGCTAGGATTTTATTTCATAACAGCTAGTGACAACTCAAGGTTTGTAACCTCGGGAGAGAAGAGCTGTGTGTGTTACATTCACTGATGGTTGAAGACCAACCCAAGAGGCAGGACATGCCATTTGCCTTCTCAGATTTACTCCAGGCCTTCCAGCCTTTTACACTCAGCAGAGACGCACATTTCGGGTCCCGCTCTCATTTCCCAGTTCTTGCTGGCCTTGCACTTGAGGTCCATCTGAACCTGAGTGTCAGACTGTCCTGTGGTGCTCTCTCATATGTCACCCAGCACGGCAGAAACAGCAGAAATAAAGGCCTAGAAGGCAGGGGCAGACAGAGCAGCTGTGGGAGCTGTGCTGGAGAGTACAGCAGCCTCTATTCTGTTTTATAGACCAAACTCTTCCACATCAATACACAAGACAACAGTGGGTTTGAAGACCACTGTGCTCCAAGATGATGTATGCTGGAGACCATGTGTGCACACCTGTGTGGATGCTGCAGGAGTTGTGACACAAGCTGAAATATCCTGAGCCCCTTTTGCAACAAAGACAAGCCCAGGAGCATTTTCTTAAGCACAGCAACTCAGGAGATCTGCACAAGGTGTGTGCTGTCGAGCCTGCCTGTGTGACTTAACTGAAAATGAACTGGGAAAGCCACTTTTCACTGTTGTCACTCTGTGACTCACCCTGTCCACTAGCACTGCCTCATTCAAGGGCAGAGAAATGCAAAGCTGGCAGAGCTGATGGGAACACATGGCATTAAAGCAAGCAGAGAGCACTAGCACACTCATCAGCTCACGACCAAGCCCAAGCAGAGGAGCACAGACTGGGCTCTGCCATCGCTCCATACCTGAGATGGAGAGAAGGGCAGTGTCTTGACAGGGGTGCTCTTGGGCGTCATGCTGTTACAGGAGTCAAGGAAGGAAAGGCTGGTGCTGGTGGCGCTCTCCGTGACCGGCGAGAGGGAGATCTTCCTCTTCTTCTGCCTCTTCAGCACAGAGGGCGGAGTGCCAAAGCTCACCTCTGCGTGTGGAGAGATGGGGATGAGCTCCCCCTTGCTGCTCTTGCTCAGGTCGGAGATGGTGTGGCCGTCCAGGCGGTACTCGGTCACGTTGGGCAGGGATGGCAATGGCTTGCTGGGAGTTTGCCTCACCGGGCTGCTGCTGCTGCTGCTGCTACCAGCAGAGGGTTCCTCGGGCAGGTCAAACTGGGTCAGATCACACCACCCATCAGGGTCCTGCACACAAGGAAACCATCAGAAGCAGCCCAGGAAGGAAAGCTGAGCTGGTGCAGGTGCAGAGATGAACTGGGAGGTGAAACAAGTGGAACTGTGAGAACATACTGGCTTTTGCAAAGAGCCTGGCTAAAGGAGAGCTTGAGCCCTCCTCCCCTCTGCAGGCAGCACAGCTGAGAACCTGAGCAGGGAACTGGCCCAGCAGAAAGCTGCTGTGTGTGCACAGGGCAGATGTTTCTCTTTACGCAAGGTTGGTTTCCCAGTTCGGTTCACAGCACAGCTGCACAAACAGCTGCACCCCTACACAGAGGGGAAAGAAAAAAAAAAAGCATCTGGGGATAGGTCTGGGGACAGGAACTGAATGAAACGACTGTCACCCAACACTGAACCAAAGTCTTGGGCACACCAACACAGCTGGACACTGCTCTGCTGTAACCACACTGCTAGAACCAGCTCTAAAATAACCAGACCAGTTCAGCAGATCAGCTGTTTCAGAGCTCCACCCCACCAACACACAAGCAGGCCCCTAAGGACACACAGATGGGCCTTTAAGCCTTGGGCACAGACTCTGTCCTCCTATACACATGCAAAGTGGATCCTTCACAGATAATCAGCTCATAAGCTCCCCAGGCAGGGTGGGGGCTGCAGTGACATTTCCCTCTGATGGCAACATAGTGCTCTGTTGATTCTAGCCAGCCCCCTGTCCTGGCGTGCCTCCATCACCCTAGAACCTCAGAACTGATTGACCTGCCCAAAATGACTAGTGGAAATGGTGACTTCATCCCAAGGGATGTAATATCTCAGGGTCTGTCCTGCATACTACATACTGGCCTATTCCCTGTCTGTCATGCCCTATCCCATCCCCTAACAGGAGGGAAAGGAAAGCGAGGAGCATGGGCCTGAACTGCTATGAAAGGGAAAGCTGGGCACACTCCAGCTGATAGAGTACAGCTTGAGATCGGGTTTGCCAGCACCTACAGCCTCCCACACCAGCAGAGGGGAATTTGCAAGCCCAGAGCAATACTGGCAGAGCTGGAAAGGCCTACTCCAGCACTGGAAAAGAGACAGTGGACAGTCACAAGCCAATAACAGACCCAGCCTCCCTGAGGATGCCCACGGTGATGAGCAAGGGGACCCAGTAAGTTCACTCAAGGGAATAGGGGAGGGAATCAGTCTCTCTACACTGGCTGGAGAAGCAAGGGTCTGTTACTTACAGATTCAATCATGTCCAGAGCTTCATTGAAGGCTGGCACGGATGTTGGGTACAAATAGTTGGCAGCTTCAACGACCCATTTGTACGGTGATGTGACAAATGAAGAGGCATTCTCAGGCACCACATCATCTGGGGTTCCCTCAGCGTTATGCTCTGCCAGTTCAGCAGCTGGCAGCTCTGAGGGTAACTCTTGCACGCCTGTAACTTCCTCATCGCTGACATCTTCTTCCTTTATTTCAGAGATATTGAGTGGCCAGTTTGGCAGGACAGTCTTTGCGCATACAACAAAGAAAGTCCAGCCAAGGGAATAATTTCAAGTCCTGGGGACAAAAAGCAAGGGTCCCTCAACACATTTGGCTCCACCTGTTCTACTACTTGCCATTTGGTTTGTTTCACATCCCTGTTCTCCCTCACTTTTCTTTCCCATGCACCATCTGAACAGGAGTCCATGCAACGTAACGAGCACGGGACTGTTTAATTGAAGATTTTGCTTAATAGCATCCCAGGAAAAAGCTGAACAAAGGCTGAGCAGGTAGCACTAATTCTGCAATTCCTACTTTCCAAGAGCCTGCCTTTGAAAACTACATGTTTTCTTCATGAAAAAAACAAATGGCTGTACTTCCCCTGCTTCCTTTTAAAAAAAGGGAAGGAATACAATACCTCTTCACCGTGCCCCCCAGATTGTCTGGAGTAGCCTCCTTCTCCCACCAGTAACAAGTCAACAGAGACGAAAATATCTTCAGTCTCCAAAACAAACCTGATGCCATGACTGGCAAGGTAACAGCACTAGCAGACTGCCATCCTCCGCCTGGATAGCACACTTGGGTTCACATTAGACCTTTAGCTCCTGGAGAGATAGATCTCCCAAGAGCCAGTGTCTTGGAAAAGGCCTGGGGAAGGCACAGACCGTCTGTGCAGACACCAAGCTGTGGCAAAGGCAGCGTGAGAGGCAGCAGAAGGGTGGGTGAACAGCTCTGATATGCATTAGCAAAGCATGGGACTGACCCAGCTGCCTGCTGCAAATGTGCTGGTGCAGTACCTGACTCCCAGATCTTGTCTGACTTTGGCTCTCCTTGTCATCCACCTCCACAAGCAAATACAGTGACTTGGACTTCTTAGTTTCATTGAGGAAGCCTCCAGTGTCTACCTTCCGCTTAATGGTGGAGTTCCAGTGATTCTTCACAGCATTGTCGGTCCTGCAGAGAAAGCAGAAGGGAACAGAAATTATCGTTTACATTAGCTTCAAAGCACAGATAACAACTCCTACACACTCTCCAGCCCCATCTGTGAGCCCAACACGTGGATCTCCACAGGCCACCCAGTTGTGAAGGCATCAGTGAGCAAAGAGGTCCTACCTCCCTGGCAGCAGCTTGGCAATCTCTGCCCAACGATTCCCCAGGACCTTGTGGGCCTCAAAAATGATGCGATCCTCCTCCTCTGTCCACGAGGACTTCTTCACCTCAGGGTTCAGGTGGTTATGCCAGCGTTCCCGGCACTGCTTCCCTAACCGCCCTTTCAGGTGCTTGGCTATCAGGGTCCACTGTTTGGTGCCATATTTTTTAACCAGTTCAATTACCTTTGAAAAGAGCGGGAAGGAAATAAGGAACTGGAATAAAGGAGGGGAAGGTCAATACAGTCAACTCCAGGCTTTGCTCTTCACCTCTCTTGGAACCACGTAAGGGCAAACAGAGAAAGGCCCCTTAGGAGAAAAAGCTGGAGGGATCCAGCACTGACAATCAGGTGTATCAACATTTGCGAGAACAACAGTTCGGCCAAATTTCTGAGGGAGGCTGCTTCCATGCAGACATTTTGCCACATGGCACCTGTGAATGCAGAGGACCCCTCAGAGAAGATGGGGTGGAGACTGGCAGGTGCACCAGGGGCAGAGGGGCCCAAATGTAGACTGTTTCTGAGCAAGGGCCAAGTCCCACGTGCTCCAAGGCCCCTCTGCCCTCCCACCTACCGAGGACCTGGCCCCATGACTACAGTCTCCATAAGCACTAGTCTGTCTGCTGGGACAGATGGGCACAGCCTCCCTTTAACAGAGGATATGCCAGGGCCTGCAGATCCACGCCCCATGGGCACAGGACACACAGGGAAAATTCCAAAGCAAAAACTAACAATATTCATTTCAGAGCCATCCACTTTGACATTTCCCCTTCCCCCAGGGCACTGTCACTTCTGCCTGAAGCTCAATGCAAATGCGCCTGGGCAGGGAATCTGCTCAAGCCCCTGCCATATATCCATGGCAGTTTCAGGACAAAACGATCCATTGCCTGGAATGTTTAGCCCACAAAATATTAGAGAGGGGGCTGAAGGGTTCTCAAAAAGCATTTCCACCCTGGTCAGCTGCGCTCAGCTGAAAGGTGTGGGTAGCCAAGTGATGCTTACAGTGCTCTTGGCCTGTAACACATGTCCCTACTGCCGACTCCTGACTATCAAGCACAGACAAATGGACCAAAGACACCAGACACAGGCCAAGGAAGTGGAGTGCTTGCAGGGCAAAGCGATGTGTGGTGTCAGGAGGAGAAAGCTGGAGCCCAGCCTGGCCAGGATGGCAACAGGCATCGTGAGTGGGTAGGCTGGCAGAGTTAGGACAAGCAAAGGGAAGCAGAAAGCAGGCAGCTATTACTCTGCTGTAGGAAGCTGGAAGGACATAATGATAAGCTTCCTTAGGACATGCTTGAGATAACAGACAGACAGGAGGCAAAAGGGACCATAACAGCCTGTAACAGGACCAAAAGGAAAAGAAATGGGGGAGTAGAAGTGTTAGAGAGAATGTGACAAACTAGAAAATTTTACAGCAGAAAACATTGGTAAGAGTTGGAAATCATTCCAACTTTTCTTAAGTACATCAAGGTGAGTCTATCTGAGCTGGTCCCTCTCAGTTCACTCCGGAACCAACAGAGAAACAGGCTTGCAAAGGTCATGATTCATCCAGTTAAACTTCAGACACAGGACACTACTGTGGCACAGGAAACGCCAGTTTTATTTTTCTGGTAGGTCAGCATGGCCAGGTCAGGTGGAGATCTGCCAGCAGGCTGATGAATTAATTCCCTTTTCTCTCTCTCCCTTGGCAGCCTACTGTAGCAGTACTGGGTGAAAAGGAGAAGGTGTTTAGCTAAAGAGGCCTAGACCTGCTTCTGCTCATCATGACTGTGGCTGCATTAGTCTGCTCACAACAGGGCAGAGTGCTGCTCTCAAAGGCATCCACCATTGGGAAGAATCACCTACACTTACAAGAAAAGACCTGAGGGTCTGACACCACCATCCTCTCTGCAGTCACAGTCCAACGCTCAGATCCTCCCAGCCCTGACTTACCTTTTGGTCCTCCTCTTTGGTCCAAGGGCCCTTAACCAGGTCTGGATTCAACACCCTCAGCCACCGGTACTGACACTGCTGATCGCTGCGGTTCTAGGAAACGAATGAGAGCAGCCATATGTTAGGCCATGTTAGACCTACAGCAGCAGAAGTCCCTGCACATACACACTGTCCCACAGAAAACCTGCAGAAGCACATGGAGAACAAAGACCAGGGCACTGGGCAAGAGAAAACAGGGACAGGAACCTCAATTCCTCATCCCAGCTCCAACAGACTTGCCCTCGAAAGTCCTCTATGCAAGAAGGATGTCTCCCTGCCCTGAAGGAGCACAGTCTCACAGCCTGGAGCTGCAGTTACAGAACAGGGTACCTCTGTGAGAGGTGTTGCACAGACACATAGAACCAGCGCACTGAGCACGAGGAGCAACATGCAAACACTATTCCCAGCTGGGCAAGGGGTCACTTACAGGAAAGTGACTGGCCAGGAACTTCCAGTCATTCTGCCCGTAATGTCTTACTAACATCTTCAGCTGCTCATCCTGCAAAGAACAAAGACATCCACTGTCACATACACTAAGGCAACACACGCTGTAGGCACCCCTGGGCTGACAGCATCAAGAGAACAAGAGATATTTTGAACTGCCATGGGTTTTTTCGGTACTGTGCTTTTAGGGGAGGAAGGTAACTCACACTATCCTTCAGCAGCACTCCAGTGCATGGAACCCAACTGGAACAGACCATTTGGTTCTGGGCTCTGTACTAGGGCAAGCTCATATAGTGAGTACAAAAGAAGAGTTCAGCTCCATCCCAGTACAGTCTGGCTGAAACCCTTTGGCCAAAGCTACCTGCTTAGCCAGCCCCAGTACACCCCTGACCAGGTACCCCTGTCCTTCTCCCAGCTCAGCCACTGCTTTTACCTGGCAAAGAAAGCTGACTGGCTTACGTGTATCACCACTAGCCCAGTGGTCTACCATCTTTCAGTGCTACTGGGCTCTACAGCTTTTATTTCATGAACGCTGCTAAAGCCCAGGTTTGCCGACCCTTAGAGCTCACAAAAAGCCTGCTATGGGTGTCCTTGCCTGCGTGCTCTGGCTGGGCAAACAGGAACATGAAATAATTCCCTGCCAAACACAAGCTAAAGGCTTTGATGTCTACACAAAGGCCACATTACTTGGTATTCAGACGCCAGGGAAGATGGGACATGTTATAGTTTTCAAACAGAGCAAAGACGATGGAGGAACTGGGAGGAGGGAAGAGAAAAGAAGTTGTAGCAAGGTGGGGGTTGGCCTCTTCTCCCAAGTGACAGGACAAGAGGAAACGGCCTCAAGCTGCACCAGGGGAGGTTTAGATTGGATATTAGGAAAACCTTCACTGGAAAGGGTTGTCAAGCATTGGAACGGGCTGCCCACGGAAGTGGTTGGATTGCCATCCCTGGAGGTATTTAGAAGACTGGTAGACACGGTGCTGAGGGACATGGTTTGGTGGTGGACTTGGCAGGGCTGGGTTAACTGTTGGACTTAATGATCTTAAATGTTCCTTCCAACTATAACGATTCTATGAATATCCCAACTAATTTCAGGCTCTCGGCCAGGATGACTAAGCCATGATCCCAGCAGTCTCAACTCTCCCTGCATTTACTACAGAAAAGGGAAGACATTTCCACTGCTCAATTCAGCTTGATGGAGGCCTCAGCCACCCTCTGGGAAACCCCTTTGCTCACAAGTGAGTTGCAGGATGCAAACATCTTGCTCAGGGCTCATATGCTTAAACTAAAGTGGCTGGAGCTCTTGTTCTTCAGGCTACACTTCGAACTCCCCTGAACCTCCCAGCCTCATTAAAACCTCAGATCAGGAAAACAGACACATGGTCTTCCCCAGCAGCAAGACAGCAGGAGGTGGTGTCGTGGCCAGTGGGAGCTGGGTGGGGTGGAAGCACCCAAGCCCTGGGTGCCATGCCAGAAGCCTGTCCCAAAGCACATGCTTCCAGCAAGTGCCGGGCCCTCACTCACCTCCTCTTGCGTCCACTTGACTTTACACCTCCCATCCCGCTGCTCCGGCACGTCCGAGTCGGTATCCTGGTAATGCAGCTCATCCTGGTCCTCACTAGAGATGAACATACAAAGGTCGTGATTCCCACCTCTGATAAAAACGCAGCAGAGGGAGCAACTTCCACCATGTAGGGCAGAGCTCTGGAGAGCAACCTGCAGAGCAGCACCCCACACCTACTCTCTTCCAGCACCTTGACACCTCACAGACGTTCACTTGGACTCCCCAGGTTTAAAGGGGTCCCTCGGCTTTGGGTCCCGGGGCACTCTAGCAATTTTGATGCTGCCGAGAGTGGGGGAAGGAGCATTTATCCTTACTTCTGCTCCTTTCTGTCCCTCTAGGAGGACTCTGTGTCTGGGGACTGGCACCATTTCCCCTCTTTACAGCTCGCCAGATCCCCCCCGTTGCTGGAGCAGAGAGAAGGGATGGGAGAAGCAGCCAGGAGCCGGCCAGCGAGCGCCGGGAGAGCGGCACGTAACCCGCCGGACCCCCCGGTCACCCCCCCCGCCCCGCTCCCGAGCGGGCCACGCCAGGCCCGCGCCCAGCTCCCGGGTGCGGCCAAGAGGAGCCTGTAGAGCGGGGACCCACAGAACGCGGACCCCGGGGATGCGGGTCCGGGAGTGCGGGCCGCAGCCCTGCCCGCCGCCCGGCCGGAGAGCGGGAACGGGCCGGCCAGCCGGCGCGGGGGTGGCGGGGCCGCGCGGCGAAGAGGCACCTCTGATGGGTCCCCAGGGCTACACCCGCACACCCCTCCCTCGCCTCCGGCCCCGCAGACAGAGCCCCGGCGGGGCCCGCACTCACCCGCGGCTGCGGCGCGCCATGGCGGGGCCGGGCAGCGGCGGCGGCACTTTCCTATCTCGCGCCAACGGCGCCCCCCCGCCCGCGCGGGGCCGGGCCGCGCATGCGCGCTGCCGCCTCCCGCCCTCACAAAGAGGCGCGCGCGGGAGGGCGCCCGCCCGCCCCGCCCCCGGTCAGCCCGAGGGGGTTGGGGGCGGGGGGGGGTGGTGTCATCCCCAGCCGAGCTGAGCCCCCGTAAACGGCCGCAGCCGGCAGCCCTGAGTTGTGAGTAAGGGGATCTAACACCCCCCCCCCCCGTCACCTCCAGCCCCCCAAAACCGGCTGCTGCTCCCCCCACACCCCCGGGATGGCGGCTGCGGGCGGGCTTGGGGGTACCCGGAGAACCCCCGCAGCACGGAGCTGCTGGGGCCACCTCACGCCACGGCCATCCGGCCACAGGACCCCCGGCAGCCGCCTCCCAGCGAAAACGGGCGGAAAAAGAGCAAATTAACCATTGACCGCCTTCCCCGGGTTGCTGCTGGGGCACATCCCGCTCCGGGGGGGTCCCCATGGGGGGAGAGGCCGGCCCTGGCACCGCCGGGGAGAGAACCCTGTGTCACCAAACTTCTTTGGCCTCTGCAATCCCTTAATAAAAGTTAAACCGGGTTTGGGTTGGGATTTGTTTGGGTTTTTTTTCCCCCCGCAGAAGTGGCTAAATGTATCAATCTCTCATCATAAATAATTACAGCTTATAAAGCCTTTGTCTTCTGCACAGCGCCGGGCGGTGGCACTGCTCACTGTCACTGTCCCACCCCGCAGGGACAGCCACCCCGGTGACAGCGGGTCCTGCCAAACAAACCTTAGGAGACATGTCACCCGGTTGGGGACCCTCCCCAAGCGCTGTGTCTGAGCAGGAAGGCTCCATGTGTCCTCCTCCTCCTCCTCCCACAGCAGAGGGCCAGGAGCTGCAAACACACCCCAGCCCCAGCAGGACCCCCTTTGCCCCCAGCAGTTACCCACAGCCACTGCCCCCGCGCTTCAAAAGGAACCACCAAAAGCCCCTCCCTCCCCCAAACTAGCTTAATTAGGAAATTAGCCTGTTAATTACCAGAACTATAGAAGCACTCTAAGACTAGCAAGAAAAGAAGTAAGGTCTTGAAGGGGGTCTCTGTAGGAGCTGAAGGTAAGTAGCACCTCTTAGTCTATCCACTTACTGTGCACCTTTTATTTATTATTATAATTTACCTATTTATTTAACATGCTAACTTATTTAAATTATCTTTAAGAAAAAAGAATTTTAATCTCTTAAAGAATGCTTTCTTTCTAGAGTAATTACACAACCTCTCCTTCATAGTAAATTTAGGGAGCTTTTTATCTCTGCTTTTAACACTCAGTGTTAATGGTTTCAGGCCACGGTAGCTGCTTCCCTTTTCCCAACCTGGTCCGTTCCCTCTGGGAAGACAGCTGCTGGCTAAACCTGTGGTAAGAACTTCCTTCCTGGCTAGAGAAAGAGCACAAAGGTACCTTCTGCCCCTGGAGCAGAAGGCAGGGGTGTACAACGTGAGAGCAGCCAGGAGGGTCTATCCCCAAGGACCTCCCTCAGTGCCCTTTGTGGGCAGTGGGACCCCACAGATCTGCAGGTGGGGGGCTAAAGCTTAGATGAGAGCTGCTCCTCAGCCTTTCCCATCCTAACTAGAGACCAGTTCTAGTGCCCCCATCTCAGAAGGACTCAACTCTAACTAGGGCTAATGGTTCTCTGACTCAAGGAACACAGATAAAGTCATCTTGTATCTCCAGGGCTCTTGTAGCTCTATCTTAGTACCTTGAGCAGATGGAGAAGTTTACTGAGATTCTCCACTAAGCTAAGAGCAGTGGTACACAGGCTGAGGCTGAATAAATATGATTCTAGGGATGCTCCTTGATGACCACTGAGCAATAAACAGTTGCCTTGGTGTTGCTCTAGAAGACAATGACAGACTAGATGCCCACCAACCTGTCCTGGATCATTCTAAGTTCCTCACTCTCCTAAGCAAGACTTAGACAGGATTTTGCAGCAAATCAGTTCAGCTACTCTAAGTTTGCAACTTGTTAGTGAACTGTAATGAACAATAACATGTTTATTCTAACAGGGACATCCTTATTCTCCATAGGTCTGACAGTGGTGGGATTCTACACCATGCTGTCCACCAAGAAGCATAGCACCAGCATCCTGACCATAAAGGAAATCCTGGAAAATGGGTTTGTGGCTGGGGACTCCATCCAGACCCACTCTTCTCCTGTGTGCAGTTACTACATGGACAATAGCAGTGCCTTCAAACCAGACACCTGGGAGTTTCTCATGGACTTGGACAATGCAACAAAAGGCAGTTCCCCATGCGTTGTCAAGCAGGTGGAGTCTCTGAGCTGTTGCGTGAAGACTGACCTGCACAGCCTGACCCAGAGCACCTCCAACCACAGTCCTGTCTGCTTCTGCAAGACCCACCACAGCCAGGTCACCTCTGACCTGTCTGTTTTTTCTTGTGAGCACCTCGGCAGAGCTGGCTGCCTGATGGACACGGCATTGCAGAACACCTCCACGCCATGCAAGAAAGAAAAGCACCCCAAACAGCTGGAGAACCTGCTTTCGAAGAGCATTGAGCTCGACGGTGACCTCTCAGCCCTTGGGAAGACACCAACACTCAGGTGGGAGATCTCAGCAATAAAAGCCCCCCTGGATACCAGCCTGTCCCTTGATGTGAGCAATGAGGAGTTACAGTTACTGAGATGCTCCAAACAGGACACGCCATCCCTGGAGAACCCTATAGTAATCCCTCTGGCATGGCCTGGAGCCTTCAAGAGGCACCCCATCCTGCTTCACAGGTCTGCCACCCCCGAGTCCCAGCTGAGCGACCCTGAGCCTGTCCCTGCGTTCCTCCAGCAGGCCCTGTGATGCTGTTGCCCCGGCTCCATGCCGGTGGGGTGCTGGCTGGGGACCCTCTGTCCCGTGGAGGCGTATGGGGCCATGCTCCCCACCGCAGCACAG
This sequence comes from Gallinago jamesoni, assembly GCA_025769975.1. Taxonomy (NCBI): domain Eukaryota; kingdom Metazoa; phylum Chordata; class Aves; order Charadriiformes; family Scolopacidae; genus Gallinago; species Gallinago jamesoni. The sequence continues at coordinate 12,684,219 of JAOQGH010000005.1, read as the reverse complement.
AGGATGAAGCCCTCATCCCCTGCCCTGAGCTTGCTGGCACCGCATGGCCGAAGGTTCACTCCTCCAGCCTGGGGTGGCTGAAGCGGCTCTGCTGGGTGGAGGAAGCTTCGGCTGTTGATAGCAGCCCCAAAAGCCAGCACCAGCTGAGCAGCAGCCCTATTGATTCCCCCTCTCTCTCCCCCCCGATCAGTGTCTTTTGTATCGATGCAATAAAGATATAAATTTCACCTTGTCTGTGGTCTCTGCCTTGCCCGCCCGGCCTGCGGCTGAGCTCTGCCGAGCAATGGGAGCAGGGCCCGGCCCC
>JAOQGH010000005.1:12662471-12683815 GCA_025769975.1 Gallinago jamesoni | reverse complement strand
CCTTGTCTGTGGTCTCTGCCTTGCCCGCCCGGCCTGCGGCTGAGCTCTGCCGAGCAATGGGAGCAGGGCCCGGCCCCGGCCCCAGCCCCAGCCGAGCTGAGGTAAACAGCCCGGGCCGCCGGTACCACAGCCTCCTCCGGCACTTCCCCACCCGCCGGGGGAGCCCTACGGCCGCCGTGGAGCCCGGGGGGAGGGGGGCCCGGCCGCCCGCCCTCCTCCCGCTGCGGCCGGCTGAGGAGGGGCGAAGCGCCGCCACAAGATGGCCGGGCCCCGACCCGGGGCCGCCCCGCCCGCCCGCCCGCCCCTGTTACCTGGCTGAAGGGCCCGGAGAAGTCTCGGTGAAGGAGGGGTGCGGGAGCGCGGCCCCCGCCGCCGGGCCATGGCGGGGCTGGCCGGGCCCGGCGCTGCCCACGGGGGGCGGCGGCGGGGCCGAGCTGGGGTTCCCTCTTCTGGCAGGCTGGGAGAAGAGCAGCCGGGAAGCGGGCCGGGGGCTCCCGTTTTATACTTTTATGCAGGATTTTAAACCCCATCCCGGCTGGAGGAGTTCAGCCCCGACGGGCAGAGCCGGGGGAGAGGGTTCGCTATGTGACACCCCCCCCCCCCACGGGGTGAGGGTCAACACCCGCCCAGTGCAGGGTCCTGCACCTGGTCACACCAACCCCAGGGACGCCACAGGCTTGGGGAGGAGCACCTGGAAAAGGAGAAGGACCTGAGGTGTTAAGAGCCAGTGGTGTGGCCAAGGAGGCCAAAAGCATCCTGGCCTGTGTCAGCCATGGTACGGCCAGGACTGGGGCAGTGATGGTCCCCCCTGTGCTTGACGACAGTGGGGCCCCACCTCAAATAGTGCGTCCAGTTTTGGGTTCCTCACAACAAGAATGACACTGAGGGGCTGGAGTGGGTCCAGAGAAGGGCAACGGGGCTGGTGAGGCGTCTGGAGTACAAGTCTTGTGAGGAGAGGCTGAGGGAGCTGGGGGTGTTCAGCCTGGAGAAAAGGAGGCTGAGGGGAGACCTTCTCACTCTCTCCAACTCCCTGAAAGGAGGAGGTAGCCAGGGGAAGTCGGTCTCTTCTCCCAAGGAACAGGGGATGGGACAAGAGGAAAGAGCCTCAAATTGCACCAGGGGAGGTTTAGGATGGATATTGGGAAAAATTTCTTCACCAAAAGGGTTGTCAAGCCTTGGAACAGGCTGCCCAGGGAAGTGGTGGAGTCACCCTTCCTGGAGGTGTTTAAAAGCTGGACAGATATGGTGCTGAGGGACATGGGTTAGTGGTGGACATGGCAGTGCTGTGTTAACAGCTGAACTTGATCTAAAAAGTCTCTTCCAACCATAACAATTCTGAGTCCATGAAAGGAACACAGCCACCCCTCTTACCCATTTTCTTGCTTTCCCGGTAGAACTCCCTGCCTTCCACAGCCACTTGCTCCCTTTCCTTTTTTCCCCTCTCCACTCACTGCTTACACCAAACACAAAGACATGGAGAATTATTTCTTACAACCACCTTTCGAGGGCTTTTACAGTTTGCTGAAAAAACAATATACACTCCCCTCTCTTCCTTTATGGATGGATTACGGGATGAAAAGTCACGTTACATGAAAGGCAGGACAAAACCAGGGCAAGCAGCAACAGTTGCTTGGAACCAACTGTTGTGAATTACAGCAATAATGTCATTAATATATAAACTCTATGGCTAGCTGTGTGCCTGACCTTCTAGTGGCACAGCCTCATTTCTTGAAAGCCCTCACCTACTCCTGCTCCTTCAAAATTCTGTCAATCAGCCACAAATTTATATGTACTATATTCCCATAACCAAAGTAGCACATCTGTTTACAAAATAATAAACACTTCCAGAGGGCCAAAGGGACGGCTTTGAAAGGGAGATGCAAGCTATTGCTTCCACATACACTTCACACTAGAGCTTCTGGCCAAAAAACATCCATTCAGCGAAAAAAAAATAAATCTGTGTTTTTGCTTCAGCTGCAGGGTAGCACCACAGACAAACAGCAAACAGGGCCCTGCTTGTATTCTCTGGCTGCTCAGATGGCTTTTTTTCTAAATCATGTTACAACATCAGGAACAGGTGACAAAACAAGTCAGAAAAAGGGTAGCGAAAAAAAATGTATTTACGGTTTGAAGTATAAACACCACAGAAGGGTCTATAATTAGGAAGAGGATCGCACAGTTGTTTGGTTCGACTGCAGTCTGTGCTGGTTGACTGATTGGTGTTGATACCACAGGGAGAAGATTAAGCTTATTGTGTAAATCTGTAGCTGGAATGTGCAAAGTACTCCGTGTGACAAATACAACCATGCCCTTAAAGAAAACTAAACAAAAGAGGAAGAAATGAAAAATTTCAAACGTGCTGCTATGAAAAAGGGAGGTCTGCAGTGGAAGAAGAGATACAACCACTTCTGCTAACATTCCAGTAGCACACAGGAACTCTGCAGGTGCTTTGGGCCACCTCCTTTAAAAAAACCTGCGCCAAGTTGGCAGCCAAAGCATGAAGCAATGTAAAATGAAATTACTTATTGTGGGGTAAAAAACAAACAGATCTTTTGGGAAAAGCAGCTTTGACGTTAAAAAGGCATGGAAGGGCAAGATAAAACACAGATGTCACAAGGGCTGGACAGAAAGCTTGAGCTGGGGAAGAAATTAAGCTTCACAGTTTGGGTGTCAGATTAAATACAGAATTTTTGGATATCAAAGTGCAACCTCAGTGTCGATGTGAAAAAAAAAAAGCCTTGCAGCACAAACATACACAGAGTTAATGATGTTGACAAATCTTCTCACCATCACATCCTTGGCTCTATCTTTGCTGTGCATTGAGCTTCAATGTTTCATGGTCACTGAATTTCACTGGAATTTCCATTATTGTGGCTTCCCCAGCTCACTATCTCTGGGAACACGCTAGATATTAAATAACTGTAAGTAAAAATATTCACAACATTCTCCACTGTATCTTATTTTCTTAATAACAATCCATTAAATCTTAAAGTCATTTTCACCCAAATGCTGTCCCTTCTTTTCAAAAATATACATTTCCAGTCTTATATGAGGCAGCAATCTAAGACAGTAATTATTGCTTCATTTCAACTCTTCGCCTCCCTTGGAAGTGATGTTTTCCTACTACAGTAACAAACCCACCCCTCCTTGGTTCACTTTGGCAGAAAGACAAAAGGAAGCTGCCTCACGGTGACAGTCTAACATAATTTCACCAGCTCCTGTATTTATGGCTCTATTTTCTTTTCCACAGTTCACCAACCAAAATGACAATCTTTCCCACAGTGCAATTAAGGACTCCGTGTACGCCAGGAGAACCCACAGTAAGCCTTACTGCAAGAAAATAAATACTGGAGCCAAAAAGGAGGACCAAACCCACATTTTCTTCATATAAGATTTTTTTTATATATTACAAAATTACAATTTCAATAAAGAAGTAGAAAAATAGGCAATTATTGGGAAACTGCTTGCAAAAATACAAGCGCTTCCTCAAAAGGCATTAGTTATCCAAACTACTACACAGAAATGATCCAGACATTCAGTGAACTACTGAGATGGTCCCAATCATTATACTGAACACAGAGGTTGGAAAAAAAAACAGAAAAAGCATATTTTTACTAAAAGGTCTGTCTCAAACTGGGGAAAGCCAGGTCTCAGTTACCATTCTGGAATCCAGCTTCACTTGTGTCAGTATCGTGTTCCTTAGGTAAGGGGAAAGGAGAAAAAAAAAGAATTTTAACAAGAGGGTAGAAATGACAGTTTTCTGTCTTAACTAGATTATTTGAGAAACAATACCTGTTAGTAGAAGCAGCTGATGCACCCATATGTTCCAAACAGATTTTGAAGCATCAAATTTACTATAAAGAATTATTTCAATAGAATACTGCTTGTGAGTAACAAAACTCTACATCTACATTTAGCGTTAGGAAGCACTGTGAACATTCATGAGGGCAAGCTTCCGTTACACAACGCACCATTAACGAGCCGTATTTAGCTGAAATTACCAAAACTACACTTGCATGTATTAATCCCCTAATTTAAATAAATGAGAGACTTCATAAATTGAGCACTACACATTCTATACAGATTAACAGTCATAAACATTCTGGATTATGCTTCACTGGTCAAATTTATTACACAACAAATGTCTTAACACATTCCTGTACCTCTTGCCTGTGACAAGTGTAGGTGCTACAAGCATAGTGCTGATACCACCAGCTATTCACTTGCAATTCTGTCATTAAAAATACCTGATTCAGTTTCTTAAACTCAACCACTTGGAAGAAGATGTGCTCCAGGATGTGTTTGGCATCTTGCTTCTCCTTTGGGAGTTTACTTGTCACCCCTAGGATATCACCACATTTTCGTACGTAAAACTCCAGGTCATCATCAGTACCTAAACAAGTGTCCCAAGGAAGAAGGCAGCTGAATATCACATGGATTTGTATCAGCTGGGCAAAAACTTACTATGAGTCTCCTTTTCCTGTTGAGAACCTCCTTTTCTGGGAGGTTAAGTCCTATAACTAAGTTCAGTGGACTAGCCACAAAGTATTCCTGCCAGTACTGGCTCATCCTGTTTAGACTTATGTTCTGTTTAGAATAAACTTAACATTTTAACATAAAAGCATAAAAAAAAAGGTGAAATAAATCAGCAAGACTATGCAAAGCAATTTATGCACGGTATAGGAAACAGCAGGCAGAGACATAATAAAACATCATGTAACAAACAAAATAAAATGTCATGGTACATGAAGTCACGTTACCAGTTTCCAAGGCCTTCCAGTTTCTTGGCCCAGGATGAGAACAGTGCATTTTCTTAAATGCTCATGTTTTAAAATTAAATATAACAACATTTTTCCTTCAAAAATTTGGACTTTATATATAAACGTGTAAACAGTCACTCTGTTCTGCTTACATTTGTTTGTCATCTCTGCAAGACGAGCTTTCTCAGAGGAAAAAGTTTCATCCAAGTCAAACAGCTCCAGAGGGGGAGGAGGCAATTCTCTGAAAGCAGGTGGAAAAACCTTGAAGAAAAGAATTAGATGGTTCATTGCCAAGTATTTTTCTTTATAGAAAGGTATAGATTCTTTACAGATCTCCAAGATAGACTGGACTTGAAGAAATCTTTTATAAAGTCAAAAGCAACTCCAAAGGCCACAGTACAGAGGTACACCTTTTTAAAAATTACATACATGTTTTGTAAAAATAACTGAATATTCCAAAAGTTTAGTCACAAGTATGCCAGAATTATCACCTAGCATCACAACTAGACATGCTGTATTTGCAGTCTGGTTTTAGTTTTGCTCCATGAGACAGGTGATAGCTGAGGTACTAAGCTCATCATAACAGTTCACCCTGGAAATGTATTCACATTAATTCTGGCAAGGGTATTTTCTTTTTCATGCAGTCACCATTTATCATCTGTAAGGATCCCAGTGACATTTTCTCAGTGACCAAGGTAAAGAAGGATGCAGCTATGATGGCAAAACTCAAAGATACTTGCTTTTTGAAATAAGTTTGACACCACCATAGCTCGTGTAGTTGCTACCAGCCCAAACCTCTGCTGGTAGAAGTTTGGCCAGCCCTTGCTGTAAAAGGCCAATGCTCCACTTTCTACTTCTCCAAAGGAGATGGGAGATGGAACAAAAGCAGGGCAGATGGGCTCCTCCCCTGGCAGCAGTCAGTACCCTGCTTACAGCACCGCTGCTTTCTGAAATGCCACATTCTGTTTTCACAGTGAAGGAGGAACCAGCACCTCACAGGACTGGGAGCAGCTACTCGGACTTGGCTGGAGGCTGATATACACAAGGCATTCTGTTTGGGTACCACATGCTACATTTTCAAGCTCTGTTGATAAAAATTAAAAGCATAAAGAAGTGCTCTTTCCTAAAAGATAGTCACAGAATCACAGAATGCTATGGGGTTGAAAGAGACTTCTGGAGATCAGCTAGTCCAACCCCCTGCCAGAGCAGGTCCACCCACAGCAGGTTGCACAGGAAGGTTTTGACTGTCTCCAGAGACAGAGAATCCACCACCTCTCTGGGCAGCCTCTTCCAGGGCTCTGATACCCTCAAAGTGAAGAAGTTACTCCTCATGTTTAAATGGAACTTCTTATGTTCTTATGTTCCAGTTTGTGCCTGTTCCCTCTTGTCCTGTCACTGGGCACTGCTGAAAAAAGACTCACCCCATCCTCCTGACACCCACCCTTTAAGTATTTATAGGCATTGATCAGATCCTCCCTCAGCCTTCTCTTCTCCAGACTAAAAAGACCCAAGTCCCTCAGCCTTTCCTCATCAGAGGGATGCTCCAGGCCCCTCATCATCTTTGTAGCCCTCTGCTGTACCCTCTCCAGCAGTTCCCTGTCCTTCTTGAACTGGGGAGCCCAGAACTGGACACAGTGCTGCAGATGGGGCCTCACCAGGGCAGAGTATTGAACTGCAACGTATTGAACGCCCAAGTGATTAATTATTACAAGTGCATTTATCAATTTTTTTTTTTTGAAAGAACTCTAGAAATGACACACAGAGGTTTGACGTGAAAAAGGATTCTCCCTGTGCTGGATGAGCGAGGAGGTGTACTCACAGCGGGCTGGAGGGCAGGTAGTGGAGTCTCAAACTGCGGCTGAATTAGTTGGAGGGGTTCATGCTTCACATTCAGCTGTTCGTAAGCTCTGCAGCACGGAAAAAAGACAAAGTCTGAGAGAAGAAGTGACACAAAGTCCATTTCCACTTGCATGTCATAAGGGCTACAGAGATGAATTTTTATGAAGACACCAGGGTCAACATTATGCACAGCCGTATCATTAAGAAAATGGGATATCTAACTTTAAAAGGACCCCAGAGAACTACTTATCAGTACTAATTGACTTCTACAGCAAACAAATTAGTTAAAGTTATGACAGAGAAGAATATAATGATACGTGTATGTACAAGACGATAAAAAAGAAGGAAGTCACACCTTGGTTCTTCAAAGAAATTTTAAAGGGATGAACGTGCATGAGGAAAAAGTGACCCAGTTCAAAAAGAGGAGACTTGCGAATTCAAAAAAGTTTTTCAGGAAGTCCATAACCAAAAGCTATTTTTAAAAGTTATTTGTTATGGGATGAGAAGGGAGATCCCATTATGAATTCACATCTAGCAAAAATACAGAACCAACAGAGTAAGAAGAAAGAGCATCCACAGCAGAGTAGAGTTTCATGGAATGTGTTAAGCCCGGTGCTATTCAACCTGTTCATGCGTGATCTGGGTAACGGATGAGTTATGAGAGACAAAGCTGCCAGCAATACAAAACTAGTAAAACTAAGCAGCAGATAAATCTCAAAACACAATTATCAGGAAATGCAAAGACGACTGAAATTCAGCTTCAGTAAATGCCAAGTAATTCAAAAGTGCAAAACCAACCAGCACTCAGTTATCACTCCAGAAAATACCCAACATAACTCCACACAGTCCTACTAACAGTATCAGTTCACTGAATCAGCAATAGTCAGAAAAAAGCAGAGAGCCATGTCAGGAACTACAGCTAAGACAAGAAGCAAGAGAAAACATTACTGTCACACTGTAGAATAATCAATCTTCTGGCATATCCGTATTCAGAAAGCTGCCTACAGCTCAGCCTCTTCCGCTCTTGAGCAGACACAGTTAAGCACAAAGAGAAAATGCAGAATACACAATGGAAAAATAAATAAATAAATCAATAAATCACAGCTGCTGACTTGATAACTGAAGGGAGGGCAGTCGTATCCAGCTGATACAGGGCTGTATCAAAGAGCTTTGTGAAGTCTCTTGGGTTCTCATCTCCTTCTTGCAGACAGACTCGCAGTTGCTCAGACAGCGCGGCGGTGTCTGGGAGCATGGTATAGTCTGAAATCTAAACACACACACAGACACACATACAGCTATGATTTAAAAAAGACTAACACGTCGGCATAGTCTCTTTCTAGTTTGTATCTCACCTGAAATCTCACCTAGAACTAATTACTTCCCTCTTTACCAGCTGTGACATTTGCAGTGCATCAGTAGACTGTGCAAACTCTATTCTTAACTGTAAAGCCCCTCACCACGTGGACATTTGTCTGGATTTCTGTTAATTCTTTAAAATTAAGAGACAGCTTACTAGACAACTGTGCCAAGACTGTTGTTCTCTTTATGCACACAAAGTATACAATTTTAACACATATGATCTTTCCAAATAAAAATAGCATTTGCATACACCGGTTAAAAAAACAACTAAAATTGATAGACAGGCTGATCCCTACCCATACACAGAAAATCTACCCTCACCTCACCCACCTTCCTTTTGTCTGAAGACACAAAGTGCAAACTTATTAAGCTGGAGCAGCAAATGATCTCATAAATGTGGGCAAATTGGGAAAAGACTTGCACAAATGAAGTCTGCTAATGAATAGTAAACTAAGGCTGACAGAGATACAATGCCATTATTTTTTATGCCTAGTCCATCTGTCTACTCCGTCTCAAACCCTGAATAAAGGGTCTGCCACAACAGCAGCACCCATCTAGCTGTTAACCACTTTGTGCTAAAAACATGGTTTGCCAAAACTTGCGCTGCTGGATCACGCTATTATTTACTTCCTTGTGATGGACCTCTCTTACCTCAGGGTCCTCCATATCCATCTGGTTTAAATGGATATCTGATGTTGTGAGCCACTGGAAAAGCACATCCTGAAGAAGGACAAGACATAATTAATTTCTAGAGGGTCCAAGTAATCTATTATAATGCTTAAACATTCATATTGTATCTATTAAATAACACACAGCAACAAGGAAGAAAAAAATAGGTAATAAATCAAAGAATATCTGTGGAGAAAATACAAACTTTATTTATATTTACATCTGGAAGCAATGATTCATGGCAACGAGCATAGTTTGTATGAGGTGCACACTTTTAGGAACGCCTCAGCAGGGAACTCCCTTTCTTACACATAATGTTACATACCCCACTTTGGGGAGTGTATTGCAATCTCCAAGTATCAGGAGCTATATATGCAAAGCTTTATTATTAATCATGTAGCCATAATCAAGTGCTAAGGAAGCTATAAAAAAGTAGTAAGTAAAAAAAAACCCCACTGACTATTTAAATGTTAGTAACAATAAAGTAGCACACACAGAAGTTGGAAAAGCTTTTCAGAGTCCTATAACATAGACAATAAACTATGTCTTTAAAAACTCCCTTCTGCTACTTGTGCTCTAACAAATTCCTGAGGACATCAGTATTGGGTGAGAATCTTCATACTGAATGCACCACACAGCTGTCTTGCTCTAAACAAGTGAGCCTGGATTTGCAAGTGCTGTGGATATCCACTAAGAAAACTTTAAAAAGCAAAACAAACAACTTACCATGATCTTACCATTTTCTTCTTTATCTAAATATTGATCACTGAACATGTGGGAAGATCCCAGCGCTGCCATCTTTCCACCTTGACTCTATTAACAAAGAATACAATATAGTAAAAAATCCTTCAAAAAAAGATCACAATTTTAGAGGCAGTTATTAATGCTGTCTAATTACAAAGTGATTTAAAGGAAGAGGAAATTTTGGAGTAAGTAGTGACAAAAGCAGTTTCAAACTCAGCAAGCTCACAAAAGCACAGCAGCATCTTAAGTGTGTATGCTCTTAAGGCTCATAAATTTATTTAAAATATCTGCATTTCATAAGAGTAGACAGACAACTTGCTGGCAATCAAAAAAGCCCCAGAGAACATCATAAACAATAGGTGCACTTAGGTTATTTTTGCAGGAAAAGAACACTCTTTTTTCAAGTAAAAAAGAATTAAGAATGCATTATTAACTTCCTGCAACCCATCCTTCAGCATTCAGAATGTCAACCTGGTGGCTAGTGACATGCATGTCGATACAGCACATAGCCATGTCAGGTAATGAGAAAAGAGTTTGAGAATTTTATTATTTGTAAGATAAAATGTAAAATATGAGGGTCATGGTATTTTAATTTAGCTAAGTTAAACTTGCATGGAAATGTATTCATGAAACATCTTTGGAATACTTCTCTGAGATTAGCCCTTAATCCTTCTACAGGGACATACATAAGAAATAGTAAGTTTTGAACAGAATGAGAAACCCTGTAATGTTCCCCACATCAACTGTGAGACTCATAGCATAGTATAACAATGAATAATGCTGTAACAAATCTGAAGATATATCAAACAAAGCTCAAGTTTGTTTAATGAATTTCTGAGGTTTCATATTCCATGTTTTGCAAGGTTTTAACCTGGATTGTACATGCTTTACCCACGATAGCATAACTAGGTACCACCCTCTGCTCTTACTTTCTGTTCCTTCACCTTCTGTTGCTCTTCTTTACCTATCTCTCTTTCTCTCCAAGAGCTCTTGTGTTCCTTCTACCAAGTTTCTCTGCTCTGCTTGAGAGAGAACCTCTGTCTCTGGTTTCATCTTCTACCCTTCTACCCTCTTCCTTGAGCTAGATAGGAAAAATGACGCCATCTATTTGACATTCACATCACAGTATTATATCAAAGGAAGAACTATCAGTGTGACGTGTAATGGTTTCCACTGCACAAACATATCACACTTTGAGATCAATCCATGCAAAACACTTCATGGAGGTGCAAGCAAGTTACATGGATTTCATTTACTGATTAATTTAGATGTTATAATTCTTAAAAGAAAACGCTTCTCTCCATACTGATCAGGTGAAACACGTGAGACTCCACATAAACAGGCACATCATGGGTGCAAAATTAGACATGAGTCTGTGGGTTCCTTGGATCTATGTGCAAATATTGTGTGGGTGAAGGGATTTTATTACATCCTAGTCTGACAGCTGCAGATAAAACGTGAGCAGTAAGTGTACTTGTAAGGTCATTTCATGCTGCTGAATTGTCTTTGATTTATAGGGCTTATTTCAGCCGCAACGTCAGGGGATGAAGTTGGGCATCCTCAGGGGAAAAAAAAATCACCTTCCTACTGAAGATATCAAAAAAACACAGTAATTTTAGAAACTCATCAACACAGTAAAAATGTGTTAATGTGTTAACTTTCATTAACAACACTAATTCTTTGTTTGTACCCATAAACCACTACTATATTTCTGATTTTTATTTTTTTTTTTTATACATTAAGAGGGCTGGATGGGTAAGACAGCTTAAAAATCTACTGATTCCAAGGTGACACCCCTCTTCCTTAACTCAATATGGCACATTTATGCAGCTAGCAGTAATTCTTCTTACTACGCAATTACTAAAATACCCAAACTTTAAAGAACTAAAAATATTAATCTGTCAACCAAATATATAATCTTTGCTGACCATCAAATTAATTCACCTCTGAAACCCACGCAAAGAAGTTTTCCGTAAAAGAAGCAGGAGTCAGTAGGCTCATCTGGACTTTGCAGTTTCATCAAAAAATAGCAGTGGGTTTGGAAGTACTCCCATAAAAATACACTCACAATTTTTGCGTGGGCGAGGGGGAGAATACACGGTTTGTTACATGCAGAATCATACCTCATGCTGATAAAAAGCAAGAACAGGCCTGTTGAGAGGGAAGCAGACAGATCCTGTTGACAGAACAGCCACCGCTGGTTTCATCACATTCAGGGTGGCGCCAAATGGGTACACAAAAGTGAGTGCCCTGCAGGAAATACAGCAACTCTTTAAGTACCTGCATGTATGAGGTAGGCTTGATGCTTAGAACACTCAGTCTGTCCACCTGAACTGCAAACTCTAATTGTGGAATACCAACTGGAATTGTGGAATGCCAAGAGGCACGGTTTCAAACATTCAGATCATTATAATGACATTTTGGTCTCTTTTACAGGTTTTCCAGGTTGATTATTTGCCTTCAATAAGAAACAAAGAATCACTGTTAATTCCTGTCTGCACACTTTGTATCTGAGAGAAGGATAGTTAACTCACAGAAGAATACATATTCTGGAACAAAACTACATAAAATGCTTTTACATTTATGTTTTTCCTTGTAATCTACCACATGGTCATTTGTTAGTCTAAAAACTAGCTGCAAGGAAAAACACAAACATTTCTAGTTATTTACAGAAAAGCTGCGTTCTCCTCAATGCCTTTTCACCTCTCTGCAGCAGAGGGAAGAAAAGCTAAAAATCGCAGTAAATGTCTAGTTTACCCTGGTAATCTTTAAAAAAGACTACATAGACTCTTTAAAAAAGACGTAGGGTTGCTCATGTCTGCAGCCAAACTACTCACTATCTACAGCTTATTCATACGTACGTAGTTTCATCAAATTAAAATCCACAGACAAGGGACAAAAAAGATCTGGTCAGGAGAGTAGTAATTCCCTTCAAAACATCTCACTCATGCTCCTTCCTTGGTTATCAAGCCTTACTAAACAGATTCTCCTTGAGGAGCAAGAAACTGATGTAAGAAATACATTAGAAAACCTCAACACAAGCACAACACACTCCCATAGATTACAAACCTGCTAAACCCAAGTTATTCTAATTCTTTTCACATCGACTTCCTCAAAAGAGAACACTTACTGTGAGTCACGTCCACTTCCATCTTCATCTGTTGTCTCCAGCAATGTTTTTCTTGCAGCTTCACTGATTCCCCTACAAGGTGTTGAAAAGCAAAACTTACTGAAAACAATATGGATTCTAAGGGTTACTGCAAAGATGTATACATCCCAAATATTTACCTATTCAAAACTCCATCAGAGATCAGCGCTTCTTTCGGGTGGTGGTACTTGTAATATACATTTCGTACTACAGCATCTTGAGGAAAGAAAAAAAATAAGGAAACTTTTATCTTAGCTGATTGGTGTGCTAGATACATCAATGAAACGTGAGTTTAGCTCTCACAATCCCCAGGTGTTTGTTTCTAACACCACAAAGGTGGCAGGTGGTTCCCAACAGAGTTCAGATCAGCCTTCTCTACTGTCCCCTTTTGGACATAAGGATTTAGAACAGGAATATATTTGCAAGTTCAAATTAAAAAAAGTACATCTCCATGTCTTTTGCAATGCAGAAAAGGCAGAGGGATGATCCAGTTAAAAGAGTATGTATTGTTTTATAAGTTCAAATTCTTTTTTCTATGCATCTTCAAAAAGCAGGATGAATCTAATACTGTTGATGCAAAAAAAAAGTACAGTCTAGAAATGCCACTAAAAACCCTAAAAATATTTTATGTATGCTGAGACACAGTCATTTTGGCTTTGTTTTGTTGGGGTTTTTTTTCCACATTGACAGACCAAAACCTAACTATCAAGGTACTATCTCCATGGAAAACCTTTGTTGTGCTTCAGTTTTACACTGCCGCGTACACTTATGCTTCAAAAAACCCCACCTCTTGGACCAACAGGTGTTTTGCAAGAGGGACCTGCTTGGCTTACATCTACAAAGGCTGAACCTGCTCTTTAGATTCTGCTAAAACCAGAAATATAAAAGGTATTAGTGAGCCCCATTACCATTATTGAAAACAATTCCATATTCTTCTAACAAGAAGTTAATATTTGTGCCATATCGGGTCTCTCCACCTTCTCTTAGCATCACCAGGATGGCTCCACCATCCTCCAGGAATTTCTTCAGAACCGAAAACTAGAAGACAGCAAAGATCCAGAAAAAAATACATGTGAAAGAAGCTCCACACAAGACCGAAGGAAGATGACTGACAGAGTCTGACAAGACTGACAGAGATGAGGGAAGGTGAACGATTCTGTGTACTCGTAATGAACTTGATCCTATCACAAAAGCATTCAAATTTCAATTTGTGTAAATTCACATAAAGCAGTACTAATGCAAATTCATCTCTATTGTTCTTCTCTATTTTGCATTAAACAAATCTTGAAACATAACAATTTGCAAACAATTATTGATTTCTTACCTCAGCAGCACTGAACTTTTCTCTTGGCCCAGCTGTAATCCACAGTTTGACTCCAAACAGTTTCTCAGATGTGATCTCATCTTTCAAGCTATGAATAGATTAATAAAGACATATGTTATTCTCGGATATAGTCCTGAACTGAAACTTAGTTTCATTTTTTTAAAATGAACTATCAAATAAACACAAAGCAAGTAACTTCAGTCACTTCATAGCCTTTTACCTGGGTTTAAAGTTGACAATTCAAGTGAAAATAATCCTTACATGTTTCAACTATTATTATTTAATATAGTAAAGCCCCTCTAACAAGGTACTGTGGGAGATCCAGAACTGGTATAAACCATCAGAGCTACTAAACCTTGCACCTGATGAGCTTCCTCTAATTCTTTTTTTTTTTTTCCTTTTTGGTCTAGTGCACGTTTTGTAGTGAGCAGATAGGCTATTGCCTACAAGGGCTAATACCTACAAGGGCTGATTTCTATTTTTTCCAAACTCTAAATCAAGGTAAGACTCAAAAACTTGTATTGGGACTTTCATCCTTATAACTTATCCTCTATCTGTTCCACAGACAAGCCAGCAGAAAGCCCCAAAGACAACAACGCACAGCATCCCACAGTGAAATTACAGCTAATGACACAGAGAGCAGTCAGGTCTTCACTTACGACAGCCGTTCCCCAAGACAATCTGGATACTGGATGCAAACTGCGGACAAGTTTCGGGCTCCCCGGGGACCGCAGGTGCCTCGACCCCTTCCCTGGGCTGCAGGGGGAGGCACCCCGGCCCCCTCGCTCAGGAAGCGAAGGTGAGGACAGGGAGGTGAGGCCGATCCCCACAGCCCGGGCTGAGGGAGGCCTTTCCTCCACCAGCTGCAAGAAGCCCGGGCGCCATTGCGGCCCCGCCGGCAGAGGCCCCTCAGACCCCAGAAACGCGGCCCCTCTCCCTCCCCACTGCTGCCGGGAGCGACCGGGAAAGCCGCCCCTCACCTCTGGATCTTCCAGTTACCGCGAAGCCTTTTCCGCAAGGCCTTGTAGTTGCTGGCGAGAGTGAACGCCTCCCCTTTGGACGCGTTGAAGACGATGGCGTTCCGCGGGCCCCTCTCCATAGGGTTACCCGGGGAAGGGGGGGGCTACGGAAGGACGCCAGCTCTGGGGACGGGAAACGAGCCTCCTACGCCCCGGCTCCCCGGCAGGAAGCCCAGGGCCAGGGTCGGAGCTGGGCGCCAGGTGGGACACGGGGTCGGGGCCCTGCCCGCCGCAGCGGCGGGGAAAGCGGGCCCGGCGGCCGTTACCCGGCACGCTCCGCCTAGCAACGCGCCGGCCGCCAGGGCGCATGCGCAGAGGCCGCGGTGCCATTACCGGGGGTGGGAGGGGTACGTAGACGGCACCACTGCGGCGGGCTGGGGAGCGACGGGGCTCCGCGCACCGCCCTCGGGCGGGTCTAGGGGCCCCGCCAGCTCCGATTTCGGCGTCAGGCAAGGCCGGGGACAGCGCGGGCCCACCCCGCACTAGGCCTCGCCTGCCAGCAGCCCAGGGTCCTGACCCTTCAAGGCAGCTGCACACCCTCCCTCTCCCCTGGGGAAGGTTTCTGGGCCCGTGTAAAAGCAAAAATCCTCATCCTATTAACCTGAAGGAGGGAGTTTCTATTTAATTTATAAAAAAAAACCCAGCACAGAGACACATATTGGGGTAGAGCTGCACACAGGCACAGGATGAAGGCAGTGGCCTACCTGTTCTCCTCCCCACCCCATACACACACACAACAGAGGTGGACACAGATCCCTGGATGCACTTTAATATAAACCATGTCATATTTCTGATGACTTCAGCATGTACAAGAAAATCCAATAAAAAAATAACCCCAACTTGTTCCAGCACAAGCGTCCCAACAGTTCGAGCATCATCACACAGCTTCTAGAAAGCCCTTGCTTAACCCCTCTGTGGCAAGTGGAACCTTTTAACCCCCTTCCTCCTCCCCACAGCAACAAAAAACAACTTAAAAAAAAAGGAAGTGATATTCAGGGAGTATACTAGCATTTAAATTAAGGCAGAATAAGTAACTCTTCTACATCAGTGATGGGTGTTTTTCAGAGGGGTGCTGGAGGCCTGGTGTGAGGCCCCAGTGCTGCCAGCCACCTCAGATGGTGCTCGTTTCACTAGTGTCAGTGTCTTCCACGTGCTCCAAAAGGATCCCCTACCCCAAGCAGTGGTTGGCCATAAGGTTCTTTAAGGTTATAAGCAGCTTTTCCCCCCCCCCCCAACCCAGTTTATCTGGGATTTCCCCTCCACATACACAGTGGCTGCTTCGTAACAGTCTCCATGTTGCCTGGAAGAGAGGGATGATCCACACATCTTGGGGAGAAACTGGCTGCCATGCAAGGCCACAGGGCAGCTCAGGATTTACAGACCTGAACAGTAACTGATGAACAGTTTCTGAGCCCAGCACAGTCCGCTTAAAGGAAGGAAACCACTGCTCCGGGGGGTATGAAGAGTTTCCCTCTCTGCTGGGGGGGGGACACATAGCTTAGTATTGCTGATGCACCAAAAGTAAAAGTGGCCAGTTAAAGGGACAGGGCTCTTGCTATGAATGGTGGTACATGCCTCAACCATAAATACAACCACAGAGTGAATACAATTCTGCCCAGTGGCACAAAACACTCAGGGGGAAAATAATTATAATAATAATAGTGTCCCACTTTCCCTGCCAGGGGAACAGTCATTCAGAAGGAAATTCAAACAGCAAAAGTTAAGAGCTCTGTTCCATCCCCACCAGTTAGTGTATTAGTCCCAATTTCCTTAAACCATGAGCAAAGGACAGTACCAATCCTTTCAAAAAAAAACAAAAAACACAAAACAAACCCAAACATAAAACCACATTCAGTTAAAAATGGCTTCTCAAAGCCTTTATAAAACCTAAATGTCCTCTTCAGTTGGTGCATAAGAAAATCCTAAAAATGCATCTGAGGCACTGGAGCTGCTGGCTGCTAGGTCAGGCGTGTGGGTGATGGAGGTGGAGATGGCTTCTTGAGTGAACTCTGGGTCGAAGTGTCGCAGATCAGATGGACCAGCCTAAGCCAAGGAACAGAGAACATCATAGTTTCCAGTGAGCAGACCCCAACCAACCGCTTGTGTTCAGACAGTATAAACTCAGCTGCTCTTCCAAAAGGGTCACCACCACTGTATTTGCAGTTCCTAACCTGCACTTCGGTATCCCTCAGTGTCACCGTAAGACATCTGGAGAGGATTCCTTTTGTACCACTGTATAAGGAACACCAGCAGAAACACCCACTTACCACATTGGGGTTAAACGGAGGAGTAATCCTCTTGTGGTACAAGTCATCCCAGTTTATTGGGCTGAAGAATACATGGTTCTTTATCTCAAGCTGCATAGAAAGCAAGAGGGGAAAGAGTCACTCTTCTGCCAACCCTCCTTTTCCATCACCCGCCAGATGGTTTCATAGCATTAAGTGGTTGAAGCAAGACATGGAGCTACCACATATCCATGTAGGGGTTATGTGGAAAATCCTTAATACATGAGTGGCACGGTCCAGTAATCCCTTGGAGGGAGATGGCACCGTCCCATTGGTGTCTTATCTTGCTACCACCCCTTTCCCTTTGGAAATCCAAGTCAACCCCATAGGCCCCTTTTAGAGGGCTGCAGAGACATCAAACTGCATGGAAAGCATTTCCCAAGGCAGTGCTGTTATCACAAAAGAAAGGCTCAGAATGGAAAGGTTTCCTGTCTGTCCTCCCTCCTGATCATAATGGAGGCCACCTACAAAGTCTGTCTTGGCACCCAGCCTCCTCTTCTGGTCCTTGTGGAGAAGTCCCTGGAGAATGTCACAAGCTGCTACTGTCTTGCTTCCTTGGATTTGGAGTGGCTTGTGAAGAATGTTGTCGTACATCTGAGACACATCCCGGCTGTAAAAAGGAGGCTAATTTGAAAGAGAGGAGAAGCAGCTTGGTAAAACATGAGCTACCACAAGGAACTGCACATCACAGGTCAAAATGAGTCCTGCAGTGAGTAGTGAGGGAGACCTACCATATCTCTGTTTAAAAGAGCAATGGTATTATTGAACCAGGTCATCTAATTCAGGATTCAGATGTCTGCATCAGGTACCACATGAACACCAGACCAACCTCACACCACAACTTTTGGAAATAAATTCCCCACTGCGTAGATTAAAAACAGACAGCTTCCAAACTTACCAGTCCAAACAGCATCTCATAGAGGACGGCTCCCAGGCACCACCAGTCTACTGTTCTGTCATACGGCTGCTTCTTTAGCACCTCAGGAGCCAAGTACTTGGGAAGAATCAAAAGTAAGTATTCGAGTCAAATTATAAAGCAAGGGCTTTGCCCTCATAAGTACACAAACCTGGCTGCAGCTCAAGCCGAGCAAATGCATTAGGAAGCACAGAAACACAGTTCCTACTTGCTTTAGTGGGCTCTCCACTTGCTTCAGAGCAGTGGGTTTGAACGACACCCACCCAAACCCTCAGAGTGTTTCTTCTGGGCTATAGAAGGTTCTCTTCCTATAGAGGACTTGTACAAGGATTTGCAACCCACCACAACTCAGCCAGCAAACCTGTCCTGCACTGACATATTACACCTCCAAGAGTCTCCTGTGGTTTTGAGAAAGCTGCATTTTTCAGTCCCAGTAAGTCCATCCAAGGCAGCAAAACTACCAATAACCACCACCAAAAAGGAATGGGCAAGAACTCAAGCAGCCTGCAGAATGAGCATCAGGGCTGCTCTCACACGGGATTATCTCTGTGTGCTATCAGACTCCCTATCTAGGGCAGGAAAAAAACAACACACTAAAAAAAAACACCCACACTACAAAACAAAGCTTAAACATTCCTGCTTGGTTCGTGCTGTACTATTGCACAACTGAGTCCCCATTACTAGCTGAGGGCCACCACTGGGAAATTCTGCCCACTTCTACTGAGCTGGAATAATGAAAAATATCTTGTTTACAGACCCTTCCTCAAGCCACCTGAGGAAGGGCAGCAGGACCAGATCTATTACCTAGGCCAAAGTGCTACCAAAACTTCTCATCTCAGTAAGAAGCAGGAAGAAAGCCCTCAAGAAGCCAAATTTCAGATAGGTTTTAGCAAAACCTATTTGAGGTGCACTGGAGAAAAAGGTATTTCATCCCCTGTGAGCACCATTCACATTCCTGAGGAGAGCCTGGTCTCTCATGGTGTTTCGCAGGGTATCTTGCGGCTCCTGCATGCTAAGGACCTGCAGAAGGGCACAGCGTGGTCCTGTGTGTCAGTACCAGCAGGCTCCAGGGTGTCAGAGCAGGTAAACAGCTTGCTCATGTGCTCCCAGGGTCAAGGTTGTCTCCACAGCCACCTGGAGCAGCTCCAGTTTCACAAAGCTGGCCATTTCCCAGTGCAGGGTTCCCTGCCCTTGACAGCACAGTGAGTTTGCAGTTCTAATCAGCTGTTACAGGTAAGACTGCCTCTGCTGAGTAGGGCTTATTCAAACTCCAGCTAGTTAGTTGTCCAAGCTGATGAC
Source organism: Gallinago jamesoni (assembly GCA_025769975.1). Taxonomy (NCBI): domain Eukaryota; kingdom Metazoa; phylum Chordata; class Aves; order Charadriiformes; family Scolopacidae; genus Gallinago; species Gallinago jamesoni. The sequence continues at coordinate 12,664,453 of JAOQGH010000005.1, read as the reverse complement.
CTCAAAGAGCCCAAGATGGCCTAATTCACAGAGGTCATGTTTTGAGATGCTAAGCACCCATGCCAGTCTGAGACCCAGAGCGGTGGGTCTCTGGAGGTTCTGCCCCCAGGTGATAGCGAACCCCACACACATGCTGTACCTCAGGAGTGCCACAAAAAGTAGAGGTTGTCTCCTCTTGCTCCATTCCTTCTTTGCAGAGTCCAAAGTCTGTCAATACTATGTGTCCCTAAAAGAAGGGAGAGAAGTTTCAGCTTGGCCCGTTCTTTCTAGAGAGGAGACAGGATTTCCAAGTATTGGCCTACACATTGTGTCTCATGTATGTTTTAGTTCCACACTGCTCTTGCTTCCCCTCCCTCACCTTCTGGACATCCTATAGTATAAGTACAGGAGCCTATAGAGAAAGTAGGATCTAGATTCTACTTTTTCATTTTTTTTTCTTTAAAAAGTTTGTCTACAACTGCATAACCTTGAAGAGATCCAACACTGCTGTGTTTTGCCACTGATTTATCCCAGAGCCAGTGTATGTGACTGTATAAGGTGGTCACCCAGCAGAATAGCAGCAGTGACTTGCTCTTAACATCCCTGATCCCTGCCCGTAAGCCAGATCCCAACTCTTGGGAAGAAGCTGAGAAGTCCCCGAGGGTGCAGCTCTGCCAAGGGCAGGCTCACTCTCTCACACATGATCTGCACAGGAATGCAGTGGTGTGTACATACAAAACCCAGGCAATAAAGTAAGTTATAACTCAGCTGGCAGAACCATAGCCCTCTCTTTATGGTCCTGATGCTTTTAAAGCCAGAAGGAAGGTAGTACAAGCTGTGAATATACCTGGCAATCCAGGAGGATGTTCTCAGGTTTTAAGTCCCTGCAAGACAAAGAGTGCTGTTTGAGCAGATTTGGCCAGATATTTAGAAAAGCCGGATCTGAAACAGCATCAGGTAAGAACAGGAGCTGACAAAACCTTCCCAATCCAGTTCACTGAGACTCTCCCAAAGTGCAGGTTCCCATCACTGTTGGGTATGAACATACAACATACGCAGACACAGAAAGACTGTGAGAGAAAGACTTCTGTCATTCCAGGTCAGGTTGGACAGGGCTCTGGGCAACCTGATCAAGCCAAAGATGCCCCTGCTCATGGCAGAGGGGTTGGACTAGGTGGTCTTTAGAAGTCCCTTCCACCCCAAACTATTCTGTGATTCCATGAGATGTTAACCTGCAATTTCCAAGCATAAATTGCTACTGAGAGACAATTTCCTACTTATTGAGCTAGGTTTATTTTCGATCTTTATGCTTAACCCTTTTTTTCTCCTTCCCATTGTCAGGTTGGGAGTATTTATTGTCCATCAGTTCCTGTGCAGAGAGCACCCCTCTTGCAGGATAAATACCAACAGTGCTCTGCCTTATCTGGGCTAGGAGATTCTTCAGCTACTCCCATCCTGCATTTTACATGGCCTCAGTGAAGCCCTTTTCCTCCCCAGCACTGCACACAGCCTGGCTGGGTAGACTTGGTGGCCCTGCTGTCCCCAGAGAGGACATGTGCCTTACCTGTAAATGATGTTTAGAGAATGCAGGTACCCAATTGCACTAGCGACTTCTGCAGCATAGAATCGGGCCCGGGGCTCACGGAAACAGCGCTCTCTTTGCAAGTGGAAGAAGAGCTGCAAGCAGATCATAAGGGTGATCAGTTTTTTTTAGAGAATAAGGACTGCTCAAGTGCTCAAGTGAAAACTGATGTGCAGCAAATAGCACATGAACAGCACCAAGCAAGCCCAAATGCCTTTCTAGAAATTGCTCCATTTGTCCTCTTCTATCACTATCTCACTTAAGAATTCTTTCCCCCAAAAATGATCATCTGCTGATCTAGCTAAGCTTCCTAGCTTGCTACAACCCACAGGCCACTGTGGGTAGTTGTCGTGGTTTAGCCTCAGACGGCAACAAAGGACCACGTGGCAGCCACGTGCACTGAGCAGGGCGCTAACCGCCG
>JAOQGH010000005.1:12649931-12662371 GCA_025769975.1 Gallinago jamesoni | reverse complement strand
ACATGGGATGGAATACCTGTGTCCCTGCTAGGTCCTGGGAAGAAATTAACCCTTTCTCCACCAGACCCAGTACAGTAGTAGTGGTAGTCCGGCCACAAGAACTGGTATGTGCCGAGAGATGAACCCTCTAAGGTCCCCAATATTAATCCTATTTGGGCAAGACCTCCATGTTAACTCTGTCTCCCAGACAGTTTCAGAGAGCACAGAAAGAGACAGCTGGAAAGAGGTAAACTTCTACAGGACAGAAAAAGAAATCTGGTCTACTGCAATGGCATCACCCAGGCACTAGATCAGGATCCAGAGCTGGCCCGCAAGTGTGTTTTGCCTAAACCTCACCAACATCAATATTTCCCATATTCTCCATAGAGAATGCTTAGCATCCTTGCCCTGGGAATCATCTGACTTAGGTCATAGCCAGCAAGATCTTCTCTCTCCTGTAAATTGAGTGAAGATGCCACCTACTCCTGGATGGTCCTTCCCAGCAGTCAAAGCAACATCCTACTTCCACATCATTATGTTCTGACAAGAAACAGTTTTACGGAATAAAGCAACATGTTTGGGAAGGACCAAATAGAAGATTAAAATAAAGCCTGTAAGTGCACTCACCTCTCCTCCATTTACATAGTCAAGCACAAAGTAAAGCTTCTCCGAGGTCTGGAAGGAGTAATGGAGTCCCACCAGGAAGGGGTGCTTGACGTTTTTCAGGAGTACGTTGCGCTCTGCCATGATGTGGTTTTGCTACCAAAAAGCAGGCAAGATGTTAGAGTTTCAGGCAAGGGTCCTGTCCAGTCTGCCACAGGGGCTCACTGCTGTTTTGGAAAGAGGTGGAAGCTCCAGAGTCATCTCCAGCTCCAGAAAGGGAACCGCTATCTCCTCTTGGACCTTATTCATCTCCATGTTCCCATGGCACAGAGAAACCTAACACATGAGTGGCATGCCAGCCACAGGATACCTCAATTGTGTTACCAGGATTGCTCATACACTGGTCACCATTTGCAGAAGTGGCCAAGGATAGCAGACGTACCTCCTTTTTCTTTAGGATGGTTTTCTTATGCAAGACTTTCACAGCATAAAAAGTTCCATCGCACTTGCGTTTGGCCAGGAGAACCTGCAACAGAAAGTCCAGGTCACAGGTTTGAGTCTCTCACCTTCTGCTCCTTACCTTCACCACCCTGAGCACAAAACACCTCATGCTTCTTTCCTTAGGGGTTGCAAGACAGCTCAAATTAAGAATGGACTATGAAAACTCTATCTCAAGTCTCATCTGGTCTTAGTCCTACTCAGGCCAAACTCCTCAGGAGAGGTGCAAGCAAAGGACATAACTAGAAACTCCTTCAGCAAGGAAGTCTTTCCAAGCTGCTTCTAAAGAGCTACAGCCCACCTGGACAAATCCACTTACTTTTCCAAAGCTTCCTTTGCCAATAACCTTCAGGAAGTCAAAGTCTGTTGGCTTGGCACTGTTGGGCAAGAACGAAACAAGTTAATGTTTCTGGGAGAGAAACATGCAACAGTGACGCTACCGTCAAAGCGGTGGTCCTTCTTGGAAACACAAGTGTTTGTGAAAGGGATTAAAGGGCACTGGACGGGTGACCCTCGCTCCCAGCTGTCAGCAAGCGAGTCATTCACACCATGTATGTCGGTGCGCCCAGCAGGGGATGAGCAGCAACCCACCCACTGAACACGGCAGCACCTGAAAACACCTCCCAGGACCTTTACAGGGGACTCAGTTTATCCCCATTTCTAGAATCAGGGAGCCAGCAGCAATGAGGAAGACCTTCCTTTACTGCCTGTCAAGAGAGCTGGGACAAAGGACTGCAGTTGTGGTCAGGAGAGGATGATTATAACAGGAACCAGCCATAAAAAAGCATTGATGATGTTCATGGTATTAAAGGCCAAGGAATTTAGTTGTTAGGACTTTTGTAGACACCACCCACGAGAGACACAGGGAGCAACTGCATTCCCCTGCCAGATCTCTCACTGCAAGCTCTGGCTCACGCCCTACCTGGCTTTTGCAGGGAGCTTACTTTGGATTAGCAGAAGGTCCGAGGTTGATGTTGTCACTTGGTGTTGGAGGCTAGGGAGGATAACAATAACGTTAGTCACAAAAGCCTCTCTGCTGGTCCTGCTTTCCCTTCCTCGGTGCAGCATCACTCGCACAGAGCCACCGACAAACACCCATCAGCAAAAGAGAAAGCGGATGCTTTGGCAAGCTTTTAAGGGATGGGGAACAGGAGAACACAGCTATTCACTAAAGCAATGTCATCCCCAAGCTGGAGGCTATACTGAGCTAGAGTTTGTGCCAAAATCCTCATCCTGTACTTGTGCAAAGGAAAAAAAATTTAAAAAAAAGAGCACTAAGCAAGTGCTTCGCTCCTGACTCCAGGCTTTCAATACCTGCTGTGCTGCCACAGCAAAAAGGCACTGTGGGCTCCGTTGTTCACCGCAACACCGAGACAACAACAAGGCACTCCCCCCAACCTGCACTCCACAAGAAGCCCTGTACACAGCTCAGGGAGAGGAGCCCTCCTGCAACAGGACATCAGCTTATCTCCAGACCCCACAGCCCCCTGCCCACTCCCGTTAAGCCCCAAAACTGCCTTAAAAGCCACCTTATGCACATCCAGCACCACAGAGCTGCAGTCTCCCTATGCATACATCCGTATATACATTCTTCCTCCTGTTCCTGCCCAGAATCATCCCCTCCCCAGACTCTGGGAGCATTATGCTTTGTCCAAAAGGCTATATAGGGTCTATCCGCTCTCCTTTTTCTCCACTCAGCATCAGCCACAGGGACAAGGCAGCAGTAAGACTCCTACCAAGCCAGGCAAGGTGGAGAGCCTCCATCTTCTCCTACAGACACCCACCCCTCTCTTCATCCCAGTAGTGAGGACTTGCTGGCTCAGAGCCATGATCTCACCTGGCTGCTTTTGTCCGGGCTCCGTGAACGATCCATTAAAAAAGCAACTCGTTCAGCACTTGGGAAGAGAATAATAAGCCAGTGTTGGAAACAAAATCCAAGAGAGAATGACCTTCACATCCTTAACCTGCCAGGGACCAGCACAGCCCCCAGGACATGCTCCCCTCCATCACAGAGGGCCTCGGCTGAGTTCTCCAGCTATCCGTTGGTACCACTGCTGCTCCCAAGCAGGGTTGGGGTGGTGGTGGGGAACATGCTGATGGAGATGTGGGGGAAAGGTGCACTAATAAGCACAATATTAAATATGCAAAAGCATATTTAATGCCACAAGTAGCCCTTGATTTACAACGGCAGCAACTGGTTAAGGCTCTGACATGTGAAGACCGGCACAGCCCCAGCAGCCACATGGCATCAGGGCCAGACAAGGTTGCAGCCCTTCTGGCCATGGCCAGATACAGCCCCCACCCCACCTCACAGGGGTGCTCCAGCCCCCAGCCCTGCAAGCCAACAAGTGTCCCCACAAGGCAGCCAGGAAGGTCCAGCTGGGTCTCAGCATCACGTGCCGTCTAGGCTGGCAGCACTTAGAGGCTGCTCCCCCAGGGCAGGGCAGACCAAGGCAGGTTGGGGCTGTTGACACTGCAGGGAAGAGGGGCCATGGCAGCCAGGGACGGCTCAGTGAGCAGTGGCATTAAAGCACAGAGCTCTCATCTACCCAGTGCAGCTGGGGCTGGAGAAGTTGGGCTTGAACACTTGTTGGTTCAGCCCCATCCTGCTTGAATGTCACTGGGGAAGGACAGGTCCTGCCACCCCAGGGGTTCCTCCCCCTGGTTTTAAGGGTTCCCTCCACACTCCTTGCAAAAACTGGGATTAAATAGACAACAGAAATAAAAGAGAGCTCTGTCCCCTTCCCCCCTGCTCCAGAGTGCTGTGTCCATCCCCCCTTGGTCCCACCAAGCTCTCAAACACCGCAGAGAGGCTCTGAAGGCCTCTGCCCCCCTCAGCCACCCTCTGCCCTGCCCTTCCAAAAAGGGCACCCGAAGATCCCAACAGCCTCCCCCAGATCTCACCTGTGGGTGCTCCCCCTCTCCGTCCCCACACGCCAGCAGGCAGAGACCCACGGCCATCCCAGAGCCCCCCTGCTCCCCGGCCGGGCTGACCATGGCAGGAGATGCTGGGCGGCAGCGGATGCTGGCGGCGGTCCCTGGGGACTGCCCACATCTGGCTGGTGCCAGCCAGCTCCATTCACCACCGAGCCAGCCCGGGAGTTATCAGGCTGAGCTTTTAAAGGGCTCTCATCCCACGAGGAACCTTTCGTACTCACTACGAGCAGAGCCGGGAGCCGGAGGCCTTGATGGTTTGTCCTATCCTCTCACGGCCGTGCTTGATGAGTTCTGTGGGGAAGGTTGGAGCACCGGTGCCGATTAGCTGGCGGCGCAATCACAAGCGCACAGAGGCACATTTGTTCTTCACTGACCTTGCTCTTCTCTCCACAGCTGCCTTCCTCCCCCTTCCACCCACATACCAAAATAACCAGGAAATTATAGGAACCAGGACAGCTCCCCTCCCAGCCCCGCCAGCAGCCCTCAATAGCTCACAGGACAGGGAGAAGTCCCACAAAACAGACGCCCTCTCCCACGGCGGAGGGGACTCAGGCTAAAGCATCAGCACCAAGCCTCCCTGAGCCACCCCTGGGTCCCCAGGAGGGACGAGGAGAGTGCTCACAAGGACGATGTTGTACTGGGATACGTCATGCACTTGGCACATCCCCTGCCCCTTTCATTCAGGGCTCTGCCAGTAATTAGGGACATGAATGAAACCTTTCAGGGCTCTGCAGGAGGTGAGCCAGCACACACACATCGCAGCAAGTAAGTGACTTGCCCAAGGACACGCAGCCAGTGCCAGAAGCTGGGATTCCCACCGAGGAGCATCCCTGCTGCTCAGCCATGCAAGCAGTTGCCACCACCCATCATCATCAGCAGCTCCTCTGCCCTGAGCCTGCTGCTCCCAACACAGGGCAAGCAAGAGAAGAGCTTGAGAAGCTCAACCTGTATGGAGGAGTTCCTTGTTTTGCTTCAGAGCACATAACAAAAATATTCCAAGACTTGGTTTTACTCCCTGGCTCTGGAGTAAAACTATTTTTGCAACTGGAAGGAAAGAGAAAGAATCAAAACATTCACAGAAACCTACGCACACACCAAAAAGGTGCCATTGTAGACACAAGCAAGTTTTCATCCTGGAATAGCTCTTCTACAGACCAAGGACTTGGCAGCACCAGCTGCCAAAGCCCATCTCCCCATGCAAGGAGTTTGTAGGACAAATTTTGAGGTAAACACAAGCCCATTTACAGAGCCCTTCCTGCAGGATCTGCCAGATGGAGGGACCTGCACACTCCACAGAGCCACTGAACCACCAGCAGCTGTGGGACCTGGGGCAGGTTTGATGAAGAGCCAAAAAACCAGCCTGTCGGTTTAGAGTCTCTGCATGGACAGGGAGGAGAAAGCAGGATTTTAAAGAAAAACCCACAAACCATTCAGTGAGTGAGCTTACAACATCAGTCTGGTCTGAGACCTTGACCTGGTCTGGTACTTTGCCCTGCAGCAGGTAGGAGAACCTGTCCCAGCAGGCACCGACCAGTTAGGGACAGCATGCGGGCAGCACCCAGATGGATCAAGCCCTATCTCCTCCCACTGGACATAGTCCTCGTTCCCCTGACAGTCCGGCTCTCCCCAGCTCACCGAGGTCTACTGAAGGTCATCCAACGCCTGCCTAGGGGCTGTGTCTGCCCCACAGGCTGCTCAACAGACCAGCCAATATCATGGTCACAGCAGAGGGACCTGCCCCCCAAATCTGAACCCCTAACAAGCTTGGGTTTGGCCCCAGGGCCAGCTTGCTGCTGTAAACACTGTTCTCATTCCACACTCAGAGGAAAATAAGAGGCTTCCTTCAAGCACAGGTGGGCATGTCACAGCTTGGGCATCTTGAGGAGCACACGAGCAAGCCTCAGAAACACATCCATCTGGCTTGGGGGTACTTGCTGGCTGCACAGGGTGCAGGACAAGTTCCTGGCTTGCTCTGAGGGGCTTGGACAAGGCTGCTTTAGCAAGGTCTCCACAACTGCAGCGAGGCAGGAACATCCCTGCTGAGCAAAGCTTCCAGGGTCACGACCTGCAACCCCTCCATGCTTCCAGCCCCATTCAGCTCCACTGCTTCTTTGCTGCAAGTGAAGCCACTCAACCAGTCCCTGCTGACCAAGGGCAGCATTTTCCAACAAAGCTATTTCATTTAATGTACTTGCTCTAAGGCAAGACTTTCTGCGCTTAAGCACCACACACGTTTTTAGGATATGTATATCCCCATCCCCTATCACTTTCTCTTCAGTCTCAGAGCCGCCTTCTCCAGCCTGAGTCCACCTTCAAGGCCAGGTTAGTTTCTAGTTTAAATCTCCCGAGCAGCCACACGGACTTTTCCTTATCACTAACAAACCCTACTCCCCCTAAAGCACAAAGATTTCCTGAGCACACACACACACTGCACAACAGCATCAGAAGTAGGTCAGGAAAATACGCTGGAATCCTCGGTTAGACATGCCCGGCTGCATCCCCCCTTGTGCCTGCTGGGGCAGCAGGGATGCTCCAGGGCCACAGAGAGCATCAGCAAGCAAACCGAAGAGTTTCTCGATCGGATGCGACTATCACACGCCAGCAACACCCCCCTGCACCCCACAGCTCCCTCCTCAAAGGCCGTTTTCACCCCAACGCCCAGACCAGAGGCACCCCCCAGGCAGCAGGCACCCGCTCCCACAACGCGAAGCTGCTACTTACAAGTTGGAGATGTTACTGCCTCTAGATCTCCCCCCACCACGCATCCCTCGGTAACGCACGTTTTCTTCCCAGCACGGCACAAGCAGCTCCCTCTTCCTCCACCAGTCCTGCCAGCGGTGACCCACATTCCCATGCTAGCCCGGTGTTATTTGCTACAAACACATTACCGATGCAACGCGTACCTTGCGCGGAGCGGCGACCTCATAGACTCGTCATCCCCGAGCTGCCTCCCACCCTCTTCCCTGATGTCACCGCTCCCGGCGCCGGTTCCTACCTTAACCTAGACTGCAAACCCCTCCGAGCGAATGCCTCGTCCTCTCCTGCTCTGGGAAGGGCTGGTTGCCAGCATGGAGAGGCCAGGAGGCCTGGCAGGCTGTCACCGGGACAGCAGGTGATGCTTTGGAAGAAGCCCGGGGTTTGGAGGAGCAAGGTTGAGAGGGGGGCAGCGAAGGCAGCCCCTCACCCAGCAGAGGGGCTGCACGCAGCATAAGGGGGAGATGCCCCAGTTTTCAGCTCCGAGAAGGAGCACAGGGGGAGGTGGGGAGGAGGATTCCTGCAAACACATGCTTTTGCTGGCAAGAAAAAAAAAAAGCTGCCCAAGCTTTTCCCCTGCTAGAGATCTAAGAGATAGCTCCAGGCCAGTGCTGAGCTCTACTTTCATTCCCATCGAGACACTACAGCAAGTCTAGGAAGAGGTTAGGAAAGACTTTAAAGGGCTTCACTTGGGGAGGGTTTTTTAGCTGCCCTTTGCAGAGCTCATCCAATTTTCTCTTAAAGATCCTTTCCCCTACACCCCAGGGACACTGCAAACCGGAGCTGGGACCCCAGCCAAGCAGCCCTGAGCAAGCTGAAGCCCACAGGCAACCAACCTTCCCTACTTTAGAGAAAAGCTACATGCAGAGCTAGGAAAAAAACCACCAAACCAGTAGGTGGCTAAATCCTGCAGCATTTTGCAAAAGCCAGTCCCGTGACAATAGAAAGCAAAGCATCAAACACACCTGGGAGTACATCTACCAGCAGAGGCTGGGTCCTGAAGCAGGGGAAGCAGTTCCCAGCCAGCGAACACAGACACCCCTCATTCCCCACGCTTTCCATCCTCTCACTAGCCCACACCACCAGACCAGAAGCCCAAGGCTCTCTCCTAAAACTCAGAGGGGAGTAGCTTTCTTTCCTGCAGCAGTTCATTTAGCTCGTGAACACAAACACCACCACCACCCCACCTGCCCAAGGTGATCACACCACTGCTGCTGACTCGCTGCAGCCCTTTATAGAGAGCAGGAAAAGCTCATCAGCTGAAAAAAAAAAATATGAAGAGACACCACCCAAGGAGTGATAATTTAGGTGGGGATGGTAGTTTTGGGTGAGGAGGGAGGGGTGCAGGTGGTGGGGAGGAGTCAATTACATCCTGGCCGGCATCTCAGGTGCTCAGAACAACTTTTTACACCTGGTAAGAAGGTGCAAATCTGTCCACTGCCCTGTGGTTTGGAGGAAGGTCAAAACTGTCATTTGGTTCAGGTGAAACCCAGCAGAAGCTACTTCTTCCAGCATTCTCCACTGCCCCGGGAAGGCTGCAGCCCGGGGCAGACAGACGGGTGCTTTGCAGCAGTATTAAATGTGAACATGAACACATGAGGGGGGGGAAACCTGGAGTCAGAGGCATGCAGTGGTTTGAGAGAACAGAGACTAAGCTCTGAGCAAAAGGAGACATTAGAGAAGGGCTGGTGTCTTCTCTCTCTCTTCGTTAAAAATAAAACATTCTCTTTTTGCTTCTGTTGTAGTTTCCTATAAAATCTCCCGTGTGCAGCTGCAGCAGGAGACAATCCAACTTTCCTGGGGGAGCAGAGGGGCTGGTCACCGTGGCACAGGTCCCTAATCCTCCTACCAGGAGGAAAATATCTGAAGCATTTAATGTGCTCGTTGCTACATGTAAGGAGAGAGGGGAAAGCAGCATGTTGCTTGAAATACCATTCTCTCTCAGGTGAATTTTCTGCTCAGCTGATGTTCTCACGCTATTAGCATTGTCAGCGTTTAAAAGTATCTCCTAATATGCTTTTATTTTCTCTGGTTTTGTCTCAACTCACATTGAAATGGTCAAGTTTCAGAATAGTTTCAGCAGCTAAATTCCATATCATTCCATTCTAAATTCCAATATCTTCTGCCTTTGTTTCTTTCAATAACAACCTTGGTATTACCTACAAAATCTACTTGATTTTATTTTCCACAGAAAGGCATCTTTAATTAAAAACCCATTTTCTATCCAAAGAAGAGAAAGCAGAAAGATCCTGGAAGGGAAAATTTTTACCAGCTAGAATACAAAAAAATCTCTAATTTGGAGTGTGATCAGTGGTGATAATGGTTACTGATGGACAAAGCAATGGCTGGGCTGGTTTTGCCCATCCTGCCTGCTCCATCTGTAAGGATCGCTGGCACACACGGGCTGTGCACACTGGCTGTAACTCAGGACCAGAAATGTGATGGAAAACTGCCACCCCCCATGTCCACAGCCACCTCCTGGGCCACCTGTGGGTCCTCCAGGAGCTGGGCTCTGGTGCAGCCCGTGCTGGAGGGAATGATCCCCACTGGAGCCCAGCTGGAAGGTGTGCGATGGAGCTCTGACCTCTGCCAGCTGCTCTGCAACCCAACGCTGGCAGGAGACCTCCTTTGGGAAGTCTTCTCCATGCCCTCACTATCCCATTAGTGACACCGTACCAGCCAGGAGCATTACCCTTCGTCTTCCCCAGGGCGGTGGAGGTGGACTCCATCCAGACCATGTACATAAAGCCAGCTGAAATAGTCCTTTCTCCTTATGGCTGGAGCAGCCACGGGCACCGGGCGTCCTTGGGAAGCAGAGCACGCAGAGCCCCGGTGTTTCTCCAGCTGCAAAGGTGAAGGACAGAGGTATAAGAGGAGAAACAAGCCCTCGGGTGCAGCGCTGGCTGCCCGCCAGCCAGGCATGGCTCCGGGACATGGGGCTGGCTCCCTGACCCTCATCTGGCCACCACCCACCCGGCGCTCAGTCTGGTGGAGATCATCGGGGTCCTCTGCCACCCCTCCGGTGTCCCTCTCTTTGCACTCCCCTGGAAAGTGCTCTGGGACTGGCAGATGGAGGGCACTGGAAGGGAGCTGGGTGGTACTGGTTGGCTGTTTGACTTCTGTATGGCAGCATGAATTTACCCTACAACTTCGACAAATTCCCAGATCTCTGCTCTCAGGAAAGGATTTTGTTGTTTGATGCTTTTGAGGAGCTGAGACCCAATTTGTCCTCCCTGTGCCCAGGGTGACTGCCCTGGCACCAGTGTCTCTCTGGCACATGAGAAGACATTCCCTGGAAGCACAGGGGACACAAGGACCACCAGTAAATCCCCAGCATAGGGCAGGTCCTCACCTGGGGCTTCAACATCAGACACCTGGGGCAGCTGCAGGGGGCTTTGCCCAGGAGAGCCCCATGTCTCTCCCTGGAGAGGTGGCCTGGGCAAGCAGTTGTCCCCATGATGGAGGATACAAGTGGGACAGGTAGATGTGAGCAGGGTCAGCCTCCCGTGTGCTGTCCACCCGGGCAACCCTTTCCACGTGCAAGAGGTGAGACTTTCCCCCTTGCCCACGGCCAGCAGCATCCTGCAGCAGTGGTGCCCCTTGCCCACCACAGGACACGCTAGTGTCACGCTGAAGGGGCTGCTGGATGTGGGAGTGCTCACAAGGCACACAGGTTGTAGAGGCACACGGGTACCCATCCCTACGGGCACTGCAGGACATGGCCATCCACCCCTTACACCAGACGGGGCTTGGTCCGTTCACCTGCCCAGCACCTGCACACTCCCAAATTAAACCATTCTAGTAAAGCCAGAGGCCAGCTGGTGTCCCTGTTGGCTTTTGCCAGCATTGCTGTCTTCTTCAGTGCAGGGGTGGTGTTTCCTTGCCCTCCAGAGAGCACACCTATGCCAGGAAAACCTCTGGCTGGACCTGGGTCCAGCGGTGCTGAGCAGCTCTTGGGTGAGTTAACCCCTTCTGGGCAAAATCAGGCAAAGTGGGAACAAGTCCTGGCCACAGAAATGTGACTTTTTTTCAGCTGCGCTGGCACAGCTCAGAGCCTCCAGGTGATGGTCTGTGCTTGGAAACGGTCTCCCTCTGCCCCAAGGCAGGAAAGCTGCCTTCACTTCCCAGAGCCCTATGAAGGGCTGAGGGCTGCGTGGCTCCTCGAGTTGCAGCGGCTGAGCCTGGTCCCTCTCTGGCCAGTGCCAGTCACCCCGAGGAAGCCACATTTGCAGCTTCTCCAGGGATGGACAACGGGTCCAGCCTGTGGCATCTACATGCAGAGGAGTGTATAATATTTTATATGCTATGCATATGTACTATTTTATAGGAAAAAGTGTACTATCTTAATCTCATTACCTAGCAATATCCATAACCATAATCATAAAAGTGTCACTGAAGAGGAAGCACGTGGTCCTGAGCAAACAGAGTTGCAGGGAAGGGACCAGATAAGATTAAAACAAATAGTTCTCTGGAGGGCACACAGCAAGTTTCCATCGACCCGCAGTGAAAGGTGACCTGAAATGTTTGGCTACTCAGTTATCTCTGTTGGCTAAGGAACGGGATAGGGATAGGATATGATAGGATACAATATTCTTTAAAGGGTCAGAGCCTTTTTCTTTATTTTAAGAGGATTCAAGAAAGATTTAATAAACTTTTGGTGACGAGTGGGGTTCTATAAAATACACTGTTTTTACCCCCTCTCTATTTTTTTAGCTTCAAAAAGCCAGAGCTCTGCCTCAGGCATTGCCCTTGATTTTAGCAAGGAGTCTGATGCAGGTCCTGGGAAGTTTCCCATGTTTTAGTGAAAGGAGCCAAGAGGAGGGCGCTGGGGATCAGGTTTTTATTCTGAAGGCCAGCTAAAGCGGGTGTGAGTAACTCTTGCAACTTTCTGTGCCTCCGTTTCTACAAATCTGAACGTGGCAGAATATTATGGATCTCTTTTAAAGCATTTACATCTTCGGAGGAATAAATGCCTGATCTTATTGTCACCATTAAATTAGTTGGCCGGGACTTTCTTGCTCCCAAGTGGTTTTTTTTCAAGTGTAGGCACAGTCTTGGTGAATAAATAACATGAAGTCGGAAGCAGCCTGACTCTAAGCCACCCTTCCTCTGCTGACTGGCCAGCCTGGTCCTCAGGGAAGAGGTGTCCTCTCCTGCCCAGCAGGACTTCAGGTCACATTGCAGCCTGTTTTCAAGTATTTTTTAAAAAAAAAAAACAAACCAAACCAAACCACAGGTTTTTTAGGGGATGAGCACCCCTTTTCTCCTGCAGCACAGTCAGCCTGGCACAGGGTGCACGCTCAGGGCCACCACCCCCAGCTCAAGCCTTGAGTGTGACCAGCCTGGCGGGGACAAGGACAGAGAGGCAGTTTCCCGGCTGGATTGAGCAAGGCTTAGCAGCTCAGGGACGTCTCGGAGAGCCCGAAACCAAGCCCCTTGCTGCTGGCACAGCGCTGGGTTCCTTAGGAAAGCTGGGGAGGGACTCTTGATGAGGACAGGGAGCCATAGGACGAGGGGGAAGGGTTTGACACTGAAAGAGGGGAGACTGAGATGAGATGTGGGGAAGAAACTCTGGTGTGAGGATGGTGAGACCCTGGCCCAGGTTGCCCAGAGAAGCTGTGGCTGCCCCATCCCTGGAGGGGTTCAAGGGCAGGTTGGAGGGGGCTTGG
>JAOQGH010000005.1:12630748-12645342 GCA_025769975.1 Gallinago jamesoni | reverse complement strand
TCTTGACCTTCCGGGGTTCCTCAGCTCCCCGCTCCCACCCAGCATCCGAGGGGTATCAGGGAGAACGTGGGCTGGATCTCCTCCCGTGGGCTGGATCTCTTCCCACGGTGGTCCCTTCTCAGCACCCAGGGAGCTGCCGGCAGACGAAAAAGCAGCGGGTAGCCATGAAGGAGGAGCTCCTGGTCCAGCTCCACCGGCCGGGCGGGAAGGGAGGTGCGGGGGCTCCCGGGCCGGGCCGCGCCGTCGGGGGAGGGCGCTGCGCCACCGCCGGGACCCCGCACTGCGAGCCGGAGGGTGCGGGACGGGGACGGAGGGGACGGGTAATCACGGGTCACCTGCCCCGGGATGGGGCTAGAGATGAGAATGAGGATGAAGATGGATGGGGGTGAGGATGAAGATAGGTGTGAGTATAGGGATAAGGCTGGGGATGCAGATCAGTGTGAGTATAGGGGTAGGGTTGGGGATGAGGATGAAGATGGGGCTGGGGATGAAGATCGGTGTGAGTATAGGGGTAGGGTTGGGGATGAGGATGAAGATGGGGCTGGGGATGAAGACCGGTGTGAGTATAGGGGTAGGGTTGGGGATGAGGATGAAGATGGGGCTGGGTGCGACTATAGGGATAGGGGTGAGGGTGGGGATAGGAACGAGGATGAAGGTGGGGCTGGGGGTGAGGATAGGGCTAGGGATAGCGGTGAGGATGGGGAGGAGGATGAGGAGGATGGAGATGGGGCACAGCTTCCATCCTCCAAGGCAGGGAGTGAAACGAGACTCATCCGGGGGGGTGTAGGAGCTTTCCCACACCCACCCACGACACCACACATCCCTGTGCCCCCCCCCCCCCCGCCCCCGAATAAACCCCACAAGTCCCCTGCACTTTCCTTTCGGAAACCACCCAAAATCCTGTTTTCTCCGGGAAAAAAAAAAGCATCACACACACCACCACCACCCCCTCTCCTGTCTGCAGCCCCTTTTCCCGGCTTGTGCCAACCCCCCCCCCCGCCTCCCCCGGTACCGCATTGCGGAGCTGCCCGTTGCCGTCGGGGGCAGCTCCGCCAGCTTCGGACCGGACAGGATGGGATGGGGGGGGGGGACGGACCCCGACACGATTTGGGGGGCAATAAGAGGAGCCTCTGACCGTGCCCGGGCTGGGGGACCCACTGCCGGTGGGTGTCGTGTGTCCGCCCCCCACCCCCAACCCCTGCGCCTCTCCATCCCCATTCCCGCTGGGCAACGAATTAGTTGCTGGGGCTTTAAAATCGGTGAAAATAGAGGTGTTTTCGGTCACAGGTGCGGAGCGGGGGGGGGGCGGAATGAGTTTGATTCAAACCAAGCCCATTATTTCGTTTATTTTCCCCTCCCCTGCATTTATTTGGGTTTTTTTAAGGGTCCCCCCTCTTTCACAACAACCTCCCTCTGCCCCTACCCAACTCCTCCGAGCCAACCCCCCCCCCCCCCAAAAACCAAGCCAGCCTCATCGACTATGTTTTCTCTTTATTATTCCATATATTTATGTACCACATTATATGTTAAAGATAGATTTTTTTTTTCTGATATACATTTTGTTTGTTTGTTTGTTTCATCTTATTTACCACAATGACACCACACGTACATTGGAAACAGCTCCACGGATCTGGTAGATTGCACAGAATGAATTGCGTCGTAGTTTTGTTCCCGTATCCTGAACGACGTCAAATCCAACAATATATTATTTTTTCATGATTATTCATTTTTATTTTTATTTTTATTTTTTTTTAAACTTTTCATCATTTAGAAGTCACGATCCTTAAAACGTAAACGAAACAAAAAGTCACCGAGATGCGGGGACTCCGGGTCTGAGATTTCAACCGGAGGCAAAAACATCATCATCGATGGGAAGCGCCATTCCTCGGTGGGAATCGGGATGGAAGAATTAAGCAGTCCTGACATCTACGATGTGACTACGGTGTAAACATTGCAGGTAACTGGCGTGGCTGGTCGTCAGCCTCTTGCTTGGACTTGTTGGGCTGGTCGTACAACTCAAGGTCTCGCCTACATCCATCTCACACGGTGTTTAAAAACGAAGAAGGTCCCTGCTCCCGGAGCCCACAGAGCTGGTTTGCTCCCGACATGGGAGCGCGGTGGACCCAATCCCATGGGATGGGCACCCGTGTTTCAGCTCCTGAAACACTGAATTGCATATCTGTAAGGAGTATTGAAAACTGCGACTGTTTCCCAACAGGTCATTCGCGGGGGGGGGGGGGGGCAAGCTTAAGGCAACAAGTGAGGAGACAAGGGTGGGGGCACCGGATAATTTCCTTCAAAAAATTCTAAATAACAAAAAAATATATTTGACTCTTAGCTTATTTAAAAAGATGCCGGGGCAAACGCTTTAATCTCTTCTTATTTCCTTTAATTTGCAGATTCTATGACATAGAATTTGTTGGATGCACGTAACGAAAATAATGACTCTTTCCATTAAAGGGATGCAGAATTATTTGGCTATGCGGATGTTCGATGCGATTCTCCGACTGCAACCGGCTCTGGGCCCTCCTTAGTCTTCAGCGTTGGTTCTGAAGGCCTCTATGAGGCCTTCTAAAGAGTGGATGAACCCAGAGACGCTGCAGATACCACCTATAACGAAGATGGCGACATCAAAGAAGACGTGGTGCCACAAGAGCTTCCTCCACAAGAGTTTGAGGTGGAAAAGACTGGGGAGCAGGAAACAGAGCCCTGCGCCTGTGAGGCTCCCGGTAAGACCCATCAAGAGGGCAAAATGGGGGACATAGATAGCCATGAGCAGGGTGAAAACTACCAGGGCACATCTGAGGGTGAGTCCCCAGGATTTGAGCCGCCCGTCACCGCCGTAGCAGTTGGGGAAGAACGCCCTGTTTCCATCTTGGAAAAGGGACCGCTCCAGGACTTCCACAGCCGCAAAGAACGGCAGGGGGTACGAGAGCAAGGCTTTGGCCACCAAGAAAATGTTGACTACTGCCCTAATGGTGGATGGCAAGTTGTCTGTAATGACTTCCTTGGTCTCATCAGCCCAGGTCAGATAGGCGACCAAGGCAAAGAGTCCCTTAAGGATGCAAGCTGCTATGTGAGTCCAATTCATCATGCAATGAAACTCCTTGGGGTTCTGCATGTTCCCCTCCAAGGAAGGCAGAAAGATCTGAGAGGTGTAGCTGAAGACAATGATGCCAATGGAGATGGGAAATTTCTTCACATCAATGTAAAACTTGACTTTGTCCCAGGCCCAGTCGCGTGCCCTGGAGAGGCAGTAGGCGATCACCAAGATGTTGATCACGAAATGGGCTAACGTGCAGAGCAAGCTGAACTTGGAGACTGCCTTGAGGTTCTTCAAGAACGCACAAGGCAGGAGCACTGCCGTGGCAATGATGGACCACGACTTCTGGGAGACGGGCAAGTTGGGGAAGCTGTTGTACATCAGGTTCCCACTGACCACCACATAGAGAATGCAGGTCATGACCAGTTCAATGATCTGAGCCACGTTCACGATTCTGCCCCCGAGGGTGGGGAAGCGAGGGGCGCAGCACGCGTTCGCTATGTCCACGTAGGAGTCTCTCACCCTGACTATCTCCCCATCCTCATTCTCTTCGTAAAGACAGGCAATAAGGATTTTCCCCGTGTAGCAGCAAACCACCGCAGCGAAAATTATTAAAAAGAGTCCTAGGTATCCACCATGAAGGATGGCATAGGGCAGGCCCAGAACAAACATCCCCTAGAAAGAGACAAAATGGAAACCATTGCTCGTCTGGCGGGGGGCGGGGGGGGGGGGCGACCCCAGGCCGGGGCGGGCACCCCGGCACACGCAGGCCCGCAGCCGCAGGCCCGTGGCTGGCACCCCCTCGCCCCCCCCCCCTCCCCCCGCCATCGCTCACACCGTCACGCCACGCAATCAGCGCCGCACACGGCTACCGCCCCTCGCCTCTTCTCGCTGACGTAGCACACCACCACCCTCACCCCCCCCCCCCCCCCAAAATCACACCCCCCACAATCACACCCGCGTCATCTCCCCACCCAGAACAAGCCAGACAGTTTCGGCGCTTGGGCTTTGCCCCGCTCTCTGCCCTCTCTGTCCCCAGCCCCTCTCAGGGCACCAAGACACCCCCCGCCCCCCCCAAACGCCAAGGTTCCCCAGGGGGGCCGGCCAGGGCCCACCTCAGTGCAGCCCCCCCCCCCCGGGGTCTCCCTTCGCCCCCAGTCCATGTGCGGGGGCAGCCCGCCTGAGGTGGGGGGGGGGAACACACACAACACCCACCAGCATGGCCCCGGGTGACCAACAGGACGGGGCTTGGTGCCCAGTGACCCCCCCCGACTCTGCACCGTATGGGGGGGGGAGCAAAGCAGAGATCTGGGTTTGGGGTTTTTCCTTTCCTTTTTTTAATCTTTTTTTTTCTTTATAATTCCCCCCCTCTTTTTTCCTTATATTTTTCCTCTGTCTTTCCCCTATTTATTCTTTCCTTTTCCTTCCCCTGCCCCCATTTTTTTTCTCTCTTTCCCCTATTTTTTCTTTCTTTCTTCCCCCTCCCTTTATTATTTTTTTTCCTTCCCCTCCCCCGGTTTTTTTTCTCTCTTTCCCCTATTTTTTCCTTCTTTCTTTCCCCCTCCCTTTATTATTTTTTTCCTTCCCCTCCCCCCGTTTTTCTCTCTCTTTCCCCTATTTTTTCTTTCTTTCTCTCTTTCCCCCTCCCTTTATTATTTTTTTTCCTTCCCCTTTCCTCCCCCCCCCCAAAAAGTGAATTTGCGATCACCCCGGGAGTACCGGCGAAGCGGGAGCGGGACCGGGCGCAGGGGGGCCTCTCCCCGGTGCCCGTCGGTGACGTCGCGGCGCGGGGGGTCTCGTACCTGGATGGCGTTGGTGACATTCCAACCCGCTTCCCAGGCCGTGATCTTGGGCTTGCCCTGCCCGGAGAGCTCCGAGCAGACTCCCCCCTCCTTGGAGGCGGAGGGCGGCAGGGGGCCGGTGCCGTCCCGCTGGTAGTGGATGTCCCCTTCCAGGGGGGGCTCGGCGCCCTCCTCTCCCCCCTCCGACTTGAGGATGTCCATCTGCAGCCCCTGCCGGTGCTCCATGTCCAGGTCGTCGCAGAGGGCGAAGCCCACCGCCTCCTCGTCGGTGGCCGCCTGGAAGCCCATCCTGGCGAACACGCCGCTCATCTTCGCCTGGGACTTGTTGGACACCGAGGTGGCCACGTTGGAAAGCTTGCTGCGGAGGAGGGTGGCCATGGTGGCCGCCGGGCTGGCTCGGCTGCTGGGCGATGGGGAGACCCGACGGGGCGGGGGAGCGGCGGGGCGGCGGAGGGGAGCTCAGCGCCCGTCGAGGGGCGGCAGCCGCTGCGGGGGAGGTTGCGGGGAGGGGGGGGGAAGAAGCTTCTCCGAGCCGCTACCTCCGTGTCCCGGCGCAGTGCGAGCGGCTCCCCGCCGGGCTGCCCAGGGGCATGACACCGTTGCGGGGAGCTGCGGGCCCCGCCGCCCGCTCCGCGCCTCTCCGCGCCTCTCCGCGCCCGCTCCCCGCGGCGGGATGGGGAGGGAGAGGGGAGGGGAGGAGGGGAGGGGGGGGGGGGGACACGAGTTCGGGCGGGGATGGACGAGTCGTGGGGGGGGGCTGTCAGCAGCCGGGGGCTGTCACCAGACGGGCAGCGCAAGCCCCTGGCAGAGCGCTCGGCGTCTCCATCGCAGTGCGCCCACCTCGCGGAGAGAAGAGGGAGAGGGGAGAGAATTGCTGCATTTCTGGGGGAGGTACCAGCCTCCCCGGCCAAGCCCAGCCTTCCCCGTCTCCCCCCCCCCCCCCATCCCCCCTCTACATCCATCCCCCCCCCGCCCCACCCACGCCCGCCGGGCCCCGCCGGTAGCGCCGCAACGCGGACCCTCTCCCCCCCCCCCCCGCACCCTCCGGCTCCGCAGCCCCCTGCGCTGCCCACTCTGCCCCACAGCCTGCCCCACAGCCGTACCGCGGGCCCCCAGCCTCCGGCCCCCTCCCCGCGGCGAAACAAAACAATCCCACCGAAGGGGCGGACAAACGGCTCTCCACCGTTAACGGTATCTTCCTCCCCGCACCCCCAACTTCTTCTTTTTTCTCTCCCCCTGTTCCCCCACCCCCAAAAAAAAGCCCCTTTCGGAGGTTGGGCACAGAAGCGGGGACAGCGCGTCCTGAGGAGCGCGGCGCTGTGCGGGAAAATCCGCGCAGAGGGAAGAAGGGTTTCGGGGTCTCTAACGACTCCCGGGGTCTCTGTGCCCCCAAACCGGAGGGAAAGGGGTTCCCGGTCCCGGCGGGGGCTGGCAGCCCGACGGCAGCGCCTCTGCCCCGCAGAACCGCTCCGGTCCCTCTCCGCGGCTGCGGGACACCCGCACCCTGCGGGGATGCTGGGCTGCACATCTCTCCTCTCGCTCCCCACCATCTAATGTAGACATTCTCCTTTCTTCTTTCAAAAAAATACCCCGCTATTTTCGTTTTGCTTCCAAATCCTTATACTTGTTGGTGATTAAAAAGCCTTACGAGCTTTTCTTTATTTAAAATATTTCCGAGGTGAGCGGCCAACCGAGCAAACAACGAGAAATCCCTGTCCTGTGCTGCGGGAGACAATCACAGGGTGACAGGGGGAGCGGTGGCATTTTGGGGCGGTGTGTGTGACAGCACGTCCCCTTCTGCTGCGGGGGGATGGTTTGAATCGTTGTTTTCCCAAAACGATAAAAATATATATTTCTTGAAGCGAAAAGAAATATATAAGAAATATATATTTCTTCTGTGTTTCGTTTGCTGCTTTGAAAGGTTAAAAAAAAAGAAAAAAGAAAAAAAAGAATTTTTTTTTACTACAGATGGGCGGAAAAGCCAACGCTAAATTATTTCTTAATATCGTTGTTGAGGGAGCGGGGAGGGAGCGCTCGGGCTGCGGTTGCAGGTGGGATGCGGCACCGAGCAGAGGCGGGGAACGAGCATCCCTTGGCTCCTAGGAAAAATCCCTTAAATAGCCTTTTTAAATTATTATTATTGTGGCTTGGGTTTTTTTTTTTTGCTTGGTTTTTTAATTTTAATTTTTTTCCCCCCTACCAGAATCCAAAAGGAAATTGGATGCAAAGCGACTGAAATGTGTAGAATAATAATAATAATAATAATAATAATAATAATAATAATAATAATAATAATAATAATAATAATAATAATAACAACAACAACAACAACAATAATAATAACATCACTAATAATAATAATAAAAATAAAAATAAAAATAAATAGATAAAGCCCCCGTGGAGGCTTTATCCCGAAGATCTCTTGCCCTGCGGTGGCTTCTGTAGCAGATGCCTCCCCCCCCGCCCCCCCCAGAAAAAAAATGGGGCTTTTTTATAGCAACTGCTACTCCGCGAGGGGAGGAAGGCGCTTAAACGAGGCGCATCCTTGGCTTTGCGGAGGAATTATTACATGTCAGTGCACAAATAGGTCGAGAGAGCCGAGCGGGACAGGCTTTCGCCCCGCGTTGAGCAGCGTCCTGCCCGCACCCCGGGGCCGGGCGGGCCGGGATTTCACCGGGGAAAATGAAAATCAACCGGGGGAGGACGCAGGGGACCGGGGCCATCACCGCAGCATCTCTTTCACCTTTTTCCAGTCCTGGAAAACGACTGCTACTGTGAATACTTCGGAGGGGTTAATTCAACGATTTCTATTTTTTTCTTTTCTTTTTTTTAATTGTTTTTTTTAATTTATTTAGCCTAAGACAAGCTCATTATGAAAGAAGGCGTGAAGGAGACCTATTTCTGGAGGCTGCAGGGGGCATCAGGGAGGAAGGAACGAAAATTCACCCGAATCGCTCTCTGGTGCGTGAATATTTCCTAATTTCTCCCTGGTACATCCCCTTCCCTGCCCCGACACCCCCAAAACCTCGGCCCTGCCCCGGCTGCGAGCCGGAGGGGCACCCCCGGGCAGCCCAAATGCGTGTCCCACCTCACCCCCCCCCAACCCCCCAGCACCCCTAGATGCCGGGGGGGGGGGGATCCCATCAAAGGGTGGGGGAGATGCGCTTTCGGCTGCTTGTTGAGCATCCAGCGCGTTAGGGATGCGCCGGGCTCGGGAGACACCTCTTAGCTAAAAAAAAACCAACCCAGAACAATAAAACCAAAACAAAAATAGCCCAATCCAAATTTTAAAGCCCCACGAAACCAGACGAAACCAGTAAAACACCACACACACCCGCACTACAGGGAGATTGAAAATCAGCCCCGCTGCGCCGTGGCGGTGAGGGGAGGCGTGACCCGAGGGAGGGGATCCCTGCGTGGGCCGTGGGACACCCCCCCGTCCCCGTCCCCGTCCCCGTCCCCGTCGGCCCGAGGGTCCCCTTACCCTGATCCCCCCGGCAAAGCCTCGACGGACACCGGGGAGAAGAATAGGAACCGGGGGGGGAGGGGGGGGGGGGCAGGAGATGCCGGGGAAACGCGGGGATGCCGTGAGGGGGCGGGGGGATGCTGAGGTGCTCAGGGGGCTACAGAGGGTCCGAGGGATGCGGGAGATGGAGGAGTCGGGGGTGGGGGCGGGGGTGCCTCTCTATAATTCTGACGCTGAGCCCCTACCCTCCGCCTCCCCCCGCCGCTAGTTGGGGGGGGGGCACCTCGGGGTGCCTGCCTGGCTCGAAACACCTCCCCGGGCATCCCTCTGCCCCCGGGACGGCCGCTCCCCCCTGTCCCGTTTCCAGAAGAGGAAGAAAAAGACTTTTTGGAGCAGCGGCTGGGAGAAAAATACACCCCCCACACACCCACCCCCCGAACTTCTCCCGGCGGCTAAAAGCGGGGATAAAGCACATCGAGAGAGCGGGGACGGGGACAAGGGGAGTGGGGAGAAGGGGGGGGATAGAGAAAAGAGGCAGAAAAGGAAAGAGGAGCCCGGAAAGATGGGGGGGGGGGGGGGGGGGGGGGGTATTTACCTCTGCTTCTCTCCCCATCGCAGCGCGCCGCTCCGCCGGGAGCCCGGGTGGAAGGAGGGATGGAGGGATGGATGGATGGAAGGAAGGATGGATGGAGGGAGGGAGGGAGGGAGGGAGGGAGGGATGGAGGCAGCCGCGTCACTCCTGGGCTCCCCCTAACTCCTAATTAACCCGAGCGGGCTAACGGTGCCAAACCTTATCCAAAGGTTAGCGGCTCTCGGGGGGGCGTTTGAGCTGCAAATGGTTTCAGCTGAAGCTCAAAGGAGAGAGAGCGAGCGCCTGCGGGGGAGCCGGAGCCCCCCCCCTGCCCGGGCTGGTTCTGGGGGCTCCTGGCACTGACTGCTTTCTCTGCAGCCGCTCTCTGGGGTGGGTTGTGGGTCTTGTGTCCTTCCCCCCTCCCTGGGCAGCCCTGGCAAGGCTCGGGGGGTGCAACCCTGCTCCTGTGAGGAATAGCTCCCCCAGACCCCCCCTCCTCCCCAGGCACAGGCAGATCCAACCAGAAGAGCGACTCTGCTTTATCTCTGCCGAGCAGGCTCGAGGAGGAGGGGGATTGTGGTTGGGTCTTCTGATTAATAAAGTGAGGGAAAAGAGCTATTCACGCTCAAAAATCGTTTAAGGAAGGCAGGAAAGGTCAACCCCGGGTGGGTTGCCTTTCTACAGCCCTCACCCCAACCCCCCCTCCAGGGTGCAGTGGCGTGAAGGTGCAATGCTTTGGGAGTGGGATGAGCATCACTGCACAGGCTCCCAAAACCCCAAAGGATTTGATCCTCACGGGCTTCAGAGGGCTGTGAACGGCCTCAAACACACTGTCCCACAAACTGTGTCCGTATGAAAAAGCAGACTTGCAATCCCTGCCTGCTCAGCTTCATCCTCCTCTGAAATACTCACCAAAAGCGTGGGTGTCCGAATGCGGGTGTGTATCCCCCCGGCTCCCACGCAGCCTCCTTGCTTGTGCCACAATATCTCCCCACACCCCTAAAACCTGCAGCTGGGCACCAGCAGCAGAGCTGCCAGCTGTGGAGAGGGGGCACCTTCTACCTGACCAGCCGAGAAGCTTCCTTAGCCACGTCTGCCCAAGGACCAGCCTGCCCAGAGCAGACCTAACGCATCTCAGCCCAGATGCTCGCTCTTGGAGAAGCAGCCCCCCCTCCCAGACATGTCTGCGTATACCTAGAGTGGTGATGGCAGGAATCAGAAGTGGTCCCCCTTGCCCCCAGCCGTTGCTAAAAGCACCTCCTGGGTTTATGGCCCAGGCTGTGACCATCCGTGCGGCATCAAGCTCATCCTCCGCTCTCGGCCGCGCAGCAGCGAGCTCCATCCTGGCTCTGCCTCCCCGTCCCCCCCCCGGCACCGCGCAGGAGACCGCTGACAGGATAATAAAGAGTTGCCCGATATACTATAAAAAGGCAATTAGCTAAACTGCTGGATTGGGACCGGCTCCCCTGACCTAGTTAATAGCTCTGGGAATTTGGGGAGGGGAGGGAAGGAAAAGGCAGCGGTGTCAGTCCGTGGTGCGAGGGGGTTTGGGAGGGGAGGAAGGGCAGCTGGAAGCATCCTGAGAAAGCACCCCCGCCTAGCGTAGCAAACTCCCCTGCCTCGGTTTACACCTTCTTCCTGCCCGTAGTCAGAGCTTGCCACCAGCTTTGAGGGTAAAACCTGAAAACGGTGGCTGTAGAACGAGCTCTCACACAGGCTGCCGTTCGGTTTGTGCTCTGGATATTGGGGCTGAATGCAGGCACAGTGCGGTGTTCGAGACAAAGGCAGCTGTCGCCAGAATAGCAGCTACTTGGCAGTAAGATCACCACAATGGAGCAAAATCCAAAAGCAAAGTCTCCAGGAGAAAACCCTCAATGGATGTCCCCTCTCTATTTCTTTTTTTTTTTTTTATTAAACACAAAATGGCTGCCTAAATTATAGAGACATAAAACAAAGACAGATCTTACAAAGGGCTAGGAATACCATCATTTTAGATTAAAGTGTGTTGCAGTCAGAAAATTTACCTGAAGAATATATGAAAACTAAATAAAGGCTTCTGGATTTAACCTCAGCATTCCTAAAACAGATGACTTCTGATCTGTAATTTGGGAGTCAGTTTGTACGTGAATGTTTAGGATTTTCATTTCCCAGAAGGGAAGAGCCCTGATAAACTATTATCATCTATAAGCTAGAAATTAATTTGCAATTTGGCCATCATGTGTTTTCAAATACACTTCCAATAAGTTGGAATTAAATTTAACTCTGAGTTTGTCTTTACTGTTGAGATAAAAATTGATAGCCATTGGTTGCTCGCAATGCCAGGTTCCCAGCTCACTGTGCAAGTGGTATCGTTCCCACGAGCTTAACAGCATTTTCATTGACTTAATATATAAAGCTTCATCACTGTCAAATTAAATATTCATATATGTTCATGCTCTTGTATTTCATAGGAAGCAATTAAGGACTAGGAAAGCCAAGTGCATACTTCCTACATGCCGGGCTTTTTAAGGTCAACTTGCAAAATAAAAAGCCCTTTACTCCTGCTACAGCTGCAGAGTCTAAGTGCTGTTTTTTAAAATTATATTATCGTGCTCCCCAGTCCTAGGTTGGCTGTTTTCCTCCAGCATGAAGTTCTTTTTTGTTTGTGGCGTTGTGGTTTTTTTGGTTTTTCTTTTTCTTTGTGATTTTAACCAAAATTGGGGTTGCAGAGAACTGAGTGTTACCTATAGCTAACTGGCAGTGACCGCGCAGCAGCATCCCTGCCTGTCTCCTCCAGCCCAGTCTGGTGTATTCCCGGGACCTGCAGCCTGCCCAGGAGGGCACGTGGGTGGCCACCAGGCTCAGTCAAGGGGCAAACACTCTTTCTGGCCCTTGCTGGCTCTGCTGACCCCGGCCCTGCTCCCCTTGGTGAGCTCGGCTCCTCGCACAGCCGCCTCCAGACCCAGCCACCGCCGCCTGCATCCCACTCCCCTCCTCCTGCTCCCACACCTGGCCGCATCCTGGCTGGGGAATGATGCTTCAAAGCCCGGAAAAAAAGCTGCTGTAATGAACAGTGACCGGTCTGTGCAGGAGAATTCTCCCTAGGCAGCCTGTGGTCAGATGATGCCCCAGCACCAGAGAGTTTTTATACCTTTTTTTTTTTTTTTGCTTATGTTTTATATATATTCTTTTTTAAATTATTTTTTCTTATTTTATGTTTTTTTTTTAACCAGAGCAGGCTGTGAGGGAGAGCCTCTCAGAGCAGAGGGATGGTGCCGGCAGCCAGCTCGCCTTTGGGGTGTTTCTTGTCAGGAAGGCTCAGTCTCAGCCACCTCCATCCCCATCTGCCTGTTTTCTTGCCCCATTTTGTGTCCATCTCTGACAAAGACTGGGGGGGGGGGTGACACAGGCAGTCACTGACACCTCCTGCAAACGTCTCCCAGCCCCCTGCGAAAGGGACACGTTGGGAAAACCTGCTTTGTGGTGTTCCTGGCCGTTCAGCCAAGGCTAAGGAGGGAAGGCAGCAGGCACAGGCTTGTGTATCGTCCTTTAACAGGACCTTTAACAGTATTTGGGGGTGACACAAACGGGGTACAGCTAAGCCAGGCTCTGGTGCTACTGGTGAAATTGCAGTGGGGTCTCCGGACCCGGTCCCCGCATCTCTCTGCAGAGCCCCATGCAGGGAGGATGCTATTCCCAGAGGCAGGATCCGGATGTGCAGCCCCCGCGGGCTGATATCATCAATTAATTTGGGGGTTTTGGGTTTTATTGCCAGAGGCCGAGAATGAAAGCCACGTAAAGGAAACAGTCAAAATCTGAGCCGAGAAAAACGCCGCGTGAGGCTGCTGTGAGGGAAAGCAAAGGGCGCAGCGAGGTACGTCACTGCTCCAGCCTCAGCCCACACAACTCTCCCAGTGCCGCTGCGTCTGCTGCTGGGGAGAACGGGAGGGAAAACCCCACCTCGTGCTGGTGTTTGTGAGTCCCTCTGCGTCCCCGCTGCCGGCGACCGAGACGCCGCTGCTCGTGGGCAAAGGCTGGGCTGCCTTGGCTCTGCACTGCGGGCACAGCCCTGCTCTTAAAAAAAAACAAAAAAACAAAAAAAACAAACAATAAAGCAAAGGAAAAAAAAAAAGCTCTTTTTTTTTTTTTTTTTTTTGCAGAAAGGCTCCACACATGTCGTTCCCTTTCATCCCACAGGTACCAGTGTGAGCACCGCAATGCATGGTGCTGGGAAATGAGCAGGCTGGATGGGGCTTTGAGCAACCTGGTCTGGTGGGAGGTGTCCCTGCTCAGGGCAGGGGGTTGCAACTGGATGATCTTTAAGGTCCCTTCCAACCCAAACCATTCTATGATTCCATGAAAACAGCCCCAGGAGAGCGAGGGCTCTTTACAGCCAAAAGGGGACCTGGCCTCGGGCAGACCCAGCCTCCCTGGGACTAAGTGTGTAACTGGGGGTAAATGCAAAGACAGACAGTTTACCCATGTCTGATGCTTGTTAGAGAACCTGCTTGTTCCTCACACAGCTTGAAGAGCTCAGCTAATCCTGGTGTCTTCCTTTGCTGCAGCATCCTGCCTCTGGCCAGCCTCTAATTCTCCAGCATCTCACGCTGCAGCCGGCTCCTCCGCGCTGACCCCGGACCCCAGACCCCATCTCGTAGCATTTCTAAACAGTTTATCAAATACCCTGAACCTGGAAATCTTTCCCGTCAGCACTTCAGCTTAGGAAAACTTGGACGGGGGAAATATTCATGGTCCCCGAGGAACAGCCAGCACCAGGGGCTCTCAGCATCAACCCCATGGGCAGGGAAGACCAGACTGCAGAGAGGATTTTCTTCTTTCATCTAATGTAAAGTTTACAGGAAAAAAAAAACCCTAGATATTGAGACATGATTGAAATTATCCCTTCCCAGAGACAAGAAGAAGGGAACAGACCCTGAGCTGGAAATCACGGTTGGAGCAGAGGATGTATTTTTTGTGACTCGGCAGCACAGGCACCCTGGGGCTCACGCTGACCCACAGCAAATGGCTCAGCAAAATAGAAATTTCACCTGTCACCACTGCTGAAACCCCCCGTGGGAGGTTGGCTGTCAGGTTCCTGGAGAGCTCCTTTACAGTGGGGAGAGGCCAAAATGGCCCCAGGAGCATGCAAGGTGCAGGAGGGGTGGTCCTCGCCCAGGGGTCTGCTGCTGGGAACCCGAGGGCACCCGCTTAATGTGTGTGACAGGGACAACTTTTGTGCCCTTCCATGAATTTAGCTAAAACCTTTCAATTAAGAGGGGAAGGCAAATGGAATTTAAAAAAAACCAACCTACAATAATAGTGCTTGGCACCCTTCCCCATTCAAAAATATCACATATATATATGTGTATATATATAAAAATATGCGTATATATGTATATACACATCACGACACATACCTCCTTGCAACTGCAAAACAAGGCAAAAATCACAGAATCACAGAATCTTAGTGGTTGGAAGGGACCTCTGAAATCATCGAGTCCAACCACATAAAAAAAACAAACACACAAACCACCACAAAAACAAACAAACAAACAAAAACCCCAAAACAAACAAAAACACACCCACAACCCAAAACAAAACAAAAAACCCACAAAACACAGAAAAACCACACAAAAAAAATACCCACCACCTAAAGCCCACACCCACAACCCCACACACAACACCCCAGCACAAACCAATGATCTTGGCCACTAGAGCATGCCCTGAAGAGCC
>JAOQGH010000005.1:12585457-12623168 GCA_025769975.1 Gallinago jamesoni | reverse complement strand
CAGTGCCTCACCACCCTCACTGTAAAGAATTTCTTCCTAATATCTAATCTAAATCTCCCCTCTTCCAATTTAAAACTGTTCCCCTTTGTCCTGTCACTGCACTCCCTGACAAAGAGTCCCTCCCCAGCTCTCCTGTAGCTCCCTTCAGATTTTGGAAGGCTGCTACGAGGTCTCCCCGGAGCCTTCTCTTCTCCAGGCTGAACAACCTCAGCTCTACCCAGCCTGTCCTCATAGGGGAGGTGCTGGGTGAGCGGTGTGTTATGTCTCTAGGTGTCATTTGCTGTCATTTGCATCAGCAGAAAATGATGCCTGAGGTTGTAAAGAGGCGTTTTGGAGTGGGCAACCCCCCCGGCAGAGCAGTGGGTACAAAAGCAGCCAGTTTATTGCCTGAGCTGGAATTAAATGAATTATCTGTTAGAACGTGGAGGTGGTGGAGATGTATCTGGGATGTATTTGAGAACACCCTGACTACACTAGGTCAGCTTTTTTCCCCCCACGGGGTTACAGTGGGGTGTGATGAGGTTCATTTGCCTGATGCCCTTGGATTCTCTCTGGGTTACTGGGCAGATACTGGAGGCGCAGCCACTCATCACCGTTCCACCCGTCCTTACTCCAGTTGCCCCCCCCTTTTCTCAGGGAATTCCGTGGCACTTTGGGAGGGGGAATAAGAGAGGAACAGCCAGTGCTGACTGGTGCCGTTGAGAAGGGCTGGGCTGAGCCCCTTCCGAGCAACGAGCCCGGAACATTTTGTCATCCTGCTGATACACCGTGTGGGTTATTGTTGTGAGGGGCTGCCGAGCGCTCGGCGTACACAGACCACGGGGCTGCGATGGTGTAGATAGGAGGCCCGAAGCAGCAGGAGGCAACAGGGAATTATTCCTTGCCTTATCTCCCCCGTTCAGCACACGCCATCGTTTCTGCCCTTCCCCGATCCAGCAGGTCCCAGAAGGACACATCTGCCGGTGCTGCTCTCCTGATAAGGGAAAGCTCCATCACTGACATTTGTCCTTTCTTTCTTTACATACTGTGCATAGCCGTAACTGTTATTCTGCACTTCTTACATCTAAGGAGATTTGGAATAAAGCACATTCAACTAATTCTAATTAAAAGGCATAGAGTGGCTGCTGGTGTCACAGCGTTCCCAGTGGAGACCGGACCTGGAGACCTGATGTTGGCACATCACAGTGTAATGTGCAAGTTGATGCTGGATTCCACGCTATTTGGTGGGAAGCAATATGATGATTACCCCAGAAAACAAAACTGCAGGAAAAGGTGTGGTGCACATTTCCCTCCCTGTCTCCCCCTTCCCCTTATTCTAACAGCAGACATGAGATTTAGCATAGGCAGTTTGAGATGCTCCCCACGGAGCAGCCCATCCCCAAGGGCACCGTTCTCCCTGCCCAACCTGCAGCACCCACCCAACCTGAGCTATGGCCTCTGCTTTCCTCCTGCAGCCATATTATGCTGGAAACAAAAAGCAGGGCATTTTAAGGTACTGTAACCCCTTCCCCTACCATCACCACTGACTCAAACCTCAAAACCAAAATAACAAGTTACAAAACAGAAGGTCAAATCATTATAGTTATAGACATAGAGAATCCTTGTCCTATGCACATATGTGCCTGGGAATATTTACCTACTTACCCATACATTTACTTGCCTAAGGCCATCAAATTACCCCCTGCCACAGGGGATCTGCTGTGTCCCACAGGGGGGACACTCCCAGGTAGTGCAAAGTGTGACTGTACCCAGTGGAGAGGTCTGTCTTGCCCTGGTCAGGGTCTACATTTCAAAGAGTCTCTGTTTCACATCCAGGTACACAATATCTACGGGGGGGGGGGGAATAAATAAATAAAGGGGTGGGGTAGTTAGTTTAGTTACTTAGAAGAGGCCCAGCTAAAAAGTAAAATTACTATAACAGAAAATTGGTTCTGTTTTACCTCAAACCAGGACAGCCTGTGATAGCTCCCCAGCTGGAAAAGAGAGAGAGTGGCAAAGAATTTTCCATCAGCTCATTTAATGGCCAACCTCTGATTCACAAATGTGGCTCTTCCTGGGCTGAGGTCCTCGTTAGCAAACGTACGTATCGAAGTCAGCATCTGCAGCACCCAGCAACGTACCTCAGCTCTTGTCCTTCCTTTATAAAAGGAGCCCAGGGTGAAAAGGGGACAGTGTTATGGAAAGGGAGATGTCCAGGTCTCGTTTCAGCAGGAGCTGATGGCTGGGAAACGCACACCATGTAACAGCGGGATATTTTCGCCGTTTTGTTGGAAATAGACTGAAAGCAACTTCTAGACATCCAATCAGGAAAGGAAAAGCTCTGGACAAATAAGATGTGCCTATTTACTCTATTCATAGATAAGAAAAAGCCCGTATTCAATCACTTTTAGAAAACATGGCAAAAGACCCTACGTCTTTTTCTGTCTCAGCGTGTGTATTCAAGTAAAGGCAACACTAAACCTCATTTTATTCACAGGTTTTGGGGAAGACCGGTGTTTTGATCTCTACCTCTAAAATCATTGTTCCCCCAGTATTTCTTTCCCTGTACCCTCCCCTCTGGTCCCACTGCAAGAGGTGGGAGAATTCCCACTACTTCCATGGGGAGAGGGATCAGGCTCCTCGGGAATTGCAGACCTTGTCTCTTTTCTGCATTTCGGGCTCGTGTGTTTAAGAATTGGCTTATTGTCTACCCTGCTAATGTTTTCAATTATGTGAAGCCCGTTTCAATATCTCTATCTGATTGGGAGGCAGCAGGAGTTGGCTTTTTGTGTTCTCTGACCTAGAGCTGACTCCATTTGCTGCCTATCTGACTAACTAGTGAAGCAGAAAATGCACACAATACAGCACAATTAATGACAGAGGCTGAAAAACACACCAGATCCCAGCGGAGAGGAAGAAATTAGGCTCTTGCACAGTGAAGGAGTTTGTTGATGATGTTTTTCTATTTATAACATTATGAAGGGTGGGAGGGGTGAGCTAGGCTTAGCGGAAAATCTTGACTATTTAAATTTTTTCTAAAATTAGCTTAATTTTTTTTTTAATTGACAACTATAATATTAAAATTCACACCAGCTGTGTGGCCCTGCGGAGTGCCAAGAGAGGGAGAGGGTTTCTCTGGCCTGTAACAATCTGTCTCTCTTGGCAAATACGGCAAAGTGTTTAAATCTGCATAAAAAGAAAGATACTCTTTAAAAATAATTGTCAGGTGATGTAATTTGCTCCTCTACTATACTGATATGCTGCCATTAAACAGAATTTTACAGCAAATATATATGTGAAATACATCATAGTTTGACCCTTTACTATTATTTGTCCATCCAAACTAAACCAGAATTACAAAATCAGATCTACTTCCATCCCAAACACCGTGTCGGCTTTGCCCTCTTGGCGTCAGCCAACTCTTTATCGTTATATACCCTAAAAAAAATGGCAAACCCGGAGCTGCTTTAGCTCTGCCGAGTTGCACATGTGCAGCCAACCCTTGGCCAGATCCAAGACGAGATGTGGGCAACCCCTACCACCCATCAGCTCTGCTTTGGCTGTGACTCCGGCTGTGAGCACCTCGGTTTGTAGGAAAACACCAACACTGTGTTAGAATCATAGAATCATCTGGGCTGGAAGGGACCTTCAAAGGTCATCCAGTCCAACGCCCCCGCCATGAGCAGGGACACCCCCAACTAGACCAGGTTGCCCAGGACCTTCTTCAAGCGTCACCTTGAATGTCTCCAGGTGTTAGCAATCACTGATTTCACTAAGTTCACTGATGGGATGGGCTTTTTTAACCACCTGGTCTTTAGCTCTTGCGCACAAGATGCCTTTGGATACTGTGAAAGAACCAGTACGAGCAGCACAAGCATGTTAATGTGATGATGATAGAGTGAACAGGACCCGAAGTATCAAACACCCAATGTGTAAGAAGGGGAAGGAGCGAGGAAGAGGAGATAATTTTATGTCCCCACCCTGGAAAGCTGCCCTGCGCACTGTACTCTCCCACAGTGAGGGTTTCCTCAGCAGGGCTGGTCCCATGCTCTGTTGTCCTACCCCAGCACCTGTGGTACCTTACCTTAGCGCACAACGTTCTAGAGGTGATGCAGCTGACACAGGGTACTGTGAGTTCCAACAGCATCTCATCTCTGCTCCTCCATCTCATCTCAACAGCTCCAGCATAGCAGCAGGACTGAGGAAGTTGAAATCCTCTCTGCAGTGTCTTCTTCCTAGAATCACAGAA
The DNA here is from genome assembly GCA_025769975.1 of Gallinago jamesoni. NCBI lineage: Eukaryota > Metazoa > Chordata > Aves > Charadriiformes > Scolopacidae > Gallinago > Gallinago jamesoni. The sequence continues at coordinate 12,618,940 of JAOQGH010000005.1, read as the reverse complement.
CGGTTTGGGTTGGAAGGAACCTTAAAGATCATCCAGTTCCAACCCCTGCCCTGGGCAGGGACACCTCCCACCAGACCAGGTTGCTCCAAGCCCCATCCAGCCCGGTCCTGAACCCCTCCAGGGATGGGGCAGCCATAGCTTCTCTGGGAAACCTGGGTCAGGGTCTCACCACCCTCACAGCAAAGAATTTCTTCCCCAGATCTTATCTCAATCTACCCTCTTTCAGTTTGAAGCCAGTACCCCTCATCCTACACCACGTCTAAGTTATATAGAGCCAAGTTCCCCCACAGAATTAGGATTATTAAATATTAGCTGTGCTGCTTCCTGAGCAAACACACCAACACACTGCTGTTGGCTTTCACAAGGGATGGCAGACAAAGTCCAGTACGCTTTTCTCTCCGAAGGCGGGTAAAGTAAGCCACAGCACCTCCACAGAAGTTGTTGGCCAGTGCAAAATGAAGCACGCAGGAGACCAAAGGCATGAGAGTCGAACTGTTCCCTACAGCCTTAATTCAGCATCTTTAAGCAGATCCAAAATTCAGCCTTCCAACCAACACTCTTCACGTCGCACATGGAAAGGGTAAGACTCCAGGAGAGAATAAGTAGCAACATTTTAATTTATTTTCACTGTGTGGCCACAAGCTTCATTCATTGCACAGAGGTAGATGCTACTCTGAACATACAAGCATTTGTTTCCCCACAGGCCATTTTTCATGGCCAATAGAACAATGAGGTTTTTCAAGCACTAACAGTTATATCTGTACAATTCAGCACAACACGGCAGCACTATTCCCACCTTACCCTTAAAGGACCCTGCTTAATTGTAAAGTCAGCTCAAAACACACAGGATGTCTTTTTTTTTCCAATAGAATGTAATATTCTTCAGCAACTGGTACGTTCAAAATCCAAACCCTGATGGCTTTAATTCCAGATTGTACTACTGAAAAATCAGGTCTCAGGGTTGTAAAATAGTTGTGAAATATTGCCATAGCTCTGCATGTGTTCTTTAATTAATAGTTTTTGAAAAATAAATATTCTTCACAGCTTGACAACATTTATTTTAATGCAAATATCTTTTGTTTATCGTCTCTGGGGAACAGAGAGTGTAAGCACTCAACACCCTGCCAGGGCAGGGATGGGCAGGAATGTGTCATTTGTCCCCTTTGAACTTTGCAGTGTTTACCTATTTTAACACTGAATTTCTAATTTTCTCCTCCTTACAAGAGCCATAGAAGTTTGGAGGATTGGGGGGTTTTGTTTGTTTGCTTTTAATGCTAATTTAGTAATTAATTATTTTTTTTAGCACAAAAAATTGAAAATATTTCAGAAATGCCAGTTCCCCTACGAGACCACTCCTGTTTTTCTGCACTTCCCAGCTGTTTATTAGGGAGACTTCTCACTGCATCCAAGTGGCAATACAGGGCCTCGAGAGAGCTTGCAAATGGATTCCAAATTGATGCTTAAGAGCTTTTTTTTTTTCCTAAATGGGAGAGGCTAATGAGTTTTAATTCTTTGGAAGGTCAGCTACTTCAATAAAAAGGGTTTTTTCTATTACTAGCAAGTCATCTGTTTTAGAGACTGGTTTACTTACGTATGTCCTGACCAAAAAGCATTTGATTAAGGCTGTGTTTTGATATTTAATAAATCATAAGGAGTACTGCTGAAGCAGCTTTTACTTTGTAAGCTTTCAAAAGGAAGGATAGGTAGAATGCAATAAATACAGTAGCTGAAGGCCAAAATTTGAGCATTCCTGACAGCACCCTGGTATATAAGAAATTTTCATGTGCTCAGAACACTAAAAAACCCCATGGAGTGGCTTAGGAATTACACGAAGAACCCCAGGTAGGTCTTGCTCCCACACTAAAGCTAATAATAACATTTCAGATTTCAATACACACCTCGGGCTCTTTACCTGAGCGTTACCAGGTCTGCCCGTGGTCTGGGTTTGCAGATCTCACATGAATACCTTGCTCAGTCGATGTCCTGCTGCAAATTATTCCGATGAACATCACTAGGTAAGGGACCACCAGAGAAGGCAACCCCCTTTGGGCAACCTTGCCTCCTGCCACTTCCTTTAGGAGGGAACCTGAAATGTCAAGTAAATGAGAAGAAAGGAAAAACCTGCTGTCCTCCAGCCTGGTGGACCGGACAGCCTTCAGCTGCTGATGGAGCTCAGGAGAGCCCCAAAGGGCACTGTGAGGGGAGGCTGAAGCCCTTGATAATGTGGCATCAGGAGCACAAAAAAATAGGATAGACTTGAGGGAAGGATGATAACCTGTGCTGGAGCCCATGAACCCCAGGGCTGCCCCCCACCAGAACTCCCTCTTGACAAACGTGGTCCACACAAAGAACCAAAGCGTTGGTGCTCCCTCCTGGGCACACCACAGTCACTGCCAGCAAGAGAGGGATGAGACAAGAAGCTTTGCTTTCTAGTTCCCATGTCCCCAAAGGGACAGCAATAGGTAGAGTGGATGGAAAAGCTGGTAGAGATTGCCCATGGAGGGATGATGAGACACTTCTCCCACCATATGACTGCTGGGCTCAGCGTCTCACAGCCGTGGTGTTTCCTGGTGAAGACCCTCCACACGGGGACAAGGGGGTCTGCTGGGTGCCATCCCCTTCCTTGCATAACAGAGGGGCTGCGGGTGAGAAAACCAAAACTGGAAGCCTCAGGAGGGAGATTTATTGCTCGGTTAATAACATCCTTCCCTTCCCAGTGACCCCAGTGAAGAAAGGAAGGGCTGAGTGGCTTTATCTTTATTCAGCGCCGTGGTCCTTCTGGGACACTTGAACGCGATTGCATCATTTTCGGTGTCAGACTTGATAAGACGCTGATTGTGTTTCCGCGATTTTCGGCGGCGGAGGACTCCCCCGGCAGCAGGGATGGTTAATGGGAACTGGCTGGCTCTCCCCGCGCCTTCCTGCTGCAGCACATTAACACAACAAATTAACATTGTAATTGCCCTTTAACTATTTATCGCTGTGGAAAAGGGGGAGGAAAAAAAAATTTGAAAAAAAATTTAAAAAAAAAGGGAAAAAAAAAGAAGATCACGTGCAACGACCCAAGAGATATCTCAGGAAGGCAGGTCTCTGTCTGCACCTCCCTTTATTTCTATTTATAGCCAGCCATTAAGTTATGCAAATAAACAGCCAACTGCAGGGTACGGCAAATCCCTTGCTCAGGCACGGAAAAAGCACTGATTTAAATCTATTCAGCTTACCCGGCTCACAGGAGCAGTGTGACTGCCACCGACACCACGGGGATCCAGCAGCAGCTTCCACTTGGATCCATTCACACCACAGAGCCACTGCAAGAGTATGTATATTTGGCATATGTCTATGTGTGTATATATATATATGTAAATCGAGCACATGATAAATAAAACAAGGAAATTCAAAATAAATACCCGGTTTCAGTGAGTCAGACTTGATAATCAATTATTTTGGCAAAGGGCAATTCACTGCAGATCATAAACTGATTCATCTGGCAGAAAACAGCCCTTTTATCCAAATAGCGGCGTGATGCGTCTGCCACTGATTTCTCCGGAGCAATTGCATGAAGAATAGTGTTTATTGCAACTCTCCTTCCCCTGCCATGGGTCGTTATGCCATTTTCACATATATGCAGCAGTTTCTAAAGGGGCTTGCATCAGGTTCTGGCATAACTTATATATTTAATCAGATTATCCAATTAAATAATACAACCTTAAAGGAAGTCTGCTATTCCCTCAAGCAGTTCTAGGAAAGCTTTCATTGCTTGTTCTTGTACTTAAAATGTACTAGCAGCACTGTCTTCCCCAGCTATTTTTAGGTATCCAGACATTTGTAAAGCCCCCATCACTAATTTCTAGATGCCAATACCTTGTTTTCCTCATCAAATTACAGCAGCCAGAAATGTCACATTAAAGTCACAGAGCACACAAAAATAACTTGATCTTTTCTGACTGTGAGCAAGCCCAGGGTGAAAGAGCGATTGCTGATCACAGGGGTTTTGTGAAGAAAGGAGGGGAATCCCACCAGGGTGAGGTGACTGCTGTCCCCCGGTGGGGCTGAGGCTGGTGATGACCTGTGTGCTTCAGAAGGTGCCAGCACGTACCTGGTGGAGCAGAAACCACGAAACCTGAGCAACCTCTGGGATTCCCTAGGACTTCCCCCGCAGCCATCCTGATGAGACGACGTGTGATGGATTCAGTTGTTGAGGTGACTCATCGCTGGTCACCCCATCCTGGCCATGGGACCACACGAGAGAGCCAACGGGGCAGGAGCCAGAGCTGGGTGATCCTTCCCTGGGACAGGACCTCCAGGTTGGAGTCTTTCTGCAGCCTTCGGAGCAAGGATATAGAGGCAGGGAAAGGTCTTTTATCAACCCTGAGCAGGAAGTGCCGGAGTTTGCAAATCTTTCCTGGAGGATTTCACATGTGGAAGGTCACCGCAGAGCTCTGGTCATTTTACCCCTCAGTCCCCACCTCGGAAAGACATGTTGCCTTACTATCGATTTACAGTTTAATCCAACGTCTCCAAACCATTTATTTTAGCAGTGATTAGGTAGGTCAGAAAACCCTACGGGGAGAAAGGCTGGAGGTGTCAGAGCACAGCAGTCTCCAGAGCGGTGGGGGACAAACCGCAGTGGTTCAGCACCGTGATGAAGTGAACACAAACCCCCAGTGTTATAACACGGTGTTTTCCCAAAGGCAAAATCCAGGGAAAAGTGACAAATTCAATCTAGACTGAGCACAGCGAGCAGGCTGGTTTACCAGGCTACGCTGACTACCCCAGCACCCAGCTCCCCCCAAAAACCAGCCGTAAGGTCCACGGACAAACAAGGTCCAGGGAAGCCCGTGCGGCAGCTCCTCTGCGATGCCCCAACAGGACTGCGATGCCCCTCGAAACTCTGATGGAGAGTGCTCGGTGCTCAGGGGTTTCTGCCCATCTGTTTCTCACCCAGTGCCCAGGCTTGGGCAGATTTGGTGGTGATGCTCAGAGCCCCAAAACACGCTCCATGCTCGGGCACCAGTGCTACCACCACCACATGAAAAAAAGTCGCTTGCCTGTGTATGCCACTTCTGAGTGAACCAAATGATTCCCTGGACACTTTTCTCCATCCCTGACGCTACAAGGCAATAAAAAAAAAATTAACTTGGTGAACTAAAATACCTGCCCTATTTCTTTTCTCCTCCCTTCCACCACACAGCCCAGTAAAGCAGGTGAGAGCCGTTCACCCCTGCGTCAGCTCTTGGACATTCCCCGACTTCCCAACCCTCCCTTTTCCTCCGGAGGGAAATTGGGTGGAAAGGGGGACGTTTTGCAGCCATTAAAGATTCATTCTATTTTTAAACCAGACGCACTGCCATTTCGCCAGCTCCCCGGTGAGAAGGGGACGGGCAGCCCGGGGAAGGGAGCGCGGGGGCCGGCAGGGATGCAGGAGGCGGCTCAAGGCAGGAATTGCGGCAGCGGCGGAGATGCTGCCGGCACAGGGAGGGGTCGGCTGCTCGCCAGCCCCCTCCGTGCTCTGGAAAAAACAGCAAAGCTAATAACCTCAATTACAGCCCAGCCTCTCCAGGGGCAGCTGATGATGCCTTTGTTTATCCGAATCCCAAGGTGAAAGCAAAGATTGTGTTCTGTCCGCGGGGGCTTACGTTGTACAGACACCCGAGAAATAAGCAGTCCACGTAAGGGACAGAAAGGGCAGCTCTGCTTTCTTCCAAAATTCACCTTACATGCTGACAGCTTTAGTTCTGGCTCATTTGGGCTCCCAAATATTTTAATTTGGCAGCCAAAAGACAAGAAGTCACCTGGAAGGTGGCTATTGATGTTTCAGCCTTGGCTGAAATGGGGATGGGGGTTCACCCCGTCCCACTGTGGGTGTACACACAGGTGTTCCACCCTGGCACCCATCACAAAAATGGGTCTTACGGTTTTTTAAAGAATCTTGGAGCTGTTCCGTAACAGTATGCGGGGACTAGTTACCAAAATATTTCTTTCATGAATCTATTAGTTAGACAGGGATGCCTAGAAGGAATCAGCAGAAAGAAAACAGCCTTGCCTGTTGAGATACAGCTCTGTCAAGCCATATCTTAAAGAAAATCTGAGTCTTAAGCAACATTATTGGACTTCTTGCAATTTTCCTCCTTGGTTACAAATCTAATCAACATTCCGGAAATCTGGAAGGATCAGGTAGAAAAGCAAAACCTTCAACATCAGACACTGGACCAAAAATGGAGTACGCAGCATCTGTGTTGTAGAGATGAGGTCTGCCTGTATCACCATGAAAAAAAAATAACTACAATCGATTTCATAGAATATGACTGTTGTTATAAAAGCCTTTGTCGTATTTAAGCACTGTTCCTGCTGATAAAATGAGCAATGCCTTGGTTTACGCATGGTTTCCCTCCGTGTGTCACTGGACACGGAGCCCCGCAGGCTCAGCGATTCAGTTGGGTCTGCCAGATGGTCCACAAGGATGGTCCCACATCCCAGCTTTAATGCCATTTGCCATGCTGCAACTTCGTTTTCTTTTCATATGCAAAGCCATATAGAGTAAGGCTTCTCCAGAGCAGCAGACTGTGATGTTCTTCAGTTGCAGGTTCCCTTCGGTCTGTCGGCACACCCAGACCTGCCACCTGAAGGTGCTTGCAGTAAGATGCCTTCAGGATGCAGCTGTATAGATTTTAATGTGGGTGAAGTTACACGATGGAAGTTAAATTTTCTCAATTCTCTTAGGAAGCAGAGGCAATCAGCCAGCCCTCACGGCCACCTCACGAGCCAAGTCTGTGCCCTGTATACACACACACACACAGAAGAAACACAAATCTTGTCTGCCGTGACATAAATCTGAAAAGACATCTGATAATTCCCAGTTCCCACTCACAAACTGTTTCTTCCTATTACAAGTCAGTAAAACAGTCCAGTGCCACCCATTCTTTCCCAGCCCAAAATTGGATGGGTTATGGACAGTGTGTTACCAGGGTGTATTAGATCAGATTTACTCAGATTGACTAAAACCCACCCCTCCAGACAGCAAACAAGCACAGTGAGGTTACGCTGTCAAAATGTTTTGCCTATGAAAAACCAGAACCCAACAAGCAATTTTACAGCTCAGGTTGGATACTCCTGCCTCAGGCAAAGAGTCAAATCTTTCCTGGGCTAAGAGAGCCTTGCAATTTAACCTCTGCCTGATCTCACACATGACCAGCTCTTAAAAAATTACAGCAGAAAAGTTGTGAAAAAAGGAGGAGGGAGTCATTGTGCCTTTGACCCTTCTCGCTCACCGTAAATAACAAGCCATGAAAAGGTGGAGGCTGGGGTCTGGCACAGCTGGGTTAAACCTCATCCTGGCCACATGCTGCTTTTCATTAGCCACATTGGAAAATTCATAGGAACCAGTCGTACAGGACTGCAAAACAAAGCAGATGCCACTGCCTTGTCCTCACTACGGAGCTGAGCATCACCCGACCCCAGGTCTCCAGCCACAAGGCACCAGTGCTCTTGGGGTACTGGTACCTACCGGTACTTGAGTCTTTCCAGCCCAACACCACAGGCTGCATCTTCTGACTTCAGAACATTTTTTCTCCTTTAAAGCCAGTAGAAGTTGAACAGAAGTAGAGCTGGAGGTTTACCTTGCATGTATTACCTGATTTTTTAGTAAAATCATAGAAACATCAAACTTATGCTTAGGTTCATTAGCCAAACTCTTCCTAGACACTCTTTCTACTCCCAGAACTCCAAATCCTCTTCTGCCCCCACACTCCTGCCAAAGCATTTGCTATTCCTGCCACATTTGGCACAGTAATGACAACTGTGACATTAATGTCCCAGGCAAAGGCAGCCAGAGCAGCAGAGGAAATGGCAGTGGTGATAGAAAAACTGAAAGAAAAGCTGGGTTTTGTTTGTGCGGTTTTTTTAACTAAATAATTCAAGGAACAGCAAGGCCAATAGTGGAAATGATGCCACACCACCCAACGCTGTGGTGCAAACGCTGGTGTTACTGGTGCCAGAGAGAGACGTGACCTTAGTGTTTGAAGACTGAGTGGGTAACTAAGTGCCCCATAACTCCAAATTTAAGTAGCTCTGTGCTTAAAAATAAGGCTTAGCTAAATATCAACATCCCAGCTTAATGAGCATAATAAATTGTGCTTCAATTTGTAAGCTTAGGGAAATTACAGACAGTAAAAGATGCTCCTTACCCCCACCCACCCCCCCCCCAGTAAGATGGGAAGGGAAGGAAAGCAGAGGGAACAGTGTGGATACTGTTGATGCTTTTGGGAGATCTATGGGTTTGAGGTTGATCAGTGTCCTTTCTGTGTCAGGAGAAGATAAGCCAGGAGCAGAACGCTGCAGGCAGCCGATAACAACAATTCCCAGATCAAGGCTCGTGGGGGCTGAGGATGCAGAGCAGGAAAGATTTCCCGGAGAAAATGACTTGTGATGCTGAATGGTTCTGAAGTTTGTGAAAAGTGCCTTGAGCCTACTAAATAAAACCACGTCACTGAAATAATCTTCTCATTCCTACAGAAAACAGCTTTATTTTAAACTGAAAGCAGCATCTCCCAAATTCAAGCCTAGATACATTTCAAGTGTAATTAAATTTGCCAGATAACTGCTCCTCAGCCCTACAACCCTAACTACTTAAAAACACACAAGTTTATTCTTGAAAAACTTCATAAATCTTGCACTGACTCCCTATACATTACTCCCTATACATTCCTCTCCATCAATAAAGGGACACAAATTTCATTAAAACAACAACAAAACCCAAAGCAGTCACACGTGAACTGTCTGGAGGTTTACATGGGAGCGTAGGTGACTGTAAGGACCGATAGGTATTCAGGGTTTTTTAGCCTTTTATAAAAACAACAACAAAAAAGCTTCAGTGTGAAGTTTAGAAGTAAAATCAAGCAGTTCATTTGCAGACCCACATCACCGTACAGGGCTGCAGAGAACACGCTGGTGATTTCCAGATGACTGTGAAGGTCTCTATCACTTTTTGGGTTTTTTTTCCAAGGATGCTGTACATGTTATTGCATTTTATCACAGTCCAGAAAGTTGAACCAAAGCTGGTGTCCCTTTATATACACACACACACTCCTGCAAAATATCTTATCTTCACTCACCAAAATACACCAGAGGAATATTGTTATCCTTTTCTATACATGGTATCAGAGGTGCTGAGAAGGTCAGTGATGTGTTCAAGGTTGTAATGATGTTTATAATAAGACAAACCAAAGTCCAACCCTTGCAACCCGTCCTCCTCCTGCACTCAGCACATGGCTCTCCTCCCCATGCCCTCCCATGTCCTCCTCTCCTCCCACGTCCTCCTGGGCTCTGAGCTGTGTCGGGTTTGGGTTCTTCCCCTTCTTTGACCTGCTATTTATGAGTTTTTCCAAGGAAAGAAAGCAACAATTCAGATCATCAGAGCAAAGGCACCAGCTCAGCAGCGCGGACTGGGGAGAGACAGGTGACCCGGGAAGGGCTCTGATCAACCCCAGGAACATAACTGCTCTCCTGCATCCAACAAGCTCATCTGCTCTTCACCACCCACAAAAGGATGAAGAAGGAGCCCTTGCAGCTCCTTGCTCACACAAAATACTACAAACTCTCAGCTGTTAAGGAAAAGAGACAGGCCTTTCCAAGCCTCAGGCAGGACCAGTCTCCCCCAGGCAGCTGGGCAGGTGAGGGGCTCGGTGCTTCAGACAGACCATCCAGCTCATTTCTGTCTAATAACCCTATAATTTAGATATCAAGCCCAGGCCAATGAGGGCTCAGCAGCCACAATCACTGCATTTTTAGCCATCCAACCTAGCACAGAAACCCTTCCATAATCCCCTTTCCCTAGCACATTATCCTTAATCACAGGCATAATAGAGCTTCAATTTGAGCCCTCAGCTGCATTTTCTTCCTTATTATTCACAGGGCTGTATTTTCATCAGCAATAAACAATTTTCCCCCATTCCATTTTGCATTGATCTGCCTCAAAGTTCAAAGAGAGTCTTTTAAGGTTTTTATAGCTCTGCGTGGAAGCTCCTGGCCAGTAATGAAGATAGAAACTCAGGGCTTTTACCCAGAAAATAGAATTGCACAAAGCAACTGCCAGGAAAGCACCCGCTTTCTTTGTTCTCCTTCAGATAACATCCCCGGAAATTTGACAATTATTTGCAGCCATTTGCCAGCACCTTTTTTTCATCCAAAAGCCCAAATCCCACCATCCAGGGTGGCTCCAGCATGTGCACTGGCTGCTCAGAATGTCCCACTCCCAGAGCAACGCGTCCACCTAAAGGCTTTGTCTCCTTCCTCTGGTACCTTCTCCAGCACTTTCTGAACAAGCAACCTCTTTAAGCGGTATCAGGAGTCTCGACTGTTTAAAAAAAAAGCTGCCAAAACATGAAATTAATCCAGGCTGTGTAAATACACAGTTTCCCCTTAATTGACTCTTTAAATGCACCTGTGTCAATGCAGACACCCCAGTGATGTATCAGCTTGCAAGACTGAAAGGTCTGTTCCCCCCTAGAGGCATCTGGGCTAACACTTCATAAATTACAGTCATGTTTTCCTTTTCTGTTAATATTTTCATTCCAAAGGTCATTTACCACACAGACACACTCACAGAGCAGGGGAAGGTGATGGAAGCTGCTTGATTCCCAGACTTGGGAATCACAGTCTCTCCGTTAGTGATGCAAATCTACAACCTTACTACAAAGATATATCTGTCTAGGAGGACAGGTTGAGAGAGTTAGGGATGTTCAGCCTGGAGAAGAGAAGGCTCCAGGAAGACCTTAGAAGAGCTTCCAAAACCTAAAGGGGGCCTATAGGAGAGCTGGGGAAGGGCTCCTGATCAGGGAGTGGAGCAGCAGGACAAGAGGTAACGATTATAAACTGGAAGAGGGGAGATTTAGATCAGATTTTAGGAAGACATTCCTTCCTGTGAGGGTGATGAGACCCTGGCCCAGGTTGCTCCGAGAAGCTGTGGCTACTCCATCTCTGGAGGTGTTCAAGGCCAGGCTGGACAGGGCTTTGAGCAACCTGGTCTGGTGGGAGGTGTCCCTGCCCAGGGCAGGGGTTGGAATGAGATAATCTTTAAGGTCCCTTCCAACCCAAACCATTCTATGATTCCATATGTATTTGTCTACTGAAGATATTAGATTACCTTTTCTGAAGACAGGTGCTTGACTTGGGCACCTTCACCCTACGCTAAGGCAACCAACTTCCAGTCACCAGCCTTGGAGAAGGCACAGCTGCAGCCAGTCTTCCTCAGGAGGGTCACACAAGGTGATATCTCTTCTTCCCTGGGGAGCAGAAAAGACCAGGGCAGACAGCAGCTGTGGGTCAGCACCAAAAGTGGGACCCCAGAGGTGACCGGGGTACCCAGGGTGATCTATTGCCCTGGTGTGAACTGGGGCCTCTGCCAAGGGTTGCCCGAGCCCAGCAAACCAGACCCTGCCTGAGCAGCGTTGGGGTGAAGAGAACATGGTTTATAGACCCAGATTCAAAACCTTCCATGAACGGTTAATTCGCTCTCTGAAATATCTAAGGAACATAACATTTTCCCTTACTATTATCATATTAGCCTGAGAAGGTTTGTGAGCCCCATCCTAGAGGACATTAGAAGCTTAATATTAATTAAATAGCGGATTTAAGGTTATTTCTCATAATCACAGTTGTGATCTGAATTATTGCTTGATGATATTCCACTTTTGCCTGCTCGCCGCTTTTGATTGATTATTTGCATTTGCTGGTTTATAAGGGGCATGTATTGCTTCAAACAGAGGCATCTTTTTTTGATTCTAACTGCATTTCATTCTCTGGTCAGATGATGGATTGGACTTTCGAGCACACCATAAACACCAGCTCGCTCCTGCCAGCCTGATATGTATCTATATTCCATATTCACTCTTCAGTGTATCCTGTATTCAATCATCCTTATATTCATTTCTCCTCATATTATTATTATTAGCCTTGGGGAGCTTGTTTTATAGGCTATTTAGTTTGAATTAAGCATGTATGTCAGTCACTTCTTGTTTCTAAAAGAATACAGATGATAAATGGTATGATTTACACCCAGACTCAGCTTTGGACTAGTTTCCATCTTCACCTATATCTAAGCATTATTACTATTGGTAAAACAACTGCCAGATTCTTTGTCAAAACCTTCCCTGCATGCATTTTCACAGACTTTTTAGTGGATTCATTAGTCACAATTGGAAATTGATTTTTCTTTCTATCAACTTTCTTGTTTAATCAGATGGGTCTAGAGAGAAAAAGGTCTTTTGCCATTTTCCTCTCCCCATAAGGCTCACTGCTACTTCCCAAAAATAAACTCGAGGATTGATCAAGATATTGATTATATTTCAACTGTGTTTCATCTTCATTTTAAGCTGTTAATACGTTGAGACTTTTTGAAATTTTAATTTTTTTTTTTAATGGACACACCTGGTCATCTACAGAAACAAGAAAACGTGTAGACACTTACTTTGGATAACGAGATGAAATGAGGGTACTGTTAGTGTAAATTGATACGCACAGAGAGTCAAAAGACCACGTGTGTGTGTTATAATGAAACATTCAGACGTTCCCCCAACGCTCCTCCTGATGCAGCTCCGTTAGATTTTAATGCTTTATCCCCTTCCCACGAGTTTCGTAGCGAGTTTTGTGCCTCAGGAGACAGGATGCTCAAACTGTTCCCCCCCAGCCCCGTGCTTTCGCCGCCCACAAATGACTCAGGGAAGGGTCTCCGGGGATTTCTTGAGTAGCTGCCACCCTTTGGGAGGGAGGGGAGCGGGGGGGGAGGAGCAGGCTGCTGCCTGTGGCTCCGTGTCCCCGGGGAGCAGGAGTGAGTCACCAAACCCTGCTTTGGCTCAAAGCCCCCAGATCCCTCCGATGCTACTGAGTGGTCACGTTGCAGATGGAGATCATGGGAATGTCCCTCCTCGGCTCTTTTCCTGGTTACCACCCAAACCCGACAACTTCTATTTACTATTATATTTATTCATAACAGATATTTACTATCTATTTATTCATATAAAGCTTCTCAGGGTGCTATCCACGGGGTTTCTTGCGTCTTTTTGCCTCTGGTTTCCAACTCATACTAAAATTACAACAACGCATTTACAACAGACCCACTTTCTGGAGGCATCTGCTGTAACGTGACAGCCCTGTGACTTCAGCAGCTCAAGCCGGTGCCATCGTGTCACATTCCATCGGGCAAAGCCTGACATTAGTCGGCCACAGATCTCCGGGAGCAGAAGCGAGCAGCCTAACGCGCAGAAGCGGATTATGAAACTATTTTGTCACATCTGCTCTGGAAGATTAAAAGCTGTCAAATGATTATCATCATGGAAATGGGTTCTTGAGCAAGGTGAAGATTGGAAACAGCTGGGACACCACCACCAGAGCCAAACACTGTTAAAACTGGCAGACTATCTACTTGCTTTATCATTTTAACATACGCTTCCAGCTACCTGACCAGAGATAAAGTCAGGAAAGCCTTAAATCATGTACAATTTTTCAGATAGAAGTTTTCTTCCTCATTTGGTATGGAGTAGACAGGATATTTGGGGAGAAAGAACAGACAAAGAAGTCCTATCCCTCCAAACCTGGCCGTAAAGCAAAGCATGTGTGAGCCAAAACATGAACAGAAGAGAAAAACATCAGCACCCAGAACCAGGGGCTGTGCCTGAAAATAGTACAAACAATTTAAATGACAATTCCTTCTCTCTCCCACTCTGTAAGCAGCGTACCTAAGCAAAAGGAATGCCCACGTGCTGGCAGAATGCCTTTAAATCAAAGGAATAAAAAAAAAGCAGGCAAGCAGCAGTCAGCAATGCACGCTGCGAGTCACCCGATGGAGCAGCGGGCATCCCTTCGTGACACGCCGTGATGCGACCCTTGGACCACGCCGGGGACTTAGTCAATGCCCCTGCAGCCAAATTCATCAAGTGGTGACTCAGAAATGGCTTTGAAAGCAGAGACATCCTTGCGGATAGGACTGCGGGAGGACGTGGCATAACACATTCTCTCCATTTAATCCAACACAAGCAGGCTGCGGGACTCAGCTTATTATGGTAGCTTTAAAAAAAGAAGAAAATCCTTTAGCCACCAGAGAAGCCATATTTGTCCCCGTGTACTGCGTCTGCATCCCGCTGTAGGTATTCACATGTGCTCATGCCCAAGACGGTGCGGGCAGAGCAGAAGGAACCATGTGCCCGGAGCAGGAGGATGCAAGTGAAGATGGATTCTGTTTCTGTCTCATTGCCCTGCCAGCCCCAGCAGAGACACTCTCCAAGAGTCCCGAGGCACCAGGTCACAGAGATCATGGGTTTCGGGACAGAGGGGAGGAAGAAGGTTGGGGGGGGGGAGAAGGTATTTTTATGCCTGACCTTTCTCAGAAGGTCGGGAGTTAGAGGTTTGCTTCTTTAAAGATCCAGGTCTTGAAGTCAGAAACAGCCTTACAGAAATGTTACAGCACCGAGAGCTCGTGGGGGAATGACACACCAAGTGTCACAGGCAGATCACTGTCCAGGATAAAAACCATTATTTGGGATAACATAGATTAAAGTCATGAACAGGCAGTGATGCACATAACTAGAATATTTCATTAGCTCTTACAGACGTATTTTTGGATTTGGTCATACCATTATCCACCCCACTACTGGAGACAGTGCCACCCATAGCCCCAGTGGCCACCACTGAAGCTCCTGTTTCAAGTAAGAAACTCCACATGTAAGGTCATCAGCAGACAGAAGACCCTAAGACTTTGGTGCAGCTCTTTCTGCTGAGCTGGAGAAGGGGAAGGTGTGTGTGGGAAGCTTGTTCAGAAACAGTACATCTACCCAGGACCTGCAGCCCACTCTCGTGAGCTTTATTTGAAGTACACAGATACATAAAACATCTCATGAATTCCTGGGGATTCACAGCGGGAGCTTCTAATAAGTGAGCACTCAGGAACATTATGAAAAAGTTAGGACTCTTAAATAAACAGTCATGCTGGGCACCTGATTTATGAATTTACTATTCAACAAAAATAAAAGCAGAGGCAGCTCACTCCCCCGGCCAGCCCCAGTGAAACCTCCCAGACGGGCTTATGACACCTAAGGAACACATGGCATTATGACACACGGCAGGAACAGCCTACCTGCTCAACGTCTCACAGAAGCTATTCAACACATACGTCTTAAATATTAGTCTGATCGATAACACTTCAATCAAGCTTAATATTTTGATCAGCAGGGAACAATCCACCACACTTGACATGAGAAGAGAAAAAGAAAGAGAGGAAGAGAGAGGAGGAAGAAGAGAGAGGAGGAAGAAGAGAGAGGAGGAAGAAGAGAGAGGAGGAAGAGAGACATCCTTCTGCTAAGGAGTAATCTGAAAGAAAACTTCACCAACAGAAGCCAGTTTCCCAATCCCTCTTGTATATTAACAACAATCTGGCTATCCCAACTTTTTGAAGCTTATTTACGTTTTTAACCTGCTACATGGCAGATGCAGAAGAAGGTACCCTCCTGGGCTGGAGACCCCAAAGTTTCCATAGTGGAGCAGGGCATAAAGCAAATCAGTTCAGCTTGGTTCTTCAGCACGCTCCGTGCTTCAGAGGGGGATAATAAAACTTAAAACCATCTACATCCTTGTGTGAATATCCACTGAGGGAAGCAGGAGATGGGTGAATGTTGTTACACATTCCAGTTGACCTGCTTAGCGTCCCACGTGGTTTGTAGAAGGTGTTTTCAGCAAATAGTATTAACTCACTTTGTTTCGTACAAGATACTGATTTCCAATATTTTTAACAAGTCCTTTGAAACAACCTGTGATGTGTGTATTTATTGCTTGACTAGGTCTGAGGTCTCAGGTGCAAAGCAGTGCCTGGGGCTACATGCTTCCCTCCACCACGAACTCCATTAAAGGGAAAAAACAGACCGATAGGCAGAAGGTTTTACTGTTACGAGAAAGAAAACCAGGACAGAGGAGCAGAATTTTCTCTCTTTTCCAATCACCACCTCCAAATGTTCACTTGCTGCCAATAGTTGAGCAGGAAAATATTGATTATAAGAAGATTTGCTTTCTCGAATGAGCCTTAAATTTGGCAGACCGAAAAGCCACGTTATTCTCTGCACTCCTGACTGAACTTGCCCATGTTGTTTTCTTTGAAATGAGCTCTCTCCCATGCAAAATCTGCCACACTGCCTTACTTATTATTGACCCGTCACAGTTTGGAAACAGAGCTTAAAATAAATGAGCCTGAATGCCATGGCTATAGAGTTATTAAATTGCCTGGCATTGAGGAAATTGCTTTTCATAAACATCCTGAGCTTCTATGTTGGTTTTTTTTTTTTCTTTAAGTGTTTAATACAGTGAGAGTCCAAGTTAATCTGAATCAGTCTGCAAACTGAATTGCTAATGACAAGGGAAGATGTATTATTGTTCAATATTGAAAAACTGAAGTTAGAAGACAGAGAAAAGGAAGGAATTTCACAATACACAAATCATACTCTTTCCACTCGCTGTCACTCTAGGCTCCAGCTGACCAGTGAAAGAAAACCCTTCCATCCTTCCAGCAGGTGAGAGCACACGGAGGGTGTTCTCTTCAGGTCTGCTCCATCCCAGATCCCGAGTCCCACTGCCAATACCCACACCCTTTGCCGTTCTCTGCATTCCTGCCAACACAGATGTTAACAGGTGAACAACAACAACGTCGAACGGTGATTTCCACATTACTGTACACAGCCTCAGAAGCCTACAGTACCTATTCTGTAGTAGTTAATTCCCTGCTTAATCTCTTCCCTTTGTAGCACTCGGGCATGCCCTGTTTTAGGTGCCCAGAGAGGGGTGTACAAGGGTGGGTGCTCCAGTCCATGTGTATTTTTTTTGGGAAAGCCAGATACACTGGCCAGATGAACAGCACACAGACAAAGTGATTCCTTGCACAGATTCATTTGGGACACCCACATGATGTCTCAGCAGCCCAGTTCCTCTCTGGGGTGGATCCCCTCTACCCTGCCGCTGTTATCACACAACATTCACCAAAGCCAAAAATGAAAAAACTCTTTGTGACCCTTTCTGTGTGAAACAGCTAAAGCTGCAGCAGGACAGGGAGACAATGGGATGCCCTGTCCTACCTGTGCATTTGGAAATCCCACTCATCAGTGCTGGGACCTGTTTCTTACTTGTGCCACCTAATCACGGTACCCTTCAAAACCATCCTGGACAGTCTCTGCTCACCTCAATCTCACCATCTAGGATTCCAGACAAGAAATGGGTTGGTGAATCTATTTCCTACTCATACATCCAACGCTCCTTAACAGCCTCACAGGTACCACAGATTTGAAGGGGCTCCAAAGCCTGACCACTTCCCCAGCCTGACATGGAGATGTGGGAGCAGAACCCCCCCTCTTCTGCACCTTACTCCCCAAACAGGGCTCAGAGGGAAGAGGGAACACGGTCACCCTTCTCATCCATAATAATCAACATGGTACCAGGGAGGGCTCCATGAAGATGCCTTCACATCAGGTCTGAAAGGGGCAATGAAATTTCCAGTCCTTATCCCATATCGAGGGTGTCCCAGCAGGACAAAGGGATGAAAACCAGCAGCTGAAAACACAAACAAAACCCAGAGTGACCCAGGTTCATTTAACCTGTGAGTTTGCACCTACACGATGCTAAAGCGAGGCCACCACCGCCTGCCATCTCTTTACGAGAGGCAAAACCTAAGTGAACCCCTTGTCAGTAATGAATTCCTGTTTGCAATGCCTCTAAATTGGAGAAAACGAGCGTTTCTTTTTCCTCTCGGAGAAGCAGCGCGGTACCCCAATGGGGGTTGCTACGCAACCACCTCCTGCACATGGCTGATAACACTCACGGCATTATTTCCCCGCCTGACTGCGCCGTCAGAACAAAGCCCGGCTAATGAAGCTTTCAAATGCTCTTGGTTCTGCCTTTGACGGTTCAACACGGGTTTTCCTTGCATGTATGTGACAGTTAAAGCAGCAACTCGACGTCCCCTCCAGCCAGGGACGTCTCTGGAGCTGGGTGGAGGAAACGCCCGATGGAGAGTGATGGACACGAGTGGAGCAGAGTGGCAAAACCGCCAAAAGATGCAACGGGGCTCCAAAATGGAAGGCAGCCATGCATGGAACAAGGCGGCGATGACGAGGCCCTACGGCACCCGGAGCCATGGGGATTACAGACCAAGCCAGGTGTCCTCCAGTGCCCACGTATCCATCAGACACAACAGCCTTAGCCCAGCGCAGCCACCACCTGCCCGCCCGCAGGCACGGGCACAGCGAGGATTAACCCCCCACCAGCACATGCAAACAGGGACAGGAAAAAGATGACTCTCCAGGCCCCATCCCTCAAAGCACTTACGGATTTTTATTTTGAAATGATCTATCAAGATAAATTTGCCTGTGATTTTCTCACACACACGTATGTGTTTCTCACACACCGCAGGTGTAAGCAAACCCCTTTTCTGCTAGATTAGTAGGTGCAGCAGGAACCACGTCGTTGGCAAAAAGCACCAGCTTCCCCCATGGACACCTTTGTGAGAGCAACCAGCTGATGCTGAAGCAGTCCCCTTTGGTTACTAGGAGAGTCTCTCCTTCCATCACTGCCAGGTCTGCCCTTCATGGATTCCATCACAGGGACAGCCCCATTTCTCAGAGAAGACACGTAGTTGTGCTCCTCATCTTCATGCCAACGGCCAGAGCTGGTTTCTTCTTCCATAGCAGCTCTACCCTCTACCAGTTCATTTCACAGAACAGCAGAACACAGAGAAATGGAGAGCACTGTCCCGCCAGTATTTTGTCTACTTAATGGGATGACCTTAAATAGATGTGCAGATGCCACTCAATCCCAGAGTGACAAGGCAGTGAGGATGGGCTGACAGCACACGCAGGGTGAGCTTCCCATGGTGCCCAGATGTACCCCAAGAGCTTAAAGAGGCACAAATTCCAGCAGCCAAATGCTTTCTCAACAGCACACAACAAGAGTTGTTTTCTTTAGGAAATTCCCATGAACTAAGTCAGGGCAGGAATCCAAAGATTGTTCTTTACCCTCTGCTATTTCAGCCCAATGGGGACAGGGAAGGTGCAGCCTGAGAAATGGTCCCATAAGGTGGGTGTCTGTCCAGAAATCTGGAGAAGAAATCTGTCCAGAAATTCTGGAGAAGAGAAGACTGAGGAGGGATCTGATCAACTCCTATAAATACTTACAGGGAGGGTGTCAGGAGGATGGGGCCAGTCTTTTCTCAGTGTTGCCCAGTGACAGGACAAGAGGGATTGGGCACAAACTGGAACATAAGAAGTTCCATCTAAACATGAGGAGGAACTTCTTCACTTTGAGGGTGGGAGAGCCCTGGCAGAGGCTGCCCAGAGAGGTGGTGGAGTCTCTGTCACTGGAGGCATTCAAAACCCACCTGGACACGTTCGTGTGCAACCTGCTCTGGGTGGACCTGCTCTGGCAGGGGGTTGGGCTAGATGATCTCCAGAGGTCCCTTAACCCTATAGCATTCTGTGATTCTGTGAAATCCAGGGCAAAACTGCAGCTACAGAAGTTATTTAAATTCCTTTCCTCCATGCACAACTGCTGACAGGTACCGATTACCTGGAAGAAGAGCTGGGGACAAGTTCCTCCCATAGCAGGGAGGTGGGAGGACTGGAAGCACATCCACTCTTGGACAGCAAAGCAGCAGAAAGAGCAGCAGCTGGGGAGCTGGAGAGGGCAACATCTGCCAGTCATAAGACAACCCAAGGGATGAAACTCGCTCTCAGAGATGTAGGTTCTGCAAACAGACAAGAGTGACAAGAGAGGGCAGCACCCAGGGGACCCAGCCCATCCCTGCTCCAGGTTTAGGTTCTAATAAACCAACCCACCTGGTTACTCACCTGCCGGGACTGTTCCTTGCTGGATGCAGCTGAAGAAAGCACAGCATAAGTGCCTTTTGTTGGAGACAAAATTACCCAACAAGAGACAATTATGTGGCATTATCATTAAAAGCAGTGTGTTTAAAAAAAAAAAAAAAAAAAAAAAAAGATTTAAGCCTGTGTATCCTGATGTCTACAAACCCCTTTCTCTGCCTCGGTACTAAATAGGTCTCATTTAGCCCATTTGTCCTGTCCCAGCCAGGCAAAGTGAAAGTAGGGTTGATCGATTTGTTAATTACAGTAATTTTGTCTTAAATACAGACAGCTGAGTGTTCATCAAGTCACAAATTCGCCTGTTACTGAGAGACCTCCCCCCTGCTAAATAATTAGGGATAATAAGTGGCTCATAATAAATGCAACCCACAACAACACGCTCCGAGAGCGCAGCGCAGAATCAGGAGGGCTATTAGGGAACCCCCAGGTCTATTTCTCCTTTTGAAGACAACAATGCAATACCTTTAATTGTCTCTCTCGAAACCCTGAGCCAGCTCTGCTGGTTTGTTTTAAGTGAAAGGCAATTATTCCACTTTCTGACTGCCTCTTGTGTCCAGAGAAGGCTTAACTACAGAGTCATCAGCACAGATAAGAGCACCTTTCTCCACCTGCGCTGACACGGCACATACAGGGAGCCCAGAGGGGAGGTGACACAGGTGGGTTACACGTAACCACGCTCCTCGAGGCTCTGAAAACCCTGGGGAAGGCTCAAAAGATTCCGTTTCGACCCAAACCACGAGCTGTCCATGCACAGCTCGGAGCATCCATGCACACGTGTGGACCAACACAAAGTATATTCTTTATGGAAGGCTCAGGTCGCCCCCTCGGCACGGAAAGGGCCGGCTGGTGAAAGCTGAAGGTGAGGGAAACCAGCCTGGAAAGGACAGGGAACCACCAGAGCAAGTTTCTTCCGCAGCCTGCATCCAGGTTTGGGATGAGCAAGGAGAGAACAGCAGATCTTGTGGGCATCTGTATCTCTTCCAAACCCTGAAAACAAACAAAAATCCAAACAACTCCCACAGGTACACCCACACCCTCTGTTTCTGTTGGTATTTTTCTTCTTTTCCTCCTTTATCCCCTAGTTAATTACTCCTTCGACTTCTCCAGCCTGGCAAGAGGGTCAGATTGGTGAAAACATCACCACTTCGAGTTCTCTTCCAAGATTAAGGATAAAAAGAATTCCTCCCCCCCATTATTTAGAGCAGCCCTTGGACAGAGCTAGATGACAGAACCCAGGGTGGGGGAGAAACCTGCAACCTGCTGGGCTCGGTGGATCTTGCCAGGTTCAGGTGCCGGGAGAAGCTCCTTGGCAGGCGAGGTCACCCTTTCCCCTGGACAAGGAGGAACAGGGAGGGGACAGCCAACACAAAGCTGCTTCAAGATAGAAAATGATTGTCTCACACACAAAAAAATTAGGGGTAGAGATGGCTGGGGCAGACCACAGGAACTGATCCTACAGGAACTGATCCTACCACAACCATTTCCCAGCTGATAAACACTAATGTCAATGCAGCTGCACATTTTCTTTTCTAGCAACTTAAAATATTGAAATACAGCCTCTTATTTTCTCCCCCCAACGCAAAGACATATCCAACCCTCATGTGCAATCAAGACCAGACAGGATCTGAAAAAAAGGACTTTAAAGTTTCATTGTCTCAGCATACAAACCCACAGATGTCATTTGTCTTGTTTTCAACACTGGGGAGTGCACTGGAGGAAAGAACTACTTAATCAAATGCAACTGTATTTTTTTTACAGCAGTATCTGCCATCATTTACTTACTTTGCTCCAGGAAGTGTATTTAGTTGTTTTCCTACAGTGTTTCCCTCCAAGGGTTGAAGCTTCATTTGTTCTTATGAAGACCCTGTATTTCTGCAAAGACTTTTTTTCCCCTGAAGCAAATCAGTTGTTTTTTTTTTTTAATATGTGGTATTTCAGTTCCACTCCATCCACGAATCTGTTTAACCAGCATTTGCAAGATTCTTTTATGCCACATCCTGTTATCTCAGCACACCCGACTTGAAGATGCATCCAGAATAAATACCGGGCTGCTGTTGGGAGCAGGGGAGATAGCGCCGTAATGATCGATCAAAAAACGCCCTTGGGGACGGGAGAGATTAGCACTTTGATACTGCTGAAGATGAATGGGTGAAATGAGTTTGATAAACTGGTGTTTTCCTCAAATAATTGCTCTGAAAGCTTTCTGAAGCCACTTGGATCCTCCTCCCTTTGCCTTTCTTTCCGACAGGGGAGCAAGTCCTGCTTTTCTCTCAGAAGCACTGGACAGGCTGCTGCTCTTACTGGTTTTTAAGGAAATAGCAGTGGATTTATGTCACATTTCATCACTGGCTACTGAACACTAAAGTATTAGTCACAATTTAACCAGAGATTCAGGCTAGATTCCTGTTATTCTTGGCCAACTTGGCTAGTCCTACCAGCACGTATGTCACCAAGCACGGGACTGTGGAGGTAGGAAAGGGACTTCTCGTGGGACGCGGCCACCTTTCCTCAAGCTCAATCTTTAACAGCGTCCCTCCTTCCTTCAGCTCAAACAGACCTTCAGCCTCCTCTCAACCTTTCTGTGGGATTTTCATACCCAGCACTGACCTCCTCTTCCTCCTCCTGGATTGTTCTCTCACAGCGACCCCAGAGGATCCTCTGAAGAACCCCTGAAGCCATAACATGGAACTCCAGCCGCGCTCACTTGGACCCCAGGCACATGCCCCTTCATGCACCAGGCACATCCTTCTGGCATTCACAGATGTGGTGCCACTTATTGTGCTTACTTATTCTCTAATGAATAGTGAATATTCACTTTCAATAGTGAACTTATTCACTAATGAAACTGAAACCAAGAGATTTTTACTATGTTTTTATTGTTTCATTGAATAAATGAATTTTAAATACAGAATTAATAATTTGTAAAAACAGTTATTAAAAGCCAGCATTCAGAAGTAGGTTGCACATCAGTGACTATAAAATTCATACTTACTTTTTGGTACAAAGATAAAAAAGAAAAATAAAAAAGCAAATCCATCATCTGGAAAGAGATGATTTTTTTTTACGTTTCCTTTCATATTTGAGAACTGGTATTTGTCTCATGAGAATCTCACACAAACCTTGTTTTTCACAGCTGATTCACATTATTTGGTGATAAAAAAACACTCATTTTTTTATGGCAGCAGTGATGTAGCATTTCCCCCTCACACGTATGGAAGCCAGTATGTTTAGTAAAACACCCAGTATAGGAGGGGTGGGAAAAAAATGCAGTGTTATGTGATTTGCAGGGATGCAATTAAGGTTCCAAAGCATGTCTGAGCAGGAACAGAGTTTTTCTCTGTCTCACCCACTGATACCTTCGTGAGTTAGGTATTTCTCACAATATTGCATCTCTGGTATTTGCTCTTTGCTAAGCTCCATCACTGCGATGGTTTCCAGGAGTGAAGAGCAAATAGGTACCTTCAATTTTTAATGCCCAATTTTAAAGCAGCTTGATCTTTCAAGAGACACAGAGCATTCAATCTCAAGGATAAGAATCAGGCTCCTTTAGGCACAAGTTTTGGCCCTATAAAACTGAGGCACCTCAACAAATCATGACATTGGGGTTCTGGGTTGGGTTGGGAGGTGTTTTTTTTGCAAGTTTCTATTACAGGTTCTTAAAAAGACAACTATGAAGATGATCCCACCAGTCAGTGCATCTGCGTCATCTCAACCAAAAAACAGTATACAGACTCTCTAATATATGCATCATTGCAAGACATCGGCACCACACACACAGCACTCACATCAGGTTAGAAAGGATACGGACTATGGCTCACCTGCTCCTCAAGGATCTTAACCACCAGGAGAATTTAACCACACAGACAGACAAACCAGAGAATGAAGTGCCCTTACAATAGAAACTAGGGCTTTGAGATAATGAATAGGGATGTCTACACATCATCCCGGGGAAAAAACACAGGAGGGGAAAGTTCAGTCTGCAATGGAAACAAATTCAATTAAACGAAAGAAATAATACTGGAGATTGTCACTAGTGCAGTTAGGACTTGGCAAATGAAATACTTTGAGTATACACTTGCAGGCCAGCCCTGCTTCTGCTACACGAATAAATATCCAACAGTATTTAAAAACAGTATATAAAAAAAGATGCCAGGATTTTCAGAAACAGAGCATGTTCCACCCCATGTAACTGCACAGCAGATTCCCTCACGTGAGGTATTTCAGCATCGCTGGAAAGGAAAACAATTCTTGTGCGCTCCTCTTCCACAAGCATGGTCTTGTTCGAGCTGAGGTGGAACACGATGGTGCAGCCACGCGAGGTGTGAACGTTCTGCTCCACCCTTGTGTCTGCAGACCACGGTGACCACACTGTGCTGTGCGGGATGGAAACGCGCCATCGGAGCGGTAACGGCTCGATTCGGTACCCGCTGTGCGACCAGATACAGGCATGAATCTCTTATTTCAGCCACTCTGCATCTTGGCTGTGGTTTTGTTTGTTGTTTTTTAAACAGGCACGTTCAACACAGAGTCTTCCGAAAGGAAGGTTAGTTCAGATGGCCAGGTCAGATTACTAACCTCAATTAACTTGAGAATATTTCCTTGGTTACC
This sequence comes from Gallinago jamesoni, assembly GCA_025769975.1. NCBI lineage: Eukaryota > Metazoa > Chordata > Aves > Charadriiformes > Scolopacidae > Gallinago > Gallinago jamesoni. The sequence continues at coordinate 12,594,431 of JAOQGH010000005.1, read as the reverse complement.
TGTTGTGATATAGGTTGTCCAGTAAAATAAATGTACATTTTACCATCATCAATGGCAACCTGTATATTTTGCATCACCAGCAGAGCTGTATAGGACAGGCATCTCTCCTACTCAACTGTACACGTGAAAGGCTGCTCTCCATCCCATACTTTTTTCCAAGAAAATTTTTCTCATGTTGCATATATGTATTTAACTGTAGTCCATAAATACAGGATGCTGGCTTCACATCCCATCTGGCCTTTTTGGAAGCATCTCTTCTCACGCTAAAAAGAGAATATCAGCATCATAGTAGCAAAACCCAGGATCACAACTTCTTCTGGTGATGTGTGACAGTCAATAAAGGGATGTCATTAGTACCGCTGCAGCATTCAGCTCTCTCTCTTCCAAAACACGGATGTAATCAAAAGAAAGAACAAATCCAGAAGAAACAGATGTCTTCTACCACCTTCAAGAAGGCATTCCTCCTCTTATGTTCCATCTTTGCTGCACAATCACTGTAGCTTTGTTTGCAGAGTTTGTTTTGGGGAGGGAATTTTGTTTATAAATGATCACAGCCCCTGCAAATTCTGCTACATAATAATAATGGCTGCTTGTTATTAGCCCCCCATCTGCATGTAGGCTCATATCCTCTCACATGGAAGTAGTAAATAAAGCTTTTCTTCCTTCAGACACAAGCACTGTCCAGTCTGTGGCTAATACCAGGAACATCTCTATAGCTTTTCCATGACTTCCAAAAACTTCCACCGAACGCTTCATTTTGCTCATGCTTTCCTTAGAACATCCGAGGATAGGATGGGTTTTGCTTAATTACCCACTCAGCATGGGGATTGATGTGGTACAAGTCTAAGAGGTAAGTGTCTGGGTCCAGGCAATGTTCACCTACCAAAACAAGAGATTCAGAAAAAAAAAAAAAAAAAATCAAACATTTCTTATATCCTTAGTCTATAATTGCTAGATGTTCTTTCTGCCCTCCTCCCCCTCTAAAAACTGGTATTTGTTTATTTGTTCACATTAATTTCAATATTGCAACCATTCAGAAGTGTTTGCACAAATCTGGAAAACTTCCAGTTATTTATGTTAAAACGTTCCTTAAAATCATACTAAGCCCAAGCTTTGACCTTTGTAGAAAGTTACTCTAACTTTAATGTCCAATAACTATAGCCCTTGAAAACCACCAGGAAATATGTTTAGTGATGAATTCCAGAGACTGAATTGTGTCCAATGACAGAGCTTTTCTTCTAGAGATGGTACTAAGAGAAATGCTAAGAGGCAGCCCAAGCACTCCAGTAACCACCAGGCTCCAGAAACAGCTGTAACGGGCATAAGAATTCCTTTCCATTTTCTATACCTAATTCCAAGCACGAACCTTTATTGTTGTGGGAAGTAGGAGTTTAACACAGTAGTTTCAACAGAATGGGAAGTTTGTTTGATTTTAAGATAGGCAGAGTTGTGCTCATCTCTGTCCTCAAGACTTTTTGACCCCTGAGTTTCTACCTTTCTTGACAGGCAGCTTCTGAATCAAATCCATTAGCGTTAATTATTTCTGGAAGTCTGGGCTTCAACCTCCCCACATAATTGTACGATCAAGGATTTGCAGTGATGGCTGGAAGACATGTGAGCTTCGACAGGAGCTCTTTGCTGTGGGTGAGGTTAACTCACCCTTGTTCACTTGTCTTAATTTTTAGAGCCCCCTCCAAGTCTCATCTTCTTTTTAACTCCCTCCTAAGACAAGTTAAGCTTAAAAGACTCACTATCAGAGTCCTTATTTCAAGTTACCACCCAGACTTACCAATATTGCCTCCCACTTCATACAGGAGCAAGTTTGTGCACTCCGTTGAGTTGTTACTGCAGAAAGAAAAACACATTGAAGTTAACAAAGCTCTGCAAAAGGCAGGTTGTATACTTTAATAATATTTCTTCTCAAAAGCTAGTTACGGTTCAGAGACCAGCAATGGTCAAGGAAACTACAGGCCATGGTTCAGAGACCTTGCTGATCCTCCTGAACAGTGCAGCTGTTAAAAATTACAGCCAAAATTGGAAAAAAAAAAGAAAGTAAGGCAGATATTCCTCACTGTTAACAAGAAGGACACTATATGCAAACACTAACTTTTAAATAGGAACACAGCAGGCACAAATACCAAAGTTTACTGGCAGTATTCCTCTGGAACTGATGGCCTGTTCAAGAGAAGCTCATCTGCAGAAAGATCCCAGCAGCTACAGTAGCTTCATACCAGTAAAGATACTAGTTCCCAGCTGACCCATATTCAGCCAGTTTCCCATCCACCCTCCTTGTCTAGACATCTCCTGCCCAGGGACACTGGCAGGAGATGCACTAACACTTCACCTACTAAATATGGTCTGCAGGCATGATGGCAGAGGGGGTAGGAATTCTTTTGTTCATTTTTTGGGTTATTTCAGCAATTCACTACTGGACCATAGGAGGGAATTGCAGAGCTTACTTTAGGAAGCCCCTACATTAACATATGGATGTTGGAAATACTACTTCAGGCAAGTAATCTGCACAGGTGGTGTTTTCCTCCAGGAAAGCTCAAGAGGGTTTTGTTCTGCAGGGTCAACATTATTCCACTTTCCCTTCCCTTCAGCAAGGCTGCTAAAATTCACATTGTCCAGCAAACCTGACTCCTGACAGCCTGAGCACAGGGATGGAACTACTCAGCTGAACTAACACTTGCTTGTCCCATCCAACACATGATTTCCCAAGACTAGAAGAGCAGAGAACAGTCTCCTAATAGCTCCCTGTGTCACCACACCAGCTCTGCCAGAAAACAGAAACCAGCAACTAGACCACCTGGTACATTTTTTTTAATTTTTTTTTTAAGCAGAGAAAAAGCCATTTACCACTTGAGGAGGTTGACAGTGTTAACAATATTCCAACCATTCTGGCACAGGTTCTTCTGAAACTGCCTCAAGACATCAGCAACTCTGGTTGCATTGTTCAAATGTACCTCTAGCGAATCCTTCAGGAGAAGCGAAGCATGGACTTTCACAATCTTGGAAGGCTGAACAAGGCAGGCAGAGAGGAAAAAAGAAGAAAGTCCTTAAAGAAAGACTTTGTTATGAGCTAAAACATCAAGTTTCAAAATAGATGGGACTGTGTGAAGAATTAAAATTATCTAAGCCAGCTGTTCAGAGAATTTAGTTTTGTTTCTTATCCCATATGTACTACAGATGGGAAGCTCATAGCGTCAAGGTGAGCATTACAAACAAATCATCTGTGCTCCGCTGCTGTGGCTGGGGAGAAAAGCACCGCTCTCCTTCAGCATGCACTGGTGCTCTCTGCTGTTCAAATACAGCAGCGACACAAGCTTTGATGAAACCAGGATTTGTCAGAATAAATTTTGACAAACTGCTTTGCACAAGTCTGATAGACTTCTCTGGAACTCATTTAAATTACTGAAAAAAGAAGTTTAGGTAGTTGAATTGCAAACCACTGCATTTCAGAATGGTAGTTTCAAAAAAGGAAGCACAGAGTTCAAGTGCTATTTTCATCAACTCCTTCATGAAGAAGTAACTTCCCAGAACTTTTGTGTAGAACACTGAACCATTCTAATGGGCTCTGATCTGCAGCAAGGTCATTTTGCAATCCCAAACCTTCTGCAAAACCAGCGCTGAGCACCAAGACCATTAGGAAGTAACATTAGTACTGTTCTAAGCATCAGGTCACCTGTTTGACTGCCTAACCAGTAGTTGCCCTCTCTGAAACGGGGGCACCTTCCAGTGGCATGCAGCCTTAACCAACCAAATTTTAGGCAGACTACATTTCAGGAGCCCAACTGGTATAGATAGGGGGATGTACTGACTTGTGAGAACACAGGCTCTTCTTTAGGTATGCAGATTTAAGCTTTCGGTGTATTATTTCTACCTGCAGAGTCCACCTAGCTCGTGTTCTTAGAGCATCCCAGTTGCACCACCACTGCTATGCGATACTTGAAAGCCAGCACTGCACGCTGTAACCCAGCAGTGACAAACCTACACTTATTCAAACAATAGAGGCAACTGAAAAAGGCAGAATGACTCCAAGGATCTTTTTCCAGCTTCAATACACAAATAGATCTGATAGTAACATCTGTCTAAAAAAAAAAATATCTGTCTGCACCAGCACAAGGTGTAGAGTCATTTAATTTATCAGATTTATCAGGGAAGTTAATTTTCTCCTTTTTCAGTGGCAAGAACCTTGTCCTCAAACCTTTCCATACAAACCAGCAGCATTATAGAGAAAAGAAAAAAAAAAAAAAAAAAGAGATACAAAAATTTACTCTTATGCTCTTACACTACAGTAATAGCCTAAAGTTTTGCTTTAAGATCATGAAAATAGCCTGTCTTTATCATGGCAGACAAATCTGTCTAAACACATAGAGCATCTAGAGCCATGTGAATTCTGCTCTTCACATAAGGTAGAGACCAGTATTTTTGCTTCTGGTCTCTTCCTCCTCCTCCTGAATCAATGCAGCTCCTTAACCAAGTGTTTTGTAGCCTAAAATTTATTTAGTACACTTGCTGCTGGGATTGGCACTTGCCACAACCTGGCCAAAAGGGCCTGGGAAGCTGTTTCTTATGGTTCTGCAGATTTTCCCCCCACTTTACAGAGTGTCATTCCTCACAGCTTTTCCAAGTTCTCATGAAAGCACACCAATGAGAAAGTATGGCAAACTTGTTATGAAAGGGCCAAGTTTTTCCAAGCCCTAGCTCACCTCTGCCTGGTTCTTTTCCACTTTGTCTTTATCAGCATGAATCTTCCGCAACAAGTTTTTAATTCGCTTGTCACAGAACTGGTACCTTTTGCTATTGCTCTCATTCAACTTCCTCACTTGAGCTACCAGAAAAGAGGAGACCTGGGAAGGGAAGAAGGAAGAAGACAGGAATTAAATCAAGCAGAGATGAGGAGGCCATTTAAGAACCTAAACATTGCTTTATGAAGCTCCTTGAGTAGACAAAGTATCCATATACCTTGAAAGCAGCTAGTCTGGGAACTTAGCCAGAGGTTTTGCCTACAGATATTTAACTCCCATGAAATTTCTAGGACCATCCCTTCCCCTATTCCAGTTCTAGGGAGACTAAGATGCTGCTACACCATATTTCAAAATGCCTGCGCAACCTACTGTCCAGAGCAAATCCTGGTAATGGATCATCATCCGCACGACATCAGCCGCTCCTTCCGCCAGCTGCTTCTCCTTCCCTTCAGGGATCTTGTTTGGCAGCCCCTTGTGCATGAAGAGGTTTGGAGCCATGACTGTGGAAACGTTCCAGAGGTTCATTTTGTTGTTGTTCTCCCTGGCAACCACTTTGCTGAGAAATTCAAGTAGAGCCTAAAGAGAGGGCAAGAGACTTAAGACATCCATTACTAATAGTCCTCAAGAAACTACTGTGGCAATTGCTGGAAAGATTGTTTAATTAGCATTTTTTCATTATACCCATGAGCAAATCCTATTTCTCCAGTCAGGTAGTTCAGTGACCAATTTCTAACACTAGGATTGCAGCAAATAAGCATATCAAGCGGGCGGAGAGAGAGTTTATCCAGCACTCACAAATCAGGAGAGACAGCCTGCGTGGGAAAAGGATGAGCTCTTACTCCTTGGCAGGTGGCATTTCACAAAGTCCAGTCATAAATGTTACACAATCCAAAAGTGACACCTCTCCTTCTCCCAGTATCCTTTCAAAGCTATTCCCAGATGTGGAAAAATAAAGCCTTTTGGATGATCTCTTCTGCCTCACGCCTCCGCCAAAGCCATGACACATGACAGATCATCTCTGCCTGGATTATGTATTCCTGCACTCTAAATAAAGTTTGCAGGGTGCTAAGTCAGCCCGGCCTTTATTACCTGGAGCCTGAACTACTCAGGAGAAAAAAAAAGCAGCAACAACAACCACCACAGTTCTGATAAAGCAGAGAAAGGCAGAGGTTGTGCACTGCTTGCAAAGCTGATCCCATCAGCATTTATTCTTTCAAAAAGTAGTAGATGAAAGGATTTTAAATGCCCTCTGATCAGAAAAGAGTAGGAAGTTAAATGTTTAGTAACTTTTTTAATAATTTTTTTAAATTGAAAATTTCCAGTTAAATCCAGAACAGGTAGTTACCTTTAGAGTGTTTCTGTTGGGCTCTGGCAGAATCAGGATCAGGAGATTTAGAGCTTGCAATCTTTGCTTCAGGTCTGGAATATCTAGACGGAGAGACGACAAGGCAAAGGATTCAGGCTCCTGACTGTTCTTTTTGAGCACAGGAATCCCCCAAGGAATAAGGCAATTGTTTGTTCTATTGTTTGTCATCTAGGATTTAAGACCTTGCTTTACAGAAATGAGTCAAACTCCTACAGCCCTTACAAAGTGACCTATGTCTTAGAAAACCGGCTGATTTGTTTCAGAGTACACAGTCTATCAGCAAGTCTGATGCAACTGAAGAGCATCAAAAGACCCCATTAATCCCTATTTCTTGTACTAAAAAAGCTGTGCACTTAAACAGTCAGCTTAACACACTCAATCCATCTATTGAGGCACAAACCTCAAAATAAAACGCTTGCACAACATTGCATCACCTGCAGACAAGCCAAGGCTGGTCACCCTGGGTGGTTGCCACAGCTCAGCCTGCAGGTCCTTATTTGTCAAGTTGTCCCTATTCACAGTAGCAACCTTGCAGCTTCAAATGACACAAGATCATTTAAGACTCCAGGACAGTGTTCCTACACAAAGATGCGTGCAGCCAGGCACCAGAGACAATGAACCTTAGGCTGACACATAACACAGAGCACCCAGCACACTGAGTTTGACTATAGCTCCTACCGTACTCTGTATTCCCATCAAATCCACAGGCTCTCAACATACCTGAAAGGAGAAGCCAGGACCAGCAGAGCTTTGCCAGAGAAGCACAAACCAGCAAACTTATGCTAAACAGCCAAAGTAAGGACTCACTTTGCACAGCAGCAAAAGCAGGGAGGTACTCTGCTGTCAGCAGCGGGGCCGGCAGCTCTCTTATGAATCTTTTCAGTAGCCCCGATACATCATTCTGGTGGACTTCATCCCAGCGGAAAAGGCCAGTATAGAAGTCCCTTTCTAGCTTCTGTTCCAGGCTCTGTAAAAAAGATTAAATTTATTACATGCTTTAATAAGCAAACACAAGGGAAATTTTGTAGCCAAGCACTAGGAGGGCAACCCTTCAAGTCAAAAGAGCACAGAGACCCTCACAGCAGACACTCCAAGATTGCCCAGTGATGGACATTCCTAGTTGTACTGGGAAGGGAGACGAAACAATTCAGGTTATTTAGACCCTTGCTTCAGCAACAAACATTACTGTCAAACATTACTAAAGAGCTCATACCTTGATTCTGGTCTGGGACCCAGAAACTCTCAAAATGCCCTCTGTTTCAAGTCCTCTCTTTTCCAAGCAGGACAGCAACTATTAAAGGGGGAAAAAAGAAAACTCTTAGGCACAGAGGATGAGAAGTTAGGCCTTCCTCATCACAGGCTTCCTGACTCTGAGAATCAGAGGTGCAAATGAAACCAGCAGAGAACTTACTGCCTGGAGTAACAGAGGGACTTTGGTGTTGGGAAGCAGTTTTTGGTCATTTTCCAGCAAGGTGTTGAGTGGAACTCCGAAGAGCCTTTTCTCTACAACAGAAACAATATGTTATAAGTCTGTGTCTCCACTAATAGAGATGTCAGGGACATTTCCAACACTGCAGACTAAGAGAGCACATTTTATAAACACGGGTACTGAAGAAACAGAGAGAAACAGTTAGCAGGACTAGTGCATTTGATAGCCAGAGATGTGAATGTGGTCCTAGGTCTTGATGATCCAGTGATTTCCCAGAGAAACACTGACAAAGGAAAAAATCCTGGCACAAGGTCTCTTCTCACAGACCCTCTTTGTCCTAACATTTCAAACACAAACCTATGAAAAGAACAATATAAAAAATGCACCACCACCACCACACCCCCCCACAGAAAAATAATAATCGAGCTAAAATACAACTAACCTGCTGTTTTCAGTTTTGCTGCCTTGTTTCTCTTCAGCTCAAAACCCAGAACATCACAGAGAGCTGTTAGTTCAATAAGGGCCAGTGTGGGGATCTTCTTCATGTCCTGAGCAGATAGATCTCCAATCCTTGTCACTCCTAGTCTACCCTTGGAGATCTTAAATTTCTAAGGGAAAACACAGACGTATACACACAATTCAGTCCAAGTATCATTACTAATCACACTGGTATCAAATTTTGCTCATTTTTATCATTCCTTACTATAATCAGGCATCTATTCATTCTCTTGCTTTCAACACCACACAAATGCCCCAAGCTACTCCTACTCCCTACTCAATCCACAGCTGAATAAATATTTTCCCTTTTCCGCATTGGTCTTTAACTGTATTGGACATTGCAATTTATCTAAATTAAAGACAGCCCACTCCAATCTACTTGAACTCTGGAAACAGTCCATTACATTTGAAGAGAAGAAAACTGTTAGAATTACAAGTAAGAAAGTCCAGTTATTCTCTTCTTTCCAGTGGAAATGTTCCAGCTAGTTTCACACACAACTATAGCTTCTCTCAACCCTCCACTACATAACAGTTATCCTTGCCCAACATCACAAGGGTAACAGCATTACCTGTCCAAAAATATCTACTTAACCTGTTCCAACACTATTCCCAGAAGATCTTTCCAAGAGGTGATCATATAGTTGATTCAAGTGCCTTGTACCCCTCTCGACAACAGAGGGGCTACTAACTTCTAACTGGAATGCCACGAAGATGATCAGAGGGATGGAGCACCTCCTTTATGAGGACAGGCTGAGAGAGATAGGGTTGTTCATCCTGGAGAAGAGAAGGCTCCAGGAAGACCTTATAATGGCCTTTTAATATCTGAAGGGAGCCTATAGGAGAGCTGGAGAGAGACTCTTTGTCAGGGAGTGCAGTGACAGGACAAGGGGCAACGGTTTTAAATTGGAAGAGGGGAGATTTAGATTAGAT
>JAOQGH010000005.1:12570116-12580653 GCA_025769975.1 Gallinago jamesoni | reverse complement strand
GCTGGGCAGAAGAGGGGCTGTAAAGTGTGACTGTACAGTATTTAGCACAAGGATTGCACCAGGAACAGAACCCGGTGGGGGATTTCACAGGACACACAAGGAAAGCCAGATGCAGTCACTTAAATCTGCCTTTACATGGGCTCCCTGTGCAAAGGGGAGCTCTGGCAGCAGGCAACAGCACACAGCAAGCTTAGAATGAATGGTACCACCCCCCCAGAGCACACTTGATCCTCTGACAGCTTTGAGAAGGGACAAAAGATCTGTGGGAAGCCACAACATACAATGCTGCACGTTTGGCTTTTGTAATCTTCCCAATTATTTGGCTATTTCTTTTCTTTTATATATATACATGCCTATGTATCAACAACTTCTTTGTTTGATATGCAGACACTGATCTCATAGATTGAGTTGTTTTATTTAATATACTTGAAGGACTACTCGCATGCACCATCCCTATTCTTTACCTTTTGAAGTGGATTGGTGTCCATACAATCATTCAACAAAAGCAAAAACGTTATTCTTACTCCGTGCATTCACTTGACGTCTATGCCTATTCAAAACACCACTAAAATTAAAGACCATTCCAGTTCCAGAATGAGGTGTGAGAAGCCTGGAGACAGTACCAGCAGCATCACTCCAACAAGCTCAGTTCCCCTTCAGTCTTCAATATATAAAAAGTTGCACTTGAAACACAGGAGACAATTTTTTTCCTTATGGGATGCGCACTTTGTGCAAGTGAGAAAGGGCCCTGAGCAAGGCAGCTACTTCAAATCCAAGGATAAAAGAAGCAATTTAGCAGGTGGCTTCAACTTTAATACAGCTGACACCACAAAGGCTTTATCTTTTCAATTCTGCGTATGGCACTAATTCACTGCGGGCAGCTCCAGCAGAGCTCTACCAAAGGTTATACTGGGAAAAAGAAAAGTCACAACTGAACTGACCTGAACAGAACAGTTTGCTCCCACTCTTCCTTTCCAATGCAAACTGGTATCTTCTCAATTATCACAGTCACTCAGGAAAGGTTTTACTATTGCTGTACCAATAATAAAAGAGCCATACAGCTCTTCTTCAGAGATTTAATAATTTAATTTTTCTGGGGAAACTTCATATTCATGCAACTTGCAAAACCACATCGTGCCTCCATTAAAACACTTTTCAGAGCATGCTCTGTGTTCTTAGGTGCTGTAATGAACCAGAACTTCCTTCAGCATCACACCGCAATAGTTGGGCCTGAAGCAAGGTGTTTCCTCGAACAAATTTTCTACATGACTGGCCAGCTTTCCTACAAGGTCCTAAGTTTTGGTCATTGCCCATGTCTGGTTCTACAGAAGTGAACAGGTAAGATCATCCTGTGGTACTGCTGGCTTGGTCACAGCTGCTCAGGCACTTGTGGTCCTCTTCATGGCTCCTGTAGAGCCCTTTGTCCTGCATCCGTGGTTTCACAGCAGCACAAGGCACAAGGTTTCTGGTTTATTTTGTCTTTGGGAACTAAAGGAAGTTAAGTGTATTGCTTGCAAATTTTGAAAATACCCAATTCCAGTCATAACAGGAAACTAATCTAATAGACAATACTAAACAGCAGGCCCTAAATCGGACATCTGTGTGAGCCTACTGCCCCATCTGATGCCAAAGCACCACATTTTAATTCCTCTATTTAATATTTTTGGCCCAGTCACGTTTGCCAACACCACAAAAGGAAACCAGCAAAATAGGAGGTTATTTATGGGGAGAAGGGGGAAATAGGGAGAAACAGTTCAGAACTGAGAGGTCCGCAGAAGCTGAGCTGCGGGTTTAAGCCTAGAAAGATACTAAGACGTGCCTTGTGAGTTCCAGACAAGCAGCATTTCAGGGGTAGAACTGGGAATAAATTTGGAAAAAACAAGAAACATCAGTTCCAGAAACTTACTTGGAACATAAGCTAGCTAAAAATAGCATTCATAATAAAGCATAAAGCTAAAGGACAGCTACACACCCATAAATTTCAGACAAAACATTAAGTACATCTTCCTATGGAGTTTATGAAGGTAGAGAAGACTCACTCTTTGCAGGCACTTCTCAGCCATGATTATGGGCTCTGAAGATGCCAGCAGATATTTTAGTGGTATGGCCACACAGAGTACATACGTTATCAGTCTGCTGTGCAGTCAGACCTTGGAGAGAGCTGGATAAACAGCAGACAGCAAGGAAAGGACAACGCCATTTATATTTCAAGAAAGAGCTACTTTCTGCCACCTTCAACTGTTAGTGAGGCCACAAGCATCATCAGCACCTTATAGATGACCCAGTTCTGCAAAGTCCCACACTGGCCTCCCACGACACCAGGTGACAAGTAGCTTCCCATGGTGCCACCCCTTGCACAGGAGACCAGTGCTCTCCAACTGGGTCAGCATTTTTGCAATGCCTTATCTACACGTAGCCTCCTCACGGTCCCCATACTGCCATTATAGTCTGGTGTGTGGCAGGTTGAACCACACCATCCCCAGGCAGAGCTGTCAGCCCCTGCCCAAGCACAGCTTCTTGGGCTTTATGAAAAGAGCGATGGTGCCTTTGGCTCCGAGGAGCCCTGAAGCTGCGTTGCCACCTCATGGTGCTCCAACCATAAATTGCAGAGACACAAAAACCAAGAGGCACCAAGTCCAGCTTCCTGAATCTGCACCATCTGAAGTTTCCCCTCATTCCTGGTGCTTCCAGCCCAATGCTTATTTGACTAAACTCCTTGGCAGGAGGCAGCAGGAGGCTGAGCATGTCACACCTCCTTCCCCAGCCCGCTGGGAAGGCTTCACTACTCGGAGCATCGTTTCAAGTCTGTCTGGTTTCAATGGCCAATTAAGCAGTCAACTCTTGCCTGCTAGATTAATATACAGCATTAAAAGACACTTTTCCTTGTACCCCTGCCTACACACAGTAATCAAATTGCCTCCAGCATATCAGCGTTTCAGATATCCCAGACAGCCTTTCATCTCATGGCATGGCCTCTTTTCCAGAGTCTCCTTCCTGGTGCACTCATTTTCTGAGCCACTTTTGCATCTCTTACAGTTTTAAAAACCAAACTGACATCCTTTATGCAAGGACACTAACAGCAGACCTTAATGTCTACCATATCTTGCCTACTATGGCAGACACGGATGATGATCTTCCCAACCCGCTCTCCAGAGCCCCATCTTTGCTAATTATCCTTCCCAAGCACGGCAACACACTGGGACTTTCACTCCGACATCTCCCCACTACGTACACAGTTCCTTCTCAACATCAGCCTGTAGGTTGCACAGGCTGCAAACCCAACCGAGGATGTTGATCCCGATCTGTGAGGATCATCATCCAAGAGGATCATCATCCAAGAGGATGTTGATCCCGATCTGTGGGATCACTGGGCACTTATCACCTTTTGTCATCCCTCCAGCACCCCAGGGTGTCGTGCCTCCCATGTCAAGAGGCAATTGGCTCAGGTCCCAGTTATTCCAGAATACTGGATAACATCAGTGTTACAGAAAGCCCATCAGAAACAGACAATGTACATGAAGCAGCCTTCTAAAGAAAGAGGAAAAAAAAATAATAATAAAAGAAGGCTTATAAGAAAAACCTTGTGTGGATGGATTCAAGTCATTCTGGATGCTTCTTATGGTTTTTTGAATAGTGAATTAGAGGGGGTAAATGTCTGCCTTCCACAAATGCAGCTCATAAAAGTCACTATGATGAAGTCTCACAACTACGTACACAAACAAGCCTCCCAAAACACTGGCAGTTTTCAGAGCATGTTAACCGTACAGCCACTGCAAGGGGAGCGAAAACCCCCACATTTAGTGGGAGCTGTTTAAAAAAAATCTGGACCCTTGAAAGTATTCCTGACTGACCTTTAGAGCCAGCTTTGTTTCAGAAGCTGAAACCAGGCCAGGCCAGCACTCCCCTTCTGCAGGGCATTATCCAACACCCAATGAAAAAAAAAAATAAAATATATCTCTCTGATTTGACCAGTAATATCCTAATCATATCCCAACATGCTTCTAAATCATTTAGGTGCATAAGCAAATTTTCGAAGACGTGCATCTTCCTCCCCTCACTCCCAACATTTTTGGCAACCTACCCTCTTGTGTTTTGACATCTGCAAGGCTGCATTCCTCTTGCTCGGCTTCAGCGCTCTGTTTAATGTTCTCTACTTCCAGCCAAAAACTGTCCATTGACAAGTTGTCCAAAGACTCTACCCTGGAATTCGTGCCCTCTGACACCGGGGATGCCAAAGGACTCTTCGGAGGAAGCTGGCTCATTTTGCAAAGGCAATTTCTGGTACTGAGAGAGGAAGAGATAAGGAGAGAGAGATTAAGCTACATGTATTCACATACGGCATTCACAATAGAGCGGTCTTCATTGATTAATGACTGCAATAAAAGCCAAACAGAGGTAAGTGCTCGACTTCCTTTGGTTAGTGTTTAGCAATAACAGACAAAGTTGGGATCAAATCCCCCAGCGCAATGGAAAGCCTGCTGTCCAAACATGTGAGAGAACACAACACCAACACGAGTTTTCCGATGTTGTCTTTCCAGTGGCCTCCAAGACACCACCTAACGCTCCTATACTTGCTTCCAAGACTGCCCTGCAAATTTGCATGGATACCTTCTACATTTACAGACAACCAAGATGTTCCAAGCTTGGTACACAGGTTCTCTGACTGTTTGACATTTATTGTAAGCCCAACAGGTCCCAGCCACAGCAGACTGAACCCCATAGCCTGGTCCTCCACATGTGAAAATCAGCACAGCTCTGTCTCCTGCACTTCAGCTCATGCAGTAAACAACTCAGATGTTTGAGGCCCTCTTTTCCTGCCCAGACCAGATTTTTCAGCTGTGAAACAGCACAAGTGTCCTGGGAAACCCAAACACACTGAATTTTCTTACCACCCTGCTGATTAATTCATGGGTAGCCAAAATCCCAGACTGGTCTCATTCAGCTTTCCACCTCTCTGCAGAAAATTGAGAGGTTCTCATCAGTTCAGAAAATTATGCCTCTCCTAAAATGAATTTTAATTTTCTTCAAAGGGTTACAAGTCATTTAAACCTTGCTGTATATCTTTTTCAAAGACTTAAAAAAAATTGGGATAAGTGGAACCTACTTATAAAAACACCTCAATGGCTCAACTTATGAATATAAAATTAAAGAGACTGCAAACTATGCTAACTCTGGATGGTTTGAAAACCTGTGAGCAGCCACCACCACCAAACACACATCAGAGTCTCCTTCTAGTTTCATGAAAAAAAAAACTGATTGATTTTTATGCCTTGAAAACCATGACAAGAAAACACCCACAAAAAAAAAGCAATTTAGCCTCCTAACTCTAGAAGGACTTAAAAAGTTATAGATGGCAAAATATCTGGAAAGTTTTAGTTCCTTCCACTCCGGAAAGCCATTATTAGCAGTTCTGGCACTAACTGGCTTCTGTTATAATAAGCGTTTTAAGTAATAAAGAGCTAAACTTGAAGATCTAATAACTACGAGGCATATATTGTAGGATATTCTGCGCTTTTATTTACACATGTGCATGTATACTATGCTCATACCTTCTTCTAACACACATATAGGCAGCCCTTCTCTTCTAATGGTCAGAACTAAAGTAATAATTATCATTCCAGGAACATCTGGAGGCAGCAACAGAATCGAGAACAAGGATAGGAAGGTTTTTGTATGTTTGTTTAAAGGAACACAAAAGTTAAAGACTGAAAAGAGCTATTAGGCCACTCAGCCCACTTCTGACAAGGGCAGAGGCAATCTGCTTGTTTAGTGTCCATCCCAACCTTCCCCACAGTCTCCTTTCCTACTCTTGGATATCCAAATAACAGGCTTCCAGCTGAGATGCCACTTCATAACCTGGTACAGCACTTAAATAATCAAAGATTTTTTAAAGAAATATTTATTTAAACTTATAGTTCACATCCATCTCTCTAAGTTCTACTACAACTACCACCTCAAAGCATTACTTCTCCTTTCAACTTCATACCTATATCTTTACCCTTTAAGAGTTAAAAATTTAGATTTCATCCCTCACGTTAACTCTTCATCTTTATTTCTCCTCTTCATTTTCTCGTATTTGCTGACAACGTTCTTGTTAAAGGATTAGATTTAAACAAAGCCACCTTGCTAGCATCAAAAAGACTGTTTTAATACCTTGTCATGATATCTTGCTAGAATTCTATTACATGCCAGTCGACAGAAATCATCACTTGCAACATGAGACTAGAACGAGGGTTTTAGATTACCTTGAGGGACATGGTTGTGGCGCTAGTTGGTGCACTAGAGTTGGGAGTGCACCAACTCTAGTGCACCAGATTGCACTAAAGAGCAGTCTCCCAACACACAGCACTACACAGGCCAAGGAACCATCTTACGGGCTCTCCTAATTGCTCTACTAAAGGCACTCAACAGGCACACAACTACTCTCCTTCCCCTAACTTACTGCCCAATACTACTGGGGCATGTAGGTTATACAGCTCAAAGCACCTCTGAAATGTACCTTTACTCCATGTTCAGCCTAGTGTAGAGCAGGCTCATCCAGCATCCCAGAAATCTCTGTGGATTCACACCAAAGCAGCACCTATAGCCAGGTTGCAGATCCAGCAGAACCTACCCTAGACCCGAGCAGCAGCTTGCACCCAGCAGATGCGCTCTGTGGCAAACCTGTGTCACACATGGCTATGACAATCCCTTCCCCACACCTGCCACAGGCCTGACGAGAAAAACCCCAACATTTTAAGCCAATATAAATACAGTCTGCAGCTTTTTAAAAGGGTGACTCTTGACTTAGATGTTTTGCGTGACTTACCCTACCCAGATACTAGATCTTAATGCACATTTTAGTCCAGGAGATGCTACGACCAAGTGGAGTGATACTTATCTAAAGCACTAGAGCAGATTCCTGGTGTACATCTGAAAAGGGTCATAACATCCTTACAGCCCAGGTTTCAGGCTATAGCCTTGCCAGCAGTTATTTTTGATCTACCAGCACCTTAAATCCATACGAAGACATTCATAGTACTTGTGGAAAGATATAGTTTTGCCAGACAACAAACAGCTGTACCCCTATCCCACTCTGACTTCTGCAACACTCCCAGTTATTCTGCTTACTTCCAGAGCTGGAAATACAGATGATCTAGCAGTGCTTCCACCAAAAAAGCTCCACCACCAGTCACACTATATGCCTAGTCTAGGAGAGCCATATTTGACCTACTTGAACATCAAACAGCCCCAAAGCCATCCTAAATTCTTTTCTCAAAAACCTCACAGGCTGATGCATTAACCCGTGTTTCACCAAGGTGCAGAATGATAATGTCTCATAGCAGCTCTACACAGCAGCAGCAGGATCCAAAGCTCTACAAGTCCCAACCTACTGCTGTTTTTCCTGTGTAACAGGAAAACACCAAAGTCAGACCTTAAAATTTAGAAAAATGTTTTATTTTCTGGTCTAAATACTTTTGGTTTCCCCTTGAACATACTGCATAGTGCTTCAAAAATCCAGCTACCCAGGTGGAAGGTTAATTTTAGATTGAGTGCACCTAAGAGATTGTTCTTCCTCATTGCATTCCCAAGTCAACGGAGTGCAATCTGTGACGTATAAACTTAGCAACAGTTTAGATTGAAAGCGTAGATTGTTGGCTTAAAATGTTAATGGCTCAGTTGCAACTGGGCAAAGAGTAGGCGGAATAATCAAGTTCTCTCAGTTCCACCGTCAACGTAACAAAAAGCTTAAGATTATAAAGTTTTAAAAATTAACTCAACAAAATGCAAACTTGCAGAAAGATCTCATTAAGGACAACAATAAAGGAATGACACTGTGGAAAGACTGACCATCCTAATGCAACCTTCTCCTCTTGCTTAAGAGCACCGTCAGCCTTAGGGCTTGAGATTCATTCAGCTGACTCCCCTAACACCTTCAATCTAACTCTGACTTAATGTTACTAGCAGTCTTAGGAGAAATCAGACCTAACATGGTTCATTTTCTTACCATTTCTTCTACAAACGCTCTTTGCATAGAGCACTGGTAGCCCAGAGCAAGATCTGTGCTCTGCATAGCGCTGAGTGCTGGTGCTCAGAGGTCCTGAGCTAGAACGTTAAGTCTTAGAGTAGCTTTTGATCTGTTCCTAGATACTGTCAACACACAGCAAATACAACTGCAAACACTCATACAACTCCTGGCCCTCCTGAATATCAAAATAAAATAAACACTGTTGCTATGCATTTGCCCGTTCCAGGCTTGAATCACTCCTGTCAGAGAGCTTCTCAAAGGATCTCTAGCTGCCTAGACTACTTCATGGCTTGCTCAACATCCTTCCCTCATTGAAATACCTCTCCAGCAGATGAATAAATAAAGAGGTTTCTTCTTAAGCATTTCAAACAGAACAGGAGGGGACAAGTGTAAGCCAAGAAAATCGAATTCCTTTAATACTGTTTCCAGAAAAACTAAGATGAGAAAAAGGCAACAAGAACAGGGGAATTAAGCTATACAAGGCATTCCTTTCACACACAAGCACCTAGTTTTTAAAGACATTTCCAAATACCTGGAACAAGCATAAAGGCACACATGAAACAAAGAAACAGAAGGAAGGAGTCGGAGTTAACCTCAGAGCAAGTTAGAAGCAGCACACCAAGTCACAGCACCACAGCAATTCAGACTGGTAGCACAAAACACGAGCTCTTTTGAAAGGGGAAAAAAAAAAAAGAAATTATTCTATCAACTGGTTGCAGTATTTTGACAGATAAAGACGCTAAGAGAACAAAAATATGTTAGCAGCACAACGTATGCACATCTTACCAGCTTTCAACTTACTTCAAGGTCAAAAACAATTGATGGGTTCAAAAGCACAAGATTAAGAGAAACAAATAAAAGCCTCTGCAGAAAAAAAAAAAAAAGGCACTCTTCACTTTGCTTCCAAGTTCCTATCCTGAGCAAGCAGCTTAAACTCAAGTGAAGAACCGAGTAGGTCATTCTGAAGAAAAAGAATCACCTCAAGATCAGGCTACCACAGTTCATGACGTGACAGGTTTTCTTGTTTAAAATCACGTAGTAGGGTAATGGCATCCCGAAACAACAGATAAAAGTGTTTGAAAAGCTGGAGAAAATCTTGAAGCAGCAAGTCATATATCTATAGCTGTATCTATATAAAACATATATAATTTTCCTCACTGAACTAGTGGAAGTTTAAACCTCAGTCTTTCATTTAAGAACAACTCCTTGTACAAAAGGAGTCAATCTACTTATCAGAATTTTAGATGAAATATCTGTAATCAGCTATTTTATTCAGACACAGAGAATTACACAAAACTCCATTCCCAACACAGATAGCAAATTTATCCTTTGGATATCCAAGGAGATACCTCGTGGACACAAGCTCCACAACTTTTCTACCACAGGTCTAAATCAAAAGCAAGCTTTACTGCAAATCTTTAAAGCCCAGCTTCGTTACTCCTACAGTCCTCCAAATTTTGTACACAAAGTGCAGACACCACAAACTATCAATTCCCTCCTCCCCACAACAAGCAGCAGAAGAGCAATCCTGAAGTTTACTTTTAGGAGAAAATGAAAAGCACATGGCTGGTTCAAATTCCTTGCACCAGACCATAAAAGCAAAGACAGACTAATTACCAAATCACTGTCGCAGTGATGAACAGTAACTTACCCGATACACTCTTACCCTGCTTTATTTTCCATGGCCTGTCTAAACAAAAGCAAAAAGAGGCAGAATTAAAGCAATCTTAGAAGCTGGCTGCATTGCTGACATACGTCTTTGCGTATTTCTAACCATAGGGGATTTGCTCCCACACCTAGTAGTTTCTCTGAGAGCATCCCCTACACAAAGTCACAGTGCCTCTAGCCCAGGCTGTTTTATACAGCTCCTCTGCCAACCACCACTTCTGTTCACATTAAAGCATTTTATCAAGGACTTTGCGCCCATGGGACAGCACACTTGAAGGTCTGCCTCTCCAGCACCAGCAAGAATAGCTCAGATGTCACTACTACAATTTGCTAATAAGATTATAGCTTGTTTTCAGTAACACAGCAATCAGTTCATCAAGATCTTCCATTATGCAAGCAGCTCGGGGAGCAGCGTCATTTAAGGTTGTTTTGCAGAAGCCTGTTCTGCAAGTGATAAAGAGGACGTTCCAGATAGCTCTGCGTGCGTGGAGTATTTCATACCAGACCCCGCTTTCCCTCACCCCAACAACAACAAGGCACTCCCCAGTTCCCGTCCTGGCATCCCCGGTGATACCAGGAAGACAAAACAGTGATCCTTAGCCCAGTGCTATGCGGAGCGAAAGACCTGAATCCTGACTCTTGCATGTAACGCGCTGCTTTACTTTAGCACCTCCACCGCTTTCTGTGCTGAACCTGAACTCCAGAGGTTATCTCCACCACAGCACTGGGAATCCTGGGCTGCATAAGGAAGAGTGTGGCCAGTAAGTCAAGGGAGGTCATTCTTCCCCTCTGCTCTGCACTGGTGAGGCCACAACTGGAATACTGCGTCCAGTTCTGGGCTCCCCAGTTCAAGAGGGACAG
>JAOQGH010000005.1:12497242-12570016 GCA_025769975.1 Gallinago jamesoni | reverse complement strand
GGAGTCCCCTTCTCTGGAGATCTTCAAGACCCACCTGGATGCTGTCCTGAGTGATGTGCTCTGGGCAACCCTGCTTTAGCAGGGGAGTTGGAGTAGATGATCTAGAGGATGAGGATGAGATCCCTTCCAACTCTGACAATTCTGTGATTCCATGAAATACAGCACAGATTATAACTTACCTGACGATAAGTGTTTCTACCAAAGTATTTAAGGGCAAAGAAACTCCATCTCAACACCTGGGTCTCGGGCCTTCATTAGGAGAAGACTTGACTCCACTCTGTCTGGTAAGGGTCTAAACAAGCAAGCTAAGGAATAGCAAAGTTTGCCTGTAATTACAGATCTGCCTGGAGGTGTCTGAGACTGAAACTCAGAGCAGAACAAACACCAGATTGATAAGCTCATGCAGATACAGCCAAATTAAAAATATTCAAAGTCATTTTTAATTTAGTCTATTAGCTGGGTGTCTGTCCCATCACGCCAGAGTTTGTTTTGGCCTCAGAAAACATAATCCATGCTCTCTGTACATGTTTTTTTGTTTCACTGTAAGGTCAGTGCAGATGAGCCCGTTGGTCACTTTCCCTGCGTTAGCACGGGAAGCCAAACAGGAAAGACCTTTCATTGACACGGAAATCCGGCCCCGAGAATGGGGTACCTGGCCAAAACAAAGCTTTAGGAATACTGTGATCTTTAATTCAATTGTGAATTGATGAAGCCTGATCTGCGGGATGCTTATAGGAGAATCTTTAATTAAAAGGTGGCATTCACATCCCTGTTTCCATCTTCACACACTGAAGCCACGCTCATCTAAACACACAAGCAGCTTTGTCCGTTCAAGAGCCACAAAGATGCAGTCTGCCACTCAAGTTCCACTGATCAGCATGACATCAGGATGACAAGCCCCACCGACCAGCCAGAACGAGGTGGCAAACCCCACAGACCAGTGGCACTGGCTACAGACAGCAGCTCCCGCATCCTCATCCTTACCCATCACCCCATCTCCGGTACAGACATTGCCCTGGGCTCCCTCCAGCTGCTGCGAGGCTGAGCCTGTGCACGGGATTCCCACAAAGTGGCTGGCACAGACTCACTGCCCTTCGGTGACTTGGCTGTCACGGCCCTATAGCACACATGCCAGCGATCTTACTGAGGCCAGAATGAGTCAATACCTCCCAGTTACTGAGCACATCCTCAAAGCATGCTACCGTTACGTCAGACAGGACACCCTTACTTTATTTCCACCACCGCTGTGACTTTAGGCAAGATGCTCAACCTCCACACACCCAGCTTAGGGACAAAGGGGGGTGAGGGACCACATGGCTTTCTGAGGAATGACTGCTAAGTGCGTTTGAATCCTTTATAAAAAGACTGTGACCTTATTTTTTTTTTGTGATCATTCATCAATGCAAAGGCTTTTTACAAAAGCAGATAAAAGCGTAGTAAATATTTGCCTCATAACTTCTTGAACATTAAACTTGGACTAAATCAGGATGATAGAACTCGTGTCTTCTCGTAGCCCATTCTACCAGCTGTAGCTATATCACAACAGAGAATGAGTAATTGTAAGTTGTTGCTCAGATGCATGGGAACAGGCAAGAGACTCTGCAGGAGACTCACCAGAGTAACCTGATGGCCAGCACAAAGGAAGGAGGGGTTGAGACATGTGCTGGAATCCAGCTACGCTTCATGCATGAGAGGTTTAGGGATGCAGGAAGACGGGAAGGACAGTCATAGGCTCCTTGCTTGGATTTCCCAGGTGAGAGTTATTACACATAAGACAAAGTGCTTGGCAATTACATTGCCATGAAAAGCCTCCCCGTGGTTGAGATTTGGAATTAATTCTGTAACTAAGAACTGGAGTGCTGCCTGCAAGCCCAGAGCCACTGACATCAGCCACCCCATGCTTTACAACCCCAAGAGGAGGAGGAGGAGGAAGAAGCAGGGAGAGCTGGCTCAGCAATGGCTTTGTCTCAGCAGTGCTTTGGAGGCACGACACCCCCACCGCTGGGTAAGCCGGTAGGTGTCTTAATGTGAACCAACAAGCATCCCACCGTTACTGCTTCAAAAATAAACAGTCATTACTGTCAATTAATTAGAAAACCAGGATGGCTAGCGTATCATTGCCTTATTGTATAGGCGTGTTTTAGGTCAATCCAAGTAGAGAGGCTGTTACACATATACATATGGGACACGCTTCACCTGCTGGTGGGCCCAGAATGAACCGATGTGAATTGCCACTTGTTAGGAGTTAAGTGTTTTGGTCAAAGTTAGTAAGCAGCTTCGGGGTTCCTGCTGTAGCACCTCTTCAGACCTGGCCAGAGGTGTTCTGGCACCACTACAGACACTGGAGCTCAACTAACTTGTTTGGCCAAAACCAGAAGTTGTTACTGAATATTTTGATTTTTATCAAAGAACCTCTACAATACTCAAGGCGCCAGTCTAGTACTCTTAGACATGGGTAATTTTTAAGTAATTTAGCATATTATTCTTTTATCATTCTCCCTAAGATTATTATTAATCTATTTTTTTTAATATCTCCAATTTTGCCTGCAACCTTTTAGAGATTTCCTTTCTTGATTCTACATACAGAGTAGGAAAAATGAGAAGTCAGACAGCAACATGAAAATATGAGTTCTGGTTAGAAATAAAATCACGGAATTCTCACAAAACCAACAGGTTTTGATTACTGCAGCAGGGGAGACATTCTTAAACTTGCTGCAAACTTCTCAGCTGAAGTCTTAAGTCATCTAATACTATTTAAGTTATATTTAATATATATTAATTTATTTTATATAAGTTAATATTTAAAATATTATTACAAACAGTACAGTGTTTGTCAAGCAAAGTAGTTCAATGTTTAGTTGTATCCTTTAGATTGTGTGCGTTGCGCAATATTTATAAATATGTGGATCTTACCTTCATACAGTTCCACAAATCACTGAACAGCCCTCAACCCCCAAGGCTGCCAGGGCAGCGTTACCACTAAATCACAAGGAAACACAGAGTCTGCATTTTAGCCCCTCCAGCCAGACACACACAGCCCCCCCAGGTCCCACCTCCAGAGCACGTTGCACTCAATTACAGAGTTAATACCCCCCAAAAAGTGGGTTTTAATAGGTTCCATTTTATGATCAAGGCAGTCAAAGCACAGGTTTAAAGAGCATATTACAGCCTGCTCACCTCCAGAAATGTATCTGTTTTCTACCTATCCTGCCCCAGGTACTGCCCTACCTCTACCCCCTGCCTTTGGGAGGGAGGAAAGCAGCATCACCCCGTACTCCACGACCGCGCTCCGTACCTGCCGAGGCTGGCTGGCCGGGCAGGCACCGGCGCCACCCGGGGCCTGGGAATCCCAATTCTGGTGGTCCCAGAGCCACGCGTGCCACGCTTGTCCATGTTCCAGATGGGGAAGAGAGCGGCAGTCAGTCCATCCGTGCCCCTCTGCTGCTGAGCCCGATAACGAAGAGCAGCTCCTCGTCACCCACGAGGTGCCAGCTGGGTGGCCGCGAGCATCCTCTCCTCCCTCCCCGCATCCACCCGGGAGGAGCCAGCAGGAGTCACAGCAAAGCCACTTGCATCTTCAAGGCAGCAGTGCCCGAGGCCAAGCCGCCCACACCTGGGACACAGACGTGTCACAGCCCCCAGCCAGCATCCAGCCCTCAGAGTGACCAGAAAAGAGCACGGAGTTATTTCCAAGCCTGGGCTGAAGCTAAGGCTTGCTAAATATTAACTCGAGCCTCAGCCACCTGAAAAAGTAACTCCCACAAGCAGCACTGGGGAGGGAGGAGTCAAACAGCATATTTGCTCCTCAAAATTGCACTTCTCTGAAGTAAGAAGAGCACGAAGTATCTGCCTGGGGACTCAGGGAGATACTCAGCAAGTAACCCAAGCGCTTATTAAAAAAGCAAATTCAGCATTTACTGCCATAGTTGAGCTGTGAGTAAATCCCAGCTGGATGGAAGACGCTGGTGTTGAAAGAGCAGCGTAAACCCGTAACACCCACAAAGGCTATTTTGCAAGATCCAGAGCTGCCTTTAAAAATCTCAGCAACAGACAACACACGAGCGAGCAAAGGGTTAAAGCAATCAAATTTCTGTCTCCCTGCCACCCTAACAGGTTTTGTTCTTTCCTTGTTATTCTCCCCACCAAACCTCCTTTCAGGGTGTTTCTGTAACTTCCCTTTCCTCTAACATTCACTATTCATAATCCTCAAGTTAAAGGGACAAACAAGGCATTTGTGTAAAGTTTCCTTAATGAAGACACACAAAGCTTCTCCAGTACAGGTAATAACCCCACTCCTTGTTTCCAATACTCCCAGTAAGACTGGATCTATGGCTCAGCCTGCTTTGCCTGCAACAGCTTAAAGGGCAGCAACAGCTGTCTTAGGGACAATCCTTCATAAAAGCACGCAGAAGCTGTCTCAGTTTTGTTCCTTACTCATGAATACAGCTATTTTTCCAGCCAATGCTTCAGTCCAGCTGCTTTCACCCCACCTTGTGAACACACAGCCAATTTGTCACAGGAGGAACAGCGCCCGAATTCCTCCACTCTCCCCTGCACAGAGCAGGATTAGCCCAAAACAACCTGCAGGCAGAGCCCTGGCTGCATCCAAGAGGGATCCCTGATTAACACCCTCCGCAGCGTGTTAAATGACATCAGTTTTCCATGGTTTAGGCACAACCTCAGCCCAGCTTCAGGCTCCAGGGAGGTGGAGGGAGGGTAATTTGGTCTGGGACTCTTGCAACTCCCCACACTAACTATGCAAAATTAGTCATGGGATTTTCTTCCTCCCTTCCCTTTTTCTGCTTACCCAAAATTCTTGCAAAATTTCCCCCCAAAGTTTAGACCACCATGCTAAAGGTGGGTCTTTCTCCCAGTATTGAAGGTGCCCAAGGGAAAGCTCTTGCGTACAGCTGGAGTTAGAGCTGGCTTCCCTGGCTCACCCAATAGACTCACAGGCCTTGCACGTACATTGTGTGTTACATTTCTTATTTAGCTTATTCATTACAAGTGGTTCTAACAAGAACGGGAAGGGATCAAACTCAAATCTCGGTTATCCATACAGCTTCTCCTCCATTAGCTCCAAACCAAGATAAACCACAGAACCCACCAGTCTGGAAGAATCTCAGCTTTTGAAATTCAGTTATAATAAAAGTCCATCCATGTGCCACAGCTTTTACAACAGCACTGAATCATACATAGGCAGTATATTATTAAAAAACACATGCACTAATAAATACCATAGCAATGTGCAAAAAGTAAATCAAAGCAATTCTGATGCTTCTATGCTGGTACAAGGGCAATGGCTGCCACATAGCTACATTGGACAGAAGGGTACACCACCGTAGGTGGCCACACAAACTGCCCAGGGTTTAAGACACAGGAGGGGAGAGCAAGGAGGGGACAACAACAAAAACATCTATGTGAGGAGATGTGGCTGCTCTAAGCTTCACTGTTTTTACAAACTCAGGAAAGCATTATTTCTCCCCAGGGGAATGTCCAGCCTTTCCAAAATGCTTCCTACCAAGCACTCTGTGCCCGAAACAAGTGGTTGGGGTTCAGGCCATTCCTTCTCTTGTACAAAAAAGCACATCTAAGCTGCCAGTACTGCAAGTAGGTGGGCACAACAGCCCACAACTACGTTTCTTTTATCTCTCAACTGTGTTCCTCCTCATTTAATTTCTTGTAATAAGTTCAACCAGCTGCTTGTCCTTTTTGACCAGCAGATTTTCAAGCAGACAGGCTGCCAGTCCCTCGTACGAGCAAGCTTCATCGTTGCAGGTTTCTCATGCAGCAGTGATAGTTCAGCCAGGCTTGTTGCACAACTGAGGCAAATTTAAAGTATACAGAATGAAAACAGAATTCTTTTACAGCATATTCAGCTTTGATTACTCATAGAAAGCAGTACACAAGCATTACTGAAAGTTTCAGATCTTTGTGGATAATAACAGCTGCACTACCATCTACAGCCTTTCACATATTCAATCCTGTCTGGACTTTGATTATTCATGGCATTTGAAAGAACAATCAGCAAGTTTATTTCCTAGCTTATGCAAAAGAAGAGGTGGAGGGATAGGACATGAAGGCAGCTGAGTCTGCATTTTCTGACAGAGCAAATCAAGATAAATATTCCAACTCGGTTTCAAGCTCTCCAGTACGTTTCATGCTTCAGAACAGTCTTTCTAGCATCATCAGAGATGAGCCAAGCTCACTGGGACGAGATCATCTGGATCACAGGAGCTGAATCCTACTCAAATATGGAGACAAAGAGACATACTAATGCTCTCAGCAGCCAATTAGTTCAAATGAATCACTGGTACAGACCCAGCTTTCGTGCATGAGCTATTTTTGAAGGTATCTACACATCTTGCCAAACTGACACAACTTGGCTTGCTCAGTAAACCTGATTTTTTCAGGACCAAAAAGGGGGGGGGGTGGGGTGGGTAACATCCAAAGTGCTTTTGGATAATTGGGAATTTCAGCTGGGCAAAGCACGTGCAGGTTGGAGACCTAAAGACTCCAGAAATCCTCTGCCAGACCACAGGGACCCGCCAGCCTGGGGAGATCTGCCTCTGAGCACTGCCTGACAGAGCTCAGCAGTGGTGCCTTCAGGTCAGCTTGAACACAGTATTCATGAGCTGCATCGTAAAATCTTATGGCAGCATTACATTTTTCAATCATCCCAAAAAGTAATTTGTTACCATAAAAATGAAATGTGAGTGGAAGACACTGCAATGTGAAGTAGAGTGGAAAAAACGGAGAGTAGCTGAAATCCCTAAAGCAATTCTTTTTTCTCCAACAGGTTTATTTTTACCGAGTATGCAATATTAGGAAAGCCTGAAAATAATTTATCCCTCCTCCACCCCATCACGTATCAAGAAAATCCTCAAGTTGTGCTACCTATCCTTTACGTGGACCCATTAAGATTAAGAGATTATTACAGTTTCTGGAGTCACTGAGGCGGTGAGATTATCCAAGCCCCAGCTTGTTCCCAGGCTGGCAGGGAGGCAGCACCCAGGCTGTGGCCTGGGGCGAAGCGCTGGGTTGCAATCACGGCTGGGTAACGAGCTCCCAGCAGCCAGCTCCACAACACCCGCTGGCTTGGCTCTGCCCTGGCCTGGGAGAGATTGAATATGAACAAGCATCTCTCGGCTCAACAGCTGCCAAGAAACAGCCACAGCAACACTCGGATCCTACAGAGTGCTTCCGCTCGGGACTTTACCTCATGAGACGACACCTATTTGTCATGCTGGGAGAGATACAGGCATACCCACAGGAGCTGGGTATCACCCCAGTGCAAGTACAGAGGTACAACATCACCTTCCCCAACTGCCCAGCATCACCCCCTCAATCCTCCCTGCTCTACCCACACTTAGGGCAGCTCAGACCCAACAATGAATGATAAGACCCCCTCCCTTACTCTAAAACCCAACCTGCTTGCAGCCACAAGCTGTATGTCAGAGCACACAAACTGCTTTCCTGAACCCAAGACTTGTGACAAACAGAAGATTAGGACTTCAAGCAGTGGACAAACAGTGAGAACAGATG
This sequence comes from Gallinago jamesoni, assembly GCA_025769975.1. Classification (NCBI taxonomy): domain Eukaryota; kingdom Metazoa; phylum Chordata; class Aves; order Charadriiformes; family Scolopacidae; genus Gallinago; species Gallinago jamesoni. The sequence goes on along the minus strand of JAOQGH010000005.1, from coordinate 12,562,471 downwards.
CTTCCTAAGCTGAGGTTGTTTGCATGCAGATGGCTATTAATCATTTAAGAAAAAAAAAAAACGTGGGGCAGAGGAAGTGCCTGTATCTGGTGGGATGCGATGCTGTAGTAGAGCAGGACCAGACAGCTGGCAGTCAAGCCAGAGCCACTTCGTGTTACCAGCAGCAGCTCTGAGCAGAGATCTCCACCAGACATGGGCCAGTGGTTGGGTACATTCCTGCCTCCAGCTGCCCACCCCAGTTTATCATGTCATGGCTTGGAGGAATGAAGGAAGAGGAGAAAAAAAAAAATAAAAAAAAAATCACACACTCTTTAGACACAGATGTATATTTAGAGAAGCGAACTGCAAAGTTGCTTAAAACTAATTACTACTGTAAATGTAATTTAAACCACCAAAACATTTCCACTGCTCAAGGAAGAGCTGTAACAATGGGAGGAAGCGCTAAGACACAGCAGCTATTCTTAATGCACAAAAACACTTATTCTGATGAATAACTAAGACTTACTAATTTAAATTGAGTATGTTTCTGCCTCCTGGGCATTTTCAGACTGTATAAAATTAGAAGTCTTAGAGGGTTTCTGAGGATGACCTGGTTTACCTCCCTATTCAAACATGTGCCTGACATGACTGGGTGCTGTGCTGCGCAAAAACTGTATCTTTCCTGCTGGACACTGAAGACAGAAAAAAGCGGCAGGCACCAGATGAATAACCACCAAGCTGCTTGTTCACTTCCTTCAAACACAGCCACCTATTATCCCTGCAACCAGCTGACAATGCTACACATCACTTGTAAGGTGTGATCGAAGAGAGGCAGATGGGACAGAGGATCAGCAGCCAGGTCCCTCTCCGGCTGCAATGAGTAACCACCACCAGCCCAGCCATGTCCGTTGAGCTCACAGGGGACTGGAGTCCACACTGCAGAAAAAGAATATGCAAGAACTCAAATTCCCAAACTCACATCCCAGTCCGTTTCAAAAACCTCACTTTGATTTTTGCAAGTTGAATTTTCTGTTCCCTTCTGGGAAAAGGATGGGGCGACAGAGCTACAAATAGAAAGAGTGTCAGAAATGGACTCTGCTGCCCCAGTTCTCAGCCCAAAGATGTGATAGATCAGGTTGTCATCTTGTTTATTTCCTGCATTATAATCACAAGCAGCGGGATGGGTTCCATGGGCTGAACTCACCATGAGTCAGTGCGTTTTCAGGCATCCCACAGGAGTTACTGCCCAAAGAATGCCAAACATCCACTCTTGAAAGAACAGAAGTGGTGCACGTGGCATGGCCCCACGATCACGGTGGAAGCAAAGGGTTCAGAGCTACCAAGGTTATGAGACAGATAAACAATAGCTACTGATAGCTTGGCTCAGATAAGGTAGAGTTTAGAAAGGATGTTAAGACAAAAGGATAAGAAAACGGGAGTGACCTGATCATAGCTACACAACTAAGCTATTTATTAAGATTAAAAGTGAAACACCTAAAGCCCAGAGACTGCATTAAGTACAAATGTAGTTTTCACAGCTATGTCCTGTTTAGGGTTGTTTTTTTTTTTTATAGACTTTAGTATCTTACAGCTTTAAAAATCTCTCCAGAATTTTTTTATATTGGGTCAGACTAGCTGAAACTACTGCAGAGATTAAGCTGGAACGCCCTCTGTGTTATTGAAGCTCGTCTTATTGAACAATTACAATAAAGAATAAATCCACTTACCTAAATACTCAAATTCAAGATACAGAGAAAAATACTCACCAAATAGGTTCTCACACATTGTCCCTACACACGTGGAAATAAGGCATTTACTTGGGAATGAAAAGCCACTGGGCTCATTTGTGGATAGGACATCCATCAGCCTCTCAGCAGGGGAACGGAATGAAAACCTCAAAGGGAGCAGCATTTTTACAGACCCCGATTGCTCAATCAATTATTTCCAAAATAAAAAGAAAATTTAATACAACCTAGTAGCAGAAGTTCTTTTCTAGCTGGCAGGCAATAGTAAGTGCCAATTATTCCACTCCTAAGTAACAGTTGTGCTTGTACTCAGAAGTGCTATCACTTATCCTAACAGGCTTCTGTTCTACTTTGTCATCTCTTTAGCAGTAACAGGTCCGTCAAACTTCTCTGTGTGAGGAGAGATTACAAGTGGCCCATAATTTATAATAAAAAAGGCATTCTCCTCGTTTGTTCTCAAGAAGAGAGCTGGGACAGAAACAGAACTGGGCTCCTGCTTTATAGGCTCAGAAGTATGAAAAAAAAAAAAAAAGTCAGCTGTCACTATTTTTGCTATGCTGGCAGCCTGCTCTGAAGTCACCACACAGAGCTTGTTTGTACTAGTTTCATCTATAAACGATGCAACAGCTGGAACAAAACTGGTTAAGATGCTGAACCCAATTGCACAATACAACTCATGGCTCTTACAGAGCTATTAGTAGTCAAGAGTTTGTTAACTCATTAGGAGAGGGCTTGTTTTTCCAAAATATTCATGACAAAGTTTAATTACCAGGAGTCTTTATGAAAACCAGAATCAGAAGATTGCAGACGTCATCTAAGACTGAGGGGCCAACGAAGGGAATGGAAGAGCTTGCTACAGACATTTCCAAACTGTAGCGCAGGATTTAAAGGAAGAGAACGCAGGGCAGGTGAGGTTAATGGCGCAAGATCATCTCAAAGGTCAGTCAGGGACTAGAGCAGCACCTATAAATCCCCGCAAGCTGTTTGCTTTTGTATGAAAATCCACTGCTCTAACGGCAGGGCCAAAGAGGACATCAGTCATACAAAGTCTCAGGCATCAATGTCAAGTGATGTTGCAAGACAGACTTTTGTTCTTCAGTTGACACCCAGTGTGCAAATTCAGGGTAACACAGTGTTATTGCAAAAAGAAGACACCACACAGATGTTCCACTGAATAAGCACTGTCAGGGCCAACAGGCTAAAGCAGCAAAAATTCAGTTCAGCCTCATAAGCAAGTTGAAAACTACAAAGATTTCATTTATGCAAATCTAAAGAGCAGAGGAACTACAGCAACTATGTTTTACCTCACAGATCTAGTAAGTCTGATGAACTCTTATAATCTTAACCAGGCTGGTCTAAGCAACCAAACTTTTGCACAATGGACGCTTTCTGACAAAGGCATCACTGGACAGTGGATGCTGACTCAAGTCCAGCTCAGGTTTTGGCCCAACACACAGCTCATGCTGATACAGCTCAGCCTGATCTATGCTGGAACCAGCACCACTGGGCTAAAGCAAGAACTACACGTACGCCAGATACAAAGGAGAGGCGGAGATAAGACCTGCTCTCCTTCCAGCTGTGCAGCAGCAATTATTGGGCAGTTTCTGATAAAACTGAAGTTCTTCAGAATTAACTGAAACAACCCACAGGAATGGTAGAAACCAAGTTTCCACGATGGAAGGTTTGTAAGTACATCACCTTACCCAAAAAGCTTTCAAGCTGACCCTTGCATGACATCCATGCTGCTGAGGCTCCCGGGCTTCCCACTGAGATACTGGGACACCTGCACTGTGATGGGGGATGAAGGATGAACATTCTCACCATCAGCTGGGAAACTGGCTTCTTCATAAGCACACGAGTTAGTGAATTCATGAACTAATGAAGTAATGAATTAGAGAATTAACAAGTGCACCAGTCTGCTGAAAGAGGACCAAGCCCTTATTTGATTTTTAACCAATGAGCTCTTGTAATAAAGTTGGATTTGTAGGGTACATCCTCCTGTAATTTTGAGAAGTCCAAATGAACCATGACTTAAGTCAGCAGTACCGTCAGAATAAGCACTCGTACAGGGTTAAATGATATCCATAGCTCCCCAACTAGTAACCAAGCAGCACTAGTTTGTCAACAAAACAGATGGCAAAGAAAATGAAGTAATGCTAATCCATTACAAAACTGCACAGACCCCACTAGGAGACTTCACAGGAAAGAATTAAAGAGGCAATTCCTTGGTCCTACTTACAGATTTGCCCCCTGATTAGGTTTTCTTCCAGCTAACACATTGTTGCAGCTAGAACAAGCTTTGCAAAAAGCCATTGTCCAAAGAGCTTTTTCCACAATGCATGCTGGTATTTAATAAAGCCTTGAATTCTCCCAACTGACCTGACAGCTCTGTGCTTGCTCCAAACTCTTCCTGGCCTGCAAACATCCAGCAGCTTCACGCCTGCTTTACACCAGCCAAGAAAGCGTAGGAAGCACAAAGTGAATGAACTCTGAAACTCTTGGATTAGGAATATCGTTAGAAGGATTGCTCCCAGGAGGTATCCTTCCTCTCCCGTTGGTCAAAGGAAATACTGCATCTAAATACAGCTGTTACCTTTATCTACTTTTACCCTCCTTATGCACAAACTGGAGGGAATCCAGGATTCTGGAATATTTGACCAAAACAACCGTATCACAGATCAGCTGCAGGGATGTATATATTGCAGCCTCATGTCTACCTTCCGCTATGAGGCATGCAAGGATTTCCTTCCACTGTGTTATCCTTGCTGTTTTCAAACATTAACATTGTCTGAGTTTTACCTTGACCGGGAAAAACAACTTTCATCAGCAAAGCTGTATTTATTTCTTGCCTAAAGAGGATATCCTTCCAGTTCCATTATATATTGGCCACCTGCTATGGACCTTGCAAGAGTCACAGGCTCCTGCTCACTCAAGAGCCTACAAACACCCTCGCGGCAAGAAACACCGCTTTCATTTCCAGTGTTGGTCACTTGGTTAGGGCTGGCAGGAGGAACAGGGGTTCAAGCAGCAGGCTCAGTTGCGCACACATGGAGATGCTGAGAAATCTGAGCTCCTGGGACTCCAGCATAACTGTTAATTTGACAGCAGCAGTGAAAAAGTGTGAGTTCACAGCAGTTGAATGGCAACCACCATCAGCAAGGCAGCCTCATGCAAACCAGCAGCGCTACAAGACAGCCCTTCAAACGCCCCAGCACCCCACCAGGCAGCCTTCCCTTCCTCATGCAGATGCTCTCCACGTCCACCACAGGCTAAGCCCAGTGAAGGTTCACCAAGAACTGAAGATTAAAGAAAACCACATCTGTCAAGCCACCTCCTCCAGGAAACAGGCACTCAACTAATTAGCCTCAACTGATTCAGAAATGAGACCCTTCAGAGCTAAGTGCAGACGTAAGGGAGTGAAGAATGCTCCACTTTTGAGCCGTTGCGCTGTTCCTTAGTTACAATGATGTCTCTCCCATGCTTCATTAGGGGACCCAGGCCCAGGCAGGGATAACTGGGAAGTACAAAACGATAACTCTTCTCGTCAGGAGCCTGCAGGAGCACTGGCTGCCTGCTATACTACTGCTGAACCACCAGCATGTAACAGTCAAGCAGACTCTTGCCATCACCCTCACCACCTCCTTGGCAGTCCCTTCCATTAAACACGTTACAGTAATGTGTCAATACCAACCTCAACTGCTAGCAAAGTCCTTCATCCTAGAAGGAACCTTCTAAAAAAAGAGCAAAACAGGACAAAGGGTTAAGTACTTCAGTGCCACAAAAAAAGAACACACAGGAATTCACACACCAGAAGTGGGCTTGGGTCTCAGCCAAGCTGTTTACTGAAACGCTGAGGTCTCAACTATATGTTGCATTCAGTATCGTTTCCTTGGCTCAGGCTCCACCATATGATGGCAACGTGTATGTTCACGTGGACATCTCCCAGACCATAAGCCACAATATTTGATTCAAGTAGCCATGGACATTGCAAGTTATCACAGATGGACAAAGATTCATATTATATAAAAACTAATCAACTCCCAGACAACTGGTAAATTAATAATAGGCTTATAAGAAGATTTGATGTTCCTGAAACTTCTCCCTCTAAAAGGACATGGAAAGACAGACAAGAATATTGTTTATTTTAAAAGGTCCCCCAGTGGGGGTTGCCCTATTATTTTTTCTGTACATTCCCTTCATACATAGCTAACAGAGAATTTAGTGAGAAAGACCCTAATTTTTACAAGAGACCCAAATTTTGCAGACAGCTCAGCAGTCCAGGCACTAGCAGCCCAGGGGCTGATGGAATGAGCTATGCAGATGGAAACAATTATTTAGGAGGGGAAGAACTCCTGTATGCATGGAGCAACATCTCACTAAAACTGAAGCCTCCCACCGACACATTCCAGACTCTTGGAGTAATCTACTTTGGGGAATATGCTTTAAGCTACATCAGCTTTTGTGTTTCTTTCTCCAAGCTTCTTTGCAATCACAAAACATACTCCCCTGCAAACTGACCTAACGGTCTTACCAAACAGCAACAAATACCAGAAAGTATGATAAACATCTGAATCTAAAACTTACTTAGAGACCTAACTTTTCAAGCAACAGGTTCTGATTTCAGACAAGGTTTTCACTACACAACACACCTGGAGGGCCTTACCTACACAATTAACAATGCTGCAGTGAATGACTTCTACCTAAAGTCCATGACATAAAATAATGAAAAAATCATACAGGCCCCATTTGACGTGGAGAATATCAAATATAAGTGCCTTATATCACTCAAAATCCTATTTCTTAGAAAGGAAGAGCATTCTAGAAAGGAATATTGCTAACTGGTTATAAATATCTAATTAAGGATAGTCCTTTCAAGCCAGCTGTGTAAAGAATATTTCATATACCATGTTGCAGGAGAAAAATAACTCCAGCAGGTTTCAATTAAGACTCCACCATATGGATATTACATCTGCAGCAGGAAGGCTCAAACACCATGTCACAACTAAGACATTTTTATGTCTCCAACTGAAAGCACTTAAACTGCCTGGAATAGAAGCATATGGGCCATAACATCCCCAATTAAGCAGACATTTTGCTGAACTGAGAGCCTAGAAGACATATGAAGCTAGAATATACTGTATTCTTGGTCATGCGTTGTAGCCTGTAACTTTTAAGTGATAAAAAAAAAGCTAAGAGCATATAGCATGTAACCTTTAGGTCCCTCCCCATTCAGCCAAAGCAGAACCCGGCACAAGTCCCACAGGGATTTTTAGCCAGGCACTGAAGGATATGGGGTGCAGAAGGGCGCTGCTCCCCAGAGCAGTTTACACACAAGCACATGTAACAGATTCCTCAGGTCACCACCTAACCCAGCCTCCTGCTTAAAGCAGGGTCCAAACAGAAGCCCGGCCAAGATGCTGAGAGCTTTAGCCATTTGAGCCTTGTAAAGGACTGAAGTGCCACAACCTCTGTGGGCCTCCATTTCAACAGTCCCCTGTACTCACAGGGAGTGATATTTTTGCTTAAGCCAAGCTGGACCCTCACCCGTTTCAGCTCGCAAAGCTTTGTCAAGTGACATGATTTTCCATCCAACTAATCAAAGATGCTAGGAACTGGAAAACATTTACGGGTTTTTTCCTTTCAGCATCAAAAACACTATCTCGAAAAACATGGCTTGATTAATCCAAGAGCTGTGCTGCTGCCACTGCGCCCTCTTGGGGCACAAAGGACCATGAGCCAAATCTGGAGCCTTATTTTTCTACATGTAGCTGGACCCAAGAACCCCAGTTCCTCTTTACTAGAAACAGATGTCGGCCAAGTTAAATCATCCCCTGACGCCTCCAGGAGAAGGATGTAAACAGCCACAGCTCACCCAGCTGTTACCAAGAGAGGTCTCGCTTACAAGCTCAGGATCCCAATATGCTGCAAGACCTTATGTAAAAATGCTTTGACATGCTGCTTTTGGACATGTTTATCACTGAAATCCATCAAAATACATTAGATTACTTGAGTTTACGCTACATTAGAGTTTGGGTCTTTTATCAACTTCTTCCAGAGTTTTGAGCTCAGAGGAGAAAGAGACTAATACATACATTTTTAAATGTACAATGCTTCCCAATGGAGTCTTAATGTTTAACAAACCCCACCCCTGTAACATGCCTGCAAAGTAAATATTTTATAAATAAGGAGAAAACAGAAAAGATTAAGTAATGTGCAAAAGGTCATAAAGCATCTACAGTATAGTTTGGTATATAGAATGCATGCTTGCGTCTCACAGGAGGCTTAAACTCAGTCAAAAGAAACTACCAATCTACAGCTGAGAGAAGAAACTCACTAACACTGTGCTCAAAAAGTTTAAATTCAGATTTTGGTATCAAACTTTTTCAGCTAGGAAACCTATGTAGCCCTAGAAAGAGGGCTGCTGGGTACATATGAGTTGCCCCAGGTGAACAAGAGACCTTACAGATGAATTAAATCCAAAACTACAGAAAAGCCTTCACTTTTTAAAAAGCATCTATTTGAAATCACTGCAAACAATCACATTGAAAGGAGTTCTGCTACAATATACACGTTTACTTAGCTACAATATATAAGCTCTATTGCTCCTGCTGACACCCAGAAAACAGCTTTTGCACAAAACAGCAAAGGGGAAATTAAAGCACAAATTCAGGGATGCTATTTGAGTGCTTGCAGACTATGAAGCAGCTCAAAGGCCACACTACATTCACACTGTGAACTCCAAATGCTCCACAAAGGTAGGCATGGGGGCAGGCTAGAGCCAGGGTAAGAAAGATTCTAACACAGGTGGGCTGCAACACGAAGTCTACAAGGGTTCAAACCAAGTCCCCACATCAGTAGGTCTGGGCCCCTTCTCCAGGTCGGGTTCACACATCATCAACCTCTTCCAAGCAGCACAGACCCACAGCAGAGCCAAAATGGCCTTTCCATACTACTTTTAGCCAAATCCCCACATAAAAGTTTTATTCTCTACTACCCAAATATTTAGTCGTGCAGTATTTCTCATAGCTCAGAGACAGGAAAACCAGGTATTAACCACTCCTGCCATCGGCATAGCTGTGGTGCTGGGGAACTCCGCAGGAACTAGTAATCCTCAAAGTAGGTTTCTGAAGCAGGTATTGCATGCTGGCACCAACCTCCCTGCTATTACAGCGGCATTACAAGCGACAGCCAGCCCAGCCAAGCTAAAGCTATTCCCAGTGTATTTACACAGCCTAAAAACTACCTAAAATGTACACTTTGGTGTCACCAGGCTTTAAAACACCACCATGGAATACAAGAAACAGCAATATTCTACTAGACCTTTATGTAGTTTCCCTAACTCACCTCTGTTCATCTACAGCTCGCAGCAATGAGCACAGCAAAACAGTTTTAACTTGAATTGAACTACCTCAAGATAATAAGGTGTCTTAGTGAACTGAGATTAACAGAGAGCCCAATGTATTGAAGCAGCCTAAACAAGTAAAATCCCATAGAGACAGGAGGCATCCCCAACGATTTCAGCTGCAACCTTAAGTCCTTCTTGCCAACATGATTTTAGTTAGGTTGATGATTGGACTAAATAATCTTAAAAGTCCCTTCCAACCTAGACAATTCTATGATTTTAAGGGCACATAGACTAGATGGAAAAGAGAAAAACCTCGAGAATACCAGGAAGTGTTCTCGCTGGCTCAGGGAAGACAGCTTTGAGATGTCAGTTGGGGGACTGTAGCTGAAACAATAACCCCTCTCCCCAGTGGGGCAGGAGAAGCCAAAATCTCCAGGAAAAGCAGCAATTCAGCACTAAATCCCAGCATATCAAGCAATAAATACCCAGACCTCTGGGGCAGGACAGGATTCTCCCTACCACCACCGAGCACCAGCCTACCTGGGCAGGTCAGCGCTGCAGACAATAGCGGCAGAGCCGGCGAAGAGAAAAAGCAAAGGAAAAGGAGCTCCCTCGCATCCAACGGCGGCACGGCAGCCCGACCGCCCCGCCCCGCCCCGCCAGCCCCAGAACCCGCACCCTTACCCGGGCTCACCGGCCAGGAGCCACCCCCGGGGTGTCCCGTCCCTGCGCAGCCCGCGGGGAGCCCCCCCGCACGGCGCGGAACCGCACGGCCCCTGCGCGGGCTGCGGGGGAGGCGGGAAAGGGGCGGACCCCACGCGGGACCGCGGCTCTTGCTCGCCCCGCACCGCCCCCGCGAACAACAGCGGCCGTGACCGGTCCCTCGGTATCCACCGTCACCATCCACACCGGGGAAGAAACGGGCATCCCCAACGGAGGAGCTCGGGGTCTCCTTCTCGGCAGAGAAGAGACTGAGAGATCCTCAGCAAACGTTTTTGTTTTGTTTTTCCTAAATAAAGGACCTACAAAAATAAAGGCATGGGCAAACAAGTTTTATTTAAGAGCATATTGCTCCGGATAAATATTTGGACATGTGGGCTTCAGGGGCTGGAAGGACAAGTAAACATCAAGAAGGTGTGTTTCATAATTAGGGCAGGTCAGTGTAACCGTTCCACTGTCTGCCCGGGCAGGACTCCCCGGAGACACAGTTACTTCACACCAGGAACAGAGACAAACGTTTTTCACAAGGGGCAATATGCTCTTTGGGGTGTAATTTCCTAATTCAGGGCCTCTTTAAAGAAAAAAAAAAAAGTTTGTCGAATGTGTACATCAACACCAGGAGCAAACAGCTGCTCTCTTCACAGCCCAAAGACTGGATAAACCCTTCTGCCACAAAATTAGGGCTCATCCCACCAACCTCCTTGTGGTCCCACCAGCTGCTTAAATCAAGCTGTTATGAGTGGTTCTTTGAGCTGTGATCTAACCTTGGACCAGCCTCTCAGCTGCGCTGAAAAGCATATCCTGAACAGAAATGAAAGAAATGCATGCTCATTATCTGCTAAGGGCTTAATTATTTCTTGTTAATTGGAGGTAGGCTTGTTTCATTTGTTACTCCTGACTGTTGAAAATCTGTTTCCTACTTTGATAACTCGCAAGTTGGAGATCAGATGAGTGCTAATTGCAGTCTGAGTAAAATAATCGCTGGTCTGTACCACATTTAAGCTCCAGTAAGAACCACTACTGAGAGCTGTTGCCTTGATCTTATTTGAAATCAAAGATTAATAGTGGTGAACAGAGTGTCCTGGATGACGGTGTAGTGTTTGGTCCTTACTCAAAAAAAAAAAGGAAGTCATCCCTATTTGCAGTGGGAGGGGAGCAGAGTACAACACCCAAGCACGGGACAAGAAGCTGGCTGGTGTCATCCATTGACTAGTATTGACTGGCTAAATATTCAATCTGAAGGTAGGTGTGGTGACCCAAGTATGACACCTTGCTCTTGATGAGGCTTCCTTTTCAGAGACCTACCCCCGTGGCCGGCCGTGCTGGAGCAGCTCTCACCAATGCTGACTGGGATTGCTGTTTGTGGTTGTGGAACTACCTGCTTTATTTCCACCCTGAGGTGATTTTCTGAGCTTCATCAGTCTGTTCCAGTTCACTTATATCTCCTCCCCAAGACTGAAGCCAACAGCCCCCTGATTTCCAGCCTCAGGGAGCCCAGCATTTTCACAACTTTTTCAGCCAGCAAAACAAACAGCTGAGCCATGTAGATAATCAGAGAGGATGGAAGCAGTAGAATCCTCAGGACATTAGAGATCTGGAGCAACTGGCAGACAAAGTTCCAGATGAGAGAAGAAAGTATGGTGCACACGAGCTGGTGAAAAGGAAGAGAATTGTCATGGCAATGATGTTTTCAGAAGAGGTTCAGTTTTCAGTGGAATATAAACGTTGTAAGACCGTGAGTTCTTGTTGCCTTCCCTCACCCACCCAACACAACTAACAAGCCTTTCAGTATAAATATTATGTCCTACGAGAGACAAGTTTAAACCTCAGTTCTTCAAACTGCTCTGTTTACATCAATGCTTGAATATGTGAAGAGCTCCAGGAGAACTAAGTGGGACCCTAGATAAGTCCGAGCTCATTGTTAGCATTGTTTCTCTGGCCTTTGAATAACAATGGTTAAAAAAGTTACTACACTGACTTGGTACTGCCTTGGTGGTGTTAATGATGTCAAAAATGAGTGATCGCATGCTAAAGCTGAGTTTCAGGGTGTGCTAGTCAAACAATTACAGGAATTTAAGACGATACCAGTCCTTAGCTATTCCAGCCTGACCAAAGTTACCGCTCCAGCAAAGCTGGGGGAAGCAGGCACGCACGGGTGCCTCAGCTACTGCAATTCACAATTCCCAGCAATTTAAGTGAGGAGACAAGACTGAGAATAGTGACAATGGAGACACAGGCCACCCTTCCCCTCCAAGCCCCTGCTGCAAATGGACATACAGTCAAGGCACAGGGACAGAAGAGACATACAAGACACTAATCTCTTTCACTACCTAAAATATATCTTTTAGGATTTGGATAAAACTTAAGAGGATTTGGACTGCCACATTTGCAAAGAGACTTCTGGCTTCAGCTCTTACCAAGCAAGTGAAATAAGTCTAATTTTTAGCCATGTACTCCACTATAAGAAATATGAAGCAGCTTTCAGAAATACACAGCATCAGCCATACACACCATGAGAGTTTCTACATACAGGTGAGCTAAATTTCCTATCTCAGAGGAATAGGTAGCAATTTTCACTTTTTCAAATTAAGTTCTCAAGGACTTTTTAAATATGTAGACATGTCTTTAAATATATATACACACATATTTACACAGTATACATATATGATAGTTATTCTACACAATTTTGTGGTACGTTTCCTCTTTGGAATGACTCCTGTTGTAGACAAGGTAGAGACAAAAAAAGGTTTCCTGTTAGTTGTTAACTAAGCAGAAACCAATCTTGCAGCTTTCTCTTATCCAAGAGGCAGGGAAATCAGGCAGAGGTAAGACACAAAAGCAGTAGATATACAGAGAGGTAGCCTGGTCACACTACTCACCATCACAATGTTGCAGAGAACACTCTTCTCAACACGGGAATGTCTTATCTTCTGGCTCTGAGACCAGCTGTTTGAGATTACAGCAAGATGACTTGGCTTTTGGCTTTTTGGTTTTGAACTCAAATAAGCAGGTTTGGGCTTCAGTTTACCCAGAGATTCCCCTGATTGTGGCTCCTCTTGTGTTTCTATAGTGGATGTATTGTTCTGGTTTTCTTCCTCTGTTAGTTCATCCTCAAATTTAGAATCAGAATCAGGCTCATCAGAATATTGTTCCTTTATTTCTTCTGCATTGGGCACCTGTGCTAGAGATAGATTTTAAAAGAATAGTTAATACCTATAACATTTTTTTTTTCTTCTAGCTACAAGCCTTACACATTCCATCTAAGAGCTATTCTTCTGAATAATTTTCAGCTGAAATAAAGGATTTCCAAGCCAAATTTATTGTAGAAGCAATAAGAGGCCTCTACAAGTGTTTGATTTTAACCAATTAGCTCTTAATCAGCAACTATATTAAAGGAGGAGCTGAAAAATACAATGCTTTTCACTTGTACTTCTGTAAAGCAGCATAAAATGAGCAGGTATGACTGAAATTAGACAGGAAGACATTTAAAAGAATGCTTTTATTTTATTCTCTTAAGAGTGGTTGAGAAACACTTTAATGCCGTAGTACTGTAAACATACAAATATGGAAAAATTTAGTAACGTGTGTAGTCTTGTTGCCTAAAATGGAATTTAGAGCAATTGTGTAAATCCTTAGAGGCCTGGTGCTAAAAACAGTCACCTTTGGGCCAGAAATTGTGAAGATAAGTACAGTACATACAACCTGAAAATCTTATTTAAGGCATCAAGATATTCCAGAGTTACTCTGTCCAAGCAAAAAGCTGATATTCAACCTGAGTGTAAGTATGTGGCACAGTTACTCTTTACCTATGCAAAATAGATTTTTTTATTCTGCTCTTCAGGCATCAGCAGTAAGTTGTGCCTATGCTGTTCAGGGAAGCTTCTGCCATTGTCAGAGCCCCTTACAACCTGCACTTTTAATTACTGTGATTGGTTACCTGCAAGAATACACTTGAATGTATGGAAGGAAGATACTTTACTCCTGCAGCAAGCAGAGGCTGTTATGAACATCAGTTATGTGCAAAACCTGCAGAATGGGAGCTAAAAGTCAAAAATACAGCATGCACCCACGTGGAGGACAGGAAAGGAGGGAGAAGTACTACAAGCCTCTACTGTGGTGAGTATCTCCTGTACTTCTGCTGTCCGTGGGTCTAAAGGAATCGTCTTGTTGTTGCTGCTCCTGTGGGATCTATTACAGGACTGGATAGCACATTATTAAGAAAGAACAGGGGGGAACCAAATAAAAGCTTGCTGAAGTCAACTTCGTTCTTATTTTCTTTCCCACAGCTGCTCTGCAAAGGCAGAATCATTGCTTTTGAATTTAAGGATTGATTCCTCAGCTGGGATTGCTTATGCTCCAGGATTAGAGCAAACTAGCAAGGCTTTATCCTCAGGAGTACATCAACAAGCCTATTATTAGCCTAAACCAAAGCCCTTTATTAGTTACTGACATCTTAGAAATAAGAATCAGTGATGCAAAGAGGAGCAAAATACACAAATAAATTAAAATGTATGTCTTACTCCCTTCAAAAATTTTCTATCAGCCTTAGCATTGATAAAAGAATCCCTTCACAACTCCCCCAGTAACACACACATCCCGCTCCCACAAAAAAGGAGAAATGTAAGAACTACAATGCCCAAGTTTGAAAGTGTACAAAATTAGAGTTAAGCTTGCTTTCTTTTGTTTTGTTTTGTGATTTGGTTTTTTTTTTGTTTTTGTTTTATAGAAACATACAGAAATTACTTGTTCTTTGCCTTTATTAAATAAAATTACTTCTGCGAAAAAGGGAGGGGAGGGGGTAATGAAGAACACCTGGCAGCAGCTTGTCTTATAAGCATTTTTAACAGAAAAGCATATTAATTTGAGTTTGATTTTTCCATATGTTACTAACAGTACCAAAAAAAACCCCTTTAGTTTCCTCTTGTGACAAGTAGCATTAGCCTAAAAATAGCTACCAGAGCGCTTTAAAGATGAAGCTAATAGATAAAGCTTTTATGCAGGAGCATTTTATCTTATTTTATCAACGCTAGAACTTACCTTCATTAAGTAGAAGTTGTAGCCAGATAATGATTATGATCAACAGCATTACAAACGGCAAACAAAGCCAGAAGAAAAGAAGATGAAAGGTCTGATCATTCACTAAAGGAACCAGGGGGTACTTCATTGCTCGCTTCAGGTTACTCTAAGTTTAGAACAGCCTGCCTGCTCGGCTTTACTAACTACCTTTTAATAACCCTCATTGCATCACTGTGTAAATTGCAAGAAGACTGCTGAGATACTCGGCATGGTTAGCAAAAGGGACTGCTCTTTTGCTGGGCTGGAATAAGGAGGGGAGGGAGTAATAAGACTTAAATATCAGAAGAAATGAGAAAACATCTGATTTAATTGTCCTTCCTTCAGTTGCTATTTAAAGGACAAATACAAGTAAGGAAGCTTTCAAGGTTTATGTTAAAGCAATAGTTAAAGGTATGTTTATGTCTTCTGATGTAGGGGAGATAACCAAGAGCTTCAGCCACTCTGAGTAGCTAAGAAATCGTTTGAGAAATCAATAATACAGAATCAACCCTGCCGAGATGTGTAGAGGCTGAGTAGCTAAAAATCACTTTTCTCAGGCTTTCTTATTTGACACGGAGCGCAAGTATGTCCCATATTAACACGGACTCTATTTTTAGCTTACTCTCTGTTTCTATCTATTAGTGAATCCATTAGGAAAATAAACCATTGTATTTTCATTGCCTTTCTAGCTCCCTTCCCTTCAAGAAAGGCAAGCAAGCATGTTTCATAGGATATGTGTCTATAAATATATTCCTTAATAGTAAAGGAGTTCAGTAGTGACCAAAGGAGGCATAGATATGTGACTTTGGTAACTTGATATTCATCACACTGTGTGTTTCTCCCTCAATAAAATAAAACCATTGTCTATTGCTTACCACACAGGAGGTTGTTTGGCTCCATTAATTGTTTGTGTAGCTCTCAGGAAACCTCAGACAACAGAAGCTGTGTAAGTGCACATTATGAATGATTGCATGCGTTTAACGTTCTTGCTTGTGTGTGTTTGTTTTTAACAGCCCCCTGAAATGAGCCTTTTAATCCCAAGATCTAAATTAACTTTGCAAATTCTCATTAATTCACGTTAATAACAACCCTTTGTGATAAAAGAAAGCTATTATCCCTACTTTGTGCATTGGGTAAACAAGTGAGAAAAGCCGTTAACGACCTGAGCTTCAAGGATGCTAAATATTTGCCGTCTCCATTTCACCCAGCGGGTTGGTGGCACTTCTGAAAACCAGGCTGTTGGTGATTTGTCCGCAAAGGCCGTGACAGGAGTGACGGGAAGGCGCCGATCCCAGAAGTTGTGACTTCAGTTTTCATGGTGAAGGGTTTCTCTGTCAAGAGGGACCACCTCTCGGGGGCCATCCTGGCTCTCCACGGGGCCCAGCCGGTGGCTGGGTTGGGTGGGTGGCCTGTCCTTCCCTCCACTGCCATGGTGGGACAGCTCCCACCTACTGTGTCCATCTCCCATCCAGCTGACACCCGTGGAAAAGGCCAGGACATCTCCACAGCGGCTGGCACCCCTTTTTTCCTCAGGGAGATGTGCACGCTGAGTGCTCTGGAGGCCTCGGGGAAGGAGGTGCCGTGTGAGGGACCCCACAGGCGAGGGCCGCCGAGTTTCGCTTCCACTTCTGTCACAGAAACCGGGGGTGGGGGGAGAGGTGTGTGTGTCTGAAGGTCCGAGATTGACTTGGGTGTCCCTGCGTGAGAGAGAGGTCGGGGGGGGACAGGCCCGCCGCGGCCCGGAACGTGTGTTGGCGTTTGCGTTGCCGGCCGGAGGCGGGCGCGCGGGCGGGCACAAGATGGCGGCCGCCTCACGGGTGTTCGCTTTCCGCGACGCGCGCTGGGCCCCCGACCCGGTGCTGGAGCCCGGCGCGGCCGTGCGGACGCCGCAGCCGGTACCGCTGGTGATCGACAACGGCTCCTTCCAGACGCGGGCGGGCTGGGCCTCCGCCGACCCCGCCGTCCCCGCCGAGCCCCTGCTGCGGTTCCGCTCGCTGGCGGCGCGCAGCCGCGGGGCCCGCGGCGGGGCCGGCGCCGAGACCCAGGTGGGCAACGACCTGGGGAGCCCCGAGCCCCTGCGCTGGCTGCTCCGCTCGCCCTTCGACCGCAACGTGCCCGTCCAGCTGGAGCTGCAGGAGCTGCTTCTCGACCACGTCTTCCAGCGCCTCGGCGTCTCCTCACAGGTACGGCCGGGCAGATAGGAGGACGGGGGTCGGGACGCCGGGCCTGAGGCCACCGGTGAAACCAGGCCCGGCCCTGAGGGGGGGTTGGGTGGAGGAGGAGGTTGCACTGGGTGTGTGGTGGAAATGGGGGGTTTGGCATCGCCCCTGGTTGTCCCCCCTCCTCGCAGGAATTCGTGACCTGGGTGATAGGCCCTTAAGAACCTGCTGTGGTGACACTGGCCAGGCCTGGTGCTCCCCAGGGGTGTCTCTTGAACCCTGCTGTTCTCCTGATTTCTTCATGGTTTTGCGGTGAAAGGAAAGCGGGAGAATGCAACTGCAGGGCGAGGGGGTTGGGCCGTGGTGGCTTGTCAGGATATGGCTGAAAACCAGATGGGTTTTTGAGAAGGATGTGTTAAACATTACTGGCTTTGTACAGTGCCGTTATAAGCAGTGTTCATTGATTGTCTGTTCTGTGCGCCCAGCTGGGCTGAGGGTGCTCCTCAGACACTGAAGCCTTTGCCCTGCGTGACAGCACCAGTTTGAAAGCTTTACCAAGTGGTCAACTAAACTTCTACCAATTTTCACTCACACTTCATCTCCTCATTCCATAGCTTTTGGATATTTAGATTTTAATAATTCATTTATTAATATGTATCCATATATTATTTAGGGTAACAAAGCTGGTGAAGGGTGTGGAAGAACAAGTCCTGTGAGGAGAGGCTGAGGGAGCTGGGGGTGTTCAGCCTGGAGAAAAGGAGGCTGAGAGGAGACCTTCTCAGTCTCTACAACCCCCTGAAAGGAAGGTGTAGCCAGAGGGGTCGGTCTCTTCTCCCGAGGAACAGGCGGGAGGACAAGAGGAAGTGGCCTCAATTTTTGCCAGGGAAGGTTCAGATTGGATATAAGAAAAAATGTTTATACAGAAAGAGTTATTAAGCCTTGGAACAGGTTGCCCAGGGAAGTGGTTGAGGCACCATCCCTGGAGGTACTTAAAAACGGGTAGACGTAGGGCTTAGTGGTGTTTTTTTATCAGAGTTAGGTTGAAGGATGGACTAGATGGTCTTAAAGGTCTCTTCTAACCTAGACAGTTCTATGATATATGCTTTAAAAAATCCATTCTCCTTCACTCTTAGGAATTTATTTTTTGGTTGAATTGACACTGGAAGCCCCATTGTAGAGAAGACTTCTTTTTTACCCCCTTAAGCACTAGATACAATTTATCTTACATGATTAATAGCTTGCACATTAAGTGCTTTCTTATCGCTGTTTTGGAAGAATTCTTGCTGATGTTCAAAAGAAAAACCAAGGACAAGTATTCCTGGATTTTCCTTTCCTGCCTTTATTATATTTATTTTCTTTGTCTCTTACAGGGTTGTGTTGATCATCCAATTGTTTTGACAGAAGCGGTGTGCAATCCTCTGTATTCAAGACAAATGATGTCGGAGCTCCTCTTCGAATGTTACCAAGTGCCAAAAGTGTCCTATGGCGTAGATAGTTTGTACAGTTTTTATCACAACAGAAGGCAGAACTGGCCCTGCAGTGGTTTGGTGATATCTTCAGGTTACCAGTGTACGCACATTTTGCCAGTCTTAGAAGGCAGGTGAGTTCTTGGTGTCTTAAGAACGGTGCACTTTGTCAGGCATTGTTACTTCAGTGATGCAAATCCCCATTCCTCTGGCATTCAGTATTCCAGCTCCTGCAGTACAAGCTCTTTTCAGGTCTGAATTTATACTGTAGATTTTACTAAGTTCTGTTTAATTTTGAATTGAAGAAGCAGTGCTGTCCTTATACATAGGGTATTTTTAGTTAGTGCATAGATCTGTACTTTCAAAATAGAAGGGGATATCTGCCCCAGGTAATATCAAGCATTAAAAAAACATGTTAGATCTAAAAGCAGCTTTGGGACAGAGGAAAGTGCTCTGAGATTTCTGCAGTTCTTGAGGGTTTTATCATTCTGATTATGCTGCTTATGTTCCTCTACTCTCTTTGTTGTTGTTGCTCCTTGTTTGTTTTAAACCTTACTGCAGGAAATGGCTTTATTATATCTGGTAGATGCTTCACATTTTTGAGGGTTATACCTGGCCAACTGTGAAATGTTACAAAGGTTAAAGGAACTACTTTTAGTTCCACTAATCCCTTCTTAAAATAGAACATTTCCTTACTATAGCCAAAATAATTTAGTGTTTGGGGCTTTTTAAAGCAGAACAGAGCCTTTCGAAAGTATCTGCAATAAACAAAGCAGTAATCAGTGATTATGCTTATTGTCTGAGAAAAACAGATGTGTTGGATTCTCTGATAGCTGAATCTTGAAATGTGAATATTCACTTGTCTACTTAACCTTATCAGAAATTAGATCATGCTGGGGAAAGTAAGCCATCTGTTTTATGCTGAACTTCTGGATCTCTCCAATAACAGTTGTGTCTCCGTTTTTCCAGGTTGGATGCTAAAAACTGCAAACGTATTAATCTTGGAGGGTGTCAAGCAGCTGTGTATCTCCAACGCCTCCTTCAGCTGAAATACCCAGGACATTTCGCTGCCATCACTCTCAGTCGCATGGAGGAAATACTGCACGAGCATAGCTACATTGCAGAGGACTACATAGAAGGTAAAACCGCCATTTACTATTGGATGGTGTTCATCCAAACTTAGTTTTGTCCTCTATAACCTTTGTTCTCAAACTGGCTGCTGGGATTCGGGCAGAAATACTCTACTACTATTTTGCTTTCAACATAGCTGTCTTTCTGGTAGTCTACTTCATGGGAAATGCTTGACAACTGTTTTGAATTTAACATTGAGATATAAACAAAAATAAATTACAAAAAAAAAATCTGTATTAGTTCAAATTTCCCTGAATAAAAATTGGGATTATTTCAGACAAAGGAATTTAAAGTTATTATTAGTTACTTTATACTTCCAACAAAACATTAAATTGGTTAAGATGATTTCTGCATCTGGCCATGTTTATTATCTGCTTTGAAGTCTTCCAAAATTGCATGAGGACACTTCTCATGGCTTTTTGTGAATTTAGAAAGTTTTTAAGATAACATTTATCTTAAGAAGGGGCCAAAGAGAAGTGTTTTTTTTAAATTTGTCACATACAAAAGAGCCTGCAGGAGCCCTTAGAAATGTGTGATAACTATCCCTTACCCTGGGAAGAGAGAAGGGGTGTTAGTGTGCTCTTCCCACTTCTTAGTACTTAGTGTTTCCTGCGTGTTGGAGAGCAGAGCACGGGGACCTATGTGCAGGGAGTATGTGACTGGAAGGTGGTGCTCTCAGGAGGCAGCTAAATACAGGGGCAGCTGCCTAGAGGTGGGCAGAAACTTGGACTGTACTGTTGCCTTCTCTCTTCTAAGTCTGAACTTCACGTGGAGTGCATACGACATATGAATCATTGTTTTCTGGCAGAACAGTTATTTTGCTTTCAAAACATGCAGAGCTACAGAAGTGGCGGTCCCCAGAGTACTATGAGAACAACATGCACAAGATGCAGCTGCCTTTCTCTAACAAGCTGCTGGGAAGTACTCTGACATCAGAGGAAAAGCAGGAGAGGCGGCAGCAGCAGCTGCGTCGACTTCAAGAACTCAATGCACGTCGACGAGAAGAGAAGCTGCAACTTGACCAAGAGAGGCTGGACAGGTTACTCTACGTACAGGTAATCAAGGCAAAGTTTTCTGTGTGATCCTTTCTCGGAGCTTTATCAGAAGGTTGTTCATTGCTGCAAAGAGGCTACAACTGTCTTGTGTTTTCTGATAGGGTCTTTTTAAGGTTACTTGCAAGATAAAAGGGTGGGATTATTGATGCAGAGGATGCTTCCAGGTTTTGGATAGTACCTTTGTGAAATATTTTGAATGCTGCTGAACCGTGCACATCATAGTATCTAGTACTGAAGGTTATCTAGTAATGAAAGTGTCTACATGCACAGTTGACCGATCATTGATTACCATGTACTGTTCATCACAGCTAACTCTGATCTGCCTCTAGGAACTTTTAGAAGATGGTCAAATGGATCAGTTCCACAAAGCCTTGGTGGAGTTGAACATGGACTCTGCAGAAGAACTTCAATCCTACATCAACAAATTGAGTCTATCTGTTGAACAAACGAAGCAGAAAATCCTACAGGCAGAAGTCAATATTGAAGTAGACGTTGTGGACAGCAAGCCAGAGGTATAATATTTTCACCAAGTTAATCTTGTCATTTCTGAGAGAATTAAGTTTCTGTTCTTGAAAATTTAGTCCTTCAGACTTTTATCGGTGCATTAAGTTTTTCCTTTAGCGCACTGCAAGTCATTGCTAATTTGGTAACTGCTTATCTCTTTTCCACCTTTCCCATGCAGCTACAGAAAGAGAGAGTTTTGATTTTATAGTTTATAGTTTATAGTTACTGAAATTGGTAACTCTTCTTGTGCTGCTCTGCACTGTGCTCTGGGACTTATCATAGAATCATTTTGGTTGGAAAAGACCCTTGGGATCATCGAGTCCAACCATCTACCCTACTCTACAAAGTTCTCCCCTACACCATATCCCCCAACACCACATCTGAATGACTCTTAAACACGTCCAGGGATAGTGACTCAACTACCTCTCTGTTTGATTCCATATAGTTTTAAGTATAATCTCTATGCTTCCTGACAGTAGTTGAAATACACAGTTACAGGAAATTGGTAAATTTCCTTACAAGTTTCTTGCAGAACTTTAAGAAGTTGGAGAAAAAGAAAATAGCTGTAGTGAGTTAGAGAAGGTACCACTGAAAATACAGTGGTTTCCCTTTTACTTACTCCTGGCAGTGTACACCAGCCACTGTCCTGAAGGCTGACTTGCTTAGAGGGTTGTAAATGCAGCAGCTAACATAATGATTTTGTTCATACTTTAAATCAACCTCTGCTTTTGCATTAGTTAAAGATACATGTTGGGTTTTTTTCAGCACCTGACAAATTACATAGAGTTTTAAGTACTTAAATCTCAAGTGGTTATAATCCTAAGACAGCCATCCTTAAATGCCTCTAGCCTTGTATTAAAATACAGAAGAACCTATCATGCTTTTTTGTTAAAAATAGTATTTGTTTTCCTTTCTGTTCTTCCCTTCTAGGTGCAGAGAACTTTATGGTAAACTACTAACCCCTTGCCTTCATTTTGGCTATCTTTTTTGGTGCAGTTAAGCAGCATGTTCTATTTTGTTTGCTTAACAATGAAAAGATTAATTGCTACACTTGAGTGTTGGAGTTGTTTTGAAGATGAGAAGCTGGTTTGTCTGCTTTGCCAGACTAATACAGGCTCAGCTCATTACAGCTGCCTCTAAGAGATGGTCTAAGGCTGTTTGTGCATTTTCATGTAACTGTCTTTCAAGTCACACAAAATAGAGGCTCTTTAGCTGTATCACTCTTTTCTTAGGAAAAGATAGAGGGGGAAAAAGAGAAAATTGAAGCATAGAGGAGAGTGGTGGCAGATACAGGAGTTCTTGTGTCTTACGTAGCCAAAACTAGCTGGTGAGCTTCTAGTGTTATATTTTGCCAATGTTCATCAGTAAAGCTTGTGTAAGAATCAGAATGACTGTGTTTGAGCAAAATAGAAGTAGATGATGGCCTTACCATTGTGTCAAAGAATCTTTCTACCTTCTGTCAAAAGAAATTGTTTTAGAAAAAGATAATAGAAAAACTGTCATCTTCTTTTAACTTTGCCCAGTGCCAAAGTCCCAACTTGTCGGTCTTGGGTCCCACACTTCTCTCTTTCAGTAGGTGTAGCCTCAGACCTTGGAATGGGTCAGAAAGTCTTTTTGTTTGGTCTGTGCTTTGTGAGAATTCCTGCAATTATTACTGCATCCACTTGTGGAGGTAGGCCATCCCTCTGTGGCTGTGTAAAGGAGTCTAAAAGCTAATTATGTTTTCCTAAGGTCTGTGTCAAGTCCTGAGCTGAGTTCTATGTTCCTTTCTATTGCTGTTTTGTGGGGTTTTTTTTTGTTTGTTTGTTCTTTTTAAACACATAAAGAGAAATGGATTTAACAAAGCAGGTGTGTTGGAGATAACTTAAAGTGACTATCATTTGTTTGCTGTAACAATGAACTCTGCTTAAACTTCAGTAATGGCTTGTGTTTTAAATAGATGAAAGCTAAATACTTAAGAAGGTTTAAGTGCTCTAACTGTATCTCATTATGGTATTGCTTGCTAGATATTGCAACACATGTTTCAAGTTTAAAATAAAAACCTGCAACCTTTTAGCAACAAAATCCCAAAGGTAACTATGTAACACAAAATGAAGGACGTAATTAAAATGCTGCTCCTACTTCACAACAGTGAAGTGCTGTAGGATTTTGAGAGATGCTTTTTATTAGGGAGGGGCTTTGGAGGCACCTTCACATCTGTGTAAAATATAACAGCTTTTGGTATATCCCGTCTGCAAACTGTGGGCAGTTGAAACTTAAAAATTTTGTGGTGGCTTTGTAGCCAGCAAATATTTGTTTTCCAATCCCACGCAAGCAAGGCAGGGAATTTAATGGTAATTATAGAGCAGTTAGAGGTGCTGTGAGTGTACCAATTTTTAACCAATTTAAAAAGCTATTTTAACAAGTTTTAGTATGTTGTTATATTTAGGACATGGCTGGCTAGGATCCTGGCACTCAGCCTGTTGACTAAGACCTTTAATTTCTGAGCTGGCATTGCAATAAATTTATTGGAGATGTTTGATTTTTATGCTTTCTGGGAAAGCCTGTCTGAACTTCTGGTTTCTGGGTTGTTTACCATTTTGATTTTCATCTTTAGTGCTGGAGAACAGTATACTTGGTTTCAAGCACGTTAAAGACTTGAGATTTGAGGAAATCTACACTGAATTTTCCAAATGTGTCACCAGAATTGAAGTCATGTATGTGCTTAGCACATCTGAGATAACCTACCCCATAATATACCTTCTCTGTTTCCAGACTCCCGATTTGGATCCATTAAGCAGTGAGCAGTCGCTGGAGGATGTGGAAAGTATTAATGAATTTGAACCTTTATTTGCTGAGGAACAGCCTGAAGTTGAGAAGCCTGTTGCTGCAGTGCAGGTTTGATTTCTGTGCCTATGCCTCATGCTAGAGGGTCACTGCCTCCCGGTTGTCCAGCTGGTCTGCTAACATTTCTCCAAATGCAAACGTTCTTTGCCTCCTCTTGGAAGAGATGCTTAAATTATCTAAACAGGACATCAAGGGAGAAGTCCTTACAGTCTGAGCTGATGGTTTAGATCATGAGTAGACCCTCTTGGTGCTCTCTGCAGGCAGTGCCTGTTGCAGCAGTGCTATGTTAGTAGGGAAAAAAAAAAAAAGGCCTGCTCAGATTTTTTTGTGTGTGTGATCCATATCCCAGTATTGCATCCTGGTGGACACAGCTTTCAACCTGTGAGGTTGAGCCTTAGGACTGAGTGGCACCAAACAGAATGAAGTATAGGAAAAGTCCAGCTTCCTTGCCCTTTTGGAACCTTTTACAGCAGGTCTCTTTCTCTGTGAGAGCATTACCACCTGTTTTCTGTACAGAATTGTTTGGAAACTTTGCTTTTTCTAGAATATTACTGTTCTTTAACATATTTTCCCCCTGCTTTTCAATCTCATCTTTTTAAAGCCCGTGTTTAACCTGGCAGAGTACCACCAGCTTTTCCTTGGCACTGAAAGGATCAGGGCTCCAGAGATTGTCTTCCAGCCCTCCCTTATTGGAGAAGATCAGGCTGGTATAGCAGAAACCATGCAATATGTCCTTGAGAGGTAAGTTTACAAAGCTACTTGGCACTTACTTAAATAAGCTAGTCTTGTTTTGATGTCTTTTGATGTTTTTGGAGACCCCTGGTCCAACTTCTTACAAGGGTTTGTTGTTTCCCTCTATAAATACCCATTCCTTGAAACAATGAGCTGGCAGCCTGGGTTTTTGCGAGACCAAAATCAGGGGTGACATTTTTAAGTTGTATGATTTAGGCACACTTGCTGGACAACTGTTTCCAGATGACTTAGTATTAGCACAATGTCACTCCTGAACTGTATGAACATAGGAGATTGCATTTTTCTGAAATGTAAGAATTCCAGCTCTTCTGAGTTGTTGATTTGTAGGGTACAGTGCCCAGAGGGCTTTAAGGGTTTTCTTCTGCCACCCCCCGAATATCCAGAAAACAAATGAGCACAGAGGGAGGTGAAGGAGGTTTCTCAAAGAAGAAACATTATCTTCAGGAGAATCTATCACCCCGTAGTTGTTCAGTTCACAGGGAGAGATGTCCTTGAGAAAGACTGAAGTTGGTTTTTGTTCCTTTTAGGTATTCAAAGGAGCAACAAGCTATTCTTGTCCAGAATGTTTTTCTCACTGGTGGAAATACAATGTACCCAGGACTGAAAGCCAGAGTACAGAAGGAACTCCTCGAAATGAGGCCATTCCAGTCGTCTTTTCAGGTACGTGTATTGATGTGGTGGTTCCATGAACAGTCCAGTCTGTTCATCAGTGTTCAAAAGGAATTTGGGTTGGGAGTGGTACAGAGCAGGTGTAATTAGAGCATGGGAATGAACAGTGGGTTATGACCAGACACTGAAAACCACTGTTTTGACCTGAGAAAATGAAAGTTAAGCAGAGATACCATTGTTCTTTCTGAAGACTTGAGAGAGAGAGTAGGGCAAATGCCTTGGAAAAGGAAAACCTGTTTCAGCTAAAAGACCACGCGTGCACAAGCATGTTTGGCTGGAAATTTCCAGATTGATTTCTTAGATTTGGGTCTGTTACTGTTTGGAACAAGCTGGGAAGAACTATGCTCACTTCAAAACTAAGTTACATATTCAGTTTGTTACATGTAATGACTGTCTGGGACAGCAACAAAAGAGATTAATTGAGTATTTTACAAATCTGTGATCTCTTGCTGAGTTTTTAGTAACAAGCACAGAATAAGCTGGGCAAGTCCCAGAGTTTGCCCTGTGTTTTGTAAGATTTGCAGTAGTCTCCCTGGCTGTTCTGAAATCACCTTGTCTTCTCAAATCTATTAACTTCTTGAATAGAAAATCAGGTTATAAACTGAGAAGAAAAAAAATCCAGTGCAAATAAAACTGTTTTGTGCAGTTACTGTAGGTAGCTGTGAGCCAGGTGTGACTCAAAGCAAGTTATTACAACCATATACTGGGTAGTTTTAGGAAGGATATTGCTTGCTAAGTTTTGAGTGTGGAATTTGTGTCTATAGGAAGAAAATAAGCATGTTTTCTTCTGCTTTTAAGGTTGCTGCTTGTAACTGAGTAAAAGCTTTCTTCTTTCCATTAAAATGCAGTCTGTAGTGTGGTCCTATCAGAAATCTGTCACTTCACAGATACCACGTGTGGGATTTACGTGGTGTCTAGTCTAGCGAGCCCAGAGCCGAACCAGGAAAGCAGTTCATCCTACAGTAATAGGAATAATTTAAATGGAAATATGAATCCACACCAGTGGAAAGAGTACGTATGGTCCTTTCCCACATACAGCGATTTCTTAGCCTGCAGTATTTGTGCCTCCTACTTCAAGCAGGGAGGAAATTTTGCTGGAGCACTTGATACTGGTTTTGCAGTACCACCGACTCTTCTAGCTGCAAGGGCTGTTGGTTGTGAATGTGATACACCCATGTGCTTTCTCAAGCTGTAGAAACACAGCAGGCTCATGGAGAATTGCTCTCAAGGTGAAAACGTGCTTCAAACCTATTCCTAACACTACTCTTCCCCAAAGTCACTGAATAACCAGCTCAGACTCCTGAAATTCAGTGATTTGTGTCATATACTACTGTAATCAGGTTAAAAAGGGTTTTTCTCTCCTGTGTTGAATTGATGATGATCTGTTTTCCTTCTATCCAGGTCCACCTTGCTTCCAGCCCTGTTTTAGATGCCTGGTACGGGGCTAGGGATTGGGCAGTGGAATACACGAACCGTGAGGAAGGCTGGATAACCAAAAAAGACTATGAAGAAAAAGGAGGAGAATACCTCAAGGAACATTGTGCTTCAAATGTCTATGTTCCCATTCGCCTTCCAAAGCAGGCCCCGCGGTCAACAGAGGCATTAGCACCTAGCAGAGGGCTGGCATCCAGCACAGGCAATCCTTGTGACCAGGTATAGCACCGTGCCTTTGTCACAGACCCTCGGATGGAGGAAAGGAGAGTTACTGGGTTGTGGTGTGAGCTGTGCCCGGAGCACAGGCCTCATCTAGCCTCGCTGACAGCTCAGAGAGCACTAATCAGCTCACCCAGTCACTTGAATGAGGGGGACAGGCCACGAT
This sequence comes from Gallinago jamesoni, assembly GCA_025769975.1. Lineage (NCBI taxonomy): Eukaryota > Metazoa > Chordata > Aves > Charadriiformes > Scolopacidae > Gallinago > Gallinago jamesoni. The sequence continues at coordinate 12,535,245 of JAOQGH010000005.1, read as the reverse complement.
GGGGTGGCAGCTGGAATGGTCGGAGCGCTTGGAACGCCTCGTGCTGCTCGTGGGGCGCAGGAGGAACGCAACAGCAGTGATTCCAGAGAAAAATACCATCTTATAAACTTTCATAGTAAGACTCAGGGTTTTTTGAGAGTATCTGATTTACAGCTTTTTAAAAATTATTTAATTAAAATGTACTGGTTTTATACTGATTTAATTGCATGATCCAGAAGCTGGATCGAGGCTTGTATCAAGTGAGTCAGTCCAGCAGGCGTCCCCCTCGTCCGTCGCAGCGTGCGTTCGTCAGGACATGGATGTGTCATGCTGCTGAAAGCAGGAGGCGCTGATCTGTGCCTTTCCTCCTGAGGCCTCCTGCAGTCATGTCTTCTTTGATTTCCTTCCTGCTACACACTTCCTGCTAAACCACAACCAAATACGCAGTGAGATTTCAGATACTTTTTGACCTCAGTTATGTCAGTAATATTGATGTCTTGGTTAAAACTGGAGACCTGGTCACAAAAAGCGCTGCCCAGCTCTAAAGACAGAACTCTCCATAAAGGGCAGTCCAGAAGGACAACCGAATCTTGTGCAGTCCTTCAGTGGTTTAGCACGAGTGGTGGCTGAGCAAGGCAGCATTTGATGGATGGGGCTTTTTTATCAAAAGCTGTTTCAGCAATAAAGCAAACTTTTTGCTTTACTACCAGCTTCTGTGTTTCAGTGATTTGACCTCTTTGGTTGTACCTTGCTGAAAAATGCAGGTTTGCAGCCAGACCCCTGTCCTGCTGCACAGCATACTCTTGCTTAAATTTGACTGGGGATTAATTTCTTGCACTGAACAACTCGTTATTGCTTTCCCAAAATAATAATCAGTATTAAATGCTCAACTGAAACCTAAGCATGATCCATCAGTTTGGCAAGAGCTGTAAACCATTAGGTGGAAAAAGGCAAGGCTACAGGGAATACATCCAGACCAGAATTGGTATAAAGAAGGGGAAGAGGTGGTGGTTTCCTGTCCCCAAGGGCTGCAGAGCATCAAGATAAGTTGTTGTCTGACAGATTCGAAACAAAGGACATGAAGTGCCTCTTGGTGTTGAAGTAAAGAGTTTGTGAGGATGTGATACGCCCATTTCTGGATTCAAAAAGTATTACCCAGATCTACAATTTAAAAGAAAAATCTGCTATCAAACAGAGAGGTCTCTCCTGGGTGCTGGAGGTCCTGCAGTTGTGTATTCCATGGCAGGTGTTGGAGAGAGGTGTTACAGACCTGCTTTCTTACGCAGTTCCTGCGGCACCCAGCACTGGTCGCTCTCGGGTGGGATACAGGTCTCGGTGGACCTTTGGTGTGGTCCTGACAGGCTGTTGGGCAGGGGGAAGAGGAGGAGGGAACTTGTTACCTTCAGGTAACCTCAGGTTTGGCCTATTGATCCTATCCCTAGCTGCCTGGAGGCTGTACTAATTTTCAGGACCATTAAGGCAATTCTATGGGTGGTAAAGAATGTGGAAAAACGTGCTGTGCTAAAACAGGTGAAGTTATACCCTAAAGAAGTGTCTTTGGGTCATATCAGTGACCTGGAGCAGAGTATATGACGTGCCATTGCTATTTGACCCCTTTCTGACATGTCTAGCTAAGATGGCAAAGTGGGCACTCAAGATACAGTAATTTGTTCTGACTTAATGTTGGTTGCTAAATAGATAAGAGGTAAGTGTTGTGCATAAAACTTCCGGAACAAAGGCCTGAAAGGGTATCTGTAGGGAGTGGCTAGAATACTTTTAAATGTTTGGCCAAATTGTGCCAACCACTTCACTGGTTAATTCAAATTCATTCAAAGCAGAGCTGTCTGTTTCTGTACAGAGCTGCCAGATCGGCTGCTTAACCAGCTTCAAGGAAGCATAATTTTACAATCACCTAAATATTAGCTGTTAATTTGTTACTTTATCCCCACAATAGCCGCAGTAACTGATGGACTAATGGACTTGGACAACGCGATCCCAGTCGTGGGCTGTTCTCAGTGTGCTGGTGTGCATTCCGTTGCTTGGAGTAGCACCATGAAAAGTGTGAACGTTGCAGAACGGGATTAATTCTACCCATTGAAGTTCAGTTCCCCTGCTATGATTTGCTCTGAGCGTTGGTGCTGGCAGCAGTAAGATGGAAGGAGCGTGTAGCATTGAGAGCAGGAGGACGCAATGGTGTTAATTTTGACAGAGTTGGTGGGGTTCCTTGCAGAGCTTCACTATTGTGACACCTGTGGCAAGGTTTTCTCCTACCCATGTGCAGAATTTAGTTGTTTTCCATATAATTGGCATGGGGCTCACCAAACCCAGAAGGGGCTTGGGCTGCTTCTTCTGCGTATTGGCTTATGCCACCTGAGAGGGGGGGGAGCAGGCCAGTAAGACACCCCTTTGGGTCTTTTTTAAGGGGACTTCTGGTTGTGTGAGGAGCAGCAGGAGGAATTGTTATGAGAAAACGATTTACTAAAAAAAAAATAAAAATAAAAAAGTATCATTCTGTGGACAGGAAACTTGAAATGACAGTGTGAGGGCCTTTGCCAAGCGATGGTTGGGCTGCTGTTGAGCGAGCTGCTGGGCAAGCAGCCTCAAAATCTGGAGGGTGTTTATCCTGGCGGGTGTCCTGTGAGCTGGCAGTGCAATCTCCAGTTCAGAGAGGTGGGCCAAGAGATTCCCATTTGCTCCTCGGTATATTAGGTTCAAAGCAACCCGTAACCTTATTATACTATCCAGTTATCACCTAATTCAGGTCAAAGAATACAAAAGTACAAGGTGCAATTTAACAGGCGTGGTGAGCTTGGTCTATTTAATCTAAAAGAGAGCTCAAACTGGGTTCCACCTTTTGCAGGGTCCCTAAGACCTGTTCCAGAGTGGAAACACCACGTCAGTGAGAAGCCCTGGAGACTTAACATAAACCACGTGTTTAATGTCCCAGATTTCCGTTTGAGCTGCATCCCAGCCTTGCTTTTTGGTCTTCAAGGCTTCTTATATTTCCTGTGCCATAGCGACTTCAAACACGATCCATTCTTTGCTAAATCTCCGCTAGGACACCAAGATTAGAACTCTTTGCTCCAGTTATTAATCTCCAAAATACTTAATGTGCTGTGTAAGACAGCGTTTCAGAAGAAAGAGAAGATGCCCATGAACTGTCACTTAAAATTTAGGATTATGCCTCCAGAGACAGCCTGCAACAATCCTCCAGCAGTTTTGAAGCTAGTGTGGGATGAGCAGGGGAGGGGAGAATGCTGTCATGGATTTCACATTATCCCCGCAGGCAGATGGTGGGATTTCTACCCCGGTTCGATATGTCAGGCACAGAGCAGCTGCGCTGATTCCCATTGCTCACTCCCACCGCTTTGTGCAGATAGAGAGCATCAGCTGCAACAAAACTTTGCAGTTTTAGATGGCTCAACCCCCTGGCGTGGTTTGCCAAATGTTCCTCAGGCTCCTTTCGCTCCCTCTTTTCAGGTGCTTGGTTTCCTATATTTAGTTGACAAACACCTTTCCCCTCCCTGTCCCCCCCACCTTGTTCATCACAGGAGCCCAGCAAAGTGCCATAGTTTCAGGTTTGGGTGTTGGGGTTTTTTTTTCAATTGTATTGGCTACTTTATATCCTTAGGGATCTTTTCTTCTTTTTGAGCAGCAGCCTTGGTTTCCACTTCCTAATGTGGCAGAGCCTGTGATGAGAGTCCTGCGCTGAGATCCAGGAGACATGGATCCATTTTCATGTCTGTTGACTCACAACAAGCCGTGTCTCTGCTCTGACCTGGGTTCTGTGCCTCAGCCTCCGTAACGGCAAAACCAACCTGAGAACGGTGCTGGCAGAGGGTTTTGTGGAGTGAGTAATTACTGTAGAAGACATGAAGGGTGGTGGCAAGGCTGGAAAGGCCTTTGTGGGGAAGGAGAAGGAGAGGAAGTCAAGTAAAATGGAGAACAGATCCGTCTATGCCTAATGCACAGTGGGCCAAGTGGAAAGTCTTCAAACCGCTCGCTGCCTGAAGCTGGAGGAAGCATACGGAATGGTGAGAATCACTCCGTGCAGGTAGGCTTTTATTCTTAAACAACTGCTATTGACCGCTGTCAGAACATGAAAGCTGGATTTAGGGTCTGACTCAGAAGCTTTTATGCTCTTAAAATTCCTGGGTTTAGACAGGACAGTATTATATTTTTTTTTCAGCTTTTTATTTATTTCAGAACTGAGGTGAAGTGCGAAGCAGCTTCTCCCTTTGTCTGTGGGTAAATAAATGTGCTGATGGGAAAAGCATCTTTCGTGTTGCCAGTGAGATTCTGTGAAGGCATCCAGGTTCTGCACTTCCAGTAGCCACAGTCAGGCTGTTACATCAAGAGGAAGCTCATCCCTGGAGAAGCTCGGTGTGCTGCCCTTGGCAGGTCTGGCTGGACAAAGGAGCTTGACAATGTGCAAGGAAAAAGCGTGGCTTTATTCAAACCTGTGTCAAATGAATTCCAGAGGAGATACGGACAGCATCGAAGCTTTGAACTACTTGGAATCACAGTAGGTGATAGACTACTGGATAGCAGGAAGACCGTGGTGCATTGGGTGCCTTCCTGGCCTAGATGAAGGGCAAGAGTGTGTGGTGGACCTCTGGGTGGGAGAAATGTTGATGGGTGATGGCAACCTGCAGCCCCAAAAGCCTTGTAGCTGCTGTGGTGGCACACGGGGCTGGCACACACGACTGCTGTGTAGTCACACTTTCCTAAGTGCCCTGATGCTGAGGAGGGGTGGGTGGCTGTTGGCTGCAGCTGAGGCTGATTTTTCTCCTCTTTCTGTCACCCTGTTTCTGCACCTCTTCCTGGAGCATCCTCCATGCTCCTTCGTATGTCCAGTGGGAAAACCGTTCCGTACGAGCGTGGGAGGCTGGGGGCTCGCTGCCTTGTCTGAGCCTTGCTTGGAGGTGAGTTCCAGTCACTGCAAACAGGTTTTTGGGTCGTCTTATCTTCCCGCTAAAGATTTTGATGCGGAAGTTTTGTTCTGCAGGGTGTTCTCGCTCCCTTCAAAGGAGAATCATAATAAATAAGAAAAAACCAAGTCTTTCCTCAGTGACACTTGTTTCTGCGTTTGAACAGCAGCCCGACTGCATCCGGGTAAGAGACAGGTGGGTTGCTCTGATCTTCCTCCTCTGCTTTGGGGGGTAGCAGAGACTTTAACAGGGCTCCTCTGCAGGATTTTGTTTCATTTCAGTTGCTGCTATGATGACCAGAAGTCCCCCAGGGCAAGCAAGCCCCTCTTCCTTGGAGGTGACCTCCCCTGTCATCCCTCTCACCTTGAGCACCAGCTGCCTGCCAGCGTTTTGTCTGCTGTGCTTAGATAAATCCACCTCATCTAGAAGCCATCAACTAATATGCCGTCAGCTCTCCTTAAGAAGGTCCCAAACTGTTTTCTTAGATGTATCCACCACGATGAGCCCCTGGGATTCCATCACGTGCACGAGGAGGGCTCTCACAAGGTAGATGCCATCTGCTAGCACGGGGTTTGAGCTATTAGTAAGCTTCTTGCATAACTCCTTGTGTTGCTTGTCTTGTATTAGGAAAAGCACCTCTGATTTCTGAACATGTCAGGGTTGGGGGTTGTTTTCTCATCTTTAAACTTATTTTTGTGTCCCCTGGGTTAAGCACGTGCATTAGCGTGATGCTCCTGGCTGGTGTTGCTTCTCAGCGCTAGGAAATAGGTTTCAAATCCTGATCCTTAGATCACTATTATTATTTTTTTTCCACACAACAGCTTGGTTAAAATATACCCCACTCCTCCTCTCACCCCAGATTCCTGCCACATACCTGGCATTCCTTCATTCTTAATGAGATGAAGGAGTGGGGGATTTCGCCCTCCTGGAATTTTAGAGGAATACTAAGTGGATTTCTCATGAAAAGCCCTATTTAGGGTACAAATCTTCCCCAAAGATATTCTCCACAGGGCAAACCTTGCTTTTGCTGGTAATGGTGAACGGAGTTTTTAGTTCCTTGTTCAATAGCTGCTTTCTCCTACATATTGCCATTGATGAAGACCACATTGGAGCAAGCTCCCAGCGGTGTGGATGAAGCAGAGGAGACTTGCATCCTTGCAAAGGTAGGTAGGGATGGCAGAGGAACTCTTGGCCTGTTGGCACTTGAAGTTTTACCAGTGGCTGCAATCTGGACAAGCAATCCATATAGACAAGGCAGCATAAAGGTTGTTCAGACAAAATAGTTTTCTTCCAGGCGCAATCATTAATTAATCATTAATTTACCCTAAATAAAGATAAAGCTGCATTAGATCAAAGGTTCCTCCAGTCTGGTCCTGGCAGTGACCTCCAGATGTGGAGGGAGAAGTATTAAGAATCAGAGCAGTAGCGATATGTGTGTAAAACAGGAAGGCGATTGTAAATAATTACATTTGGTTCATGCTATGAAGCCAGGGAGGCACGTGAACACAGTGCTCCTGGAGTCTGTCTTCACATGGGACCTGTTGCAAGACTCTGCTCTTTTCCATGTGTTGAGAGGACAGGTTCAGGTATCCAAACTACAGAGCTCCACAAGGACGTGGATTTTGGAGTAGCAACACCACGCTGGACTGTGAACACCCGCTTGGAAGGGACTGTGCTGGGCTGTAGATGTCCTGAGCCTGCAGCAAAGCTCCTGTGACAGCCCCAAGCCACACTGCAGCAGTGAAGGGCCGGGACAGGACACTTCGACTGGCCAGTGAGCCCTGGATCTACCTTCTGCTTTGGGAGAGGGCTTCACTGCAGCTCCAGGGGCAGACACAAAGGCAGCGAGAGCCCTGGGTCCTGGTGTGTGGGGCCTGGCTTGCTTTCATCCAGCTCCACGGTGGCAGAGGGCCATGGAGGAAACAATGGAGAGGAAAGCTTTGATTTCTCCAGTGATGGACACCCTCCTGCTCAAGGGTGGTGCAGATGGAAGGAACTGGGGGCCGGGGCTCGCGGTTTTTTTTGCTTTTATCCTTTGTTAACCACTGGTGACTTCTTGTTGTGGGAACTGCTGTGACCTCTCCTTAGGTTTTGTTTATATGCTGTGGCTGACATTGTTTGCAGCAGGCCTTTGATATTCAGCCCCGGGAGCATCCTCTGGGTTGGGAACAGGAAGACTTGAGCCCGGGAAGACGGTCTGGTGCTCCGCCATGGTGGCATCACGCAGTGATGGACCTCTCCATCACCTGGGGAAGACAACTGAGGCATGTGGTGTTGTGGACTGTCCCCAGGTTGATGACTTGTGCTCATCATCTGCCCTTCTTGGCCAAAGCAGTGTCCCATGTCAGCAGCAGACAGGGCTGGTAGCTCTTTCTTGGGCAGGAGCAGCTGATGGGGAAAAAGCTGATGGGGAAAAAGCAAAAAAGAATCTGCCATTAATGGGATTTTGTTGTGTTTTTCTAGGAAGAGAAGAACTAGGAGGTTGTAGAGCTTTTGTGCTGGGTTCAGGTTGGAGATCCATGCCTGAAAGAGCTGGGAGATGCCCAACATGCACGGTCTTGGAGGAGCTTTGCTCAGGCATCCTGTCCATGGTGTCCTTTGGGGTACACCAGAACTCCACACACCCCTCTTGTCAGGTCGTCAGAGCTGAATTGTGGCTGGAAGAGATGATTCCCCAGCTCCTGAGGGCTCAGTTTCCCCATGTGCTGCAAAACATACATATCCAGACCCTTCACAGTAATTCCTGTTCACAGGAGGCTCTGTTTCTGCTCCTCATTACCCAGATCCATTTGTCTGGGTATGGAAGGAAAACAGCTTTTACAATGATGCAAAAACGGGGGAGATAATTCATATTTATGCTACCCCTGGGCCCATTCTCATGAATACGTTTTTAAAATCCCAATGAATACTGTGTTTTTCACAACACAACTCATTCCCTGGGCACCAAAGACAATTCCCAGGAGCCATAAAACCTTCGAGTGTGTTTACACAACTCAAAATGCACTTTATGGTGTTATATCACCTTCAACCTACTCTGCTATTTCACATGCTGGGAGCTGGAGTCCGTATGAGTGCTGGTTGTGCTGGGTGCCTTACAGGGAGATGGGAAACGAGTCGTTAATTGCAAATTCAGTGAGCTCTGGGTGGCAGTTTTTACAAGCAGCCCTTGTTTTAATCACAGGAGCCAATGGTTCTGAGCAATTGATTTTATCGGGTTTTGAAGTACACCCTTACAATCTGGGGAGCAGGGCTCGTGGAGAAGGGTTTTATCTCAAGCGCTGGGCTTTATCAGGAAGGGTTAAGTAGATGGTCACCGTTTCAAGGAGAACTTCAACTTCCAAGTGCTCTCCTGGCCCAGCAGCAGAGGGACCAAACCGCACAGAGCCACGGGAGACACGGAGCTGGTTCACGTGTGAATTTACCTCTTCTGCAAGAACTGGGTGTTAAGAAAACAAACCAACCAAACAAAAAAATACCCCTCAAAATCCCACTGTTCTGATTTTGAACCCAAAATAGCAATTTGTTATTTCCCACAGAAGGAACCTCCCATCCCAGCTTGTTCTGAGCAGCTACACTGACCGTTCCCCATTTTTCTGCCTTCTAGAAGGGTATCTGAGCAGCTCCAGCCTCTGAATTGAAGGAAGTCTTTTCCTGAAACGCAGACAGAAATGCTCCAGGGTTTTCTGGCTCAGGAAATCAGTCCTCAAACCTGAGGCCAACTTCTTTGGAGCCACAGACACCAGAAGCCCCCACCAGTCTGGTAGAAACCCAGCCAGTCAGTTCCTGCCAGAAGTGACAATTTCCTCTGCTCTGGCTTTGCAGACTTCACATCCTCAGAATACTTTTCCTTCAGGAGAGGATGCTCAACCAGGAGGATGCCCTTCCCTTTTAAAGAAGGCACCAAGGTGTAAATCTAGGCAAAAAAAAAATAAAATCTAGTTTTGTTTCATAGGCATCCTAAGGACTTTTCTTGAAATCAAAGCAAAAGTATGTGTATTTTGCTCCTTCATGTTTCTACTTGAAAATGAAAAGGTTGCAGCTCTCCACATGTGGCATCAGTTTCTTCTGAGACGTATAATTTAAACATTTTGAACTTAAGTGCAAGCCTTTAATGACATAATTTCTCAGTGCCGCTGCCACAACTGTTCAGACATACAAGTCATTTGATTATAGTTTTATGTTAAACGAGGAACCATAATTAATACGATCATGTTCAATTTCTTCCTTGCTGAATGTAAAGATAGAATAATTTCTCCAGAGAGAAAAAGAAGTTGCCTCAAATGACTAAATGGAAAGATCTTTTAAATAATTTAGCTTTTGGAAAAAGAAGTTTAAGCTGATAGATAGGATCAAAGCAAGGTCTAAAATGCAAAATGCTTTGCTTGAGATGTGGAGGGAGAATCCTGGGGAGCTTCATGTGATCTCTGCAGCATCTCCTTCCCTGACAGCAGAGGAGGGACAGGGGGAGCAGCAGGATTTTCCCCGAACCGTCCCTTTTCCTCCTCCCAGCACTATTTCATGGAAAATACAGAATAAAAAGCTCTCTATTGTCAGAGCTCTGCAGAAGATGTGCTCCATTTTTCTCTACTCTCCCATTTTGGCTTAAGCTACATTTACTAGCAATTTTGGGAAGCAGAAAGCTTGTAGAGAGGTAGAAATGACCCTGCAGTTGTGCCCAGCCTCTTGGCGTATCCTTTTCGGAGCGGCTCGGAGCTGGTGCTCCTGCACCTTCTCGGCAAAGGCTGGGGAAACGTGGGAGCCCGAGCACACGGAGACGCTCCCACCCGCCCCCAGGTACCTGCCCACCAGCACCAGGCACAGCACTGTGGCTGCCTGAACTGGGGATGCTCTGGAAAAGTGCCCTGGGGAGTCTTGGCAATTTGTATGAATCTTCCAAATTTTTTGGAAGCGGCACCGCTGCCCATCCCTGCAGAGCCCCGGTAAAGCCCACGGGGTTCACAATGGTGCCCCATCCCTCTGTCTTCTGTACAGCACGTCCTCTGCCATCGAGTCCTCGAGGCCGAGAGCACTTATCTCCTGGTGGAAGTTCAGCACTAATGACTTCAGCGGGAGCAGATTTACGCAGCTGGAACGTGCTTCATCCCTACCCTGACACGATGTGCCCTAGCCTTGTCCTCCCACCGCCGATTCCCTGGTGAGCAACACAAATGTGGTTTTTCCCCTTCTACGTATCTGCACGTTGACACCCACTTGTCCACCTCCCCGGAGGAAACGGCCACTATTACCCTCATGTTTGACCCTCGGGAGGACACTGAGCTGAGCAGGGCGTCATCAGGAGGGTGTTGAAACAACCCGTGCTCTGGAATACGACCTTCAAATTATTTGCTTAAGCTTCTGAAGGTAGGGGGAGGAGAGGGTACTTCAAGCCATCTGTTTCTGCAGGGCTGCGAGGAGAAATCAGTGCCTGTCCCTGCCTGCAGCTGCTCCCTGAGCTGCTTCCCCAGGAACGCTTTGGGATGAAGTGTGTCCCCCCCCAGTCTCTGCTGACATTATTAGCCATAGTGGTCAGTGAGGGGGTGCCGGGAAGGGAGGGAGAGCGACAAACAGAGATGTCAATTTTGGCACTAGCAGGACAAAAGAAAATCAATGTTTGCTGGGCAGAAAGGATTTAAAACCCTAGCAGGGAAGGGAGGAGAAGGAAAAACTATAAGCCTCTAAAGAAAGCACTGTAGGAAATTTAATGATGCTTTTTAGGGCTTGCCAAACAAGCAAACCACATTATAGCACTTTCACCTGCCGGCTCGCAGGGATTTGGCTTTTCATTCTCGATTATATACTGCATTTTGCAGCCCGGGTTTTAAGCAGGGCCTGAAGGTAAGTGGATCCGGGGGCCATTGTGTTGTCGGGGAGAGGAATGTGGGTCTGAGCTCTTGGTAGAGGTGGGAATTTGCAGCAGGTCAGGTCTGGGCTGCCAAGGGATTAGGTCGGTATCAGCTCTCGGCGCTGCCTTAAGGCAAATTGAATTTTTCACAGAAGAGGGAAAGATGAAGAGAGAAAAACCTCTGCAACTGAACTAATCACCTGCCACCAAATAAGGCAGCGTGAGCCGTTCGCCGCCTCCACTCCGCTTCGTAAGGGAGCTGCAGTAATTACACCGCACGTTTGATTGGAGCAGTTCTAATCCCTGCAGAATAAGTGTGATTCTGCCCAGCTGTGGCTGGCTGATCTGGTGGGTTTGGGGTCTTGGTGGTGGAATTGGTTACTGGGTGAGGTGAGCTCGGAGGGGAAGGCTTTAGTCTGGGGAAAATGAGCATGTGGGGTGTCCAGCTGAGAATCACAGCTTTATCTCACTGGGGTTTATTCCCGTTTGTGAAACTTCAGAAATTCTGTGTCTGTTGATTTGCATTTGCTGGTGGCTGCTGCTGGGGAGCCAGGAAACAGGCTGCCTCGTCTGACACAGGTACTGGTCCTCTGTCACCTGTTGCTTTTCCTTCTCTACTGGGGTAGTCCTAGGGACATTCCACCCCAGCTGCTCACGAGGAACGCTCTAACTCCTGTTACCTCCCTGGCTCAGATCCCTGCTTGGCTTAAACTTTGAGGGATGGGTGGCTGCTGAGGGTGGGATTCGAATGGTGCTTTTGCTGGGCAGGTGTCTCTGGCCTGGGTCTCCAGCCGATCTGAGCTGCTTGTAGGAACCCTGCAATGGTCACAGGCTTCCTCTGCTTTGCTTGCAGGAGGCTCATTCTGGGTAGAAGATACATATTTCCAGACAGAAAACAACAGAAAAGAAAGTTGCAGACAGGTTGAAGCCAATGTTCTTGTAACTCTTAAATTAAGAGAAGGTTTCATGATGACTGTCAGACAGTGTTTCCTACTGTAGCTCCTCAGAAGAGCTCCCAAGAGAGCAAGGGATGGGAAGCATCTCAGCAGGGATCACCAGCATCAGAACAACTGACTGCTGCCCTAGCTCTCAGCTGGCTGAAAATAATATCAACCATGGAGTCTCCTGTGTGATGCTTTGCTTCTGTTCCTGGGGCTGTTGATCTGCAACCCCAGAAACCCTTCCACGCGCTTGCCACAGCTGTGCCTGGCCAGGCTGAGTGCTGGAGGTGGTTACGGGTGATAAAATGGAAGTAAAAAAGCCAGAGAACTGGTGTAGCTTTGCTTTCTCGTCCCTTGACAGGCCTGTCACAGTGTGGACAACGGTCCGGTGGCCCCACAAAGAATTAATATCTCTAGTGCAAGAGCTCCAGCAGTGCTGCTGAAGGCACTGAGGAAACCAGTGGCTGTTTCTTGTGGGCTTGGTGCCAAGTGGTGGTTGGAGGTCAGGAACCTGTCTGCCAGTGGTGGTGTGGGAATGGTGAGGCTTGGGCTGGAGCAGAGTATTCAGGTTGAACAAGTTGGGTCAGGTGTGGCAGAGAGCTGAGCACTTTCCTTTATGGTCCTGCCAGTTTGGCTGGGGACTCGCTGAGGTGCAGGCTGGCAGTGGCCCTGCTGGCCACCGCTGCTGAAGAGAAGGGGCTGTCATCTCACATGGACGCATGTGAAGGAGGGACACGGTAGAGGACACAAATGGACTACTCCTGTCATTTTTCTGCTAGTGGTGCCCTGCGTTCTGGATGCTGGGTTGATCTATGCTGATGTGCCTGATTGTGGGTGACACTCACAAATGTGATTTGATGACCTTCTTGACGCGTCGTTGAAGGCATCAGTTGGATGGACTTCAAGGAGGGGAAGTGGATGATTCCCTCAGTAGAGAAGAGGTGGAAGGGTGTTGGCTGAGTTTTTGAGGAGTTAAGGCTGCTGAGGCTTCATAATGTTGGGTGCGATGCACTTAGAGCCTTGAAAAGAAGTCTTTTTGATTATTTTTAAATTCACAGCAAACAGAGGCTTCCTTGTAGCACCCGGTTGAGATGGTCAGAGGACAAATAGTCTCTGTGACCCAGGGTGAGCCTGGGGCTGACGAGGTACACACATCCAGTGTGTCTTCATCTGGGGTTCCTGCTGGTTCTCTGCTGTGTTCCTGCAGCCCCTCCAGGCAGGGCAGCTCTCGTGCCTGGCCAGTGTTATTTCAGGGGGCCTTGGTTATCTCTAAATTGGGTGTCCCCCAGGCCATGCGTAGTGCCGCTTGCCATAGGTGTGTGAGAGCCAAAGGAAACCACACCAATGTCTGTCTTCCAACGTTGCTCCGTGCCTCCGTCAAGCAGAGACAGCGAAAGCATCAGCTTTCCACTAACAAGGAATTTATAGCAACCCATTAACTCCAGTTCCTGTCTTAAGAAATGAAACAAGAGCTACCTGTGGGAATTAGTAAAAAGAAGCAGGAGGGGATTTTTCTAGATCCCTCCCTACACTTTTTAATTGACAGTCACATGCCTCAAAATCCCTGCAGCATCTCCCCAGCTTCGGGCTGGGCTCTGCCCGGTGCCTTCCAGCCCTTTGGCCACCTACTGAGGCACGATGCCACCCAGCTGTGCCACAGCCAGTCTCAATGTCTGTGCTTTCACGACAGCTACAAACTGTGACTTTCTGATGGTTTTGTTGTTGTGTGGTGGTTTTTTGGTTTTGTTTTTTTTTTAAGGAAAGTCAAACCTGGAAGTTCTGTTACACTCTATGTATATATATGTTTATATACATACACACACCTTAGGACTTAAAGCCTGCCCCATACAGTATAAGGCAGGATTTTGCCCCTTGCCTCTGCAGAGTTGGTGTTTCAGGACTGGCCATTACTGGGGAATTTGTAAGTGCTCAGTCTGATACCGAGACAAGGCTTCTGTTGATAGCCATGGGAGCAGACTTAAACCAAGATTCATTGCTTTTGGAAGCCTTCCTTCCTACTTTATTTCAGATTTAGATATTTATTTTTTTTTAAAACACTGCTTCACGGTCAGGGATAGAAATATCTCTGTGATATAAGGTACCAATATTTTAACATCAGACTGCTGTAGTCCAGGTATCAATTATTTCTTGGAGTGTGATATAAGGCACAGGCAGGAAAATAATTTTACTGTGAATGCTCTCCACAGCTGTGAGACTACATATAAATCTGTGTTTCTGGTGATTTCTCTGGTGTGTCCCCCCTCTGTAAAACCCCTAAAACACCATCACCGAGAAAATTTAAGACCTTAACAAAGATGCTTAGCTATAGCATTTTGTGTAATAGGTTATTTAGTGTCCTGAAATGCTGAGTAGGGGCCTTTGAGGAGGAGCTGGGTAGTTTAACACACCACACCTGACGGCTTCAGTGGCTGTTTTTTGGGAGCCTTCATCCCAAACTGGAAAACCTGACCGTGGGGATCTGTTGGCACGAGGCAGACCAGAAGTCTCCCACTGCAAGTCCCTTGGGAATAGCTTGACAGGGATGCTGAGGCATCTTATCAAACTGAGGAACACCTTGCCCACACTCCAGCCCGTGGTGAGGCAGCAATCCCAAATTCTTCTGAAGCTCTAAGTAGAAACTCTGCAAAGTTGTGCTTTTGGGTATGAAAATATTGTAACTCCTTAAGAAATAAAGACTACACAATTAAGCATCACAAGTTCCCCCTTCTTTCTTTCTTCTCTAGAATAATCCTTCTCAAAATCCCTTAGGAAATGTGTGGGTTTAGGGTAGGTAGTTAGGCTGGCAGAGCACTGAGGGCAACCAGGTGCTGCTGTGAGCTGACCCCTTCCCTTCAGGGGGTGTTTAGTGCCACAAGTCCCCAGTTCAAGTTCTGCTGGTAACCAGCACTGAGTCATTACACCATTAACTCTGCTGGGATTCTGCACTGAGAGATCAAGAGAAGACTTATTTAAAAATTCAGGGCTTTATTCCTTCGCTTGTGGGTGGAATTAGAGAAGAAAAAAAAAAGAAAAAGGGAAATTAAATGCTAAGCAGTTATCAAAATTTAGAAGCGTCTCATGTGCTTTGTGATGACTTTACCCAATGCCCTTTTATGTTTTTGCAGTGCCCTCTTCCCTTCTACACGACTGTTTTCCTGGGAATTCTGGGCAGGGCGGTAGCTCTGTTTATGTCCTTGCTAATGAGCCAACACCTCTAAGGCTTTCGGGCTGCAATAGGTGTTTGTGCTGCAGATCTTTACGTAACGTAAGTGGCAAAGGCTGGGTTTTGATACTTCATCCCCAGTGGGGTGAGTGTTCGTCCGTACAGTCACCTTCGTAGCAGCTGAATAACTGCCTGGTGAAACCCTGTTATTATTAAACAAGCAGCAGGGAAGAGGGGGCACGGGGTGTCTATTAAAACTCAAAATGAAGCCCTCTGGTCTGCCTGATCAGACGGCAAATCCAATCAGAACTAGGAGGTCACAGTTTTATTTCTTAGGAAACAGTGGAGTGTGTGAACACCACTCATCCGTGAAACAGCCATCTTCTTGCTCCTTGCTCTTTTTTTTTTTTTTCCCTTGGCATTTATTCTTCCTGTAAGTTCATCCTTGTGTCGAAACATATTAGAAAGAGAAACTCTTTAAGAGAGCGATGTCTGTTACCAGACTAGCTGGTACAACTGGGAACCAGACCCTTAATAAGCACTCGAGCTCTCAGAGTAGGAAACTTCCAATTAATATTGATTAGAAACAATTTTTTCTCATTGTAAATACTGTAGCACAGTGCACATTGTCATCCCCAATTTCCTTCTTACAGCAGTTGTCTTGATTTTTGTTTACATATTAGGATCTCAATGGTCTTTCATTTATTCTGTAACACTAACGAAGCTAGTTAACCAGAATACGTGTGAAAGCAATTAGAAAAATCCTGACCTGCAACAGATGCAGAGCAATGCCCGGACTGACTGCTGAAAGGAGAAAACATTGATCTGCTTTGCTGAAAGCTCAGTAAAAGTGGGGAAAGTCTGGGACGCTGATAATAAAACCCAAGTTTGTGGCAGGAGTGACTCGTGAGTTCCCGTAACTGTTTGTGCATGGGGTTTGTTCTGTGTACGTTCTCCTGCTCTGGTAGGTTGTCCTGATACCTCATTAAACCAGGTCTCAGCAGCCTCGGGGGTGGGGGGGGGGTGGGGGGGGGAGAAATCCCGGTGTTACTTTTAGTGCTGTGCGAGATTGTGTAATACTGGATATACAATTAAGGTGAAATACCTTAACCTTGGGGCTCTGTTTCTAACGTCAAGTAACTGGTAAAGGGCTGAGCTTCTGGTGCCTCCTGATGTGTGGGGTGGTGTTCCTTAGTTCTCACTGTTCTTAATTGCTGATTATTTAAATGTTCATTTATGGATTTAAAGAGCAAAGGCATTGTATCTGCATTTGGAAAGACTGAGGGTGTGTGACGGGTTGGACTCTGATACCCCTGAGAACATAACCCTGGTTATCCAAGTGCTGCTGTGACAGTCTCTTGTGTCTGTAACATGGCTATCAGGGCATCTTATGGGTAAAGACACCCGTCTTATGGAGCACAAAGTCCTAAACATGGACTATCTGTGCTTAAATCCCTATAACCCCATCCCTTACTCTCACAGCTGTATGTCCCAGCTGGAGCTTTCCTTGCCTGAAGCTGCTCAGGCCCTGAGTCCGGTCCTGCTAAAACTAACGGGGGGACTTTCGTGAACTGCAGAAACAAGATCTGGCCCTGAAAGATGGACAAAGGCTTCTAACACTCCTGCTCCTGCTGAGGCTTTTATGCCTTCAGCTATCAAATGTGTTCTGGGCTGAGCAGCATCATTAAAGATGCATGAACTCCCGGGATCTCGGTTTCCCGACGGGGCAGGCGTGTGTGCTGCCCAGTGCTCCGAGCGGCAGCTCCAGCATTAAAAGTCTACTTGTGATCTTTAACTTCAAAGATGATCGAGACCTGATGAACTCAGAGCACCTGTGAAGTCAGAGCAGCCAGGTACCACTCTCCGGTACGCTGATGGAAAGGCTTGCTCGGAGTCATGGCAGGGGGTGATGCTGGCCGGTCATGGGCTGCTCTTTGGGGTGCTGGTCCAGGAAACCAACAGTGGGTGGTCGCTCTCAGGACCTGAGCCGTGGGAATGGATGGAGAGAAACTCCCCGTGAATAAACCCCTCTGGAAAGCAGAAGGTGAATCTCCTCGGGCAGCAGAACCGAAGGCACCGAGCAGGGCTGGTTCATCTCGAGGGTTACGTGATGCGAGTTCCTGCCCAAAGCGAGGGCTTGGGGTTATGATTCAGGAAACCTGTTTGGGGTTTCTCTCTCTCAAAGGGCTCTGAGGCCAAGTTTCTCTCTGAGATTGGACTCAAAAAACATACTAAGCAGTTGTAGATCTAAACAGAAATGCCAGGCACACCCTGAAACCCTTCAGCCTGTCGAATACCTGAATGCCACAGAGGATTTTATGGCTGAACGTTCTCTGCACTTAGTGTAAATCACATTATCATACAATATTTGCTTAAACCAGGGAGAAAGCTCACAGATGATGACAAAGCACCGATGAGTTTCAAGTGCAGTGCATGGGAGATACTTGAATTAATTCTCAATCAAGCGGTGTCCAATAGAAAATGGAAGGCTCTTTAATGGGACCAGTATGTGATAGTTGAGTAGAAAATGTCATGTTTCTCCTCTGGTAGTGCTCTGACCTTCCCTCTAACCACTGCAATCCTCTGCAAAATTGATGTTTGCTTTCAAAATCAGGGTTGCTGTCTGTATTTATCACCAGACTTAATAACGCTGTTATGTCCCTGTGATGTAGGGGTGTTATCTTTGGGTCTGGACTATCTCCATGCATTTACTGTTTTTAACAGATGAAAGAAGCCAGAGGTTTGAGAAACCTGTAGTGCTGCAGGTGTTTCTTAGGCAGGTGCAGACCCCGTTTTGCTGATGGACCAGACTTGTCAGCACGGCTCCTCTCCGGGTTTCTGTGCGAGTCTCTGCATTCTCCAGGTGGAGCCCCCAGGCTGGAGAAAGGGAGCGTGGCAATTATTTTTCAGATTTCTCTCAGCTTTGTGAAATATAGGTGAAGGATCACCCCTGTTCTGCAAGTGGATTAGAGGCTGGATGATTTCTTCAGGGCCAGGAACAGAGAAATTCAAGGGCACTATCAGGAGCAATGGCTTATTTCAGCCAAGGGAAGGGAGTGGGCGTGACTGCAAATAAAATAGCATTGTTTTATCTAAAATCTAAGCCCTTCCTCAATGAAATCCAGTGCTGAAACGTTTTTAGGAGCATCTTCCTTTGCTTAACATGATCTTTTCTTTCGAAAATCCTTCAGCCCTGACCTTAAGGCTGTACAAAAATGCCTGTATTCGGGTAGGCAGAGCTTCTTGCTTCTGATTCAAAGTCCTTTTGGAGGGTATTTTTTGAGGTTCCCCTCCTTATGAGTTGCTGTCACTTTCAAACTCCCTAAGATGGCATCTATTGCTAGTATGTTAGTCCCAGGAGCTTGTGCTGCACCAGAAGTGTGCCAGACTTTTATGTCTTGACTGTAAGTTGTGTCTAGCCCTTAAAACTTTCCCTAAAAGCTTCTCACAAATAGAGATACTGGGTTAAACCAGCTTATTTCTGACCTTCAAAATTTCCAGCCAGATGCAGAGTTTGCACCTTGAGACAATCTTTCTAATTAATCTTCCCAACCTGCTGTGAAGAAGGTAAGTAACAGGCATTAACTGCGGGCTGAGGATTGGAGGAAAGAAACAAGATGCAGAGCTGTGATAAGGGAAAAGGTTTTCGGCCCCCAAGCCACCAGCAGAAAGAAATACTGCGTCGTCCAGGTGGTCTGACCCCAGAAACTGCTGGAGATGGCACCTACCCCACACGTTTCCCTGCCCCGCTGCAGCAGAAGGGAGGCCACAGTAGGGGACTCTAAGCATTAGGAAAGAAGTAGGGATTAATTGTGAGATTAAAGGCACTGTTACTGAAGGTCTGTTGCTGCTCCGGTGGGCTCTGCTCCGCTGCAGAGGAATTCTGGCTTGATGCTGCAGCGTCTGTGTGGAGTTGGGAGGAGGAAAACACCACCAAAGCAACCCTCTCGTTCCCTCTAGCTTCCCCTGAAAGCAAACCCCTGTAGGACTTCATGCCAAGCACTCAAGTGACCCTATGGACACGCTCACCTGGCACAAGGACACTGGAAGTGCTTCTAATGAAAGCTCTTAGTCCAGGCACCGGTGATGAGGTGGGGTGAGAGGTGCCCGTTCCTTAAGGCAGAGGATTAGGAGGATCACAGAATGCTATGGGGTTGGAAGGGACCTCTGGAGATCATCTAGTCCAACCCCCTGCCAGAGCAGGTCCACCCAGAGCAGGTTGCACAGGAACATGTCCAGGCAGGGTTTGGAATGTCTCCAGAGAAGGAGACTCCACCACCTCTCTGGGCAGCCTCTTCCAGGGCTCTGCCACCCCCAAAGGAAATAAGTTCCTCCTCATGTTTAGATGGAACTTCTTATGTTCCAGTTTGTGCCCGTTCCCTCTTGTCCTGTCCCTGGGCACCACTGAACAAAGCCTGGCCTCATCCTCCTGACACCCACCCTTTGAGTATTTATAAGCACTGATCAGATCCCCCCTCAGCCTTCTCTTTTCCAGACTAAAAAGACCCAAGTCCCTCAGCCTTTCCTCATCAGAGTGATGTCCTAGGCCGCTCATCATCTTTGCAGCCCATTTGATTGTGCCATCAATAAGAGGAACACAGGTTCACACTTGGCGCTGGGCAGGCAGTTGGCTCCCAACCACAGGGATTTTAACTCCTAACCTTGCGAGCCGTGGATCTTTGCCCCCTGGTCACTAATATTTCTCTCCTGTCACGGCATGAGATCTTCCATAGGTCTACCTGGTCCTGGCCTTTTATGCACGTGGAAAGGTTTGCTCTCCAAACCTGGCTCCTGGCTTTTGCGTCTGCAAATGGCCCTTCTTCTGGGAAAGTCCTGGGTGCTGGGGCTGCAGCGTTGCTTTGGGGAGGGAGTGCTGCTGCTGGAGCTGGCACACAACCTGCTTGTAGAGGGTTGGCCTTCATGTCTCCAGAAAAGAGGTGAAATTAGTGGCAGCCTTTGATGAGGGCGAGTTGTACAAATACTGAGGGTTTATAAATTAATCTTTTTTCCTCTTTTGGTATATTTACAAGGTACAAACTGCCATTGGCGCCAACCCGGGGGCTTATTTTTTTCTTTAGCAGTGAGGATACACTTGGAAAACTTGTTGGGCTGCTGGGAATTCGTTGTGCCAGTTTCCTGGCTCCTGCCCAGTTTGGCGTAGGCTTTCCCGGTGTGGATGGAGTAATGGTCCTCAAGGTCAGGGCCCCTCCTGCCAGCCTTGGCAAAGCTGGGTTTTACTGATTTGATGCTCAAGTGTGAAAGATGAATTACTTTTGACTTCTCTTGCTGCAGCGCTTTTTCACTCTGCTGGGCCACACTGGAGCCAGCTCTGTGCACCCTTTCATTTTGCCTCCTGGTTTATTCTTCATCTAATCTTTGATTTCCTCTCGTGGCCGCCTACAGCATGAATATCCCAGATATAATCCTCTATCTCCTTTAGTCCCGCATTTCTGCTGCTACTTCCAGCCTTCCCTCGGTGTCCTCCTGTGTCCTCTCTTCTCTTACTGATTTCAGCACTTTCCAAGCCCTTGAATCTGATGTTTGTTTGCTGGTTGGTTGGTTTGGTTTTTTTTAACAGCGAACAACCAATGTCAAGGTTTTTGCTCCTGTATCTTTCGCTAAGACAGCGTTTCACCGCAGGCAGCCCCTTGCTTTGAGCATCATTTCCTTTTCTTGTCCCTCGTTGCTTCCTTCTGGGCAACCCACACCCCGCAGCTGAATCACCCCTCCCCTGCCACCCCCCCACGATCCCCCTCACCCCGCACCACGGACTTCCTCCCACTACCTCTCTTTGAAACCTCTCGCCCTCACCATCAAGGCTGCGAGACTGCCCGCTTCCCTCCCTTTCCCCATCTCCAGCTCTCCCACCCTTGTTTCTCACCCCCCTCCCATTGCTTTCCGTGCCCCCCCCCTTGCCCAGCTGGCTTTCCCTCCTGCACTGGGCAAGCCCCAGTGCTCGAAGCAGCCCGTGTTCAGCCCCTGTGACCAACTTCTGCCTTCGCTTTTTGTCTCATGGCTTGGTTCTTCTCCCCAGCCCTTTCTGTGCTGCCAGATGTTGCCCACGAGCATCGCCCCAGCAGAGAGCGGGTTGCTCCTCTGCTTTTTGCAGAGGCTCGTGCTCCTTTGCAATAGGTTTAAGCATGGACACGGTCTACTTGCCACCAGCCCTGCTTCTCAGCGACAGCCACTCTTGGCTGGAATAAAATGCGTTAGGCGGCCTTTAAAGATCGTGAAAAGAAAACTTTGCCAGGGAATGAGAAGTGTAGAGTTGGAGCGTAAATTGGAGGGGGAGGGGGAGGGAAGTGGGGCAGCACCTTCATCTCATGCACGGTGCTGCTGGCACAGCTCCTCCTACGGCGCTCGGCTCCCGCTGCACCTACCCACGCTCAGCAGCTCGCTGTTTTGACGAGCTGTCACCCCGGGAGAGTACGATGGAGCAGCCATGGCAGGCACACACGCGCTCCCCGTGCTGCAGAGCAAGGACGCGCTTTTCGCTGTCCCCTCACTTCCACGTTTTGCAACCCTCAGCACAGCCCCAAGACTGGCAGATCTTCCTGTGCATTGGAGTTCAGGGGTCTGCTCAGTGTCCTTCAATCCCTCTAATTTTCTACCTGTTTTGCTCATTGAGAAGACTTGGTGGGGACCAAGACCTTCTAGTCTGACCACGGAGTGTGTTTCCCAGAGAGGTGGTGGCTGCCCCATCCCTGGAAGCATCCGAGGCCAGGTTGGATGGGGCTCTGATCAACCTGATCGAGTTGAAGATGTCACTGCTCATGGCAGGGAGGTTGGGCTAGATGACCTTTAAAGGTCCCTTCCAACCCAAACAATTCTATGATTCTATAATGCATTATAAAAATGTATATATATATACATCTATATATGTATAAATCTATATATATATATAAATCTATAATGTATTATAAAAGCACAAGAGAAAAATGCTCTTCTTAGAGCCGCGTAAAATCTTTCCAGTGAATAGTGAACTTGCTAAAGAAAGAAATTTGAGGGACCCAAACTAGCTGGGAAAACTGGACTGAATGCTGGATGAGGTGGAGGTGCTAGGAACTGGGTCTTTAAAAATGCTGCATGATTCAGTAGTGCTTTTTAAGAAACCTCACTTTTGCAGTAGCTGTTGTTTGGTTGTTTTTCAAGCTGAAATCTTTATAATATTTTTAATTTTGTACGAAAAGAAAACTCGATGCAGTGAATTGTGACTGCCTTAGAAAACAAACAAACTGTATTTCTGTTCTAGCTCCAGATCTTTGTACTGGCAACTGAGCCAAGAGCTTTGATTTGCCGGCAGTGAGGAGGAGGATGCAGATGCCCGTGGGTTCTCTCCGGCGTCTTCACCCCTCCCTCTGCCCTGAGGATCTCCAGCTTCTCCATTCCTGGGCTCTGGGCACTGCCAGAGCCTGCTGACGTGGTAGCTGGCCTTATCTTCCCAATCGTGACGCTCATACCCAAATTTGAACAGAAAAGGAGTCTTTTTTTTAATATTATTATTATTATTATTTTATTTTATTTTAATCCTCTAACTGTTACGATGCGTTTCAGCTCCTTACGCTGACTCACTGGTCTGGCACGGGGCCAGCGTATGTATGTGACTCCCCCCCTCTCCCCCCCCCATCATTACCATACGTGCCTCAGAGAGCAGCTGTGCTTACAACATACTTTAAATAAACAGACAACTGAATTATGGGCTTCAGAGACCGGTCCCAAGTCGCTCGGCTCCCCAGTGCCCTGAGCTAAGGCTCTGGCTGCCAGACTCGCTCCCTGGAAAGCCTCCTCCTCCTCCTCCTCCCTGCACAGCCCAGGGCTGCGGAGGTTTCCTCCTGCTGAGGATCTAAGTCTAGTCCCAGATCTGTAGCTAGCCTTCAGCGTGGCTAAAAATCTTCCCATTCCTCTCATCCTGCACCCACACCTCTGCGGGTCCAGCGAGGAGGAGGAGGAGGAGGTGGATGTGGATGTACTTTCTTCTCATCAGCTCTGTTTTCCAGATTTTCGCATGTGCAAACGCAGCAATAAGACAAGTTTGCGTGGTTAAGGCATGTCTCCGTGTGTCACTTGGTGACTCTTAAAATGCAGTTCTGCCAAGTTGTAGCAGTTATATTTGTAATCTGGGTAGAGCTCCCAGACACTCATCGGGGGTAAATTCCCACCTGAAACAGGCTCTCACGCCCCGGGTGCTCTCTCACACTCAGGCACAAGTGCAAAGACCCAGGTTTATTACCCGTAAACACTTACCCACACGTTGTCCTGTTCAAAGGAGCGAGTCACATTTCAAACCCAAAGGCATTTCATGGAATCACAGAATTGTCAGAGTTGGAAGGGACCTCTAGAGATCCTCCAGTCCAACTCCCCTGCCAAAGCAGGGTTGCCCAGAGCACATCACTCAGGACGGCATCCAGGTGGGGCTTGAAGATCTCCAGAGAAGGGGACTCCCCACCCTCCCTGGGCAGCCTCTTCCAGGGCTCTGGCACCCTCATCCAAAAGAAGTTCTTCCTCAGACGTGAGTGGAATTTCCCATGTTCCAGTTTGTGCCCGTTGCCCTTCATCCTGTCACTGGGAACCACTGAGAAGAGTCCGGCTCCATCCTCCCTCGACCCACCCTTTGGATACTTGTCAGCATTCATAAGGTCTCCCCTCAGCCTCCTCTTCTTCAGGCTAAAGAGCCCCAGCTCTCTCAGCCTTTCCTTGTGAGGGAGGTGCTCCAATCCCTTAATCATCTTGGTTGCCCTATGCTGGACTCTCTCCAGTAGTTCCCTGTCTCTCTTGAACTGGGGAGCCCAGAACTGGATGCAGGATTCCAGTTGTGGCCTCCCCAGTGCAGAGCAGATGTGGAGAATGACCTCCCTTGACCTACTGGCCACATTCATTTGTGAGTGACAATGTTTTAGTGAACCCCCACATTTATTTAGTAAATGAGCTACACGGTTTTAGGGAAACCCCACAGCTCGAAGGGCAGAGCCGTCTCCTGTTCATCTGGTCCGGGCCCAGGCCCTTTCCCAAGGAGAGACAAGGCTGATGGTGATTAATCCTCCAAACCTTCTGAAACCTATTTCACCCGGGAAAAGGCAACCCGTCCCAGACACAATATCTGACAGCAGCATGAGGAATCCTCTCTGCTCCGCTCCCAGCCCCGTGCAGGGGTGAGTGTGGGCTTCCGAGAGCCGCTCCCTGGCCCAGGAGGCTTCTTGGCTTCTCTCCCAGCTCCGGTGACTGGCTTTGACTCCGGGCAAAGACTCCTATCTGCCTCCCTTTGCCCATCTATGAAACGGGCATGAGGCACACTGCAGGGATGGAATTTCTCTTGGGCATCAGTCACCGTTGTTGGAAAGCCTGATGTGTACTTTACATTGTGTTGGGGGTGGCTTTTATTTATTTTACTGTCGGATTGCTCCACGGCAAACAGGAACCTGCTGCTGGGCTTGGCTATTTACACTGGGAAAAGAGAAGGGAGGGGAAGGGAAGGGAAAAGGGAAGGAAAAAGGGAAGGGAAGGGAAGGGAAGGGAAAAGGGAAGGGAAGGGAAAAGGGAAGGGAAGGGAAAAGCGAAAGGGAAGGGAAAGGGAAAGGGAAGGGAAGGGAAAAGGGAAGAGGGAAGGGAAGAGGGAAGGGAAGGGAAGAGGGTAGGGAAGGGAAGAGGGAAGGGAAAAGGAAAGAAAAAGGAAAAAAAGCAAACCAAACGTTTTCTAACCTGGATATCCTCCCCAAACCTTCCAACTTCAGCGCAGGCAGCAGCATCCCCCATCCCTCCCCCAGGGAAAACCTTCTCCCCAAACTTCTCCTCGCCTGGGAGGCGCGGCTGCGACCTCCCACCAAAAAAAAAAAAAACAAAAAAACTTGACGCCCGTTTTTTTTTATGCTGAAAACCAAATAAATAAAGAAAGAAAAATAGAGAAATAAAATAAATAAAAATAGAATTTATTTTAATTACCCCCTCCCCAGCCACACAAACGGCCCCATGTGCCTTTGAGGCGGACAAACTGCTGTTTTCTTAAGGGTCCCGCGGGAAGGGGGGGGACCCTCCGCGGAGCATCCCCGCGGCCTCCGGGAGGGATGCTCCGCGCATTTCCACCTGCCGGCAGGGACCGCGGTTGCGTCGCTCCGACTCCGCGCCTCCCTCCGCGGCCGCGGCTCCACCTCCGGGCGGAGCTGCAGGCGGAGACCGGAGCCGGAGGCGGGCGGGGAACGGGGGTTACGCGGTGCCGCTGCCGGCCGGGGAGGCGGCGGTGAAGCGGGGTGGCCGGGCCCGTTGCGCCTGTGCGGAGGTACCGCGGGTGAGTGCGGGAGACAGACGGCGGGGAGGGGAGGGATGCTACGGGCGCGGTGGCGGTGGGGTTCTCCCTTCTCCTTCCCCTGGGGATTCCGCTTGGGTGTCCGGTTGGTGTCCCCCTTCCGCGGGGTGCGGAAGGCTCCGCGATGGGGCCGCAATCACGCCGCGGAGTTTTGGGGAACTCCAACCCTGAGCGATCCCGGAGCCGGGCTGGCGAGGGGCAAGGGGAATCAGGTAGCCCTCTGCCTTCCACCCCCCCACCCCCCCCCGGTGGCATCGGGCAGCCCGTGAGTCCCGCGGTAAATTTGGCTCATCTCCTCTTGGGTGCATCTAATGAGGAGGACGCAATTAAGCCCTTGAAGGCAGTTTTTCCTCCCATGGGTTGGTTACGCGTCGGTGCCGTGGGTCATCGTGGAGGACCCGAGGTGCTGGAGATGCCAGCTGCTGGTGCGTGCTCCTGAAAGGGGTTTTCCTGCTGGCATTTAGAAATCCTCTCCCTTTTCGGCGTGATTCGGGTACGGGGGAGAAAGATACGGGAGGTCGTGGAAATATAAGCAGCCGTAATGCCTGAAATGGCATCAGGATCACAAGGGCTGGCTTCTGTGGGAGATGAAGGTCCTTCTCGGAGAGAGTCTCCTCCAGGCAAACTTCAGCCTGAACTTCAGCTCCTTCTCCGGCTCCAGGCTCTGAGGTGTCAGAGATGGTAGAGGTGCTTTCAGTTGACTCTGACGAGCCAGCAAGTTCATGTTTATCTTGCTTATCGTGAAAAGATCTTTTCTACACTGTGATAACTGCTTGAGGAGGAGGAGGAAGAGGAAGATGATGCTGCAAGCTACAGTGGAGCAGCAGAGAAAGTGGCTTCTCAAATTGTCAAAGAAAAAGCAGAGGGGTCACAAACCTGGGTGGGGAAAAAATCATGGTTTGAGCCCTCTTGTGTTCCCTGAGAAAGGCCTGGGGAACCTCGGGAGAAGCAGCTGCCTGGGCTGCCCTCGCCGTCACCTTGACCCAACCTTCCTTGACCCGGTGTCCCGAGCCCTGCCGTTCCTGTTAACTGCCTCTGCACACATGGCAGGGCCACGCGCTGCTGTGGCAGGAGGGGGTTTCTGGCTGGAACTGAATTTAGTCCGACGGGGGATTGTGTTCGACGTGAAAGGCATAAAGCATTAAATCCTAAATAAATGGAATGCTTTTTCAGTTAGGTTGTTCCCTTCCTTGTTTAATCTCTAGGCTATGGGTTGGGGCAAAACCTGTGGGTGATATTGAAAATACTCTTAATTACATTATGTTTATGGGTTTTGTTTGTCCTGAGAGCCCTCATGAGGTTTTTTTTTAAAAAAAAAAAAGGCTTATTTTCCTTCTGACTGGAAAACATAAATAACTTTTTCATGCGGAATATAGGGTTTAAAGTGTTGAATTTCAGATATCTGTGGTGGATGTGATGAAACGCGGAGATACGGCGTCTTCTTTTTGCCATCGAGACCACGTGTCCAGGCTGCCCGTTTCTAACAATGTCTTCTTGTTGAGTCCATCGTGGCAGGAGAAGCAGCTCTGTGTGAGTGTGCTGGGTGTGCTGGTACCAATTGTACCGGCCCCTCGGTGCTTCTGCGGCCACTTTGTTGGAACCTTATTTTCCCTTGGTTTAATAATTTATAAAAGGCCTGTTGCCTCTAGGCACATTTCATCCAGTAAGAAGAAAAACATCAACCAGTGTTTACTGGTTATGGAGCCTGAGGTTGACAAATAATGAAGCTTTTGTAGATGAGGGGGTGTCTCATTTTTTTGTCTTATATTGTGCTAAAAGTCTTCCGGGGATGTTACTCCTTTCTTATCCCCATCCTTAGAAAGCTCTCTTGCCCACTGATGACAAGGTGGGTTTTAACTGTGACCTTTCTCAAGCTGTTCTTGGGTCAGCTTTTCCTTTCTGCTTTTACCCATGTCCAGCTCAAGCTTGGCAGCTCCTGGGTATTTAATGTTTGTAAAGTAAGATGGCAAAACCAGGCCCTGCATCTTCACAGGCCTACCTGCTTTGGCATGAAAGAGGTCGGTCTCTTTTGGGGTGACAAATTGCCCTCTGGAATCCTCTGCCAGACACTTATGACCCACCATCATTGACTCCCCTTTGAGTCACTCGTAGAGCCGAAGGGGGGAAAGGGTCTTGCAGGTCTCCTTTGGAACTGCTAAATGATGATTCAGTGACCTTAGTGGGCAAATTAGATCATCAGCTAATTGGCCAAAGAAGAAAAACTTGCTTGATATCAAACAAACTGACTGATGCTGTTCTTCACCCTGAAACCCTCTGCTGCCCCAGGTGATGTCTCCAGTTTCAAATACTTCTGGGGTTTGTGTTGTGGTGCTGGGAAGGGGGCACGGTGAGCTCTTTTGGGTCGCCACACCTGTGCCTGACCTCCACTCCACCTTCTGCAGGTTTGGAAGGTATCATCCCTTTAAAAAGAAAAGCATAACAACTTTAACATTTCAAGCTTGCCTTCCCCCCTGTGGACATCCCCCTCCTCTTCCTCCGCGGAGGGTGAAACTGCTCACCGGGGTGCAATGGTTTTGGCGGATTTGGCTCTGCCGGGGATCCCAGGAGAGCTGAGCTGAGGAAGGACCCCCTTGCTCATCGCCGTGCCGTCCCCATCCTGGCTTTGGCAAAGCCCTTTTCGGGAGCGATGTGCCTCTCCCCAGCTGTGCCTGGCAGCTTCCTGGGAATGTGGATTAGCCCCGGTGTGGGCAACCCAAGGTACTGTGGGGCTGGCCGGAGCCAGCGGGACGGGGCGCTCTGCCGGTGCTCACGGTCAGCCCGACCTCGCTGCTCGTTTGCTTGCTGGAACTAATTGAGGGCTGGCGGCTTCTCTGCGAGGAGGGCTGGAACTGCAGGCGAGTGCCGGTGTGGAAGCTCAGCCCTCCTTGCTCCCAGAGCCGCGGGGATGTGTGAAAGGGGTCAGCTGTTGGCTTTTTTGCAAGGCTCTCAGTCGAGTTACACCACCTCCGAGGATGGCCTTGCCAGCTGCCTCATCCTTTAGGGAAGTTTCAAGAGGCTTATGGCAATCTTACTAGAAATCTGTCGTCTTCTATTAATCTGCTCCTCTCTCCTCATCTCCTCGCCACGTGCTCCCTTGCTCATTCATCTCGGCAGCCCCGTTCTGCCCGCGCTGCTGCTGGCCGACACCGGCTGTGCCGCTTGCCAAAGCGCTCCTGCTTGGAGAATGTTCACCTATAGGCTCACGTGTTTGCTCTCCAACGGGGTTTTTTCTTTAGGTAGATAAATAGATTCTATATTTTAAAGTTTTTTTCAAAGGTGACAGTGCCAGATGGGCAGCAGAGCCTGGGTGGGGATGGGGGTGCAGGGGAGCCGTGGTACCCAGGAGCAATCGGGCTCCAGCTCTGAATAAACCAAAGCTGGTTCCTGCGCCAGGTCCTGCTCGGTGTGGAGCGTAAGGGACTGGTGATCCTGGATGTGCATCACCGGCTGCACCTTCCCCTCTGAAATCAGGATCCTTCCCACTTTGTAGGGGGGTAGCACGGCGCTTGGCTGGAGGAAACAGCCCACCGAGTCTCCCAGTAAAGCACGAAAACATTCATCCAGGTGAGAGCTGGTGATGCCCGACCGAGTTCGAACTTGGTGGCGCCCCTGGGCACCTCTGCTGGCTGGGGAAAGGGTACTTTCAGAGTAACGCGGCTCTTCCTGATGGATCTTTTCCTTGCAGCTCTCACTGAGGTGTGTCACCACTGGGGTTAACAGCCGCACAGCCACCAAGGGAGAAAAATGAGCAGCTTGAGGAAGGCTAAGCCTTAATACCCATCCAAAGCAAATAAACGGTGTATAGTTTGATGTGGATTTAGGTGAGCTGAGAGATCTCCGGGTAGGAAACACAAAGCCTTTGACAAAGGTGGCTTGGCCGTCCCCGCTCCTGGAGCCAGCATCCGTGTGCCGGTACCGGTGCCGCCGGGAGCAGCCTGTCTGCCTCTGCCCTCCACCTCCACGGGGTGTGCTTTCCCCTGCACAGCACGGGCTTTGCTACCCTTGAAGGCTGCTAGCTGGTGGGGAAAGAGATCCGTGTGGGTTTTTTTCCGGAATAGTCAGCTGATTTCATCCCATGGGAAGCGGCTGAAAAGCAGGAGACAGGTGGGTTGGCTGCTTCATAGCCTTCCATAGCTCCAGCGGGAGAAGGATAAGCGGGGAAGTGCAGTTGCTGGGTCCTTTTCGGTGTTTGCATTTGAAAGAGCGTGATAGGCTGTGATTAATGAGGCTAAATGGAAGCCTGATAAATGGGAAATTCAAATGAACCTCAAACAAAAATGGCTTTATAAGGCGCCTTTTGGTTGCGGGCAGAGTGTGGGTTGGGGGTTTCATCTGGTGCTGTTTGGTTTATGGCTGGCAGGGGGAGTGCCAGGGGCTGTCCCCCCTGCTGAGGTGTCCCCGGGTGCCGTGGGGGCAGCTGCTGGGCAGTGGGTCCTGCCCCAGCCCCGTCCCAGCAGACCCTCCTGCAGGCGGCTGGTTCCTTCCTGCTTTAGGTTGGTATGATGTTTCCAAATTCAGGCTGACAGCCCCGCATCCTGGTGTCCCCATATCCAGGCCCTAATTAAGGATGCTCTAAAAGCAGCAGGCCATTTACCGTGGCCTTGCAGATCAGAACCATTGGCCTAATCTATTTTTAAAGTGAATTAAACTAGAAAAAGGTACTGCCACCCTAGAATAAGAAGCCACCTGGGGAGTTAACCCAGAATAGTTGTTCTGCTTTGAATTTGCACCTTATCTCGCTTCAAAATAACTTTCCTTTCCATATATCCAAGCTCCATGAGCACAGAATACAGGGCACGGCTTAAGCAAGATCACCCAACAGAGCTGGGAAAACATCTTATTTTTCCCCAAGGTCTTCCCTGCGTCTCCTCCCGGCAATCCCCACGAGCTCCTGAACCTCGGCATCCTTTTCTGGAATAAATCTGCCCTGTTTCTGCCTCATTCCCTGCGCTCCTTTCCCACCCCCACCTCTGGGCTTTGCAGGGACACCCTGTAGCTCCCCACAGCCCCATGTCCTCTGCCCGCTTTCCTGCTGGTCGCACGCAGTGAAACGAGCACCCCCAGGTCCGCGGCAGGAGCGCCCCAAGATCTTTTCTTAGGCTGGACGGGACCTTATCACCTTTCTGGGTGTGAGCACTAGGTAGGAGGCAGCATCAGGTGCCTTTTTTCTGAGCTGGGGGGCTGATGACCTGAGCTGGGCAGAGGTGACAGGCGTAAATGATGTGCAGCATCCTCCCTGGGCGCTGCTCTGGGGCTGCTCTGGCCTTGGCCCGGCTGGGAGGAGGAGTGGGGATGTTTGCCTGCTGTTTGGAGTTGTGCTGAGACGCTCTGCTGTTAGGCTGCTCCTTCGGATTTGTCAAGCTCAAGTTAAATGTATATAATTGTAACGTCTCGTGAATCTTCGGGGGCTGACTCATGGTTTTTTTGGCCCGAATGAATCATAGCTCTTGAACTCCATCGCTAAATTCATTATGCAACAATTACAGGGTTGGAAATGCCACCCTAAGTGCACACAAACAAGCTGGCAGCAATTTTCCCCTCCTTTGCTCTCACCCTGGGTTGCCAAGAGACCTCCCTTGTGAGTCTGCTCGTTAGCTCTTGCCTCTGCTCTCTAGGTGAGGGGCTGCCCGGCACCCTGTGTCTTGAGGCTTTGCCCTTGAGCTGGAAGGGGCAGGAGGTGCAGGTTGGGTATTTCTGGAGGAGCAGAGAGGGGACAGCCTAGGATGGAAGGCTGGAGATGTGCAGCTTTGTTCATCGGTGCCAGTTGCCTTAATTTTTTCCCAACTGCTCCATGTGACTTTACGGTATGGTGGTGGCATCTCTAACCAACTGTATGGGACAACCCCAAGAATAAGGCACCGCTACAGTGGCTCCAACTGGCAATATTGGATATTTGCAGCGTTTTACAGTCACAAATTCGGCTTAATCGCTTGCCCAGCAGCTCAAAGGTCAAATACACATCAGAGGAGAAAGCCCAAGGAAGACATGAGCCCCGTGCTGGCTGTGAAGTTTCCAGTAATGCCCACCATCGTTTTTTTCTACTTGATGGTGCTAAGCTGAGATTTGGGCATTTGCGTAGAGCTTGGCTTTTTATTTCTGAGATCTTGAGCAAGAGTTCATCTGTTATGTGAAATTAAGAGGTGCTTTATGCTGGGTGGGCTTTGCTTGCTGACATTCTTGACCCAGCAAAGCAGCTGGTGGGAGCTGTGTTATAGATCTGCCGGTGGGATGCAGAAGGACCATCTCCACCATCTGCAGGATCAGGTCAGATTTCTGGTTGTAACATGCCCCTGCAACCTGAATTTGACTTTCACTACCAGAACACTGATTTTTCTGCCATCTAAATAAAACTGCTTCTCAGAGCAAGTATTCAGCCGAGGTCCATATGGAATGGCAGGGTGGGTACTTGTGTCTGGGAAGCTCTCCAGAAAGTCTCCCTTAAGAGCAGCCATTCTTCCCACCTGAGTTATGGCCCTTAAATCTCGATATCTTTGGGAAGAGTCTCTCCCCTGGGCAGGTCTGCCTCTTCACACATGCGCATAGAGACTGGAGAAGGATGGCTAAACCTTGTGCTCAGGGGTGGACAAGGTTCTCCTTGCCCTCTGGCAGTAACCCCTGGTGCTTCTAGTCCCAGAAGTGGCAGGAGCAAAGTAAAAACTAGCCTGATGAGGAGGAGGGCCGAACCAGCAATTCTGGCACCACGTTCACAGTCAAGTTAGCCTAAAGTATCCAGAATCCTATTTTCAAACTAAGAAGTGGTAAATATTTGATGAAACTGAATGTCAGAGCAAGTGGATTGTCAGAGCAGCAAGTCAAGCCAATGTACCATCTCTGGCTGTGGCCAAGAGGAGATGCAGAAAACATAGAAAGTAGGGCATGTATGGTGACGCGCGGGTTGATAACTGCGCCTAAAAATAAGGTACTTTAGAAACATAAAATCTGCCTCGCAAGCAAGGCAGTGACAAGCTGCTCCGAGTGCCTGATTTAAGACTGAAACTGGTGCTGTTGGCACTGCAGAAAGCTGTGCTAACCTTCTGGTAGCATTTTGCTAGCAAAATGTTTTGCTTCAGTCCGGTGGTTTGCATCTAAACTGAGACAAGTCACTCTGGATGGGGCTGCTGGTGGAGATGCTGTTCCTCAGCCGAGCCCCCCCAGCAGCAGCCTGCTTCCCCTCAGGGGTTTCTGCTGATCTGCGTTTTAAGGAGCCTTTGTCCTCTTGAAGTATTACGGTTCGACTTTCTAGAAGATGCATTTATGATACTCCTGCAAGGCTTCCAGGGGAAACGGTCTTGATGGCCCCGCGGTGGCCAGTGGTGCTGCTGTTGTCAATGGCCCGGTACCGGTACCTATAGAAACTATACGATGCTGCTCGTCAGAGTGTCGCAGGGCAGCCTGACCCGCTGTGCTGGAGGTCTGCTCGTGTCAGTCCAGCAGCCTCAGCATCCCCTTCTTGCGTGCTGGTGGCCGACCTTGCCCTGCAGAGGTTAGGTGGGCGGGAGGGTGAATTTTTTTGGAGTGGAGGAGTGACCTGTGCATGGTTTTGCGGTGGATCAAGTCAGTCACCGTGGAGTTTACCAAGGTGTAATGGCCGTGCCTTTAGACAACAAATCCAGATGTCTGAGCCGTATGGAGCAAAACATCTTGCACTGTAGTGTGGATAATCCATTTTTCCTCGAGTCTCACCTCTTTACTCTTCCAGCAGAGCCTATGGGCACCCTGCTGGTCCCTCCACCCTACTGCTGCCCCCACAGCAGAGGAAGGTGGGCAACATCATCCTGAGCAGATGTACGGGTTCCTCGACAGATGCAGGATGGGTCAGAGGGCACCTTTTTGTGTTATTTGGTTAAGGTCTTTTGAGGATTATTGGAATGGTTATAGAAGTGCTCAATAGTGTCCATAAGCGTTAGACTTGAAAGCATTTTGTTAGCAATAATTAAATACAACTGCTATTTAAAAAGGATAAATTAGATTGTTGGGAAGAGCATCCTCTCTTAAATCTCCCACAAAATCAATATTCCTCCTGTCGGGTGTGTAGCAGGCACTTTCAAATCCTGGCAGTTGTATTCAAGCCCACCGTAAAGCATCACGTCGTCCTGAGAGCAGCGCTTCCTACCGATCTCCCCAAACCTCTCTTCATGCCGTGACAAGCTGTTTGGCATGTTTGGCTCTGGCACCTGGGTGGCTGTGCCCAGCTGGTGGCATCTATCCCATGGCCAGGGACAAATGCCAAGTGCTACAGGGTAGTGTGTGGTGGGGCTAAATGGGATTTGCTCCTGTGGTCTGGGGACCCCTCCTACCTTCTGCACAAGCTGGTGCATCCCTTCGGACCTGACCTTGGATCACTCTGTGCTCTGGTCTAGGTGTAGTTCTTGGAAGTAGTTCTCTCTTGATGTCGGTGTTGGTATAGCAAACCCCAGTATGGATGTGCAGAGATGAGTCTTCTCCTTCATACCAGCATCATTTCCCAGCACAAACCCAACATGGGTTGTCCCTTCCTCCCACCTGATTGTGGTTGTGGTGGCTTCATTGGCTGCTGGCACTGTCACTGTGGTACCGTAAAGCTGCCAGAATCACACCTTTGCCTTGGAAAGAGAAGAGAAAGGCAGGGCTCTCTCCTGGTGGCAAAGAAACCAGAAAAAATTAAAAATAGAGTAATGAAGTCCCATCAGATGGCAACTCCTTGGGAGGATGCTGTGACCCCCAGCCTGCTGCAGAAAGGCACAGCCATGGCCTGCATGCTGTCTGGGGGCAGTGGGATGCCCGCTGTCCCCGTCACTGGAGGTGCATCACGTGGAGGTGACCGGGAGAGTGGGCATCCCCTGGGAAAGGCACGTCCCCATCAATAGCTGAAAGCCCGCAAAAGCCCTGCCACCGAAACGTCCCACGTTGGCACGGCTCGAGGTGCCTCGGAGCTGTAAATGGAAAATCCAGGCCCTTATCTAGCTTGCCTCTGTGCCAGAATAGAGCTGTTCCCAAGATTTATATTTTTTTTTAACGTGGACCAAAATGTGTGTAAGTGGTGTTAAACAATGGAAGGATTTCTGTTAAAAGCACTGGGGTGCGGGCGAGTTGGGCTCTAATTTGTATCTTAAGGGAAGGGTGTGGGCTCTTGCAATGGTGTTTCTGAGATTCTGTTGGAAATTAGCTTTGTTTTTTTCCCATGTCTTATTTTAAAGCCTGTTTCGCGGAAAAACTGTTGTCTTTTTTTTCAAATTACAGACCTCTAAATACATACTTTAAAATGTCAGGAAGGGGGATGCAGTTTTGGAAGACTCCCCGCATCTGTCTGTTGCAGGGCTGATAAAAAAAACGGAAGCTTTAACCAGAAAAACAAATAAAAGGAGGTAATATCACCGTCACAGATGGGTCGGGCTGCTTTCCCTGCAGGTGTCTCCATTGCAACCCCCCCTCACATCTAATGTGCTGTGGAAAAAATAAATGGAGAGCCGAATCGGAGACTTATGCCCTCAATTAATTTTTGTTCCACATAATCGGAGCTGCTGCATGCCTCTCCTTCAGTATTTAACTGCCTGCCTCGGAAGACGGGGCTGCTCTCGTGCGAGGGAAGTTGGGATTGGGTTCATGTTTGCACAGAAATCCCGTTCTGATCTTTCTTTCTTTGCCTAAGGGCAGGAATCCTGCTGCTCCTCTGATGCTAGAGATAAATTTTGTTAGCAGATACTTTTCTTTGGGAGAGCAAAGGGGAGAGGGGAGTGGTATGTAATGAATACTTGAAGGAGTAAAAATCTCCTTGTCTTCAAGCATCATCTTCTCTAGAGTCCTACGTGCTGCCCGGAGCCCGTGTCTGCGCCGTCTCGGGTACAGTCGGTGGGGAGCAGAGGGAGAGCTTTGTTCGTGGTTTGATGTTATACACTCCTCATCTAAGGAAAAAAAAAATAATGAATCTGTACAATTAGTGCGTGCTCTCTGAGGATTTACAGGCTGTTGAATAGTTTTCTCTCTTGCACTGGGATAAAAGGGGACGGCTTGTTTTGGTGCAGACTTTGAAATTGAGCCCTCAACTTAGTTTCTGATATTTTATTTTTTTTAACTCGATTCAAAATCACAGATTTTTTTTCTCAAGTTCAAACTAAGCGAAATGTCCCTCTTCCTTCCCTGCGTGGCAAGCTGCTGGCCAAGAGCCTGGGCTGCCTGGCTTTCCTGCTTCACCCGCCGACCTGAAAGCAGGAGGCAAACCCGAGGCTTCACCCTCCGAAAGCAAAAAGGGGGGCTGAGCGTTTGCTGCAGCCCCAGGGCATCCTCGAAGGTGCCCCCCAGTGCCCAGTCCAGAGCTACCCCTCGAACTGGGAGCTGGGAGAGGAGCCGGCTCTGCCCGTGGGTGTGAAGGGAGAGGGGAACTCTGCTGCCTCGCCTTGGGAGCCTGCGTGGGAATGAAATCAGAGAGGGGAGGAAAACCCCCCAAACTTATAGCCAACCTAAAAACTATCCAAGTGAAAGCTCTGGGTTTGAAAATCTACCCTGGCAAGGACAGTTTAGTGCAGAAACGTGGCCGCCTGGAGAGCGCTGCCTGGAGCAGACATAGAAAAGAGCATTTGCTCTACAGAGCTTCTAGATGAAGGTTTTCTAAAATGCCTCCAAGTCCTCCTGGGCTCGAGGAGCAGCCTTCCATGTGGGAAGGGAAGGCTGCTTCTTAGCTCTGTACTTATTCCCAAATCATGCTGTAAGTGGGCTTGGGTTTGTGTCCTGATATAGCGAAGCCCTCTGTGGCTGTGGCCTTGTCCAAAGGACCCAAAGACCCAGCTGTTAACAGGAGCTTAATGGCCAGCATAGGTACCTCTGGGGACCACCACCGGAGTTGTTCTGCTCGTCCCTGAGGTGCCACTGGAAGGAGCATCGTTGTTCCCAGCAATGTGTTTCCAAGCACGCTGTTGTGGGGGAGGACTTCTTGGCACAGAAGGTCTTTTTCTAAGGAAGCCCACGTTGAAATATTGATAGGAAAAAGAATGTATGTTGTGCTGTGTTGAGTGTTTACGGGAAATATGTAGTGAAAACACCGAGGGGCTTTCCTCAAACAACTACCAATGGTGTTAGGAGTGGAACAGTTGGGAGGAGAAAAGAATGAGGCACTTAAATTTTTCTATTACCAGCACTGGCTCCAAAGAGATTTTTTGACTTCTTATTTTGTTTTTTTTTTTTTTTTTCTTCTTGCTCATATTTCATTCCCACTGCTGGGAAGGAGCTCATTGAAGAGGAAGAGATTATCTGGAACTAGAGATAAAGCGGCCAACCCAAAATGTTTTTAATTCTCTGGGGGAGAATTTAGCTTTAAATTTTGAGCTTTCCATTTAGCTAGAAAAATAACTTACATTGATGCACCTTCACCACCAAACTCACCTCTGCATCAAGCAGCAATGAAGCTTCCTTTGCTGCAGACGGGTAAAACAGTATCTTCACTTTAAGAAGGTAATTGGGGCACAGATTAAGTTACTTACTTTGCATACAAGAAACCTGTGGGAAAGCCAAGAATCTCTCCCGAAACTCCCGATTTCTGATGAGATCTCTCAGCCAGAAGACTCTGCTCTTCCTCACCAGCACTCCAGGGCAGGAGTTGTGTTTCCTAAGGGGTCTTGGCTGAAATATCTCTTTCTTTTTTTTTCTTTTTTTTTTTTTCCTTTTTTTAAAATAATGTTTCCTGCCACTTTCCACTTCATTCCTTCAGGAGGAACCTTCCATTTGGTAGCGCTGAGCATCTGCTGCGTAAAATGCTGCAGGGAGCCCTGGGTGGGGAAAGGAGCCGTTTGCTTCTGCTTCTGAGACACCAAGTGCAATTAAATCGTGCAGCGACAGTTTTCATCCTTTTCACTCCTCCGTGTGGTCAAGCTGTGGGTGCTGTGGGGCTCGCAGCTCGCTGCGGGGAGACTCGCTTGGTGCCTGTGAGAAGAATTTGCTACCAGGAGCAGTACCCCGAGCTGGTGGGGCGGCACTCAGGGACGAGGAAGGGTGTCACCTGTGCCTCGTGGCTGGAGCACTGGACTAGAAATAATAATCCTGGAATAAATAAGCCCGGTGGTGTGGCTCTCGCAGCGAGTTTGCTGTCTGAAGTAGGGCAAGTGGCCCTGTTCTGTAGTCATCTGCTCATCAGGGGATGCTCCTGGCCTCTGGAGCAGGGTTTGTTGCATATTTTTGGGAAAGAACTGGCTGAGGTGTCTGTCAGGCTGCTGTTACAGGCTGCCTTGGCTGTGGTCGGGGGGGGGTGGTGTTACCAGTGACAGGTTTCTGCCATCAGCCCTGCATCCCGGAGGAGAGGGGGGGTCAGTTGTGGCACAGAGATCCAGGCCAGGGAGATGGTACAACCCGTCCAGCAGGGTGTGATACAAGAGAACTAAAAATTTCAATTTCAGAAAAGAAAGGAAACCCTTCAGGAGGCTGGAAGCGCTGCGTTTTGAATTGCTTCCCACTGCTGCCTTTCCCCGCGGGTGCTCTCTCCTCCTCCCCTGGACTTTGTCTGAAACATGACTGTCCTGTAGATTTGCAGGTGAAAGCAAGCGTTTTGGGGCTGGAGTTCCTTGGAGGGGTAGACACATCTCTTGGGATTTGAAGTCCCCTTCCCAGTCTGCTGTATGATCGCTGTCGGATTCTGACCCTCCGTCTGTCTTCATTTGGAAGAGCCAGTGGCCAAGTCCCCTGTTACAGACATGTAAGGCTGTAGCAGTTTGGGTGGTGGGACTTGATGCAGCATCCTTGTTGACGATGCTCTAATGAAATCATAGAATCATAGAATCATTTGGGTTCGAAGGGGACCTTAAAGATCGTCCAGTTCCAACCCCCCTGCCCTGGGCAGGGACACCTCCCACCAGACCAGGTTGCTCAAAGCCCCATCCAGCCTGGC
>JAOQGH010000005.1:12482704-12497142 GCA_025769975.1 Gallinago jamesoni | reverse complement strand
CAGGCTGAACAACCCCAGCTCTCTCAGCCTGTCCTCATAGGGGAGGTGCTCCATCCCTCTGATCATCCTCGTGGCCCCCCGCTGGACCCGCTCAAACAGGTCCATGTCCTTCCTGTGCTGAGGACTTTGAGGACTCCAAAACTGGACACAGTGCTCCAGGTGGGGTCTCACAAGTGCAGAGTAGAGGGGTAGAATCACCTCCTGGGACCTGATGTCCACCTTTTTCCAAAAGGCAGGAGGTGAGAAAAGCAATTATAATAAGGAAAAAAAAAACCCTGCTTCTAGGCTGTGGTGGTCTTAGCGTGAAAGACCCTCTTGTCTTGATGCACCCTGCACTAATTAAATAAACCCCCCACAACCCTACAGCCCCCAGGAGCTCTGGATGCTGTGCAGGGCTCGCTGTTCCCACCAGTGGGGCAGAAGAAGGGTTTGGTGTCCCGAAGGTGTTGCAGGGTGCTGCAGGGGGTAGCTCTGGTGGCAGTGGTGGCGTGGGGAGCACCTGGCAGAGCTGGCGCCGATACGTGCTCGATGGTGACAAGGTCTAGGAAATGACTTGGAGCACGTTCCTCTGGGAAGGGCTGCCCTTCTCACCCTGGTCTGGGCTGCGGGGAGGGAGGGGATGGACCTTGGCTGTTTGTGTATGGTCACATCCATGCTTTGGGCAGCCTCCTGTGCCCCACACCTTGTTCTCCCATGGGAACAGTTGGACTCCTGGATCTTTCTTTCTCTGCTGTTCCTGCCTGTCCCTCAGTCTGTCACCTGCTGCTCTCGGTGGCTTTCTGGCTGTCTCTAGGTGACGTTATGGCTGCTGGGCTGCCGGTGAGGTCTCCCTCTCATCAGGCAGCAAGCGATGAAGAGCTGCTCTGCTGCTTCTCCCGAGCC
This sequence comes from Gallinago jamesoni, assembly GCA_025769975.1. Taxonomy (NCBI): domain Eukaryota; kingdom Metazoa; phylum Chordata; class Aves; order Charadriiformes; family Scolopacidae; genus Gallinago; species Gallinago jamesoni. The sequence goes on along the minus strand of JAOQGH010000005.1, from coordinate 12,496,260 downwards.
TTGGGGAGATGTTGGCCAACAGCAGAGACAGCAATACAGAACCTGCCTCTTCGGCCGCTTTGTGTCACCCAGCAGAGATGACCCTGAGGGTGATGCCCAAAGAGAAGCCTGTGAATTCTTCGTTAGTGCTCGTTGCTAGAGGATGGGTTCAGCAAAAGGGCTGTGATGGGCTGGTCATCCAGCATTTTGTGGGGCAGGAATAGTCCCACAGGTTGTCCTTGGCCCTTGTAGGAAGCAGAAGGGTTAAATTTGGCCATTCCTCACCTTGCCATGGTGCAGGAGTTGATGTTAATGAAATAAATAAATAAATCAGGCAGCCACCTCCTCCGCAGGCTGCTTATGTGCTCAGATCCCTGCTATAGGCTTTCGCGCTTGGTTTCCAATTCCAGTTGAGAGATCAGCTTAGGGTGGGGAGGAGAGGGCTATTTCTGTCCCTCTTCGTGCCACCGACTCGACTTTACGCAAATGCAGATGGGTCCGATCCTGCAGGTGCCTTCCCACCACCAGGAATCCAGTGAATGGGAACCATCCCTGTGGCTTCAGCAGTGGCTGCTCTCACGCCTGGGTCTCTGTTTTTTTTTACATTTGCTTGAAAGATGCACAAGTTAGTTCAGAGTATATCGTTTTAAGGTGTCCCATTCAAGGGTTGCTCTTCCGTGGTTTGTGTTTATTTTTATTTTTTTATAAGTGGAATAAAACCCAAGTTGGTTGATGGCACTTAAGTGAAGGGCTCTTGCAGGTGTTTGTGTTCTGCTTCGGTCTCGTGCTGTGCTTTAAGCAGTGCCCTGGGGAGATGTGACGGAGGTTTTGCAGCTCCAGCTTCATCGTCTGGTGGGGAGACGAGGGGCCTCTCCAGCGTCACTCAGCACCGTGGCCGGTTTAATGGATCCCACTCCACCCTCAGCAGTATTACAGCAAAGTGTCTCCAAGCGGAATGCTTCGTAGGAAGGTCGAGGAGGGCAGCTCTGAGCGTGTGGTGGAACAGGAAAGTAAATGGACTCAATTTTCTCCTTGGTGGGATGCAAGTGCCAACCTCTAAATGTGGAATGGGAAGAAGTGTGTGTGTGTAGGAGACAGAGGACCCCTCCAGGCAGGGCTGGTGGTACGGGGCGCGCAGGTTCTCGCACCCACGGACTCAGGAAGCCCTCACTTCCCAGAGTCACCGCCTCTTCTCGTATCACAAGCGAGTAGACAGCGCCCTGGAAGCCCTTCTGAGCTTAGCGAGACGAATCTTGTGCTAAGGTGAGACAAAATGTACAGAAAATACAAACTGATTTAAAAAAAACCCCAACCACCCGATTGTACTTGTCAACTCTTGCGTGCCCTTTGTAGGGGCTGGTCTTTGGCACGCTGGGAGCGGGGTGTCACGGTGGTGCTGGGGGGACGGCGATGGCAGGACAAGAGCGAGCCTCTCGCCTTCCTTCGGGCCCCTGAAATAGCCACCTGGTCGTTGTCCCCGCAGGGGTCGGGGGCCGTGTGTGTGTCTGGCAGGATGTCCTCGGCAGGGTGGCAGGCAGATCTGCTGAGCTCATGGAAAAGCAGCTCGCTCCAACGCGAGGAACGGCACTTTTTTTCGTTGGGTTTTTTTTTTCCCTCCCCCCCCCCCCTCCTCTTTAAATAAAACAGAAACCAAAAGGCGATGCCTCGCAAACCGCAGCCACCCCCACAGCCAGCTCCTCTGTCGCTTTGCAGGTAGACAGGCGCTGGGGCCTGGGGCCGTGCTACGGTCAGACCGACCGGTTTGCGCGATGGGAAGTCCATGTGCCACTCTTTTTGGTACCTGGAAGAAACTGGGTTCTTGGAAACCAGGCAGCCGGAGTGATGGGGCCAAAGCCTCTCTGATGCTGTGGGGTCTGTGGTAGATGCTGGGGGACTTGGACCTAAGTCTGGGAGAAGCTGTGTCCCCTTCAGGAAGGCCTCTCAGGATGATCACTCTGCTCCTGTTGAGGTTCATTTGCTGGTTTAAGGAGACACTGGTATCTAGTGCTTCCAGAAGATGTCTCTTGGTGTTCCTGGCTCTCCCCTCTCCATTTCGTTCCCCTCTGTAGGCCACTCAAATCTCTCTTTTGTTCTGTTTTTTGCTGCTGGAGGACGAGGTGCAAGCAGGAAAGCTGCAACGTGGGCTAGCAGAGCAAGCCATGCATCTCCTCTCCTTATAAATCAAATCCTGTTGCTCTTTCCAAGGTGCAGTCCTAATACCATCAAGAAAGCTTCCAGCTTTTTTTGGTTGAACAGGGAAATCATAGAATCATAGAATCATTTGGCTTGGAAGGGACCTTAAAGATCATTCAGTTCCAACCCCCCTGCCATGGGCAGGGACACCTCCACTACAGCAGGTTGCTCAAAGCCCCATCCAGCCTGGCCTGAAATGCTGAAATAAGGTTTCTTTGCTTTAATAAACCTTACAGAATGAGGTCCTCGCTTCCACTTCAGGTGTGTTTTGGAAAATATTTGTTCATCTTTCAGCGAACAATGGCAGAAGTGGCCTGGAAAAGCGGCAGGGTGGGAGTGCCGCGCGTGGTATGCCGAGAGGCATTTCCTGCCCTTATCTCCCCTCCGTCGAGGTTATTGTGAACGGGGACCTCAGATCTGCAGCCTGTGTTACTGGAGGGAAGATCGCCAAGAAAGATACCTTCCCCCGGGACGCCTGCGAGGGGAGCGGAGTTCACCAGGGGTGGTGAAGAGCTTTCCAGCCAAGCGCCTGCGCTTGGAAAACGCGCCTGCCCCACAATACAGCTCTTTGGAAAGTGGGCTGCCTTGGCACCGCTCTTGTTGGCAGGGTTCCTGGGGGCCACGGTGGGTTCCAGGGGGTGGGGGCTGCGGGCAGGGGTCAGGGAGAGCCGTGTGAGACTCTCGTGCTGTGGAGGAGCTGTGGCATCCTCAAGTCATGAGTTGATATTTTCCGTCTCGGGCAAGTGTTGGAATTTCTACGTAGTATTTCTCTTATGAAAAGCTTTGTAAGGATTTGGGTTTGCTCCTATGTAGAACTAAAGTATATTTTTGCAATCTTAAGTTCTTATAGAATCATAGAATGGTTAGAGTTGGAAGGGACCTTAAAGATCATCCAGTTCCAACCCCCTGCCCTGGGCAGGGACACCTCCCGCCAGATCAGGTGGCTCAAAGCCCCAGAGACTGGTCTTGAACACTCCCAGAGATGGGGCAGCCACAACTTATGGGATGGAAGAGGGTTTTTTTATTCAGGTCTCTCCTGAAACCCTCAAAGTAAGGTTTTCAGGTGCTGCTGAAGCTGCCCTTGGCCATTTACTGGATAAAACGACTGCCCAGGACCCGCCTGTGTGCTCTGGCTCAGTTTGTTTGTTTTCAGTTCTCAAACCAATTATCTCGTGGAGGAAATGGCGTGCCTCGCTGTCAGTCTGCCCGGATATTTATAGGTAAGGTCAAACCCCTACGGAAGGTCTTTAGCGATGTTTGGAAGGAGTAGATGTCTCAGCCTTGCACAATTCCCAGGACGTGGTGGATGTGCTGCATGGCATGGCCATCTCCCTGCAGCTCCTCTGAGCAATCCCCCCCGATTTGGGCTGCTTTGCCCTCTAAAGAGGGATGAGCGGTGGCTCCTCCTGGCTTGGCTGGATGGGGTAAGGTTTGGTATCCTCACCATGTCTCTCACCTGGCTCTAGTTACCAGAGATTATTACTCTTCTGCTGATATTTTTCCCATAGTTGCTTTGCATCCATTGCTTATGAGAATGTTGCTTCCTCTCTTGTGGAGCAGGAGAGCTGAGCAAGGCATGGCTTCGGCTGCCCTGTTGGGGCTTTCTCAGATGCTTGTGAATACTTAAACTCTTCCCGGTCTCTCTTCCCCATCAACTTTTTTTTTTTCCCCCCTCTCCACGCCGGCTGGACCATGAGAGCTCTCATCTCCTGCATGGTTATTTGAAGTTTACCTCCCTTTGGCAGGCCCACCTTGCTGTTCCATGTGCTTTCCACAGGTCTGTTTGGAAAGGACCCATTGAGTGTGCTCGTGACGTTGGCTGTAGTTCAAACGCGCCTTTCTCTGTTGGACCGCTCCTTAGATCTGGGACGCCTTTCCTCCTCTGTGCAGCCGGTGGTTGGGTCACTGGCCACGGGTCCCCTGGTTGATCGCTCTGTGGGGAGCGCTACTCTGAGGTCTCTGATGTCGTGGTCACACCGAGCGAGAGTCCGGGGCAGTGATTTAACTGCTCTTGTCGTTGTGCTTGTGGAGCCCCCATTCAGCAAAGCCTGAATGATCTAGTGTGTGGTGGGAAAAAAAGCCCAAACAAACCAAAAATACAACCTGAAGAGAGAAATGAACACAAAGCCCCATGTCTTGAAGTGGCTGAGGTAGTTTAAGTGTTAGTTACACCTCCTGGGGAGCCACATCCTATCCATCTGCCCTCAGCTAGGGCTGGGGTGAGAAGGGGCTGATGGATGAAGAAGAGTGCAGATGATGCTCCTGATGGGTAGAGCTTCTCTGGGAAAAGCTCCCTGGCCTCGGGGTGACAGATGGGTAGCCCCATGCATTTCCAGTCTCTGCCTCCTGGGTTATTTGTACTGGGGTGGCCTTGTCTGGTGCCCTGGGCTCTGCTACTTCAGTCTTGGTCCCCTCTGCCCCGTGCTTTGCTGCTCACACCGAAATGCTGCAGGGGGGTGGCTGCTGGTGTGCTTCAAGTCCTGGCTGTGGTGGTGGGGACGCCTGAAATGAGGGGTTATACTGGAAGTGACTGGCTGGAGGGAACAATTCAAGCCTCAGTACTTGAATCTCCTGAGTTGTCTGAGGAACGGCATCAAATGCTGTGGAAGATCTTTGCTCATTAAGACTTTTTTCAGCTCATAAGAGAGAGCTAACTTGAACTATAGAGTTGCACACTGAAACTACTGCTCAATCAGGAGGGGTTCGCTTGGCTGTCTGGGGTGGGTGAGGGGTGGAATCACAACAACCAACCAATAAAGCACAACTAAGTGAGCGATCTTTGTTGTGTTTTCCAATGGGCTGGTCTTAGTTGCTTGTCTGCACGGGATGATGAGACTCGGTCCCTCACACTTTCCTCCTCTCTTCAGGTTTCCACCATATTCTCCTCAGACACTGCGATGGGCCCTTCCCAGCTCAGCCTCAAGATGCTGGTATAGCAGCAGGTGGCCGCGATCCAGAGGACCTGCGGTGGGACATCGTTTCCCACTGGGACATCCTTCACCCCCTCTTCCTTGGCAGAAGCGATGGATGCCCACGTGGACCTCCTGACCGAGCTGCAGCTGCTGGATAAGGTGCCCACGCTGGAGAGGCTGCGGGCAGCCCAGAAGCGGAGGGCTCAGCAGCTGAAGAAATGGGCACAGTACGAGAAGGAGATGCAGCACAAGAAGCGGAAGCATGAAAAGAAGAGAAATGCCGTTAACCGAAAGAAAGTGTCCTTTGAAGCCAGCGTTGCACTGCTGGAGGCTTCTCTGAGGAACGACTTGGAGGAAGGTACGGCACTCGTATCTGGCAGTTTCTTTGTCTGCTGTGTATGAGGTCCATGTAGTGTGCTGTGGTGTCCAGAGACATCCATGGTCTGAAAGAGGGGAGACTGAGATGAGATCTCAGGAAGAACTTCTTTTCTGTGAGGGTGGCCCAGGTTGCCCAGAGAAACTGTGGCTGCCCCATCCCTGGAGGGGCTCAAGGGCAGGTTGGACGGGGCTTTGAGCAACCTGTTCTCGTGGGAGGTGTCCCTGCCCAGGGCAGGGCGTTGGAACTGGATGATCTTTAAGGTCCCTTCCAACCCACACCATTCTGTGACTGGACTACCCTCGATGTGGTGTTGGTCTCCAGAGTGCTGCCATCTCTGATGTAGCTATGGAGGCCCCAAAGCACCGTGTGACAGCAGCGTTGCCTACGCTGACCTCAGGAGTGGGCACACGAATGCCAGTGTAGGGCAGGAGTTATGGCTGAGCTCTGGGAAAAGGGAGGTGGCTTTCACCTCTTTCCTTTTCACACTTTCTACTTACAGAAGGCGTGAAACACTTCTTTGCCTTCTGGGTGTGCCTCTTGCAGTGGTTTTATAGAAGTCCGTTGCAGGGATTTACGTGTCACTGTGAATCTCTTCAGCTTCCCTGGCTTGAGAGTTAGGTGGATGTATGAATTCTTTCCCTATTCAAAAAAACTGAAAAACGAGGCTTTGCTTAATGCGTCCTATAGAAGACGACTGCAGATTGTTCAGAAATTGGCTTAATTGCACTGTTTCAAGCTGGATCAAAAGGCCTTGCTTTTTGCTTCAGAAACTGAAGGGAGCAAAAAAATGTCTAAAGTCAATCCCTATTAATCTCAGTGCAGCATCGAGGGGAAACCTGTGAGCTCTGGGGAGCTGGGGCTCTGGTAGTGGCTTGGAAATGGGGCAGCTGAGCTGAGCTCTGGAGCTTCCACCAGCACTCCTGCTGGGCCGTGAGGGCTCCTCAGCCCTGCCAAAGAGACCCCACAACAGCCCCTTGTTACTCTCCCAAGTGAGGGAACTGGGGGTTTGTTCCTACAATGAACACTATGGTACTCCTGTGTTCTTTATGAATGACATGCAGAACGCTTCCCTGCCAACACAATAATGTTTTTTATAAGAAGTCTTCTCTGGGAAAAGAGCTTGGGTCACCTATTTTCCCAGTCCTGCCATTACAAGTAGTGGGCAACCACCTGGTTTCCCACTGCTGAACATATCTATAAGAGATAGAAAATCATCTGCTCACCTTTTCCTAAATACTTTGTGATTTTACACCATCTTTGCCTGGTTTCCAACCAACCCAATCACCGTGCACCACTACTTGTAAGGTCCATATCAAGATAACGGGCTCAACCCTACTGGAAAAAGAGGGAAAATTCTCTGCAAAGAAGTCAAAACATTTCTCAGAGGAGACCTGGAGCAGCCTTTGGGGTTGTGACTCTGCCAGGTAGTGGAATTAGTGTGCTCTTCTTGGTCCTTTGGCATGGCAAGGACAAGGGCAGACACCTAGAAAACCTGGCCACTTGACTTGTGTCTCTACTGGTGAATGTTCCCCTGGTTTCCAGCATCTTTTACAAGAAGCAGTATGTACTTGTCTGGTACGTGGGTGGAAGGCAAGGAACTCATCTTGCCTTGTGAGGAATCTCTCCGAAGTCACGTCCCCCTTTCTGAGAAGGCCTTTTGTGCACTGTAACTTGTCCTCATGTCCTGCCGGTGCGCAGTTGGCCTCTGTTTGGAAATGAAGCACGTTGGTGGTGGACAGTGATGCCTGTGTTGGTGTGTTGGAAGCGTTTGCCAAGCCCTGCTGTGTGTCTGTGCTTTTGTGTGCCTTTGTAGCCTCTCTCCAGGAGAGCAGACCTGCGATAATGCCCTGGAAACTGCAGGCTTTCATTCCTTTCTTCCTTGCTTTAAAGGTCTAACAATTGCTGGCAGCTCTTTGCTCTCAGGGAACTTGTGTTTCTCACTCTGGGCTGCTCCTCTCTTCCAGGAGAGCCCCAGCAGTGAAAGCAACTAGAGGCCTATTGTAAATTGTGTCTGGCATTGCCTGAAATGACAGATTTGTGACTTATATCACCTCTGTCTGTGCTGGCAGATACTTGGCGGGGTATGGCTTTGGGTGTACTCGGGTGCCCACCTGTAAGCAGCAGGTCACCACGTTGCAGTGAAAAACGAGTGTTTCGTTGCTCTTCTCTTCATGCAGCAATGATGCCTCTGCTCAGCGCTTGGGCTGGGGGGTGCCATGGGGCCAATGGGTCTGCGGGAGGCCCAACTTTGTAGTTTTGCTTTCTGCATCTTCTGGCTTTGGATCTGGAGCACTGTGTCCAGTTCTGGGCTCCCAAGTTCAAGAAGGACAGGGAACTGCTGGAGAGGGTACAGCAAAGGGCTACAAAGATCATGAGGGGCCTGGAGCATCTCTCTTGGGAGGAAAGCCTGAGGGATGAGGGACTTTTTAGTCTGGAGAAGAGAAGACTGGGGGAGCATCTGATCAACGCCTATAAATACTTATAGGGTGGGTGTCAGGAGGATGAGGCCAGTCTTTTCTCAGTGGTGACCAGGGACAGGACAACAGGGAATGGGCACAAACTGGAACATAAGAAGTTCCATCTAAACATGAGGAGGAACTTCTTTACTTTGGGGGTGGCAGATCCCTGGCAGAGGCTGCCCAGAGAGGTGGTGGAGTCTCCTTCTCTGGAGACATTCAAACCGCACGTGGACATGTTCCTGTGCAACCTGCTCTGGATGGACCTGCTCTGGCAGGGGGTTGGACTGGATGATGTCCAGAGGTCCCTTCCAACCCCATATCATTCTGTGATTCTGTGATCTGGGAGGGGGTGTTTATTTCGAAGGAGAAAAACTCCTTCATTTTCTGCCTTAAAAATGCTTTTTTTATTTTGTGTGAGACGCACAAAGAGCAGAGGCATTTGCAAACACTACACCGATGTTCTGGTGTCAGAGATCCTGTGGACCACAGTCTTACAACACATGTGGACACGGAAAGTGTAGAAGTTGAGCTTTCAGCTCACAGCTTTTCTCTTCTCCTCCTGTTAAGGGAAAATCCATCACTGCAGGTCTCTTTTGGTGTTTCCATAGATGACCCAGGTACTGGGCTTTAATCGTCAGTCACACTCTTTCTGATGTGATGCTGGTTACACCAGATGTGATCAGGGCAATTCCCTGCTTGGTGGAAAATCCACCTCTCCACCCTCCGGAGAGGGCAGGGGCAGCATCCCCGGTGCCACAGGTGCTTCCCCTGCACAGCTGGATTTTTCAGGTGTCTCCAGTTTTTAAACTTTATATTGTTTTGTGCTCAGTAATTTAAGTCCTAAAAATAGTGTGTGGGCAAGTTCTGTCCCTGCTCTGTCCCCTCTGTGCTGTGGGACCAGTACAAAGGGGAGGGAGGAGGGGACAGAGTCAAACCCAGATGCCAAAGTGGGAAAATTCCTTATCAGGTGCCTCAGGCCAAAGTGAAGGAATTTGTGGGCTTTTGGAGGTCTCGGGGGATTATTTTGGTGTATGAATCATCTTTTGTTTCCACGTGGGAAGTGGAGGGGGAGGTGAAATGTAAATGATGAGGGAGTTGAGAAGTTAATGTGAGGAGGGACAGAGAGCTGGCACGCGTCACCTCCGAGCGGGCGTGCCGTTTCCATTCTTTGTTAACTTTTCTGAACTTTTGTACTTATTTTTAACATTCTCACTCCTGGTGTGGGAGAGGGGATGGTAGAGGGACTGTGCAATGAAATCGGGGAGGAAAAGAAAGCAGAGCTGGTTAGTGAGATGGCTCTTTGCCCGGGAGGTGTCCCGTGCTGTGGTGGAACCCCTGATGGAGGCGTTGGCCAGGCAGCAGGATGGAGTCAGTGGGTGCAAAACCTTGCCCTGCTCTTCAGGGAGCAGCCCCTTGTCCCTGGGGACCTGGATGTGCTGGCTTCACTTGCCCAGGGTGTAATTGAAAGAGCAGCTTTGCTCAGCTCCTGTGCACCCATGGGTATCTGCAGCACCTTCCCATGTCCCCCTTGATGGCCACCAGGCTGAGTCACCCCAGCTTCCCACCTAACTTAGGACCTCTCTGGCAGTGCAAACGTGATGGCTTCAGAGAAGAGGACTTCTTTCCCATGTAAGAAATCCAGGTTTGTCTATGGGGTGGCTGGGGGTGTTGCAGGTTGCTATGTCTCGGTGTGGTGGTGAAGCAGGACTGAAGGCAAGGGCTCCTAGGGAGCATCATCTCTGGCGTGGGCAGGAGCTGCAAAGGGGTGATGGCTCCTGCCTGCTCGTTCCTCGCATCTTCTGCAACAGATCTGTCAAAATATCCCAGGTTTAACAAACAAGCTGCTATTAAAAGCTCCTTTGGATCTCTGCTGACAGAACCAGGGTGGGGAGCGTGCCACAAACATGCTGGTGGCAGATGTGAGCAGACAGTCACACTGTGGAGAAGTAGGTGATGGGCAGGGACCCCAGAACGAGAGCGGTGGTGCCCCTGGGCTGCAGTGTGCTGGCCAGGGCCTTTGGTTTGGAAAGCTGAAGTATCTACAGAGGCTTTGTGGTTGAGCTCCCAGGTGACAGCAGAGCACTCCCAGTTGCCATACTGGGCCTGCTTTGTTCTACCCTGGGGAGGAGCTGGGCAGGGTGTGCTGTGGAGGGGCATCACTGTTTTTAAGTGGAAATACATTCAAGCTCCCACCCAGCTCTAGGCAGGATCTGAGCTGGTTGCAGGAGGTTGGTGCAAAGGGGAGGACATAGTCGTATGGACAGAGGTGATGGCGACCAGCCGTGTTGTGGTCAACCTCCGGGGTCTTCCAATGGCTGTGAAGGAGAGCTGCTTTACAATGCAATAAAGCAACGCTTTATAAGCCACTGTACTAATTGCAAATAAACTGTGAGGGCTGCCGAAGGCTGTGGCCCATCGAGGCCGTCCTGCAAGGTGATGGACTGAAGCGGTGAGGAGGAGGCTGGTCCTGCCAATCCCAGGGTGGCATCTCATCCCTGAAACCAGCCCCGGCTGCTGCAGAGGTGTCGTGTCCGAGTCTTTCTACATCACTGAGTTCCTGTAAAAACAGCCCCCGAGCGCGGGGAGAGGAGCTGGAGTCCTGTAAATTGACAGAAGAGGTCCCAGAGGTGGGTGAGGTGACTGTCTGTACAGACGGGTGGCATTTGCTGCCTGGAAGTCCCTTTGCACGCCCAGCCCATGGGGAGCTCCCGCTTGAATAGCAGAAGGTGGAGGTGTTGGGGGTGAGCTGTGGTCCCTTCGGCAAACCAACGGAGAAATAAAGCCCCTGAAGGAACCAGTCACCTTCCAGCAGCGCTGGAGGTGCCCTGGTTTCTCCTGCTCTGGGGTGAGAGCTGCCTCCCTGCAGGCATCCACTGCCTTCCCCCAAGCCGTGGCTCTGGGAGGAGCATCCCCGTGAAGTCCTTCAGCTCCCACCTTCTGGCCCCTCGTCCTGCAAGCAAAACTTTGTCAGAGCCAGAGTGTTGCCTAAACCAGTGTTTCTGCAGAAGTTTAACCAGGCAGGTCCGTACGGCTGGCGAGCCGCAAAGCCAGGGGATTGGGCCACCTTGGACTTGGTGTCCAGCGGGACAGTTCCCATCAGGAGAGCAGCGGGCACAGGCTTGGGGCTTGCTGGGTCCTGTCCCAGTGTGGAGAAGACTTCCCCGGGGAGAACTGCATGGCTTATTCATATACATACCCCCCCATTCTCTTCGTGCCCACCCTCTGATCTCCTGGGAGAGCGCGGTACCCAGGAGCGTGGCAAACCCCGTCAGGAGCCGTCCCCAGGCAGCTCCTGCCACGCTCCCTTTCCACCTTTCTGGAATAAACCCAACCTTGTCATTTGCAAAGGCACTTTAAAAAAAGGCCCTAATTAGTGTCTATAAATTGCTTTCTTTAACCTTTCCAAGTTGATGTGATCTGTTCCCTTGTTACTTAAAAACCTTTTATGAGGTGCCTTAATTTTCCACCCACATTATTAGTCTCCTGAAGCTTTTTACATGGGGTTCCGGTGTCCAAGTCTGTGAGCGAGTGCATTTATCTGTCTGAGAGGACTTTTCTCCTGGGTGTTGTGCCCTTTGAAGGGCTCTGGAAAAAAAAACAAAAATCTCTTTTTAACTCCAGCAGCCTGAGTGTATATCTGGGTATTTGGGAAATGAACTGGAAAGTTTCTGTTGGGTAACAAAGGCGTTTTTTGGGTTTTAAGCTCCATAGGTGTGGAAACACGTCCTCTTCGTGAGGCTGCGTGTGGGAGCCCTTGGCAATGATAGATTTTGTTAATTTTGTTAATGGTGGTTGGTATATCTTCCAAAAGCAGATTCGTGTATTTGGCCACATTTAACTTGGCTTTTTCATGCAATCCGGATGCGATGCCAGCGCGGGGTGGCTTGCATATGGCAGCTAACGAGATGGCATCTGGGAGCAGGAGCAATATTGAATATGCAGCCGTCTCCGATGTCATAACAAGTAAATAATCTTTTTTTTTTCTTACTTCCTGAAATTTCAGTCAAGTGGGAAAATTATTACCGTTTCCATAAGAGCTCGAAATGCCAGCTTTTCTTTTTGGATGTCAATGCTCAAAGTCCATCTCAGGTTGTTACTGGGGTGAGCCCTTCCTCCCCCCCAAATTGGGAGTCAACTTAAACATTTTGTTTCAAACCCTTTCTTTAAACAAAGAAGTTTGATCAGAAATACTTTTTAAATTATTATTATTTTTTGAATAACAAAATGAGGTATTTCCTTAACTTTGGTTTCAGCGGGTCAGGCCTCTTGGTAATCCCTTTCGGCAGGATCGGGGTGTCTGTTCTTGGGGGGCTGGCTGTTGCGTGCGCTGAGCATCCCTCCTTGCTGTTTCCAGACCTGCGGGTTGAGAAACAGGCTCTTTCCATACCTACAGACCAGAAATTCTGCCTCTTTGGAGTCTCTGGATTCCCAGCAAGGCACATGGCACAGGCCATCGCTTGCGAGCAGTAGCTTTTCTTGACTAAAGCAAGAACTGAAACCCCACTCGCGGATGCGCCTCTGATAGTCCTCGCTAAGAAAGGGTGATGTAGGGATCCTGGCTGGAAGTTTTTTGATCAATATTTGAACACCCCGCCCCCTCCTCCATGGGCACATCTCTCCGCTCCCACCTTGTTTCGGCAGAGCGCACGTTCTCGGTGATGGAAATGGGCTGGTTTCACATCATTTCAGCTTCTGGCTTTGACATGTGTGCCAGCTTCCACCATTTCTGATACTACTGAAAGCATTTCGTATGTATCTTGGAATAGCGTTGCAAGATAATGAATAAATATTAGATTAAAACTCCTCATCCCTCCAATAAGGATGGTCTGTTTGGATTCAAGGGGTTTCAAATCAAACAGGGCTTGGCCAATGACTGGTGCCAATCCTAGATTTTGTTTCTTACCAGAAGTGGCTTAAATCACTTTGTCGGCTTCTAAAATTTGTCCACGAGGTGTTTTGGAGGGGAAACTCGGAAGCGGTGTCTCCTTGGTTGCATGTACACCTAAATGCAAACTGGGCATTTCTTTGGTTTATTAGTATTGTTGATGGTTGCTGCTTAAGGCAAGGAGTATACCTTAATGTGAAGAGCACTCCCTTTTGAAAGGAGGTCTGGGCGATGGGGAGTAACGGCTGAAGCTCTCAGGGCTGTGCTTGCGAGGTGCAGCAGGTGAGATCTGTAAGGTCACCATCTGTTCTGTGAGTCCTGCCCGGCCAAATCACGGCAGGGAGGGCTCAGGATGCAGCAGCCGCCTTCGCCGGGAGCCTCAGGGCTTTTGTCAGCCGAAGGCAGATTATCCATGGGACCTTAATTCAACCAGGTGCCTGGGGATGTTCATACGTACAACCAAGCTCTAAATGGCTGGCATTTAACCTTTCCCTTCCCTGTCCTGGCTGGGAGGGAGGTGGAGGCAGCCTTGGGTGGTTCCTTATTTTCTCATATCTACAGGCTGCCAAATGTTGAAGCCCCGACTTCCCAGTCTAAGTCTGATGATACTCGCTGATGTATCGGTGGCTTTTTCTAGCCAGTAACTTAGAATCACAGAATGGTTTGAGTTGGAAGGGACCTTAAAGATCATCCAGTTCCAATCCCCCTGCCCTGGGCAGGGACACCTCCCACCAGACCAGGTTGCTCAA
>JAOQGH010000005.1:12444980-12473944 GCA_025769975.1 Gallinago jamesoni | reverse complement strand
TCAGATTTGAGTGGAACTTCCCATGTTCCAGCTTGTGCCCATTGCCCCTCGTCCTGTCACTGGGAACCACTGAAAAGTGTCTGGCTCCATCATCCTTCAACCCACCCTTTAGGAACTTGTCAGCATTATAAGGTCTCCCCTCAGTCTTCTCCAGCCTCAAGAGCCCCAGCTCTCTCAGCCTTTCCTTGTGAGGGAGGTGCTCCAATCCCTTAATCATCTCTGTTGCCCTACCTTGGACTCTCTCCAGTAGTTCCCTGTCCCTCTTGAACTGGGGAACCCAGAACTGCACACAGTATTTCAGTTGTGGCCTCACCAGTGCAGAGCAGAGAGGGAGAATGACCTTCCTTGACCTGCTGGCCATGCTTCTCCCTCTGCAGCCCAGGATTCCATTGGCCCTCTTGGCCACAAGGGCACATTGCTGGCTCATGGAGAACCTGCCATCCACCAGGACTCCCAGATCCTTTTCATCCGAAGTACTTCCCAGCAGATCCACCCCAATCTAGATTGGTGCCTGGGCTTCTTCCTCCCCAGGTGCAGGATCTTACATTTGCCCTTGTTGAACCTCATTAGGTTCTTCTCTGCCCAGCTCTCCAGCCTGTTGCTTCTTGTGTCCTTCAACCGAAAGTAGGTGGTGATGCCTGGAGATCTTGGCCAGAAAAACACCCTCTGTCCCCTAGTGATAGGTTGCACAGATTATGCTATTTATGCAACCAGGGCCCATTTTAACTCACTTTTTGCTGGTGATCCCTTCTCCCAAGGTGTGCCAGATGGAGGAAAAGCAATAGTCCTGTTGGGGAATGGAGCCAAACCTGAGGTTACAGGTGTAAGAGGTGGCAGCAGCAGGGCAGGAGAAGCGTGCAGCCCTCACGCTCGCTTTTCAAAGGGGAACAGCTAGAATTTGGTTCGAGGTTTGTAGGTCAGGTTTCCATTATACAACTGAACTGGTTGCAGCTTCGTGTGTGAGATCCAGACCTCATTGGATGCTCTTGGTCTGGTGCACTTCTTCCCTCGGGAATTATTCTTTACAATGAGATGTACAGAAACAAATGTACAGGATTTCTCTGTTGTAGCACTAACTGGGGTGGTAATGGAGGCTTGGAGTGGGACTTGCTTCGGTCTATGAAATGTGGGAAATGTCCCAGGAGCATTTGTTACAAACAGCTGCTTGGAAATAAATCATTTTTTTTTAAGACACTGTTTTTTTCAGACAAAGGTAGGACCAAAAACAGTTGAGGAGGGATCTTTTAATTGATCACAGATCTCCTGCATGTCCCAAAACAAGTACAAGTGCTGTTGGCACAAGTCAGGCTGAGCTGTGGATCTCTGCCCGTGTTTGAAGGACAGGACTGCTCATGTGAGGAAGGTTATACTCCTGGTTTATTGAGTGAGAGCACAACCCTCCCATTTAATTTCACAAGGGACAAAATGCTCCGTGGTATCTCCAGGAAAGCAGAGCACTTTGGTTCCTGTCCTCACGATGGTCTGTAAGGCCTTTGTCACCCTGGCTAGCCAGCCCCGCTCCCGTCCTTGAAGGACTTGCTCTTGAAAAAGATGCTATGGACCTCTTCTGCTGGATGTTGGTCAGCAGAAAAATATGTATTCTTTCACCAAAGTTGCTCAGGTCAGTGCTGGAGATACCGAATTTTGGGTTTAGCAGCAGGAAGAAGCCGTGGAGGACTGGTTGCAGGGGACTGCACGTCTTCCCAGTACCGAGCACGAGCCTCAAACCAGCTCCTGGTTCCCCTGTGCTGTCACTGGGATCCACCTCTGCAACCTGTAATTAGTGCTGACAGCAGAGCAGTGTAAGCAGCCACTTAAGCATTAATTACTTTAATGAAGTTACTAAGGTGGGTTTAGCTACTAAAGCATTTTGTTGTTGCTATAAATTTTAAAGTCAAAATATTAGACGGGGGAATCGATGGGAGATGACGCAAAGCATGAGCCCAGCTTTCCTCTTGTCTTAACGTTCAAAGTGTGGGTTTGTTTGGTTTTTTTTTTAGGTAAAATGGTCACACAGTCTTTTCTCCTCCATTGCACAGAAGCAGCCGTGGCAGGAGAGGGTGAGGGCTCTTCTCTCCCCGGTTGCTCATACGGAGGTGTAAGGGGTGCAGGGAGTAGAGGACAAGCTGCCATTCAGACCCAGGAGATGGATGTCACCTTTCTTGGGTTGTGACAGCTAAAAGGTGGCCCGTGACGCTTGGGCTCTTGTAGTGTTAAATATGTCATGAAAACCCTCCCTGCTGGCGCGGGAGCTCTCTTATAAGCAAACGGGATGGAATAAAATGGTTCATTAACGAAACCGGGTTTAATACAGAAGTGAGCGGAGTTTTCACCGCTGTGGAGAGGAGGATGGTCCTGCCACTGCTAATGACAAAACTTAATGGGGAATTTTAATGGCTGCTAATTATTTCGGAAACTGCAGTTTTCTTGGGAAATGCAATATACTTTGGCAAACTGAAGCTTTTCTCCACTGTTGCAGAAAAGAAAACTGTAATTCCTCTGAGCTGACTCTTGCTGAAGAGGGTGGGGGAGGCATTTGACTTGCGTTACTGCCACGGAGAGCTGGACAGGGTCTGTCATCCCAGGGCAGGAGACCTCTCAAGGGAAGAAGGGAGAGAAGTGGGACATATTGCTCTGTCTCTGCTCCCTGCTGTTGCCTGCAACTCCTCCTTCCCGGCACCGAGGAGCTACGTCTTCAATGTTCAGAGATACTGCTCTGCTAAATGGGGTGCTTTAAACCCGTGAAAGACCTGTAGGAATTACATTTTTTAAAATGTGGTGGTTTAAACTATGTACTTTGTTAGTATTAATAAGCTCAGCATGTAAATACAATGCAAAAGAATTTTTTTTAAAAAAAATAATCACTGTATATGCTGAGACTAGAGTGCTCATGTCAAAAAGAGAATGAGACATCGGTGACCTGCTCTGAAGCACCGGGGCAAAGCATGTTCTGGAGAAGAATTTCAGTTCCACTTTACATTAAATATTCACTAATGAAGCCCGACACCCCCGGGCTGCCCCCGAAGGCTGTTGGAGCAGTCCTGTGAGCATTGGGAATCTTGAGCTCCATCCCTAGTGTGAGCGTGGGCCCCAGAGCTCCCCTCCCGTGGGGAGCACCCCTCTTCCCCTGCCACGATGGTTTGTGAAGGAGTTTCCTCTCTCCTCCCTCCTCTGATCTGAAGGGGGTTTCTGAATTCAAGTCATATTCTGTAGACGAAAGTGTTTTAAGCTGGCTGAGATGGCTTTTGAAAGGGGAGGAGCTGCTCACTAACAATGGAAACGCTCCCGACCCCATGCACGGTTCCTTCCTCGACGGCGTCCAAGCGCAGGGAGCTCGGCAGAGGAGAGCTGGCAGCAAAAGCCCTCTCGGTTGGTGTTCGTGCTTTGGTGTCTGAGGATGTGGCAGGGATGGGGGAAGGCAACAAGTTCGACTTTTTTTTTTTTTCTTCTTTCATTTTCTGAAAAGTTGAGATAACCTGTCAGGCTCTCAAGCTGCTTCCCCAGGGGCTAACCCCCCAGCAACCACAAAGCTATAGTGCCTGAGAACACTCATCTTCTACTGCTTGAGGTGGTGGGAAGCAGAAGTCATGTAGAACTTGTGGGAGAAGAAGTTTGAGAGAGTTGTCAACTTTGTGCAACGGGGCGGTTGAAGTAAGTGTTATGCAAAGTACATGCAAAGTACCTGACAGTCAGGTTCGATCATCCCAAGTTGTATCATTGTGTGCCCACTTGTTTTGACCAAATTTAAAGGTCTTTTGTGCAGTCTCTGTGGAGTCATGGAAGGGGGTGTCAATGAAGTTAAGAAACATTAAGCAAATTAACTCTTTGTCCACTATTCTTGATAATAGGGATTTATTTTTAACTTGGTTACTTAAGATACCAGGGCTTAAATTTGGATTGCGTAACTAGCAACCTGCAGCAAGCTTCTGCCGTGATCTTTATTGAGATTCTGTTTATTATCATCAACTGGATCAGGCCTGAGGCCCATGAGGTGAATGATCTCCAGCTTCAGCCCCTGGCTGGGAGGGCTTGTGTCCTCTGCGCCCAGCAGCCATCACACAGATTTCTTTAAATACTTTCTGTCAGGCCTGTCTCATCGATTATAAGTATTACCGCAGCTGTGAAAAACCTGCGTTTCTGCCAGGCTCAGGTGCTAACTTCTGATTCACCTCTTAAAGGCATGAACTGGTTTCCGTGCGGCGCTGAACACCTTCCATGATGCTCGGGGAGAAACCCTCTTGACGTCCCTGCCAAGGCTTTGGTGGTCGCCGAGGGCTGGGAGAGCGGTCCCATGTGGTGGTGCTGACAACAAATGTGCAGCATCCAGAGCTGGGGTGCACAGGGGTTTCTTGGAAGCGCCATCGAAGCTGTTGGCTTTGGGACTTGGGGCTGCTTTGCCCAGTTCCTCTTGGCCAAACAACCGAGAAGACGGGGGAGAGGAAAGGAGAATTTTCTTGTGCTTAACGGGTGGAGCTGGGACCTGGGATTCAGGGGCACTGTCACAGCTGTGCCATGGACTGTCACCGTGACCTTGGTGAAGAAACCTGAGCCTCCAGAGTCTTGGTCTAACTCGGGCTGAGATGTCACATCTGTGAAACCAGGCAAATGGTGATTGTAGGATCCCGGGGGAAAGCCTGGAGCTCGCTTTGCTGCCGGCAGCAGCGCCGTCGGAGATCTCTGGCTGAAAGGCTCTCTTGAAATCCAAATCCCTGAATCGTGTAAAATTTGCTGCTGAATAATTACAGGTTGCAAAAACAGAAGGGCTGCTGAGCATCAGCCGGTGCTGCTCTGGTGAAGTTCAGGTTGCTGCTAGACTCGCCTGAAAGTTTTCTTTCCGTAGCGTTTGCTTTTTAAAAGGAAACCACAATCTTTTTTCATGTGACCAAAAAAAAAAAAAGGCAAGGGGAAGACTTTCTGCTTGTGTAGACATTTCCCTTCCAGTCCTGCGTGGCAATGCAGCATTTCCAGTAAGCAAGGGTGCTGGTGAGCCGAGGGTGATGGTTTAGCAGATTACACTTTAGCTCCTGGCATTCCCCCTGCGGACTCCCGTGTGGGTGATGGTGTGGGACACATCTGGGCTGGCTGTGACCTGGGGGCTGCCACCAGATCCTGCTGCTGTGTCACACGAAGCTGGTTTTGAGATGGCTGCCTTGCAGACCGTGTCCCGGCTTCTGCCTCCCGCAGGCGTTTAGACCTTGGCTACGTGGCACCCTGGTTCATGACCCGTGGGAGCAGAGCTAGGGATGTGGTTTGCTCTTGTACCTCTTAAAAGTTTTCATCCCCAATATACTCACCCTAAACTAAAGGGAGACAAAGGTGGAGGGGGGGGAAAAACCCCAAAACACACAGATCAAGGTCAAAATGGATGCTGCTGAGGGTGGAGAAGGTACCAAAACAGCCAGAGCAGTTGGAGCTTCTCTAAAGACCCTGGCAAGGTTGGAGATGCATCACAGGGTCCCTCTGGAGTGGGGCAGGCTGAGGGGGAGAGCCGGGGCTGCCCCCGAGCCCCCACGCTGCAGCCAGCAGGCTCTCACTGCGGGGAAGGGTTTTGAATTGGTTCAGGGCAGCTTGAAAAGCAGATAAATAGTTCCCCACCCCTCCACCAAAACCTCTTTTCCGTTACTCTAAATAGAAAGTTTCCTGTTTTATAATTGAGACTCTTGAAAACATTGGTGTGGTTCAGGTCAGCGTACAGCTGCGTGGCTGAGGCCATGAGACCTCTGAAACATGAGCCGGGGCAGAGGCTGTTGACTCTGGAACCTAATAACACTTCCAAATGGCAATATGAACTATTTCCTGCTATACAGAGCATATTAGAGTATCCTCTTGCAAATACGGGAAGGCTGGCTCTCTGTGGAGCTTGGGGGGGTAGCGCAGTTCTGCGCCTCGGGCACTGATCCCGTATCATTATAGTGTTAATGCAAATGGAGAAGCTCTTCAGGTACTCAGAGAGCTGCAAAAGTTTACCTCCTGACACCATTGCTACCTTTTAACTAAACACTTCTTGACCTGTAATTTCTATTAAAGCCAATTAATATTTTTTTTGCTCCATTTCCTTTTCGGTGCCCTCAAAGATTTATTTCCTAACAGGCTTAATATAAACATCATAGGTGATGCCTGCTGCAAGTCTCAAGAGATAGGTTTTGGTCCAATACATCAAAAGTTGTTTTTGAACAGGTATTTAAGTGGCATCCTCTGTACTACTCAGATAAAAGGCTTTGATGTTGTGTTGTCTGAGTGGGTTTGCATGTGTTGTCATGACTTCTTAGAAGAGCTTTGGGTAGGAAGAAGGCTGGAAGTAGCCAGAGCACCAGGAGAACAGCAGGTTCCTGGTTGAGCCTTTACTGACTCTGTAGGTGCCCTTTGTCTAACTCCACCTGAAACATGAAGGCAAGCGAGGCTTCTCGCCTGTTTGCACCCATCCAACCCAACATTTCAGGCTCTGACTCGAGAGATGGGGGATACAGGTTCCTGTTGAGCTGGAGGTTCCTCAGCTGGTGGAGGATGCGGCTGTCCCTCGTGCCTTGTTTTCCCTTGGTGTTCCCTGCTCAGGCCGCTGGCTTGCATGGCTCTGACCACAGTGGGACGATTCCCTCTGCGTGTTGTCAGTGCCTTCTGCTGAGCACCATCGCAGCCCAAAAGCCAGCGTCGCTCTGCACATCACAACGGCTTCTGAGTCACCCTTGGGAAACTTGACCTTGGGCTCCTTGAGCCATACCTCCACGAGTCTGCCTTAAATTAATTTTTTTTTTAGTACTCTGTAAATGCCTGCTCCAAAATGCCTCTTGGAGGGAGAAGGTGGCTCTTTGGCGGCCCAGGTGTCACTGTGGCAGTGATACTGGGGGAATCTGCTTTCCTGGCTCCCTGCCCACAGAAATCCTGCTGAAGGCAGCTGAGCCTGAAGGTTATATAAAACACTTATCCCTTTTAAAGGCCATCATCTGTTTAAAAACCACACCAAAACGATTCATTTACTATTCCAATAACAGGTGAGGAATGGGAAACGAAGAAAATTATCTCTGACTTCAGTTTTCCTTTATGTATTTGGTATCCCCTTCATGGACCACTCTCACTGTTAGTCTGAGCAGGAGGAGAGGGTGAGGATGCTTTTGAACATGATGCTACATCCTTTAGAGAAGCTTGTTGGAGGGCAGCATCCTCTAATTTTTATTTTCCCTATTGAAATGAGCTTGCCTTTGTTTCTGCTGCTGCTTTGAGCCTGGCTGGTTGCAGATGGGTAACTTGCACACTGTTACTCATCCCAGTAATCCCAGGTGGATGGCAGCCGTTAAAGAAAGATGCTTCAGCGCCGCTAGCACTAAGTGGATTATCAGAGCCTGAAGTCCTGCCGATGCAGAACAAGGGAACTGGGGGATGCAGGAGGGTTTGGGTGCTTGGCCGTGGCCTCTTCATCCAAGACGCAGCTGTAGGTGACTGTCCCTCTACAGTGGTGTTCTTGGTGCCGGGGGACTGCCGTGATGGACAGGGCTCCAAGCATAAAGCAAAAATTGATTGAAATAGCCACAAAGA
Organism: Gallinago jamesoni; assembly: GCA_025769975.1. Classification (NCBI taxonomy): domain Eukaryota; kingdom Metazoa; phylum Chordata; class Aves; order Charadriiformes; family Scolopacidae; genus Gallinago; species Gallinago jamesoni. The sequence continues at coordinate 12,466,414 of JAOQGH010000005.1, read as the reverse complement.
GGGGAAAAAAGCATTGGCCTCTATGCGTTAAATAAATGTAGGAGCTGTTGACAATTCTGACTTGCTGTCAGGATAAAACTTGTGTATGAACCGGGCCCCACGCTCTGCGGGATGAGCCTGCCATGGGAAGCAGGCTCCTTGCCCAGGGTTAAGGGATGGTATGCCCGGGGCTGAGGGAGGCTAGAGGCATCAAAATCAGAACTAGATTTTCCTTGAAGAGAAGCAGCACCTGGGCTGAGTGTAGCTGCATGAAATGTCCCTGCCCATGTGAATATGGCTCAAAGCAGATGGGACTCTGCTGGCCGCTTTCCAGACTTCCCAGATTTTGTGGGTGTATGAGAAGGAATGTGTGTGCCCAGCTATAAACTAGGTGGGAAGTGTCTTAGCAGGCTTTGAAGCTTCCCAAGAAAGCCTGGCGATCAATGCTGATGGGATGTCGCAGTTGCTAGCTCAGCAAGCAAACTGGGCCATATTTATTTTTAGGTGTGCTAAATGTTTGAAGCTGTCGGGGGGGGGGAGGTGTTTTCTGTGGTTTGTTGGTGTTTTTTTTTTGTCTTTCAAAAAGCTTTAGGGAGCTGCAGAGTTTATCAATGGACCAACATGAGCTATCAGTCGTGTGTTGCACGTGTCTTAATCCAAGTGAAGCTTCTCTTCGTTTTATTCAGTGAAACCAGGTGTGAACAGACAAGAATTATTCCTCTGCCAAAGAGACCTCGGTGCAATAGTAGCTTTTAAAGGAAGCCTGAGAACCAGACAGGGAACTAGAAGAGCTTAAATATTTTCAAAAATAAATTGTTCAGTGCGAAGGATCGAGATAAACCTGGATTTTTACAAACTAATGGCCTGTGTGTGTACATAAACTTGGAGCACACAGGTAAGCCTGCTTGCCAGTACAGATAGTTTGCCGCTATCTATTTTGGGGAGGAATCAGGGCCTCCTATCAGAAGGGTGTTTGGGGTCCCCCCCACACCCCTGGTATCCATATCAGTTTCAGTTGGCTTTTTCTCTTAGGAGTTATTAATACTTGAGGTATGCAAAAGCCGGGTGTAGATGGAGTGTAATAGTATCCAGAGTTTTATGGTGTAGCTTATTGACTTAGGGGGAACCGCACTGACAAAGGCATTTTATTTCCATGGAAAAGTCTTCATCTGGTTTAGGAACTTTTCTGGAAAGGCTGTTTCTACTATAAACTCAGTGGGAAGTAACATTGATGAAAAACGATGGCGCTGTAATATCTCTCCAGGTGAGAGAGACAATTACCCCGCATTGAATTTTCCTTAGGGCCTTTGCAATGGTGGTTGTTTTTTTTCTTCCTCCTGATTTATGGGTTTTGGGGAGAATAAGCGAGGCTTGGACATGCTTGGGAGGAGAGGGAGCTCCTGAGAAGTGGGTTTCTTGCGTTCGGGGAGGAGGCTGCCCCAGGACATGTGATGGAGGGTGACTTAAAACCTAGGATGTATTTTCACAGCTGTTGTGGGAGCTTTTTCCATTTAACACCGCACAGATGTGAATGATAAAATATAAATTGAAGATTAATGTACACCATCTTGGCGTGTGAGAGGTTCAATTATAGGCAGAGCAAGCAGAATAATGGAAAATACATTTGAGTGATTGTTCCATTAACATAATTTGCGATGAATTATTCACAACAATTTGTTCACCCTGCTCTTATTGTAATCCTTTTCATTCCTTCAGTTGCTGTGCGTTCGAATCCACTGCCCACAACGTGTGCTTGACACGTAATAAAGTCGCTCCACGCATCCAGCCCCTTCTCCCCACCTGCCTCCCGCCTACATGCGAAGGAGGACAGATTTGAAAGAGCTCAGCATCCGAGGCACTAAACTCTCCTTAAGAAGTTAAACGCAAGAGTTGAAGTGGAGGCTGCTGCCTGCTGAACCCGACCCATAAAACCCCCTTCTGTTGGGCTCAGAGTGACCCCAGCTCGCTGTGGGGCTTGCAGAGGACCCATTTCCACCTCTACTTTGTGGTTATGGGAGGCATCTTCCTCTCACGAGTGGTGTAATGAGACTCGAGGTGACAGGAGGGGATCAGCTGGCGTTGGGTGGTCAATCTGCATCCTTGTGAGCCGAAGGCTTCCTACCTGTACGGCATCGTTCCTGCCTGGAGGTGGGAGGAGGAGAAGGTGTTGGGCTTTGCATTGAAGCGTGTGGCACAGGCACGCTTGAAGAGAAGCTCTTTGCTTACTCAGATCCTTGTTCCCTCGTGTCACACATTAAGCAGTGGAGCAGGTCGGTGGCTAAAGGTTGCCCACCCCCCGCCCCTTTCCTATTCTTCAGGCACTGGAAAACCCAAAAATGCCCGTTTCTCCTGAAGTTTATCAGAAAGGAGGACTTGTTCCTCCTGGCCATGAGGGAGGGGCTGTTCCTGGGTAGTGGATATGGGGAAAGTGTCCATGTCCTCCCTCCATGTCCCTCTGCAGCTCTGCCTGCAGAGAGCCGGGGAGTGATGAGGCTGCTCTTTGCCACCCCATGTCAGGCTGCTGGGGGTGCTGGTAGGAATCAGGGCTGTGCTCTGTTATGAGCTTGGTGGGACGTCGGGTGAATCCCCTTGCTTGTAAAAGGGGGAATATGTAATAGGAAATTGCAGTTCCTGGAGACTTCTGCCTAACTGTTGGGATTTGTTTTTCTGGAGCATGAGGAATCCCAAAGACAACATCCCTCCGGCTTCAGAGAAAAGAGCCAGGGCTCGTTGCTGCCCAGCCCCGTGCTCCCCCACCGAACCCTGAGATGCAAACCTCAGCTTAGGACTGGTTGGAAAGGAGTTTGATGTCTTCTTCAAGCCATGTTTGCCTGGACTCATTGATGCCATGTCCATACCTGGTGTCATCCCCAGGGGGATTGGAACTAGATGATCTCTAAGGTCCCTTCCAACCCAAACCATTCTATGATTCTATGATTTTCTGTGCTCTTTTCTGGTTTCTTGTGAGTGTTGGTCTCTGGTGTGTTGGGAGATACTGGGAAACATTTTGAGGGCTGTGGTGAGCCGGTCCCGAGGGCAGATGGGAGCCAAGGGGAGGTACCCTGTGATCATGGGAGCTGCTGCTGGAGAATTCAAAGCTGCTTTAGGGCAAGATAAATCCTTCTCTGAACCTTAGCCCTTCAAGGACTCTAACAAGCTCGGTCAAGCCATGATGGCAGAGCCTTCAACACAAAACCTCATACTCCATAACAAGCTGGGATTTATGCTGCTGATGCTGCTTCCCGTGGAGGGACAGCACTTGTAAGGTTAATCTGCCAGCGTCGACTTGTCCAAATCTCCGTAATCAGGCAAAACATGATTATGGGGCTGCAAGTCATTAGGACACAGTGGCTCTTAAATGACGGAGATTGAATTAAAACCCTAATGGCAGAGCATCCAAAGTAAATAAGAGACAACCAGATCCACTGGCGAATGACTCTCCTATCGCTCAGCTTGGATGAGGAGAGCAGGAGCTCGGGGCTGGCCAGAAACAGTAGAAGCGCAGTGATTAAATTGGATACACTGGCTGGGGTTCAGCCCTGGTTTTACTGTCAAGCATGCAAGAGCTGGGGGTGTGAGCCGAGCGTAGGCGTGGGCTTCCTGCACCAGCCTTTGAGCTGGAAAAAACTCTGACTCTTCAGACTGGCCCTGGTGGGGGATGACTTTTGGTCTGTCTTGTATTCTGCTTTTTTGTATCACTTTCATCGAGGAGGTGTCAATGCCTTGAAATTATTTCCAGCAAACGTAAATTCCAGCATTCATTTTGGGTCAGATGAAACAATCCCACGATAGAAAGTGTTTTATTTCACTTCTGTCTGGTTTTGCCTTCCTTTTTGATAACATCAGGCCGGTGGCTTCCAAACAAAATTTCACTTCGGTTTCAATCTGCCTTTCTTGCGAGTGCATTTTCCAGATCTTTTGAACAAAGCTTCCTAAATCAACATTGATGTCGTTGTGGACGTGCCTGCCGTGTTCTCCTTTGGATGCCAGAAGTGCTCTGTCCCCAGGGACAGCCCCGATGTGCTGGAGAAAGAGCTCCCTCTGACAGCGGGACCTCCATCCGTCAGGAGCAGGGGCTGCAGGACGCTTTGGGAGCGACCAGCCTCGCGGTCCTTTCCATTCCCAGCTCTGAGGATGGTTATTGCCCTTTTAGCTTTGTTATCGTTCCTTTTTTTTTGCAGCTCTGGTTATGCTTAAAGGTTGTGTCTTTGCCAACAAGTAAGATGGGACTTGAGTATCTGTTGCTACCCTGGCCCCAGGGAGATGATGATGAACCTGGGGCTTGTGCCTGTGCTGTCGGTGACATTTGAGGTGGGAAAAGCATTGAGTAGTGAAATCTCTGGAGAAAAAGCAGGGAATGAGCAAGTAAACAACAGAAGATGGGTATAGATCATCAAGATCTGTCAGCGGTGTTGAATTTGAAGAGTTCCTGGTGTTGCTATCAATTTACTTCCTCTGCCAGCCTTATTGCTATTACCCCGCGGAAGATGTGTACCTCAGAGCAAACTTTATCTTATACCTAGGGGCTAATGGCTTTTCATGTGTTCCAGAAATTTGCATTTTAATGGAATAAATCTTATCCCTTCCCTCCAACGCAGCAATACAAAAATAAAGCCTCTGGGAAGCTTTGTTCAAATACCCAACAGTTCACGTGAAGTGTCCAAAGCAACCCCAGTGTATTTTTGATGTGCTGGGCCCCTAAATGTATTTGAGTTCTCGTCCCAGAGTGATATTTTCTTGAGGCAAGACCTCATCACCCCCACAGTGAGATGTCTCTGATGGTTTTGCCTCAGGACTCTACATGCTGTTGAGCTCTCCCGGGCTGCGGTATGCGGAGGCTGCACCTGGGGGTTGCAAAGCACGGGATAAAAATGTGGATTGTTCCAGCACAACCATAGGAAAATGATAGCTCTACTAGCAAAGCCTCCTTGGGAAGGAAGCTGGGGGAAAATAATTGTGCGCTGGTGCTCTCTGCTGGATAAAACTAAGGTGGCTTTTTCCTTGCCAGCGCCCGGTGTTGGGCTCTTGGATGTGAGGTCTTCTCCATCTCTGCCCGCCCTTGGACACCCTGACGCTGCAGGTTGCCTTTGGCTTGAACTGGCCAGGGCTAGCTGAGAGCCAGAGAGGCCTTAGGATTGCTGACCTGACTGCTTTCCTCCCGTCTCCTTCCCTTACAGTGTGTTACCTGCTGAAGAGCAACATCAGCCCGGACCTGTGCAACGAGGATGGTTTAACTGCACTGCATCAGGTGAGGGGTGGGAGGAGGTCACGGCTCCCTGCCCTCTCAGCAGACCTGCTGGGAGAATGGGGAAAGCTCTTATATTTCTTTTTCTTGCCCAGTTAAAGCAGTGAAACTTCCCCACATTGTGCTGGCGATCCTGTTTCTTGGGGAGCAAAGGGAGATCAAACCCTTCTCTGGTGGAATTCCAGACTTCGTTCAGTGATAATAAGAGCCTGGGGTTTGTGTTGGGTTTCAGAAGTGAACGTTTCTCCCACCCTTTCGCCTTTGCAGGGCTGGGCTGTAAATCCCTAAAGCAGGATAACTCAAATTTAGAGACTTTGGAGACTTTGGCAACCAACAAGTTTTGAAACTGGTTTAAATAAATGACGCTCGGGATGTTTGGAGAATCTGCTGCTGCTCTCAGTGGGCTCAGGGACTTCCCAAAGTCTGTATGAGATGGCAGCAGCCGATGGCCAGTAAAACACAGTCTTTCCATAGTGGTGTGTAGGTCTGTCCTTCCTCAGAGCCTCTGCACTGGTGCCATCAGGGTTTTGCTATTCTTATTGCTAAGTGTCCCATCCCCACCCGTCCTCGTGAGTCCTGGTTTTCGGTGTGAAAGCACGAGGAGAGCCAGCCTGCAGGAGCCCCGTGGGACTGGCCGTGCCTGGCGGCTGCCACCCCCGCTGTCACAGAACAGTGACACAGTTGTCACACGCTCCGAGGGCGGAATGGGGACTCGTGGTTTCCTTGCCATTAGTCCCTGCCGTAAATACTCCCATTCACTTGGGATTTTGGATTCTTCTGCAAGTCGCTTGCTCTCTTCAAAGCTGGATGGATTGAAACTTTAAAAAGCTGGGTTTGCTTACAAATGCAAACTGGCTTCTAGAAGAATAAAAGGTCCCCCCCACCATAGAAAAAATGCTGGCAACCTCGTTGCATTCCCCATTAGGTATTGAAGCCGTGGAGAATCCCACCTTTCCCACTGAAGGACCAGTTGCTATAAAAGTGCATTTAGGAGTTGAGGTGGGAACTTTGCATCCACTAGAACGAATTGAATCCCAGAGAGAAGCTCTGAGGGGAAGCCCATGAGCGGTGGTTTCCAGTGGAGGATGCAGTAACACTTCTGTGGTAGCTCAGCTGTGTGACAGGCATGATTTTAACCTCATTTCCATCCACAAAGAGTGAACAGAAATAGAAATGCATAAAGGGTCCTTGTCACTCAGCTGCTAAACTGAGTGTTGTGGGCTGTAATTCAGCCCCATTACGAGCCCAGTGCTGAGCTGTGAGTCTCCCCCGTGGGTGTGCAGAAATGTGGAGTTCACGAGAGGGCTTCGGGCACAAGAATGAATCTTATTTCGGTTTCTATATGATGTGCACGTTCATGCCAAAAAGGGAGCATGAGGTGGATCAAAGAGCAAGTCTCCACCTTCCCCAAGGAAAGTGGTTGAGGCCATTCTTGCAGGCTGTGGTGTAAGTGCACCGAGGATGCTGATTTGGTTCAGGAGATGAAAGGTGCCCTGTGAAGCACCTCATAGTTCTGGGAATCCGACTTGCACCTCTTCAGATAACTGTGGTAGGTAGCGTGAGCTGCTGGGAAAACCTTTACTCATCACATGCCAGTGTGTGGGATTTTTCCCTAAGACAAGGGAATGTCAGCTTGTCAGCTCCTCCCTCGGTATGTGGTTATACTGGTTACGTTAAATTTCTGCTATGTTTGCTCTTGAATATGAAAGACCCAGTGGAACAGAAGCTGTGTGCATACTTGATGTTGTTCCCTACTGGTTCTGCCCCCAAACCAGAAGGCTCTGTAAAAACCCAGTGACCTTCAGTCTCTCCAGCGTAGGTGTTCTGCTTGGTGCCCTTCTGACCTCCCTGTGCTCAATTTGCCATTTAACTCGGAGCTGCTTGTTAAACACTGCAGGATAAAGTAGGTCTCCACATCCAGGTACAGCTGAGCAGGTATTACTTTCCTAAAATTTAAAAAAAAAGCAATCTGTCTGCATCCCTTCCTCACCAGTGCTGCATAGACAACTACGAAGAGATAGTCAAGCTTCTCCTCAACCATGGGGCCAACGTCAACGCGAAGGACAATGAGCTGTGGACTCCACTGCATGCAGCAGCTACGTGTGGTCATATCAACCTGGTGAAGATCCTCATCCAGCAGTAGGTGGCTTTTTGTGTCTCTCCCTTTCTGCAGATCTGATTCTACCCACAGGTTCTGTGGATGGAAACCCAGACTGCTCAGTACCTTGCGAGACGGCAGCGATGGTGATTATTCCCTGCTTTCCGGCTATTCATGGGATTCCTTCCTGCATGGGGGAAAAGAGGGGTGGAGGAGGAAGAGCAGAAAGGCTGAGGAGACACAATAAAGCCCTAGGTGACTTGACTCAGTTTCATGAAGCTTCTGGAGACTGGGCCAAAACTTGCAACACTCTGCCTGTATCGTGGTGTGTACCTGGCTGTGTTTGTGCTTGTTGGACCGTGCTGGATGGGTAGAAGTAGGAGCAGCCAGCAGGATGCACCCTCATGCTCTTCAACACGGCTTCAGGTCTTCCAGCCACAGCCAAAGAGACACCAGTGTAGGAGGACAGCAGCATGTTTGTATAACTCAAATGCTTGGGTGAACTTTGTGACCTGTCTTACTAGCTCTTAATTAGTAACTAGTTAGCTTCTTGTCATGCATTCGTTCCCCAGTGGTGTGACACAGGGTACACGCACTGGACCTTCCGCTTGTCTTCACCGAGGCCCTAAAGCTCAAGTCTTTCCTAGATGTGGCCAGCAAGGGGAAGGGGGAGGAAGCCAGATGTGTTTTGAGCTGTACCACGGGCAGCCTTTAATGAGCACCTGCCGTGCATCCCGCCGGGAGCCGACCTGGTGTGGAGCCCTCGCCTCCATTTTCCGGGGTGACGGTGTGTGCACTTTGGGGGTGTTAATGTGCTGCCTTGCACAGCAGTGTCTGCTCCTGGAGGTCACTGAAGCACTTAGAGAACTGCTATTGGACAGTCAGAAAGAAAAAGTCACCAGTTGACAGGGTGTTTTTCTAATGACTACTTTTTGCCATTGTGCCCTTGGTTGGATGGGAACTTCCTTCACCGTTCAGTCTCTATCCTTCTCAATTTTTCTGGTCCTCGCGAATTTTTCATTGGAGGACTGCCAGGTGCCCAGATAACAAGTGCTGGGGTCAGGAGAGGACAGTAGCTCCTGTGCCCTGCAACCCATGAAGGAGGCACAACCCATGAAGCCTTTTATCCATTTCTGGAATTTATCTTCTCCATTCAAACACCATGGCTTTGCTTCAAATCTTTCTTATCTCACATAAATCTTCATGGCATTTTGGCAACTATTAAACCTAATCATTGCGAATCATTTGTCCCAACGTTTGGCACCATCTGCCCAAGCGTGTCGGAGGTCCTTTCCTGTGTTAACTTGGCTTTCTCTTTGCAGTGGAGCAGACTTGTTGGCAGTAAATGCAGATGGCAACATGCCCTATGACCTCTGTGAGGATGAGCCAACTCTGGATGTCATTGAGACTTGCATGGCCTATCAAGGTAAGGAGACTGAGTTCATGTAAAATACAAAAATGGGTCAGTGTAGTACTAAAAATTACTTTCTTTCTCAGCTCTCCATTTGCATCTGGAGAACAGCAGAGACCTGCTGCCTGGCATAATTTCTTGGAACTGACTCTGTCTAGTTTCTCTGATTCCTAAATAATGATGGGGTGAAGGACAGCCATCAGTCCCCTCAGCTGCATGACCTCTGAAAAGGATGTGAGGTCATGTCAACCAGGAATTAAGTCTAATTTTGCTCAACCAGTGGAGACAAAGACCCTTTCCAACTCTTCTCTCTGTCACTGGCATTTTAACAGGAATTACACAGGAAAGGATCAATGAGATGCGGGCAGCTCCAGAGCAGGTCATGATCTGTGACATTCATGACATACTTGCGACTGGACAAGACCTGAACAGGACTGATGCCCAAGGTGCTACGCTGGTGAGTGAAACTGCTGCGGCTTGGCTTTTGCCTTCCTGCCCTGTTATGAAACCTGCCCTGTGGCAGGACTTATTCAAAATCAACACATACAAATCACCGAGAGGAGCGAGGAAGCTGTTTTCATCTTTTTCCCCGTTTCAGTGTATTGTCACGTAGGAACAGAATGTGTCCGTGAGTACAGCTGACACGACACAGTGTCTAACCCGGCGCTATTTGAAGCAAATCCCTGGTTCCTGGGAGCTCTGTCGGTTGTCCAGCAGGTCAGGTCCTGCAGCAAGGCTGCTGAGCCCCTGGGTCCTCTCTGACAGGGGTTGGTACCAAAGAAAGGTGCAAGGAATCGTGTGATGAAGAGTTGCAGAACATAGCACTTGTGCTGACCTCCAAGGAAGTGGGACCGAAAGACCTCCCCAGTAGTGCTTTGCTTCTCACTAGTGCTGTGGTCTGAGCTGACTCCCACGGAGGAGACGTGAGAGTCCTCTGGTTTTCATGGGAGCACGATCTGGTGTTGGAGACACCCTGGAGACTTTCTGCCTCCTCCTCCTCCTCCTCTTTCTGCTTTGCAAAGCATCCAGCTGAGGCAGGGTCAATGGAGGGCTGTGTTTATTCAGGTAGGATGGCATCTGCCCTGGGCAGAGGAGAGCACAGCACAAACGTCCAGCACAAAGCAAACCAGCATCTGATTTGACCGGACAGAGACCGAGAAGGATGAACAACCCCAGTCCCGTTCTCTTCTTTTTCACCCGCAAACCTGTGTCTTAAGCCCTTGCTTACAGCAGTCCCGAGTGACATTCAGCGATGTTGTTATACGTGTTGGGGACTTCCATACAGCCTTAGTCATTCGGTGCTGGGGTCCAGACGTAACTGGTATTCAGGCCACTTGGTGCCATTTGTGTGATGGCCAGACCATGGCAGCGCGTTCAGGTTTCTTTATCTAAATTGCCACCTCTAGCATACACCAGAAGAATAAGGGGAGGGCAGGCTCCCTCTGAGATAAACTTGAATGACTGAAACTTTTATTGCAGCTTATTTTTTAACATGTTTTTCCCTTTAATAAGGATTATATACATAAATTTAAGCAGTCCTCTTGGCTTCCCTTTCTATATCACCTGCAAGTGAGTCCTTGTTAATTCATACGGCCTCTAGAGGGTATGACCCAGTGCCATAAAATTTAGGTAGAAATTAATTGAATTGCCAGAAAGCATCAGAATTTATTTCCGGATGAGGGTTTAACTTTGTGTGGTGGAATCCACATGGAAATTTTTGAGAAGAAGCTTTAATTCTCCTCTTCAGCACAGCTGGGATAGTGTGAGCTCTTGAGTGGAGGTCATACCCTCAGAGCAGGTCCATGTTGTGCTCAGAGACCACAGTTATGAAAATCTTCAGAGACATGAAGTGTCATAGGGACTAAAGGAGACTATTATTGATGTCTCCAAAGCAATGGTCATAGTTGGAAGCCACTGTCTGAAAAATCAGATTCCCTTAATTAAAAGCAGCCAAGGATTAAAACGTTTTTGATTTTCAAATGGTGAAAATAATGGTAGTGTGGGTAGAAGTGCACTTGCATGAAGGGAGTCCTGACTAAAGCAGGCTGAAAATTTAATCCAAAAAATCATATCCACAGCATTTAAGTGGGGAAGAGGAGACATTCTTCTGGCATGAGGAACACAGAGTTTACAGTGGATGCTGTTCTCCATTGCAGGTTGTGTTTTGTTGGTGCTGTTTCCCTACAGATTGGAAAGCTCTTAAGAGCCTTTGATTTAAAATGTGAAAACATTATTTTTCTAACCCACATAAGTAAGTTATTTTAAGAACGCTTAAGCGGTTTTCTCTCCAAACAGAATTATATGCAGGTGATACTGCGTTTTAGTAACAGAAACAACCTGCTTTTGACCTGATGGCATCTGCCAAATGTGAAATGGGCTGCCTGTCTGGATCTTGACCCACATGATAGCCAAGAAATTCCACTGAAACTTGGTGTATAAAAGCATCCGTGGTCCTTGCAGGTGGTTCATGCTCTGTTCCTTGTTTCCTAGCTGCATATAGCTGCAGCCAATGGTTATCTGCATGCAGCTGAAGTCCTTCTTGACCAGGGGGCAAGCCTGGACGTTAAGGACTGGGACGGCTGGGAACCTCTCCATGCTGCTGCTTTCTGGGGACAGGTAATGATTTTGTTGCAAATGTCATGTATGATGGTGACGTTTCTTTCTGCCTGGACAAGTTGTGGAGTACTTTGCAAATGGAAGAAATCTGTGTAAGGGCTGGACTCACTGGACAGTGTCAGGTGAGGTCCTTGGGGCTGCAAAGAAGCAGCTGTTGCTGAGAAAGTTCAGGGAGAGTATGTCTGTGCAGTTGAACAGTAGGAACTGTGTTTAACATTGTACACATACCAGAATAATTTGAGGCAAGTTGAGCATGAATGCCATTGCTTCTTATCTTACTCCAGCTTTTCAGCTTTGAGGAGGAAAGCAATTGCCTAAACCACCTCTGTTGACTTGGCTTGTTTTCCCTTTCTTTAGATGCAGATGGCTGAGTTGCTTGTGTCCCACGGGGCTAGTCTGAGTGCCAGGACATCTTTGGATGAGATGCCAATAGGTGAGTTTACTAAGTTTTAAAAAAAGAGTTTGCTAAGAAAAACTTTTCCCCCTGAGCATGCTGGAGTCTTCATGGGGTGCTTTCAGAAGCATTAACTTCATTTCTCAGGTGCCTTTTGAATCAAAGTTGCAGTTACTTTAACTGGGACTGAAGTTTTAAAGTGCCTGCTTTGTTCTAAAAACACTTCTTCCTGCTCATAAAACCAAGGGAGAAGGACTTTCTCAAACACCAACTGTTTCTCCTGTGTGTTTCCACTCATGTTGTCCCTGTGTACCTGCGTTTGAGAATCTCCCTGCTCTTATATTGTAGTCTTGAACCTGAGCAGCTGTTGAGTGCAGCCCTGAGACTCGGGTGTCTGACTTTGCTTCGATGTGATGAAGCGTGGTACCTGATGAGGGGCTGGAGGGGAAAGAGAAGGCACACACAAGTCTTGGAACAGATTGGAAGTAAAAAACGCCAAAGTGCTAGCATCTGACCACACGTAGTATAACCTTCTGCCACATTTTCCTTTGGCAAAAGGTTTCCTGAGTCTTAATTGAAAAATCCTCGTTTTGAAAGTTCTCGTCTTCTACCCCGATCTGCTTTGCTTTTGTCTATATTCTTTCTTGGTTTGGAGGCTTAAGTAGAAATGCTGTATTCGGGGGAGCTGCAGTCTGGTAATTATAGAAATTTCTTCCCACCTTGAAGCCTTGATACAGTGGCTAATGTATCTCTCACCCTGTCACGTGTAAAGGCACAGCACGCTGCAGGGGTGGTACAAAGCCTAGCCGAACAGCTGGATCATCACAAAGCTGAGCCCCCATCGCAATCAGCAGCTCTTGTTTCCTGCTTCTGTTCAGGTGTCCAAACCATTCTGCCTCCTCTCATTTGTTTGGAGATGAATGTGCCTAAGCATATTCTGCTTATATTTCCCTTCCCTTCCTGCTGGCGTTTGTAGTTGCATGCCCTAGGAAGGCGCAGCTGGTAACGTGGTGTTGATGGTGCCACATCTGAACCGCCTGATTAATGGCTTGGTTTGCGTGTGCCGCAGATCTGTGTGAAGAGGAGGAATTCAAAGTATTGCTCCTGGAGTTGAAACACAAACACGATGTGATCATGAAGTCTCAGCTGAGGCATAAATCCTCCCTGAGCCGAAGGACCTCCAGCACTGGCAGCCGGGGGTGAGTGAGTGCGTTGTCCCCTGCAGGTCACCTGGTACCTTAGCGTGGTCACCCAGACGTGGCTACAGAGCATGCTGTGCCCAGCGTTTGGAGAACCAGCCCCTCTGTCCTTTCTGAATGAACTGTGAAAGGCAGGAGCTGACTTCTGGTAGCTGAAGGAGGAACTCCTTTTGATGGATGGCTCTTTCATGAGCAAGGGGTGGTGTTTCCTGGGGGAAAATGGCTTTGCACTGTTGGGGTTTAAGAACTGCTCCAAGCGGAGGACCAAGTGGTGAGAATTTACCCTGTTGAACCACTGGTACTGGTGTTGGAAAATCAGTGCTTCCCATGGGTTAACTTGAGCTTCTCAATAGTATGTCGCATGGCCAAGGTACTGCGCTCAGACACAGTTTGCACAGGGATTTTTAGGATGTCTACTAGACACCAGAGCAGTCCTACGGATCACAAAACTCCCTAAACAGCCCAGGGGCCCTTTCCCTCTACCTTTACTCCGCTGGTTGCAGAGCAGATCCATTGGGTGACCTGTGTGAGATCTCCCCCAGATTTGCTATACTGCTTTAAAACTCCTTAAAATTCCTCCCACCTTTAATACCCCCCCCTAGTGCCTTTGCTTTGCGTGGGGGTCAGGAAGCTAAATTCACGTTCCATTTCAGCAGGAGAGGCTGTGAAGCGTGAGGAGGAGGTGAGAAGAGCTACGGGGTAAGAGGAAATGTCATGTCCTGCTCACAGCCTCGATGTCCCTTGTCCCTGTCCTGCAGGAAGGTGGTGAGGAGGGCCAGCCTTTCGGACCGAACAAACCTTTACAGGAAGGAGTGCGAGAAAGAAGCCATCGTCTGGCAGCAGCTGGGGGCGGCAGAAGAAGGAAGAAACTCAGCTCTCATTGGAGAAATTGGGGAGACTCGGTCAGACCAGGAGAACACAGACCCCGTAAGGAATCTCTCCTGTATCACGGGAGTCACCAGGGAGGGCTGGTAGCGCAGGGTCAATAGCAGTGGGTGCCCTGGGATGGAAGGTGGCTGAAAAATTCATAAACCTCATCCATCAGATGTAAGCAAAAGACCAAATTCTCATTTAGTATAAACCAGGATATCCCACTTGCGTGGAAAGCCTGGATTGGATTTACAGCTGCATAGTTTTGATGGATGGCCTCAGTGAACCGGGAAGTTTGGAAAAAATAACACGGGCATTTCTCTTTGCAGCTCACAAACTGGTAATCACAAAAGAATCGTAATCTTGTTTTACAGTTATTTGGTTTTAATTCAGTTATTGTCATGTAATATTAATATGCTTATCTATATTATTTTTTTTTTAAGTGAGTCCTTCTGAGTTAACGTTCCATGTTTCTGGTTGGGAACTAGCTCCTGGTCGGGGCTCACAGCGTTATAGGGTCCCATTAGTGGGTGAACTCGATGTTCATGCTGCAGTACCTGTCTGGTGGAAGGGCTGAGCGTGAGCAGACTTAGGAAGTCATCACAGAGATGAACTGTGTTGTGAGGGACAGGGGAAGATGCTCTTCTTTCATGTCTTCTTGTTACAGAATTCAGTGCTGGAGAACTCTTCCCTCCTTCCGGAGCTGGCAAACAAAAGCACCCAGTGTGACTCTGAAATGCCCCTCCAGAATGGACTCATGGCGTCTGCCAGCACTTACCAGTACACCTTTTCCAACGGGGACATTTGGAGTATGCACGCTGACCCTGATAGCAATCCAGGCCACATGCTGCCCTACGGCAACCCCGTGCTCCCCGAGACGCAGCAGTTCTGGGGCACCTACAAGGAGCACAACCACCAAACGCTCTCGGAACTGAAGCGGCAGCGAGCTGCGGCCAAGCTCCTCAACCACCCCTTCCTCAGCACCCACTTCGGCAGTGGCATGGGAGGAGTTGAGAACGGGGCTGAGGCCAAGTCGCACCTAATCGGACCCAGGACTTCTCCCTACAGCTCCAATGGGACCTCAGTGTATTACACAGTGTCCAGCGGTGATCCGCCCCTCTTGAAATTCAAAGCTCCCATGGAGGAAATGGAAGAGAAGGTGCACGGGTGCTGCAGAATTTCCTAGTCTCATCTGTTTCTCACCCCGGAGGAAACGAGACGTGGGTGGGCTGGTTGGATCTAAGGCAGCGGCCGGGTTGTTTGCATTCCAAAGGGAGAATTTGGTTATGGACATCCTGGCTGCAGCGGCCTCCTTCATCTTGAATTGTACTTTACCCTGCCAATTACTTCCATTGCAGCTGAATGAGTAATGCAGGTGGAGCAAGGCTCTCGGGAGAGGAAGGGATGTGCATCGATATGATGTAAAACAAAAAAAAAAGGTCACCCTCATCTTCCTCCCTGGGGAAGAAGGTATGGTGCACTACCTCCTCGTCCTTGGGAAGTCCTGAGATGCCTTGGAAAGGAGAAAGCATCTGAATTAAAACCTTTGCACCTGAGCCTCTTGCTGTAAGCCACCAAGCTTCTGGAAGGTGACGGTTCACACCTTGAATTTTCACTCTTGGGTGATGGATATATCCCAGGGGGGAGATCAACCCCCCCGATGGGGTTTGCAAGAGTGGACAGAGCTGAGTTCCGTACAGCTGGATCCAGCACGTAGAGGCCCTGAGCGACAAGCAGGCGCCGGTGCCACGCTGGCTGCAGGAGGTTTGCGAGGTGTGTGACAGCTCACCATCAACAACGCTGCACGGGCTGGGTCCTGCTCTGCTCCTGTGAAGGCTCCCCCCAGACTGCCGTCGGGTTTGAAGCAGAACTTTTCCTGGAAACAGGCTTCACTCAATAGGCTTTAAAACTGATGTTGCAATACGGGGCCCTGGCAATAGAATTTTACTGCAATAAAATACTGACAAAGGTCTATATTGGGATAAGTAATTTAAAAAAAACCCAACAACTTATTTGTACTATTTAGACTCTTAATTTGTTAAAACTAAAAAGACTTTTGCTGATCTCACTTTCCTATTGATTCTGATTGTTTACTCTGTACATTGAGCACAGATTCTAGGGGCAGGGTGCTTTCTGTTCTGACCTTTCTGGATTTCCAGAGCCACAGGGCTTGGGCAGGACGAGGAGGAAAAGGCTGGCCGACACTCGCCTAGAAACGTCACGAAAGCCTTTCTAACCTCCCTAGATGTCACGACACTTGGGTTAACCTGCAATCTCTGGCTGACTGATAAACACAAAACTGTTAAATCATTGCTCTGGTGGCTGAACACTGCAGCACAACAGATTATTAACTTTTTTGGTCTGGCTTTCCAGCTCCCACACTGAAGTCAGCAGTGGTTGGCAGCCATCAGAAGAAGGCATAAATGCCTGTATGTATAAGGGAGCTGCCTGGCACCATAGCAGAGCCTCTCTGCTGTAGAGCAGTTGGCACGCCAACACCATGTAATTTTTTTACATGGTAAAAAATTATTTTTCATGTTAGCTCTGACCACCTGAGAAACACTAGCACGGCATAGCCTGGGGGTTTGGCCCTGGCTTGTCAGCACGTTAAGTCTTGGCATACCTGGGGAGGGGACAGCAGAGCACCCATGGGAGACAGCCCTGAGGATCTGGCTACCGTTGAGTTAACAAGTTGTATCTACAGAAGGAACTAAATCTTCAACCCTTTTTCTGCACGAGAGGCTGTCACACACACAACTGTTTGCCTGC
The DNA here is from genome assembly GCA_025769975.1 of Gallinago jamesoni. Classification (NCBI taxonomy): domain Eukaryota; kingdom Metazoa; phylum Chordata; class Aves; order Charadriiformes; family Scolopacidae; genus Gallinago; species Gallinago jamesoni. Next base: position 12,449,833 of record JAOQGH010000005.1, on the reverse strand, counting down.
ATGAGTATGTGTCTTCTCGGGCAGTTTAAATTCCACACTCTGAGAACATAAGCCTGTTTGGGTCTCTGTAAGCCATCGGTGGATCAAATCCAGCTCACGTAGTTGTGCTTCAGCCAGGCAACACAAATGCAGCTTCCAGCCATCTTCCTTTCACCTGGCAGCTCTTACACATCAATATTACACTTCACACACACACTCCCTCTGCGGGAATCCCTACAGCCTTTCCTTTTTTTCCTAGGCTATAAAACATTGACTCAGGCTGCCAGGGACCGTTAAGTGCCACCCTCTGCTCCCCATCAAATCTAGCCCGTCACTGGGGCTGACTGTTTTATGCTCCAGGGTTCTGGGCTCCTCGGAGCAGCAGAGGTGGCTGTGTGTCACCACCACAACCATGCCATGCAGGAAACACCCTTGGACCTGTGAGGTTATTACCAGGCAGACAATTTACTTTTTTTGAACTCTAATGATTCAGTTCTCTTCCCTCACCAGTTTTAGGAACAAATTAGAAAATGGTAGCAGGTGATCTTATTTCTTTTAAAACCTCAGTTCTTTTAAAACCTCAGTTCAGTTAAAGGCAGGGGGGGGTCTTTGTACGTTCGGAAGCATTCAGAGAAGTTGGGCTTCCACCATGATTGAAACCCACATGCTGAATATAAGACTAGAAAATACTTCTTGCGCTTGACTTAACCTTAAGGGATTTTAAAAAATCTAGTAGAAAGAAGATGATTTGGTAGCTGGACAGACTTTACCGCATCTGTTTACTATGCACACGTGTTTACTGTGGTTAACAGTGGGTCTTCTGGTTACCTTGAGAAAATTCTGGGATAACACCAAGTATGGCCTAGGGACACAGGGAGTGATGCTCTTCAGATGCCTCTCTTCTCCCATGGTTTGGGGGGGGGTTTGTCTCTCTGCTTCCATTCTAATGAGAATTTTGGACTCTGTAACAAATTTCCACGCTGGAATCCACTGGGTTGTAAGCAGTACAAAACTGGGGTGCAGTCAATGCCTTCCCTCCCAGGGAAGGAGCCATTGGGCCCTTTTCCTTCTCGGAGCAGTTTTGCGCTATCGAGTGTATTGAATCCTACCAAAAGCCAAGCAAATGAAAAGGAGAGCATGGAATGCAGTAGTGTCAAGGAGCCCGAGGCCTGCTTTCAGAGTTGTTAATACATTAAAACTGTAGGAAGCCAGTCCATTCTAGACCAACAGCTTTTAGCCCATTAGTATTTCACTCTGTTTGTATGTAAAACTCCAGAAACTCATCACTCCAACTGTGACCTTCAGCAAAGCAACAATTGATTTACTATCAGGCGAAAGATATTGCAAGATACTACATCCCCCTAATTACACTTCATATTGTAATTCTAACCTTGGCTGGAATACAGCTCTTCTGGCTTTATCACTGTAAGCTGACATGCTCGCTGGAGTCTGATCAAACGTAATCAATTCTTACTCAGACCAGAGAGTCAGTAATCCATAAATCTTCCAGGCTACGTTTCCTGGTCATGACAAGTATTTATCTACCACTGGCTTTGGGCTGAAGTTCCATCGGAATGGGGCTCGTGAAGGCTCTTAGAAGAGTGACCTAAAATGGATTCATGCTTATGTGCTGGTGACATTCTGGGTGTAACGGTCACTGCTTGCTGGGGCACTGGCCAGTGCCCTCAGGGAAGGAGCTGGTGGTTTATGCTGCAAGAGGGATTGTTGGTTGTAGGTCTGGGATGAGCAATTCTGTGAACGGGATATTTAACCTGCTGCTGGTAAATGTACAGTTAAACAGGAATTTGGGGGATTAATAAACACATAGATACTCTTATGTACGCATTGTAGGAGCCTACCTCTAGGAATAGGGCTTTTTATTACAAAACCGAGCAGTGTTACAATAGTGGTTTTTTGTATCTGTGTGTTTTAACAGGCCATCCCAGTGGAAAGCTCTGAGGTACACTTGGCCATTTCATTGGCTCTTGACATTACTAAAAAGCTGCAGAAACTAGAAATGATGTTGTGATTGGCATATCTAGCACTTGGCGTATTAGAGGAGGATTTGGGGGGGGGTTTTTGATGCTGCGGGTTTAGTCTGAGTCAACATCTAAGTGCAGATTCAAGGTTGGATTAGAGCCCCAATTCTATCAGCAGTAAGCCACAAGTGTAGTTGTTCATTCAGGCTACACAAAGGTTTGAGAACATGGATGTATTGCTGGGTCTATTGTAGGCAGAGCTGCACGTGAGACCCCTTCTGCCTGCAAAATTGTCCTGTGCACTGACCTCACACTGTTTCTAGCAAACTAACTGGGTGACGAGAGCGGCTTTACTTGCCATGTTGAAAGACTTTTTTTAGATGGGTAAAAAAAGGTGTCACTGCTTTACTGAGCTCAACCAAGACTGTCCCAGCACTGAAATGTTAGATAAGGGCTTTGGTACCATTGCCAGGATGTGTTTGAGGTCAGACCTGGGTCTGTATTTCACATACCAAGCGATGCAATTTTAGCCCACTCACTCTCACTTTGCTGGTGCTCCAGAATCTTAAAACCCTCCCTGTTTTGGGAAGAACTGACTCCAGCTGATGCGATTCTGTACCACCTTGCAGGTGTGGGTGAAGAACCACACAGATGGGGGACTCCTGGCAGGGAAGAAGAGTGTGGCAGGGCAACAACAATAACGATTTGGTGCAATGCTCAGTGGAAGCAGTGCATTTTCTAGTTTATTGAGCAGGGTTTAATTTCACGGGGTTGAAGGCACTGACAAGCTCCCAAATGGCATTACAACTTCTGTTTAGTGTCCTTTTGTTTTAATCTTGGAGCTCTGTTTACCCAAATCTCCTCTGCTGAAACTAAATCAGCAATACCATGAAATAGGAATGTCATAACCGAGGAAGCAATAGCACTGGTCTCCAGTGAGCCATAGAAGAACTGTTGTCCATCTGCTGGAAGGTGTTCTCCTAATGTCTGGATATTTCTGTGCCTTATCATACTTGCAGAAGGTACCTCGGTGGCTAGTCTCTGGAAGGTCTGGAGTGACTACACAGTGCTCTTCTATAGCTTGGAGACTATTTTGCGAGGGGGTAACAGTTCAGAGCACACCAGATTTTTAAGTTTTTATTTGCTCTTTCAGTTTCTGTCATGATCATGGTTTCTCTCTCCCTAAATACACAGAAATGTAGGCGCAGGGTGTTCATTCTAGTTTAACAAATCACACTGACTGGCTTTGTTACAGCAGTTCTCTACAGGCAGAGCCCAGAACACGCTTGTAGCAGCGAGATCTAGTCTCTTCTTACAGAACACGGCTAGCATTGACATTTTTGGTTTGTTTTGCCTGTGGCTGCAAAACAGAATTTGTCATCCCTCATTGTTCTTTAGCTCTATTCTGGTCTTTTCACATTGGCCAAACTGGTAATGGACTTCTCAGTCTCTCCATGCAATTTGAGTACCACTGGGTTCTTCAGGCAACAACTACAACCTAGAATATTTCACTGTATGGCGACTGTGGAAGCTGCAGTAGAGGAGACTCTGCTCAAGGTGCCTATTCCCAAACCTAGAGCAATGCAATTATCATCTCCACCCGCAGCCGGAGGGGAGATACGGGTTTTTAAACGGTGCAGATGCAGCCTTAGTGTTACCACCTCTGTCTTCAGCCTGTAGATTGCAGCGTGAGAAGGGGCTGCAGGAGTGTCGGTGACCTTTGTCCAGCCCGGTGTGACTGCTGCCTGCACAGGGTATTAACAAATGACAGCAAGCCTTCTGCAATAATTCCTAATAATTCCATCGATCAGTAGTAAATGATGTACAAATAAAACTTGATGAAATGTATTTTATGTGAAGAAAAAAAAAATAATGTAAGAACTGTATATTGTATTAGCAGCTTTGTGTATAAAATGGCATTTTGGCAATCAGAGTCTAATATATTTAAAACTTTTTTTTAAAAAAAGGATATTTGATATTGTATGGAATTGACTTTATTGCTACTGTAAGTATGAAAAGATGGTTTCTTAATATGTTGAAGCAATGCATAAAATCTTAAATTGTATGTAAAACTCATGCCAAGAGGGTATGTCTGACAGTATTAGCACCTGACTCAGTGTCTTTAATAGAGATATTGAATTTTTTAATTTAAAAATTATATTAAATTTCTTTTAATAATACAAAAAAAAAAAAATGCCACTGAGTTTTGTTTACTTGGTTTACCTTTTGGGACTACCTCTGTGTCTGTCTCTGCCTCCCCAACACCCATCACGTACTGCCAGGAGTTATCTAGAGGAGTGAATCCCGGCAGCCGGTGGGTGTTTACTTATTTTTCAGCGGGCAGCAGTAACTGATGACGGGGATAAAGTGCAAAAGCATCCCCTTTACTGGATTTTGCCATCTCCAAGGCATTGGGCCTGGCATTCCTTAACGCGCTCCATTAGGAGGGTCCTTGTCGGGAGGGGTGATTGCGGCCAAGGCGAAGCCCCCTCATCCTCCCGGGGCAGGAGAGGTTCAGCGAGGGCCGGCCCCTCATGGCGCAGACCTGTCTCAGGCCTCCGGGCCGCGGGGAAGGGGTTCGGCCCGGCCGAGTGAAATGGAGCCTCAGCCAGGGAATGAGGGGCGGGCCGGCGCGAGCGGCCCCCGGATACTAACGGGGACTGGTTTCACCGCTGCTCCCGCTCGGCTCGGCCCGCCCGGAGCGGGGCCGGGCAGGCGGCGGGGCCGGGCCGCCTTCGCCTCAGCCAACCGGGGCGCGGGGCGGGACGCGGCTCGGCCACTGGCGGCGGCGGCGCGGAGCTGTTTGGATTCAAAGCCTCTATAAAGGTGTTGGCGAGCGGGGCCGGCGCGGCGTTCGCCATGGCCAACCCGTCGCAGTGCCTGGAGGAGGGCGGC
>JAOQGH010000005.1:12394155-12435169 GCA_025769975.1 Gallinago jamesoni | reverse complement strand
CGGGCTACGGGGAGAGCATCTACGGCTGCAAGGAGGCGGTGCGGCGGCAGATCCGCTCCGCCCGGACGGTGAGTGGGTCCCCGGCCCCTCTCCCGCACGGCTCCCCCGCACCCACCCCGCCTTTGCTTCTAAATCGACTCCCGAGTTCACTTACTGTGCTGTTTCGGCGTTTATTCCTCCTCTCTCTCCCCCCCCCCCCCATCTTTTGTTTTTATCTTTTTAACAGGTTCGTTATTTTCAAGCTTTTTTTCCCCTCTCGTGTTGGTGAAAACTGTGTCCACGCACACCGTCCTTCCTGCCTTCATTTACTTGTAAATAAACTCCCAGTGTTACCTACTACGTTATTTTGGCATTGCTTTATTCCTCCCTCCCACCTTTTGCATTTATCTTTTTAATTGGTTTATTATTTTAAAGCTTCCCCCCCCTCATATTTGTGAAAACTGAGTCTATTCACACTGACCTTCCCTCCCTTCATTTACTTTGAAATAAACTCTTGATTTCACTTACTATGCTATTTCTTTATTCCTTTATCCTCCTCTCTCCCCTCTCCTTCATTTTGTATTTATCTTTTTAACAGTTCCATTATTTTCAAGCTTTTTCACCCCCATATTGGTGAAAACTGAGCCCGTGCTCTGGGTCTCACTGAGCTCACTCAAAGAACTGGCACCTGTGAGCAGTGTGTCCCAAACATGCCCATTTCCAGCTCTTTTAGGTGGTTGTTGCTTCCACAAACTTGGGGTTCAGCCCGTGGGACAGCGAGGGCAGTTGCTGGCTCAAGGGAGGTTTTTACTCAAGGAGCTTGGGCGAATAATCAGGTCTTGGCTGGTAATATCATGACACTCTGATTAATAAGTTGAAGACAAACCTCATTTTTATCTTAAATACTGAGGTGAGATGTAAAGAGGAGTTAGACACCAGTGAATTTTTTTTTTTTTTTACTGTTTCTTTGAAAATTTTGAAGGACTCTGAAGAACTTACGTTTTGGAAATAAGCTCACCTTTTTCTTCAGGCAATGCTTTTAAGGAAAATACATCAGTTCTCAGGAAATAAAACAAACCTCTTGCCTAGGAATTGGAGACCAAATTTGACTAACACAGAACTAACACCCCTGTCTAGCCCATATCTCAGCGTGAGGAAGAACTTGAAGCAATACATTTATTTTGCTACTGTTTTGGTTCTTCCCAGATATTCTCAGCACCCTCAAACATCTCCACAATCAACTCAGTGATCCGGTTACACCAAAAGTTACTGATGGAGCTGAAGAAGACTGACAGCAAAATATCTTTCTTTCCCTCTTTCAACATACCTTCTTCATCAGTTTGCTTTGGTGTTTGGAGAGGTGTCAAGTCTTCTTCTGCCTTCATAGGTCTCGGCAGCACTCTAGAGGTGGTGGGAAAGGAGAAAATGCTCAGATTTCTCTATTTTTTTTCTTGAAGGTGAATTTATGTTGTAAAAAAGGGAAGGGCTTAGTACAACCTTAATTAAAAGCTACGAGTAATGGGCTACTGAATATATGCAGGAGCTATCATTGCTGTTAATGAGCGACAAACTCTCATTTTTAAATAGAGAAAAGGTGTCTTTCCACACGAGGCGTTCAGGCTAGGTTAGTCATACCTAACGAACCAGAAAAAGATACAGATCCTGAAAAAAGAAGCTTCAATGTCTGCTGCTAAAATTGCAGTAAACCCAAAACTCTACAATGTGATAATAAAAATAGAGTATCACAGAAGACTGTACCACGTTCCATAAGCACCAGGGAAAAAAAGAGGGGGGGAATATTTAATTTGAAATTCAAAATTCTCATTTGCCATCTCCCTTGGGACTCTATGGAAACAGCCTGATTATTTCTCCTGAAACTTGTTGCAGATGATTGCCCTGGTGATGGATTCCTTCACAGATACCGATATCTTCAAAGACCTCTTGGAAGCTTGTAGCCAGCGGCAAGTTAAAGCCTATATCCTTCTAGATCAGTCTTCGTTTTCCCACTTTCTGAAAATGTGCAAGGATCTGGGAGTTGACCTGGAACAGGAAAAGGTGAGCCTTGTCACATTTATAGGGGTAGAAAGTTGATCCTTTTACGGACTGAAATCTTTGAGATGAAAATATTAAGCCTGCTGCCACAATTTAAAGTGGGGTTTATGTAGCTCTAGCTCTCTCTTGGAAGATTTAACCATTCTTGCATAAGAAGGCAATTAATAGAAAAACTGAAATCCTTAGAAGTGGAAGTTACAGTTGTTTTCTGAACACAAACGCTAGTTGAATATTCAAGGAATGCAGGAGGAGTGTCCAGTCCCTAGTGACTGGAGCTGCTCAGGCTCGCCAAGGCTTTGAAGGCTGATGGAGAAGCAGGTTCTCAGGAATCTCTGGAGTTCAGGTCGCTCCAAGATGTGGTGACAGGAGTTTTTACAGTCACATTCTGCTCAATCAGTTTCTGGCTCTGCCCCTTAATGCCACCTCTTTGCCTACTTAAAACATGGCAAAATTATAATTTGTTTCCTAGAAGGTGAATCTTGTGCCACTGCACAGCAGCATCTGCTAGTTCAGCAATCGTTGATGTGTGTTACTCCATTAAATGCAGTCGTTGAACTTTGAGATCCTCATAACACTTGCCATGTGTTTCACAGCTGATGAGAGTTCGAACTCTGACTGGGAACACGTACTACACGAGATCGGGTGCCAAAATTATTGGAAAAGTCCGTGAAAAGTTCATGTTAATTGATGGCATTAGAGTGACAACAGGCTCCTACAGGCAAGTGCCAATTTCTCTCTGGTGCTTTACATGGGAAGGAAAAGCACAGCCCACGCTGCAAAACTGCTTTCCTTACCACCGTTTACTTGTAAAAATTGTCCTAGAAAACTCACACTGCGCATCATTTGGATTATAAGAATGATTTAACTACATGTGATGAAAGAGAATTTTCAGTCAATACTTTGTTTAGTATTTGTCTTGAATTAACTCAGAATTTTCTCATTCTTCCTTTGCTAGTTTTACATGGACAGACGGGAAGCTGAACAGCAGTAACATTTTGATCCTGTCGGGCCCCGCCGTCGCCCACTTTGACCTGGAATTTCGGATTCTTTATTCACGCTCAAAGCCAATCAACCTCAAAGAGTTATCCAGCTGCCGGAAGAGCAGGGTGTTGGACCAGCTGGTCAGGATAACTGTGGCTTCCAGGGACTTGACCAGGGAAGACTCCCTGAGAATGGAGTTTTTGTATCTTAGAGCCTTCGTAGGAAATCTGAAAAGGAAGCGGAGCTGGCTGCATGGCTCAAGGGCGGCACTCTACGTGTCGAGTAATGCAGTGCACGCCTCTCCTCCGCTGACTAAGAGGAATGGCTCCCTGGTTATGAGGCCACACTGGATCGTAGAGAGATGAATTGCGCAGCGGAGTGAGCAGCAGAACCTCAGGAACTGTGTCCAGCCATCCCTGCCCAGGACTGTCTTAGGGCATGTTTGTGAGGGCGGATGGGAAACAAACCTCAAAGAGAGAGAAAGCGATACTGGAATTGTGGTTTCATTTGAAGACCACTGTGATGCAGATCAACATATACAATTATGGTATTCTCTTAGGCCCAGATGTGTTTTTTAAAAACAACCCAAACTCTTAACACCTGGAAAGCCATTACTGACTTCTAGTATTCTGCCAGATTTTCATTTTTCAACCTATTCTTACATTTTTCAAACTGATCAATTAGCAGTGTGTTAGCTCAGTAGCTCTATCTTCTTTTTTTTTTTTTTTTTTAATGGAATCTTGGTATAGAAATTTATATTGCTTAAAGGTCTTCCAATGATGAATAGCAGGACTGCTGTAGGGCTCTGAAATCAGGCCAAGCTTAGTCTTGTGTTGCACAAACTGTTTTGTGACACAGAACTGCAGTAACCATGATCTAGAAACTAGTAGCTTGATAGTGTGCTACTAGTCCTCAGATCTTAGATTTACTTGCTGTGCTCCTCGGCACAATGAGGGAAAGTGTCAGGCAAACAAGGCATTTGCAATAACTGAATTTCAAATGACCTTTGCTTTATAATTACAGGAGTACTTGGAGTGCTGGACATCAAGCAATAAATGCATGCAAGGGGTAGTATTCCTAAGAACCTCCTATGTTTGTAGTAAAGACAAAGAGACCGTTTTCTTGGCATTCTATATATACGTTTTGGTTTCTTTATGGTGGCCTCTGCTGTCTGATCTTACGGGAAAAGTTGAATAGATCTGAAATCTATGAAGCTACCGCTACTTCTCAAAAGCCTTACTTCTGCCAGACGTGAAATAACATGAAAGTCAGAACCATTTATTTTTAAGGTTTGATGCAAGCTTGATTTAAAAAAGAAAAAATCCATCCATTTCTGGAGAAGAACAAAAAACCTCAGATGAATGAACAATCCTCCCAGCAGCCTGCCAGTGCAGAAACTCTTGTTAGTCCAACCGCAGCAGCTGTGATGAAAGCAAAGATGCACCATTTCTCAAGATATTCTTCAGGCTCTTGCTCCTGCAAAGCACTTCGATATATGCTTGCATGAGTGTCCTGTGGGTCTTGGCCTTCAAAGGGGAAGGTTAAATCTTAGCTGGGCAATTTCATATGGGTCTCTGAAACACATCAGCAGGACAACATTAAATTTGACATGTGGAGCTTAGAAAAATGGTCTTTATGGGCAATGCAATAATATACTGATTAGGATGCAACTAATCTGTGCCCTTTTTCTTCGGCGCTTGCAATTGTGAAAATGTAATAGTTCTGACTCTCCTAATTTGTAAATGTTCAATAGTTTCAACTTTTATCCAGATGTAAAGAAGTTTGAAACACACATTTTTATTCTTAACAGTACTTTCCATAAACAAAAGAAAACCTCAGTGTTGTACTCTATGCAAAATACTGTTTGTGAAGTCTTATTTTTACAATTATTGTCTGTATATGTTTTCTCAAATACAAGTTTTTAACTTTGTTACTCCTCTCATTACTTTAATAGGCAACTCTTTCTATGTGCCATTAGTAAGGCTTTTTCTCAACCATTGCTAATATATTGATGATAAATACAATTCTTATCACAGTATTTTGTATTTTTGATAGTGTACTTAATCTGAAAAGTACACTGAAATAAATCACTAGAATTTTAGGAATGTCTTTAATAATAAGTGAATAACTTCTTTTTTCAAGTGGTTACCTAGAGACTTAGCATGAGAAGTGACCATGGAGGTACAGCAATATGGAGTCTCTGCGAATCACCACAACTGCATGGCTAGCCTGGCAAGTTACTAATGAAGAATGAGAATGATTAATAGCAACATAAAATATGATTAGAGTTTTTTCCACAGATTTTTTTTCAAAGTGTGAATTTCTTTTTTTTTGTTTTTTTTTTACTTCATTCTATACTTAACTCAAAGTCTTCATTAAATTTGATTCAATAATACCTTTAATGGGTTGTAATAAACCTGTAGTAGGGCACTGCTGGATCTATTAACTATTACTGCGATGGTTTTCTCTCTAGTTCTTTGGCTGCTTGGTGTAAAGTGCAACAGCTCTGGTGCATATAGGTGGAGGCATCCTTCATGTGGAGAAAGGACTCGATTAGCTTTACTTAATTAACATGACAAGGACATTTTGGAGATGATCATTCAACCTGGTTAAATCCCAGGTTATACACTTCATTTTATATCTGGAGGGCTGCGTTACACATATTTCACTCTTTCTTCTGGCTTGGAGGCAAAGTGTGGGTTTTGGTCTCACTTAAAGATGATCAACTAGGATTCCTCTGCAGCGCTGTTTCTGTGTGTCTGAGTAACAGCGTGGACTCACACTTGGTGTTACAAACTGGGAGCTATTTTTGCTGTTAAAATAAGGAAATGTCCAAAGGTTCAGCATTTAGAATCATAGAATTGTCTGGGTTGGAAGGGACCTTTAAGATTGAGTCCAACAATTAGCCCAGCACTGCCAAGTCTACCACTAACCCATGTCCCTCAGCATCTTATCTACCCGCCTTTTAAATACCTCCAGGGATGGTGACTCCACCACTTCCCTAGGTAGCCTGTTCCAAGGCTTGACAGCCCTTTCTGTGAAGAAATTTTCCCCAATATCCATCCTAAACCTCCCCTGGTGCAACTTGAGGCCGTTTCCTCGTCTCATTGCCTGTTCCTCGGGAGAAGAGACCGACCCCCCCTGGCTACCCCCTCCTTTCAGGGAGTTGGAGAGAGTGAGAAGGTCTCCCCTCAGCCTCCTTTCCTCCAGGCTGAACACCCCCAGCTCCTTCAGCCTCTCCTCACAGGACTTGTGCTCCAGACCCCTCACCAGCTCCGTTGTCCTTCTCTGGACAGCTCCGCTGCGGGTGACGGACAGGGCCCTCCGCCAGCGGAGCGGGGCAGCACCGGGCGCCATGGTAACGGACGGCGCGTCACGTGGGCCCCGCCGCCGCTTCCGCTTGCCCTCTCACCCCAAGATGGCGGCGCCCGTGGGACCGGTGAAGTTTTGGAAGCCGGGTGAGGGGGAGCGGTGGTCCCGGGGCGGCAGGGGGTGGCGTGTGAGGGAGCGTCAATCCCGGGCTGTTCGCGGCGAGGGCCGGAGCGAAAGCCGCGGCGCTACCCCCGGCAGCCGTTAGTTGTTGGGGGTCGCACGGATCTCAGGCGGCGAGGGCAGCGGGGAAACTAGTTTTGGGGGGGGGGGACGAGGTCTGTGTGACTCCAGCCGGGCGCTGCCCGGTACCGGGGGTGGCAGGGGCGGGGAATGAGTCTGCCTTCAGCCCGCTGGGGTGGGTGGTTGGCCGGGTGGGGGTGGTGCCTTCGGGGGGGCTGGGGAGACACGCAGGGGAACTCCAAGATGTCTAACAAAGGGTGATGTGAAGGCCTGCTCCTGAGGGAAACGGTCCAAGGTGCCAGTGGGGAGAGCAGCTCAGTAGGGAAGAACATTGGAGTCCTGTGGGGCTATAAGCTGAGTGTGAGCTGTTGATGAGCCGAGGCAGCAAAAGAAGGTCATCGCATCCCAGGCTGTGTGAGGAGAATTGCTGTGAGGCTGAGGGAGGTGATCCTTCCCCTCAGCGCTAGGAAGGCCATTCTGGGGCTCCCCAGCATCAGGGGGACATGGACTGACTGAAGAAGGTCCCCAAAGTGAAGGGACACAGAGATGATTGAGAGTTTGTAGCATGCAACATGCAAGGGAAGGCTGAGAGAGCTGGGACCATGCAGCCTGGAGGAGTCTCAGGGGGGTCTTTTCTATGAACGTAATTACCTGATAGGAGGGTGAGGAAGACGAAGCCAGACTCTTCTTGGTATTGCCTACTGACAGTACAAGAGGCAATGAGCACAAGCTGAAATGTGAGAAAGTCAGCTTAAACATGAGACAAACTTTTTTTGCTCTGGGCGTGATCAGGTTCTGGAACAAGCCATCAGGCAGGTTGTGGGGTCTCCAACCTGACTGAACGAGGACCTGAGCAGCCCTGTGTAAGTGAGCCAGTGGTAGGCAAGCATTGGACTGGAAGGTCTCCAGAGGTCCCTCCCACCTTTTGCTGTGCTATGAGTTTGTAATTGTTCCCTCACGATTTTGGGCAGTTCCCATTAGTATATCCCAAAGGGGGGCTTGGTGGGTTTGAGTTTGGCTTTTTTTTTAAATTGGTCACTACGTTGTGCTATGCTGTGGTTTGCAAAGCTATTCCAGAGTCAAAATTAGTTTAGCAAACAGCTGCTTAATCATTTGAATATTATAGTAATGTGTGTGTACATACAATATGTATGTATATAGTAATACATTGACAGTAGTATATTAAAAAAACCCATAGAAAATGCTGTGAAAGAAAATCAGTGAGTGATGAGAAGCAATATCTGTTGAGTTCATTGATTTGTCAAGGTCCAGATATTCGAGTTCTGGTTCTTAGCTTCCCCACTAGCAGGCCTTCACTAGGAGCTTCTAGTCCTGGGCAGTGAATGGTTATTGGAATCATTGCTAATTGCTAAACTAAGAGAATTAAATCAATTCTCTGTAAACTGCTTGGCAGTTCTGAATAGGGACTAACTGTTTTTAACTGTGGAAAAACTGGGAAAAGCCCAAACAAGCAAATCCTACAAAACAGGGAAACTCTTTGCTCTCAGACTTTCCCAGTTGAATCTGCAGCTGGAGATTATACATTCTGTTGCTGAGATGAGGTTTTCTTTCTAGTTCACTTGCATGATTCAGCGTTTTTAGTTGTCAGTCATTTTATGGTAACCAGCAACATGAATAAATCAAATTTTAGCTATTGAGGTAAATTCAGATTAGGAGTGTTGTATCTTATAACCGGGCAAGTTTGAATGTTTATACAGCTTGATGTTAGTCCAGGGAAGTTCTTTTACATGTCTGTCTGTCTGGCTTAAAACCATGGACGTACTTCTGAGAAGGATATTAAAGCTATATAGGAACTGTTGGACAGAAAAAGAAGAAAGTTCCAAAGATCTTGCTGTATGTTTTTCCTAAGTGCGTTTTTTTTCCTCCTTTATTTTGTTTTAAAAATCAAATACTTATTCACATTACAGAGGTTTTTTTTTTGTTTTGGTTTGGTTTGGTTTTTTTTAACCAACAGGAGACACACATTTCATTTGAAAGAATTTTTGCGTGTTTACTGTTTGTAAATATTCTGATTATTTTCATAGTAAAGTTAGTCTTTTGAAATATACTGCTACCCATGATTACTCCTTCTAAGTACCATATTTACTTTGGTTGTATTGTGATACACTAGGCAAAAGTGTATTCCTCTACTTAAAATTAACCTGTGTCATTTAGGCACGGAAGGTCCTGGTGTTGGTGTCTCAGAGGAGAGACAGAGTCCTGCTGAGACCAGTGGCATAACTGTCATCTATAATCCTTATGCTTCCCTTTCTATTGAACAACAAAGACAAAAGCTGCCTGTTTTTAAGGTACAGGAGTTCTTTTTGGTATATTAAATGTGTTGTGTGATGTCTGGCTCATGTCTGAGCTGTATATGAAAGAGCAGTATAGAATCACTTTACAATATAAAATAATAATTTTATGGCCCTGCTCTCTCTGTTTAGTGGAACTGATTGTCCTGTTTGACAAGTGTTACTGACTGTTTTACAGGCTTTGTAGTTTTCTGTTATTTACTGTATGTTGTACATGTCATCTATAGATTTCAAAGAATTGTTTAGCTTTTGGCAGTAAACATGTAAAATGAATTTATTGTGTCTGATAGATATGTAAATATTGTCATTTTAATTATTTTCTTATTTTTGTACATATCTGGTTTTGATACTTAAATGCCTTCTTGTCTTTCAGCTAAGAAATCACATACTTTATCTAGTGGAGAATTATCAAACTCTGGTGATTGTTGGGGAAACAGGTTGTGGGAAATCAACGCAGATTCCGCAAGTAAGTCTCTGTTTAACTTGGTAAAATTGTGGGATTTTACATGAAACATTAAACTAGCAACTCAGAAGTGCACTGTGAGAATGGAATTCACCTCATGTGCTCGTGTGTATGACCAAAAGGAGAGAAATACAAGGTTTTGTATTAGATAGCAGGAACTGGTATATCTGTAATATAAAATCTTCCACTGCAGGAAAGGACCATACACAACAAATAAGTTTATGCTGGTACAAGTAGTAGTCACTGCACCACAGTAGGTGTTTACTGCTCTATCAGAATCATGTGTAAAACTTTGATGAGAATATGTTTTTAAGAAGGAAAAAAGGTACACTTTTTGTACAAGCTTTCCTTGTGGAAATGTTTGGAATTTTATGACAGGAATGAAAAAAGTCTGAGACTGTTTCAAAGTCAGTTCTTGATTTTAACTTAAAAATTTCAGACTTGTGGTGAATGTTACCTGCTTCAGTGTGAGTGCAGGGCTTGTGCTGCCTAGCTTTTTTTTTTCTTAAAGGAGTTATAAAATAAAGGAAAGAAGGGAAAAAAAATGAAGTAGTTCAAAAATACCTGAGACCCAAAGAACTGCTCTTAGATGCCTTCTGAAAGCTTATGTGCTTAGGAAGCAGATGCTGTACTATATTAGTTATAATGGTGAGAACTGTGCACAAAATCTTTATGTAACTGATTTGCTGAAGGTCACGCATCAGTAAGTGTTAGAACTGGAGAAAAGCACATAATGCAGAGAACTAACACCTTGTTGTAATTGCAGCATGACTAATTAATTTCTTATCCTTGCTATTTGTTCACAGTACCTTGCAGAAGCTGGCTGGACAGCCGAAGGAAGAGTTGTTGGAATAACGCAGCCTCGCCGGGTTGCTGCTGTTTCAGTGAGTTTCTCCCTGTCCCAATTTTCCCATTTTGCCATTATAACCTCCTGTTTATTAGCAGGTTTTGCTGAATAACAGGAATCACAACTGCATGAATTCCTTAATGATTAGATGTTCCTGCTTATCTTCCTCACAGAAATGCTGGTACTATACGCTGAATTCAACCTGATTAGCAGGTCTTGCCGAAGATTCCAAGTCCAGAATTGCAGATGTAGAAGTTTTGAAATAAAATTGCACAGTATCAGCAGAGCTGTGTATGGAAATTAGGGCTGCACAGGATTGAGCTATGATTGACCCTGGACTACAGCTGCGCTTGTGTGACCCTTAACTGCTTTCACAAAGTAGGGATGTAAATCTGTTTATAGTAACACAGCCAGTGGAAGAAAGAGAAGGTTGTGTACCTCTTTCTAGCAGTTTGTATCTAGTTTTCTTGAATCTTTTTTCTGTATGTTTTGGTTTTTTGGTTTTGTTGTTGTTGTGGAGGATTTTTGTGTTTTCTGTTTGTAGAAGTGTCGGGGAAAGAAGAAACAGTTTTATTGTGAGAGATCTTTTCATAAACGTAGTATGTCTAGGAGAGTATAATGTCAGCGAGATGTACTGTGAGAGGAAGAAAAAGGGATGCTGAGGGGAAAAACTTGTACTATCTGATAACAGTCCACATGGAAAGCATCCAGTGCTCCTTGTCTTCCTCACGGTGGCAAGCACTGATTTGGTGGGCTGAAGTCTCTGCTGCTGTGTTCTTTTTGTGCAGAAAACTGAGGTGCCATTTTGTAACCTTCATTTTGCCTGTTCTTTATAATGTATTAAACTGTACCTGCAACGAATCCCCTTATGCCTCTGGTAAAACTGTGGTAGATGGAACAGCTGTACAACTTTCTGTTTCATCTCATCTAGTATTCTTTGACCAGATCCCACATGGTTAAGGAAGCAGTTTCTAGCAGCGATCTGCATCTTGTGCTTCGGGCAGCCTGCCTGCAGTGTCCTCCCTTTTCTCCTTCATAGGACACCCAGCTGACAGTGCACGGTTCTACGGGAGATATTGCGTATGCTGCAATGATTTCTCATGACAAATTTACTTCCTTATTCCCTTTCATGTCTTAAGACATTATTTTTAAGCCTAAAATAAAAAGATTACTCAAATAGGGCTTAATATATAGACACAGCAGGGTTTTTCTTCAGGAATGTTATTGCAAAGTGCCTGGACTGTATGGCTGTTGCAGGGAGATTAGAGATATAGTTGATGATTTATTGCTTTGCCTTAAACTGAACGTGATCCTTTATTTTAATAGGTGTGCTTATCTGCTTTCCCATCCAGAGTATGGGGTTTGTCAGAAGTAAAGACAGGTAGTTGCAGCGACATAAGGCATAGTTTAGAAGTGCTTGAACTTCTGCTTGCATTACCCAGATTGTCAGCTACCCCGAATGCTTGGGCCAAAAGTGATAAGATTGCAAGTGAAATCTTGAATTCACTGCCTGACAGTGTGGTTTAGAATGTCACTCAAATGACTGTAAGTAGCTCGCTCTTAAAATTCTACTAGGACTAGTATATGTATTTGTGGGGTTTTATTGTGTCTTTAGCTATTAAATATCTTTGTAGCTTGATGAAACCATGGCCTGATAATACCTAATATTCTGTAGAATAAGTCTGAATAACTTGAGACTGTTAGCTAAAGGAGCTATTGGCTTAAAACTGACCCGGCGTAGTACTGTTCCGAAAATTGTTGTTTCTTTAGTTATTCTGCCAGTTCTCTCTCTGTTTTCTGCATAGAGGATTCTGTATTATGAAAAGTATGGTAGCATCTTTATTTATAAAAAAAATAATTAAAAAGCCTAAGTAAGTTAAAGGACAGAACAGCTTAACCAGTAAGTCTTTTCTGTATGCCATATACCTTTCTCTTTCCATGCAAATTGTGTTCTTAATTTGCTGGTACGTGGCCCTTCCCTAGGGTTGTGATGGGTTGAGTGCCTGTCTTTGTAGGTCTGTTAAGAGTACTTAGCACAGAAAGGTACCTCTGTAGCTTTCTTGACTAGAAGCAGCGTGAAACAAATTTGTGAAGTTATGCTGAAACATTTTAAAAATATTTACCTCATCTGTTCAGTTTGCGCTGTTATTTTAAACAGAATTTTGTGTTTGAACAAGAACAAATAATTCTTTGGAAGCACTATCTCTGTTCCATTTGATGCCAATTTTCTGTGGGCAAAATAACGATACAACAAAAAAGTGTGCTATGAGCTGTCTCTTGTTTATAAGAGTCTCTTTTCTCAGGTCGCAGGCCGAGTTGCTGATGAAAGAGGTGCAGTGTTGGGTCATGAAGTTGGATATTGTATTCGGTTTGATGACTGCACGGACCCACAGGCTACCAGAATTAAGGTGAAACATGAACAGTAGGTGATTGCTCTGAAAGGGTTTGCTGAAACTCTTTAAGTACTTTTGCAAAATTAATGAGAACCTTGTGGTGCCAGTAAAGAGAATAGATAGCATTTCAAATTTCCAGGTGGGTACCCCAAAAGTTTGCTGTGGGTAAACAAACCTTAATAAAACAAGTACTTGTTCTATTCTGCCAGGCTGGCAGCCACCACTTTAATAATAAAGGAGATTTTCAAGGTATTAACGGCCAGATATTGGTACAGGGGCACGGTGACCTTGTATGTCACTCACAGTTGTATTGAAAAGCTGTGGCGAATCACAGCTAAAGTATCCTCACCATCCTAAAAATAGTTTTTGATTAAAAGCACAGATAAAACATAAGATGAGTAGGCTAACTCAGAGTAATTTGGTGTGGATTAAATAGCAAGCTTTGCAGCTGCTCTTCAGTGATGTGAGCAATATTAATGTTGCTTGTATTGTGCACAGACGAGAGCTGGAATAGCAGTGATGATGAATGAGACAATTTACTTTTTGATTGTTTTTTCTGAGGCTAGTACCCCTTTTAAAGTGAAAGAAATTGAGATGTTTGTTCATTAAACGCAGCTGAAATAATCTTTTTTATATATTTTTTTGAGTGTGATGATGAATCATTTTGGGTTGGAAATTTGAAGGTTTTACCCTTGCATAACAGTTATTGCCCGGTTTGAGGCCAAAGTCCCAGATCAAACTGCTGTTTGATGACTACATAAAACTGGTGGGTTTCCACTGGCTAGAAGGAAGAAAGTATTAAATTAAAATATTGCATTTTGTTGAGATGTCAAGGTTTGTTTTCTGGTCAGAAGTGTGTGATAGATAGTAAGTAGGCTACTTTGAGAAGGTCCAGTCTGTGTTGACACACAGGATGTTACTGATAGAGCAGATTTAACCATGTTACAGACCAGAGTGAAGAAACTTCTATTGTCATATTCCAGTGCTGCCAATCTATTATTTTTTCAATACAGAAATAACTAATTTTTAAAAAATTCATTGCTGATTAAAAAGCAATCACTGCTTATCTCTGTCTTAGCACTCAGAAATACATATTTGGCTTCCATAGCTGAAAACTGATCAATTTAATAGATCATTAGAAAATTAAAGGCAAGGAAGAATTCAGACAAAAGCCTAGAAAATCATCTTTAAAAATCACATGGGTAATCAAGAGTACCTGATAGGGGTTTATTATATTTTTCTTTGCTTTTGGTTTTAGTTTCTAACTGATGGTATGCTGGTGAGGGAGATGATGGCTGATCCTTTATTAACAAGATACAGGTAAGGAAACATGGAATGAATACTTGCTGAAGGTTAATTTGGTAAACAACTGCATTTATTTTTTTAGACTGAGGTTAATAGAAGTTAAATACCAAAGATGCAAAAATTAATTTAGGAGTTTGACTTCATTATGTGGTAAAGACTGCTAGAGAATCAGTTGATCCTTGTAATACCAAACCCATCAGGATTTAATGCTGTGGGTTTGGAACAAAAGCTAAATGGGCCTAATGGAGTCTGAATTATTTAATTTACTAGTTTAAAATCTACTTTTTTTTTCTGATGCTAATCAAAGAAAAAAGAATCAACAGCAAACACAAGCTGTTCTGGTATCCAGAAAACCTGTGCAGCACAATAAAGACAGAACTTTTTTCTTCCACCCCTTTCCAAAAGCTATGTATGTACCACCTGGTGTTATTTACATTTTTCTCCCTACATCATTGCTGCACTTTTTTTAACTTCCACAGTTTTCTAAACTGTTTCCTAAATCCATTTCTAAATGGATATAGAAAACTGTCCAACAGCAGATTTAAAATAATGATATTTCTAGAAGACAGGAAGACTCTGATTTTAGTGTCAGCCAAACCATTTCTGAAATCTTATCTGCTTTATTCACAGTGTCCTCATGCTGGATGAAGCCCATGAAAGGACTCTTTACACAGATATTGCCATTGGCTTACTAAAAAAGGTTATTTTTTTTTTAAATGTTCACTGTAACTGTTTTCATTTTCATCCTTTTTATTAAACTTCTGATCCTGATGGCTGATAAGTGAACCTGTTTGAGAGAGATTTCTTGTTCCTCACTTATCCTCCATCCTATTGTACATACCCAACTATTTACTTTAGCAGTCTGACACTCAGGATCCATTATTTCCTCCTCCCAATGCTGAAATTTCTCCTTAGATAATATTAGCAAAAAGGTGGTCTTCATTAAGATGATGATGTGAAGTGACCTGATGGGGGTTGTTGTTGACCCTCAACCTACGAAAGCTCTGACTCCCACCAGAAATTAACAGTAAACTGATTACAGACTGAATGCCCTTAAAATGAATATATGAAAAGCTGGCGATCAGGTTGTTAGATCTATGGGGTGATGCAGGTACTTTAATTCCTCACCTGTCTTATGGTATCAAAGTATTTTAAAATAGAAATTACTGGTAATCTGAATGCAGTAAAACTTGATTCTACCCTTATATCTCAGAAAATGGTTTTCACTCTGGATGTTCTTGGTCTCTTTCTTAGGTTCAAAAGAAGCGTGGGGATCTTCGACTGATTGTGGCTTCAGCCACCTTGGATGCAGAGGTACAACTCACAAATTTGGTTTGAAATGAAATGACCTTATGTGGCAGCTCTGCTTCTATTTATATACAGCTTATCCTCTTTGCTGCTTGCTTCTAATGAAGCAGTACTGCTGTTGGGTGGAGAAGAGAAGAAGGAGTGCAGGAAAAGAATCTGCTGTAGCTAAATTGCTGTGTTTGGTTTTCATTTTGTACTAGCAAACTTTTTTGGAAGTGATCTTAAATATGGAACTGCTTTGCATTTATTTGTGCCTTTTTTCCTTTTATTGGTATCATATAAAAAGATGTTCTCTTGGCTTCATCTAGTCTAGTAAGAGACATTGTTTTAGCTCTGCTTTGCTGATAGCTATAATTTGAGACAGCCACAGACCAGTAAAAATAAGTGATAAATGAATAGCTTTAATTTCAGTGAGATCCTACTAGTGCCCTGGTTGGCTTGTGGCCTGTGGAAACTTATGTAACTTACCAAAAACATAATTAATTTAATTTTGAGTAGGAAGAGAAGAAATGCTCTCCTAGATCAGAGCAGTGTTTCCTGCAGCCCAGTGTTCTGTCTGTAGCAGCAGCAGCAGCAGTAGGAGATGCTGTTTGGGGAGAGCATATGAGCGTGTCCACCTGCTGTGGGTCTGTTCTCTTTGAGCTGCTTCAGCATCTGCAAAGGTTGTAATAGAGATATCAGACAGTGCATTCCTGCTGTTTCCTTCTAGTATGTCTTTATGGACCTGCTGTTTATTAATTTGTCTTTGAATCAGGCTGACGAAGCTGCAAGTCTCCAGGACATCATGTGAGAGCAATTTGCTCCCTCAATTCTTTGAAGTATCAAAGTGAAAGTGCTTGTTTTTATTTTATTGTAGAAATTCAGGGATTTCTTTAATCAGAATGATACCGGTGATCCCAGCAAAGATACCAGCGTGATCCTTACTGTCGAGGGGAGAACGTTTCCGGTGGACATCTTTTACATCCAGAGGTGTGTTCCTGTTTGGTCTCATCAGTGGTGATGAGGAGAGTGTGTAGCTGGGGTATCATTTTGCCTAAGTTTGAGCTCAGAAATTCCCAGACCAATGGTAAGGAGCTGTAGCGTTCCATTTGGGAAATATTTGGATGTTGCTTATAGCAGTGGACATGTTCTTAAGCTTACTGTAGTGTACAGGAGACAAATAAATTGCTGAAGGCTGATTCCCAAGGATGCATCATGAACTAAATGTGGTATGGCCAATAAGTAGCGTCCAAAAGCTATCTCTCTGTTTGTTCCTTGTGGAAGCGAGGAGCCTGTACCTATTTTGCTGCTAATGTCTCTGCTATTTTCTCTCCCCCTAGTCCTGTTCCAGACTATGTAAAATCAACTGTGGAAACTGCAATGAAAATTCACCAGATGGAGAATGATGGTGATATACTAGCATTTTTAACTGGCCAGGTATAGACATAAGCTTTTTATTTTTTGCTTCACAGTGCTGTATTGTGAGCTTGGTGAAGCCATGTCAGTCTCGTTTTTTCCTTAGCTGTGCTTACTTTTAATCTCATTAAAGATGACAAATATTTCTGCATTGATGGAAGCAGAACTAGGCCAGTCTGAAAGACTTTGAAAATGCAATTATGGTCTGGATTTATCAAAGCTAGTGATAGATGATAGTTTTTTCTCATTTAATGCTGTATGCTTTCGTCCTTGTTAATAAGTGGAACAGTATGTGGGTTTTTAGGTGCTAGTCACACCTACAAAGTT
The DNA here is from genome assembly GCA_025769975.1 of Gallinago jamesoni. Lineage (NCBI taxonomy): Eukaryota > Metazoa > Chordata > Aves > Charadriiformes > Scolopacidae > Gallinago > Gallinago jamesoni. Next base: position 12,418,255 of record JAOQGH010000005.1, on the reverse strand, counting down.
GACAGTGAGTCATCATTAATAGTTAAGGCAAGTGAAATTTATATTTATTAAGCTTAACATCTGAAGACTTTGACAGAAAAACAAATTGCTGTAAGATAAAAATTTACTCATTTCTTCTGCTCTATTTAGGCCTGTCAGCTCATTTCACAGCCAAGAATAGTAAAGGGGAGGTAGCTTATAGTTTTTCCAGTGAGGAGCTATCTGCAAGAGATTCAATAACTTCTTGCATATTTTTCAGAATAAATTCTTAATGCCCATTATTGATTTGACTTGGAAAGAGTGAACTGGGTGTCTGATAAGGCAATGTCTGAACATTTTGTTGTCTGTGTTTAAGAATGAGGTGCCACAGTTGATCTCTGAGATTAAATGTGAAGTTGAGCAATGAGTGTTAATACTGTTACTGTGTCATTCTCAATCAAGACCCACAGCGTTCTACACCATCAAAATAGACTGGGCTCCCATTTTGCTCTCAGAAGTTGAGATAAACATGAAAATATCAATACAACTGCTTCTTCCTGAACTTTGTTCAGTCCTTCCCTTGTAGTTTTTCTCAGCTACTTGTGACATTGTCTGAAATAACAATGAACATAAATATTTGCATATATATTATTATGAATAGTGATTTATGTAAGAATATTAAAAAATTGAGGGAGCTAGTCAGAAGATCCTTTGAACAACTAAAACTATATTGGGATTATTTTGGTGTATATTTTGTGTGTATGTTACAGCTATGTGGTCTTGAAGTGGAACCTCTCTCATTCTGTCCCCTGCCTTGCTCTGGCTCTAGGAGGAAGTGGAGACTGTTGTTTCAATGCTCATAGAACAGGCTCGGGCCCTTTCTCGCACCGGAATGAAAAAGCACCTCCGTGTTCTCCCTATGTATGCTGGGCTGCCTTCTCCCGACCAAATGAAAGTGTTTGAGAGGGTTTCTCACAGCGTCAGGAAGGTAAGGCTGTTGGGTATGGCTCCATTTCCACCACCCAGAAGGGTGTCTGCCTTGCACAGATTGTACATATCAGGTTCACTTCATGAGACTGCTGCAAACTCTTACTGAGGGAGACACTCTGCATCTCCTAACACTGCCTGTCCGTTTGTGAACCAAGAACTTCCCTTTTCATCTTTGATCAGTCCTAGACGTGTCAGCTCTCACCCTCCTGTCTATCTCATTAACTTCTCAATTTCTAGGAGTCTTTGCACAGCCTTGTATTTGTCTTAACATCTGAACATTCAGATTTGGAGCTTATTGTATTCTAGTTTTACCTGGCTTTTATTTCTTTTTGTGGTCTAAGTGTCTATGGCTGTTTTCCACTAGTAATGAAAAAAAATAGTGACAGAGTGGGTAAGTGCTGTATTTTCACCTAAGAAATGAGTTAAAACTTGCTTGGTTTTAGTAGAAAAAAAGCTTTGTTTTGACTTCTGCAAGTCTTGTTTGGATATTTAACATCACAGAACTATAGAAGTGGTCGTGATTAGTGCTTTCTGCTTAGGCAGAGCCTGTGTTGCAGCTAAGATAAGCTGACAGAATTACACAGGGGTGAGTTGTTGTAATTCTTGTGCCTGCTAGAGTCTAACAAGTAAAATTGTTCATCTGGTGTTGGAGAATGTTGAGTGTAAATACTTCTTTTCTCTCCAGGATATGACATTAGCCAATTAACTTCCAAGATTTACTTTTTTAATTTCAGGTCAAATAAGGATAAAATTTCTCTTTCTTATCTGGGAACGAACAATTATTTTTTAATATTTTAGTTCATGTAGATAAGTATATCTCTTCAGGAATACTGAACATGGAGCGCTTAATCAGCTCTGTTCCTCTGCTATCCCCTGCCCCATTCCAGTGTTACAAATGACAGTCCAATATAACTGAGAAGCAGAAAGAAAATATTTTTAGTTCACTACATAAGAACATCTGATTTACAGTCAGTTAATGTTTTTCTCTGCAAACACTGCCAAGTTCTTCTACTTTTATGAAGAGAGAATAAATTTGAATAAGAAAGTGACTGTCAAACTGTAAAAACTGGGCTTGTTTCAAGCTGACAAGCTCGCTCTGCTGCATGTACTTTGTACTCTAGATTGTGTTTACTGGAACTATCACATCTGACATCTTTCAGATGGCTTTTATTGGAGTTCTGGTGCGCTGATGCTGGGGCTTGAGAGCGTACTTGAGATTGGGGAGTTCACAGTATCCTTTTTCTGTCCACATCTGTAGGTGATAGTAGCCACCAACATTGCTGAGACCTCCATCACAATTCATGGCATTGCGTTTGTCATCGATTGTGGGTTTGTGAAGCTTCGGGCCTATAACCCCAAAACAGCCATCGAATGCCTTGTGGTGGTACCCGTGTCTAAAGCTTCAGCTAATCAGAGAGCAGGGCGGGCAGGACGGAACCGCTCTGGAAAATGTTACAGGCTTTATACAGGTCAGTAATTTGATGTGTAGGGCAGGTGACCTTGCTGGTGTGGCTAGAAATTTTCCTTCGTTATTCCTCTGACTTATTTAGAAATACACTGTTTCATACGTGCTGAGCATTAGACACTGAATGCTTTTATGGAACAGAAGCACAAACTGAGCAGGGTAGCTGCTACGAGATTGTCAGCAGTTGCAAACCTGGGATGTTAATGCAGCTCTGGTAAGTCTACTAAGAAGTTTATCTTTTGATGATCTTAGTTTCTGAGCAGTTGCTTCCATTTATAATATCCACCTACGATGGTCTTTCCTGTGACTAAAGTCTCCTTTAGACTATGGTTCTAACAAAGAGCTCTGGAAATTCTTTGGATAACTGAGGGAAAACTTCTTTGTGTCCCTTATTTTGTAGGAATAGGTGCCAACCCCAAATGCTTATATCGAATCAATCACCCTGGCACTGTACAAGAATGACTATTACAAATAAATCTGTCGGCCACATAGCAGCATTCAGAAAGCCGCAACCCAACGGTCTCTGTTCTCAGCTGTTTAATGAGAAAAGGCATTGCAGTTGAGCTCTACCATTGCTTATGGGCCTCAAATTCCCTCTAGTTTTACTGGAGCTTTGAGATTTAGTGAGCAACATATTCTTTTAAAATGCATGTGTGCCTGCCAGCAGTTACCACGTTAAACAAAGACATGATTTATTCTCTGAATTTGTGCCTCCAATAAGAATCAGGAGAGAATGTCTGCTTCATAATATACCAAGCTTACAGAGTTTTTTACGTATTTTACTGGAGAAACCATGACTACACTGAAGTTATTTTTGTGTGCTCAAGAGCTAGCCTAACAAGTGCTTGAAGAAACATTTTAAAGGACATAAAAAAAAAAAGAAAAGTAGTGGACCAAAAGTAGAGAAAAATTACACTATCTTTGTCTTAAGGAAGGTCTGAGATAGACAGAACTCTCTTTATCTCTTGTCTAGAAATTAAGATAACCCAGGTGAAAATAATGTATTTCATGTCTTGATTTGGAGTTTTAGATCAACATAGGGATGAGTGTGCCTTTTTCTTTGCTGCAGAAGAGTTGGTTAATGGAATGTCCAGGGATTTTGATGTTACATGAAATATTTTTTCAGACCTAAACTTTATATTGAACACGCTTTTAAAAAGGTATTGTTAAATAAACTGTTTTTCAGTCCTTAGTTTTTATTTTAAATGTGCTTTTGGAACCTCCTTTTGTTTGAGTAGTTACTAAAAATAATAGTCTTATACTGAAAGCATGCCGATTTTGAACTTTTCCATGTCCCTTCTTCCAAAAAAATGCTTTTTTTTGTAGTATTGCACCCTGCCTTTTATGTTCTGATAAAAACATTAAACGGAAGACAAATAAAGCATTTCCAGATTTCTGTGAAGAATGTATAACATACCAAATTGAAATATGGATGGATCAACTACAGAATTGCAGTGTAGCCAAAAACACTGACTTTTCTATTTAAAGTACCTAAAAATACATTAATTGGAGAAAGATCGTGTTTGCGTTAGAGTTCTTTCAACATCTGTTAAATATTCATGCTTTATAATTTTAACTTGAAACGGGAACGATTCTGTTATGTTGACTGCATAGAGTGGGAGTTGAAACCCAGTCCCAAATGCGTTGTTTTCTTCCGCACCAGAGGAGGACTTTGAGAAGCTGCCAAAGTCCACTGTTCCGGAGATGCAGCGCAGTAACCTGGCTCCTGTCGTCCTGCAGCTGAAGGCTTTGGGCATCGACAACGTGCTCAGGTTCCCCTTTCTTTCGGTGAGTCCTAGGCTGGAAAGTCTGTCGTCTTTCTTTAGAGTGAAGAAAGATCCTTAGATGACTTGTTGGGAACCCACAGAGCCATTAACTGGTAACCATTGCCCTGCTAATTAGGAAGGCATACCTCGTTGCCCACTGTCAGGTGGCAGAGTATGTTTTTGGGGATCAGCTAGTGTGAGTCATGTATGTGACAACTTAGGAATGACTGTATGTATTCTAGAGTTTGCTGTTAAAAGTGATGAGAAGTCAAGAAAGGCCTAGAAGGACAAACTGAGATTCTGCAAATCTGTAACTGTAGTCCCTGTTGTATTTATGAAGAAAAAGAGGAAAAAAAAAAACTACAGAACTAAACCTGTGCTTGTCTGTCTTCTTAAAGAGAGCAGTACCAATTTTTAGATTTGCTTTCTGTAAAGTTTCTAGCATTTATGTAAAAAACCAATATGGTAGTGTTAGAAGAGCAAAATAAGTGTTTTCTCTGCTCACCGCTGGCATTGCTGTTGGACAAAGCAAACGTGCCTTTTCCAGCTCTGGTCTTGAGAGTGTGACAGTCATGAGATGCTGAGCCTGTTGAGGTGGCTTGTCTGGTGGCACTGCTGGTCAGAGGAAGAGTCTGAAAGCTCTTTCCCCATTTTGCTTAAGTAGAAAGGTAGGTAGGTGGAGCTGAAGGATTTTGCAAAAGAGGACAATCTAAGAATTTTTTTGAAAACTCATATGTTCTGTTGATGATGAATTTAAACAATACTCATTTTTTTTTCTTCACAGCCACCTCCTGCACAGTCAATGGTGCAAGCTTTAGAACTGCTGTATGCTTTAGGAGGTGAGAATATTATACTTTGTTTTACTTACAGCTGTGTTGCAAGCGTTATGTTGTTAATTTGGATTAGGTAACTGGATGGACATTAAATAAAACTTGCATTGGAGAACCGTGCTTTGAGAACCAATGTTCTTTGAGAAAGAGAAAATGCAGCTGTGACTGGTGGAAGCTTTTTGTTGGCGTGTTTTTAAAGTGTACCTCAGTCTCCTCTGAATTTACTTTCTTTTCCTCTGGTTATTTCAGACAAGTAAGGAAGCACAAGGCATCAGTCACTTTCTGGGAGACACTAGAAATCTATTGCATGGATTATAAACTAGAATGTAACTGTTTAGATTGGGCAAACATGTATTTTAAAGCCGCCTTCTGTGTATTTCCTTGCAACTTTGGGGGATGAACTAGCAATTTGTCCTTACCAGCAACAGAGCTCTGAGTGAGGAGGGTGTTAGCTTGATTCTCTCGGGCCTGTTTGTGTTTCTTCAGTCGTTACAGAGCAGTATGAAGATACAAACAGAGTTCAGACACTCGTTAGACCGGTACATGAGTTAGACATTAAATTTACCTGCATCCAATGAGATAAGTTCTAAGATACTCGAGCTCTTAGTGTGGTGATCTTTCATTTTGTGATACTGCCAGTGATGGAAACATGCCACACTTGCAAGTATAAACAAGAAAAGTTGAAAGTAAAGTTTTGACATCTCTTCCAAGGTCAGACTGCTTGTAATAACCTAGAATTGAGCAAGCTTTATGGCATTGCTACTTTGCTTATTGCTTGGTCAGACTTTAAAAAGCATAGTGAGTCTATTTTAAATTTTTCTGTTAGCATGTTACATTCATTATCCGCTCTTGATGTGTGTGCAGGAACTGTCTAAACATTTTAAGTAAAATCTGATCCCAAATTGAATTTGGGAGAGGCCAGTCATGGGAGGCTGGAATTAAACCCAAAAGTGTGCTTCCCCATGGCTTAGCAAAGCAACTCTCACATTGTAGTTATCAGAAGGTATGACTGACCAAAGTTATTAAGAACTAATCTAGTTATAATTTTAAAAATTACTTCTAGTCTATGTCTCTGAATGGCTTGTGGCTGACAGACCGCACCTTGAATTTCAAGTTGTTGGTCCTGCAGCTCAGGCACAGTTCAGACTTGCAGCAAGTCAAACTGCTCTGATTTTATTAGCTGTGAATCCATGATGCAACCACTAAGAACCCCCTGATCATTTCTGAAGGCAGCACACTTCCTCCTGGATGGACTGGAACTCTCTTTCTCACACTTGGTGTCTGTGTCCGTGCTGCCTGCCTCCTTTTCCTGCTTGTAAATGCAGAGGAGCTGGTTTACATGCAGCTCACTAAGAGAGTTTGCTTTGGGTTTAGTACTGAACTTGTTGGTTATGGGTAAATGAACAGGTACACACAAACTTCTGATGGAAAGTAGAAAAAGATGGTCTAACAGACCCTGATAGCATAATTCAAAGTACTTTTCCACTCTTTAGCTACTTAGTGGAATTTTTATTTCTTATTATGTTCTCTGAATTACTAATCACAGCTTGTTCTCAAATTCGGTAGAGTCTGAACAGCGCAGAGTCAGATGGTTTAGTTTTAGCTAGTTCTGTGAGGAGCAGGGAGTTGAACTTGATGATCGTTATGGGTCCCTTCCAACTTGAGATGTTCTTTGTTTCTAAATGTGTTGGTTTTGATTTTATTCCTTGTGATGCTGTTGGATACCTCTGACACTCAAATCACACTTCAGTAATATTTTTATACACAGGTTTTAATTCCTTTTTGTTGTGGTGAGTGGAATGTACGCTAATTCTGTTTATAGGAGGGACTGTTATATTGTTGGGGTTTATGACAGCTATTTAATCTTTTTGAATGCAGCAAACTTAAAACAGGAACTTGACACAAGAACAAGTAATCAAACCAAAACTCTGTTTGACTTTAACTCTGTATTTGTAGTTAATTCAAAGTTAACAGTATTTGCTCCATAATGTAAACACAAGGAAAAGGGTAGTGTAAAGGAGATTGTGTAAGCTCTGGAAGCTTCCAGAGGTTTGTGGCTGTTTTTACATCACTTACAAATGCTGTGTTGTAACTTGTGGCTCTCTCTTTATTCTCATGGAGCTGTAACTCACTTCCTGGCTGTGACTTTGCTCTCTGCTGTTTCATGTCCATCTTGCAAAGGAGGGTTTCACTTAAGGCACTTGGCACCCATTTCCAGCTTGGAACAGGGACCTTCTCGGTGGCTCAGAAGCCTGTTGCAAGGGTGAATTCACAGCCAAAACCACCTATGGGAAAGGGAGAGGAAAGGTCAATACACTCAGTGATTCGCTGGTTGATGTTTTGGCAAAAGTGTTATGCTTGTGGTGTCTTCACAGAGAACTACTGAGCTGTTTCTCTCTTGGCTGCCCAGCTTGTGTAGCAAAGCAGGGAAGTGCTGATGTTGGTGTTTTGGATGGAAAGGAACGTGTAGGTGTGTGTGAGACACACGGATTCTCTCTTCAGCGTTTGATGAAGTTTAAAGTTTTAGGTTGTTTATTATGGAGATTTTCTATAAGTTGCAGAGGTGAAGCTGCTCCAGTAAGGATAAAATTTCTCTTATGCAAGTAGGAACATGTATTTCATCACTGGCATCGTAATGGCATGCAAATGTGCAGTTTAGGGTCAGGACCCTACGGAGCCAACAGAGACGCTCTTAAGGTCGAGATTGTTCTGTTGAATAAACACATTGCTGTTTTTAGACTGGTTATTTTTACAGTGATGCAAACTGATTACATATCTTCTCAGCCTTCTTCTTTGAAGCCCCTTTGAAAGTCTGAGTTGTCAGTTGAAGTTTATTGTTTTTAAGCATAATTCAGGAGGTAAATAAACAGGTAAAAAGTTGCTTTATTTTTAGCTTAATTTCAGATCCAAGATTTTGTTGAAGGTTTGTTTGTAAGTTGTCTCCTCTTAGAAACAGCCACTCTACCAAAGTTTAAAATAGAGTGTTTTAATCCCTCAGCCTGTCACATACTAGTGGTTGTTACTTGAAACTGTTTAGTGCCACAGGACTTGAATAATCTCTCCTGAGCGTGTTCAGTAAAAATCTTTGCCGTACCTTTTTTCTAAGATCTCCAATATCCTCTATATATATATGTATATATGGATACATCCTTTTTCCTGCTTAGGAATGCAGTTTTCTTTCTGTAGATGAAAGACAGAATACATTATGTATTCTAATATATTAATTGTGGTAGCATTTAAACTTCTCAGGTTGCACTGATTAAATGAAAGCTGTCATACCTGAATTTTTGCAGTTTCAGTGACTTTGCATTTAAGTATGTTACTTCATCATTTCATGTAAGTGGCCTTTTGTACCTGTTTTTGAGGAAAATCCTGTGATATTGTGGCATGCCTGTTAGGTTTTGTTGAACAGCATAGGGGTGTGGTGTGTGAATTACAACATTGTTGTAGTAAGTGAGTTGATAGCATATCAAATAATAAAGGAAAGTAAACACTTGATAAAGGTGCCTGTGGTTTCAAATATGCTGACTTGAGTTATAGGAGATCTCGTTCCTTGATTTGTGGTTTTGCTTTTCTTTCTGTGAAATGCAGCTGAAATACAACTGTGGTTTCTTGCCACCACACAGATTGACAAATAATATGTTTATATAAAGCGTGGGCCACAGTTTTGTTTCCTAAGCCCACTCTGCTGTGGTTATTCATGTAATTTACAGTGCCCCAGAGTCCTATTTTGGGCTCGTTAGTCCCTCCTTGTTTAGCTTTTCTCTTGTGCTCTGCCTCTTCACCTTATATAACTTGCTTTACTTGCAGTTTTCTTTTCTATTTCTATTTCTTTTCTATTTGTCACTCTTTGCTGCCATTATTAGCAAGCTCTTTTCTGCTTACTGTTTCCTGTGTCTGTATTCTTCTTTCTTTTTTTTTAATCCTATTCCCTATGTCCTCTTGCAAAGGGACCATCTCCAGTAAAAAGGCTACAGTTGGAACACGGCTGTCAGTCTAGTTACTGATGCATGAGGCAGACTAAACTGAAGAGAACCTACATCAGGTCTACATCTCTAGTTTAGATTATATTAAAGTTAAATTCTTTTTCTCTGTGACCTGAGCAGATGTGTTCAGAAGAATGACACCCTACCCCACCCCTCCAGCAGTGCTTCCTCTTTCTACAGTTATGCCTGCTCAATAATTATGCCCTTTTTTATTCTCATCAGGACTCTTCCTGCTTCCCATACCCATGAACAAAGATGTTGCTAAATACCTAAAAAGCAGCAGCATAAGTGCAACAGTTCTTAGGCATCCTGATCATTACATGGGCTTTGATTGTGGGTTTTCTGAATTGTTGGCAGTAACAATGGATGTTGGTCAAAATGAAGAAACTTGTGTATTCACGTATGTTTGAACAAAGAGAAAAATATATAGGTGAGCCATGGGAGAGTAAATGGATATTAAGGAGTGCCTTAATCTTAGTTTAATATATGTTCAGCACCTCTTAGGTGCATTTGTTATACTTTAGCTTGTAATTCTGCTCTTCAGTACACATTAAATCCTTAAAGAAGACTTTCTGTGCTACTTTTGCCTGTATCACAGCTACATTTATTAATATGCTGCAGGTTTGGATATGCACTGCCGTTTAACAGAGCCTCTTGGAATGAGAATAGCAGAGTTTCCTTTGAATCCCATGTTTGCAAAGATGCTTCTGGAATCAGGTAGGGGAAGAGTCAGATTTTCTTCATAGTCTTATGGACACTGCCTCTTGTAGTGTAGCTTTAGACATTTGCTAAACTTGAAACAAACTGTGCTTCATCTTGGTATGGTGTTTAGTGAAATGAATTGGTTAAACTAATGGACCTCTCTAATAAATAATACGTCTAATATTTTTATTGCACTAATAAGTGTAACACATTTGTCTTTTAAGTTTTCCATTAAAAACACTCACTGTTATACTAAAAAAGTCCAGGGGTGTAGTTTTTTTTATATACTATAAAAATACATTCAGCTACTTTTCCTTTGTATTTTATATGAGGGTAAGTTGAATGGAAGATGATTTCTTTGACTGAATTTCTCCACTTACTCCTCAGGAAATTTTGGCTGCTCCCAGGAGATTTTGACAATCGCTGCCATGATGCAGATTCAAAACATTTTTGTGATCCCTCCAAATCAAAAAACTCAGGCTGTAAGTTCAGTCATATCTCATTTTCTTTTTGGTTAGTTTCATGTTTGCCACGTATTTTATTGATACCCATTACAGACTGCAAGTTTGTATGAAAATCAAGCACGGTGTTGAACTGTACCTTTTGGTTATGGTTAAAAGAGGAAACTGAGTAATGGTGGGAATCTTGGAGTCCTTTACTAGTATTAAAAGCCTCCTTCTGAGGGCTGGAAACGTGAAAGGTTATAAACAAATATTGGTCAGCATAAGAGTTTGCCCAAAAGCCCAAACCTCCTCAAACACCACTTCCTTTTAAGAGGAATAGAAAAGAAGATATTAGGTTGTAGCAATTTCTTAATAGGTATCAGGAGCCTAATTTTAATGCATCCATCTCTTGGATTCTGGGAGTTCATTTTCAGTTCATTTTTCTAATTTCAGTTTTAGAAGTGCTCCTGAATAAGGGTGTGCTAGGAAAATATTGCTGTTGCCTAGAGAAACTACCCTATGTGGTAAGAATTTTAATAGTTACCAGAAAATACGGAAGTGATGGGAACTGAGTGTATTGGACATGATTTTTGTAAAAAAAATCAGTCTGCTTGTAAAAAAATATTTCTTCTTCTCCAGGCCAGGCAACACAGAAAGTTTGCTGTGGAAGAAGGTGATCATCTCACTATGCTTAATGTTTATGAAGCCTTTGTCAAAGTAAGTCACCTCAAGCATATGTGGATCTGCAGGAATGGGAAACACTGGAGGTCCTCAGTTCTGATTCTCTAAGCTCTGGGTATAGCATCCTCAAAGCTGAGGACTTACCAAGTCTATTAAGTGGTAATTCTGCCTTAGAAGTTATTCTGGTTCCTGTAGTTCTTCTGAACAGGGAGTAGAAAGCATGGAAGTCTTATGGATAGACAACTGTATTTTCAAGGAAATTGGGATTTCGGAATGGGCCTAGGAAAATCATATCCGACTTCCAAATGAAATTCATATTCTCTCATCTTTTATTCCAATGTATGAGTTTAACTGATTATAAACTGTGTCTTTTCTTAAGAAATTGCCTCATTGATGATCATATCCTCTTTTTCATTGACCTTACTTATTTACCCTAAGGCTTAACACAAACCTTAAAACTTCTCTGTAAGCTGAGGTTTTACTTAACATCTTGAAGTGCTGTATCTATTTGGGAGAAGTATATTTTGCTGGTATAAAGCACTCCTGTAATAATGTATTTGCAACAGTGTTGAGTTGAAGCAGTACAGCCACTCAAGTGTTAAAATATGACTTCCCTCTCCCCAGCCCCAGAGCAATCAGTCGGACAGCAACTGAAATTTTGCCCTGTGAATTTTATATCTGCATAATTCTCTTAGAAACTGGCAAATGCAGAGGCTCTTGGCGTTAAATGCTGGCTTCTGGAGAAAGAGTTTTTTACGTAGAGAAGACCAATGAAAATTGTACAGAAAAAGGTTGTTTATGTTTTGAGATTGAAAACAGACTAGTTTAGGATATGATGCATTTCTGTGTGAGAATGGAATGACTGATGCTATTCTCTTTCACCACATATGAAGAAATAAAGCACATTTGTTTGAAAATACCCCATAGCATTTGTTGTATTACTACTTAGAAGTTTGAAACACATTTTGTAGTTACTGGTACTATGTACCCTTGTTAGTTGCTATGTAAACAGGTAATTTTCAATGAAAACCACAATAAATATGTTGAAGGAGACAGAATGAAAACAGAACAAGGAACAAGGCTATGTGATCCAAAAGAGATTGGGTTTTGTTTTGCTGATTGTATCTCATTGTAATTTTTTCTGTTCTTCTCACTGTGCAGCACAGCAAGAGCTCTCAGTGGTGCCAGGAACACTTTCTCAACTACAAAGGGCTTGTTAGAGCTTCTGTTGTAAGAGAGCAGCTGAAAAAGCTTCTCGTCCGCTTCAAAGTGCCAAAGAAGTCCAGTGAAGGTGAAATTTTTTATTTCTTTTAACCTGTTGTCCAATACATATTGAAGGTAGTCTCCGAATTGTCAGTTTGCTTCCTGCTTTTCTTGTAGCCTTTGAAGTGTTTTCTCCCTGGCCTAAAAATAATGTTAGTTAACCAAATTTTATTCCTAAAAATGACTGCAGAAGAGAATTTTAGCCCATTTTTACAATTAACATTCAGTCCAGTCTTCAGCAAATTTTCCAGCAAGAGATTATAACCACTGATTATATATTTAATGGACAGATTTCCTAGAAGAGTCATAAATAGATCATCCCATTCCCTCTTTTGACTTTCCAAAAAGCAATTTTTCTAGTATGTTCAGGATTCTGTACAGTCATTGGGATCTAATTTCTAGCAGTGCTGTGTGTTCATGGATGCCACGACTTGTTCTCGGCACTTCTCTCCGACTGCTCTGAAAAGTCAGACTTCGTTGCTTGGCTGTCACACAAGGTTGCTCTAAGAACTGTGAAACCATTTTCATGGAGAAACTGGTGGCAACAGTAGTTTTTTTACATAATAATTTTGATTTGCTGTGAAATTGAAGTCAAAAGAGATTGCAGAGTTTGTCTGCTTTCAAGCTTTGCCATCAAAGCCTGATGCACTGTGAAAAGTTGTTTGAGATGATTAAGTGGTATTTTAAGGATTTTTGCCATTCCATTGACTCATTTGATATAAAAAAATCTCTTCTTCAGGTGATCCAGATCCCGTTTTGAGATGCATAGTTTCTGGATTCTTTGCTAATGCAGCTAAATTCCACTCTACCGGAGCTTATAGGTAAATATATATACATATATCTTCATTACAAACAAATGCTGCTTGGTTTAAAAGCTCCTTTTGAGTGGATACATTAAGTATAATCAACAAATGGATGCTTCTTTAGACATTTGCAAAAAGAAACACACAGTGGTTGATTTACTAGATATTTGAAGTTTTGTATCTTCAAACCGCGTCAATGTTTATCTCTTCTTTTTGGCAAATATAAATAAAGTTATTGATAATAGGAAGCTGTTACTAATAGTAATTGGCTTGTATTAACACAAGCAAGTGCAGTGCTCCGTTGTAGCGCTCCCACTGCACTGAGCAATAGCCTGAAACGCTACTTTGCCATTTAATGTAGATAGAACTCTTTTAGGATGTTAAATTATCATTTCTTCTTGTGGCCAAGATTTAAGCCTGGTTTCATCTGAGAGCCTGTTCATTAAATGCAAATGTTCTTAATTTGCTCCAGCTCTTTCATTGTTGCCTTTTATTAAATCTTCTTACTGAAGATGAAAGGAACCAAATGTTAAGCAATAAATACATGCACGGTCTGAAATAGTATCTTGCTTTCAAGGACTATCCGTGATGACCATGAACTTCATATCCACCCCACTTCAGTGCTCTATGCGGAGAAACCTCCTCGCTGGTAAGTTAAAGCTGCTTTCACTGGCTTTGTGATCTTCATAAGACATTCTCAGCATCCAGACATTTTCATGAATGACTTTCTCCATCTGCAGAGGAATAAAGGTAGAAGGTCATGGTTCACACAGAGAGAACTTGATCAATGTTTCCTTTGCAACTTTTTGTAGACAAATCCAAATAAATCAGGGAATAGAGTGACATTTAACTGCAAATAACCTACAAAAGGTAGAAAGCACAGTCATGTGGCCCTTTTATCATAGGCGCCATATCTTGCACTGCAGATTGCTCTCCAAGTAGTCTCTGTACCTGGATGGAACTAGGATTAATTTGCTTTTGTTAAACCTGTTAAGTAAATATCTGTCAAATAGGTACTGCGGTAACTGCAAACGGCTTGCTAAGAGTCAAAACAGACATGTCAAATGCATGATGCAAAAGGGTTGAGGGAAGTTATGGTTGTCTAGCAGATTGGGGAAAGAAGTGGTTGTGCTTCCCTATTAGCTGGGATATTGCAGTTCCATTTGTGTGTCAAAGATGCTCAGATAACAATTAGAAATTTGTTTCTAACTACTAGGGCAGCATGATCAGCCTGAAATATTTGGACTCTTGTCTTTCTTTCCCTGTTGCTGAGACTTTGAAGGATAAATTTGGCCTCTGTCATCTGTTATTTTTAAATTTGGCTCCTATACCTGTTGTGTAGAGTTTGCAGAAGTGTAACTGATGGGAACTTAGCAACTGATTACTTTGCCTCACAAAATAAAAATGAATCCAACTCACTTGGTCTTAACTCTACTGATTCTGCAGGGCTGAGTTGAGCAGAGTGTCGCTAAAGTAATTTTTGCCACTGAAACCAGCCTGATTCACTGCTGTTTTACCAGTTTTTTAACCTCTTGTCACTGCTATTAAATCACAATTTGTTCAAATAGTAAAAAGGATACTTTGCAGATATACTTCTGAAATTTTCTAGGTTACAGCCTCCTGAAAGAGGTTGGGTTATGGGAGAGTGACAGGAAGAAGACTAAATTGAGAAGAAAGTAATCTGGAAAGAAAGGTTAGTGGTAGGAGAGCACTGGAAGAATTCTTCATTCCAGCACACATATCTTCCAGGGCTCAGCTTTGAGATGGTGAGCCCTCAGTAGGGAACTTCCATCCCAGCCTTGGGCGCTTCCAGATGCAGAAGAGCAGAATCGCAGACAGCCAGCTGGGAGGCTTAACTGGAAAAACCCTAAGTCTGCTCTTTGCTTTGCAGCCTGTTTGCTGCTGGTGGCAGCAGTACTGCTGGAGCGTTTGGGAGCACTGATTCTGGGCTTAAATCTCTTTTTGGACCCCTGTGTTGCCCAACAGGCACAGAGCTGAGGCCACGTGGTATTGCCACCGCCAGCCCAATGCTGCTGCTGGCTCCTGGTGTCCTAAAGACAGGAATTTAACTTATGCAGCAGTCCTAGTTCCAGTACTGCTGCTGCCTGAGCATCCATTCTATACTGAGGGCTTCAATTCCCTGTCTGATACACATGCATATAAAATGGCTTCTTATTCTTCTTTGTTTTCCTCAGATTTCTCTTTAGTTGGAGTAGTTGATATGTCTTAGGCTGCATTTGTCACAGAAGAGAATTTTGGACTCTCCTCTTTGCTTTTTGAGAGCAAAATACCAATTAATGAGAGACCACAAGCCTTGTGGGTTTGCACCTGTTCTGTGTGTAGAAGGCAGATAACTACTCATGGTTTTGGTGACTAACCCTTCAGTGCGTGGGTTTGTGCTTCCTTGGTAAAAATGACTTTCCCTCCTGAAGGGTGACTTCAGAAATAGGTTGCCCACGCTGGCGTGGCTGGCTGTTTCTAAATCTCTTAGCAGGAGATGTTCTGGCAGTAGCTAAAGCTGATTTCTTCCTCTGATCTGTATCTTGCTTGTCTGCAGACAGGCACCAGGGGTAGCCATGCTGTGATTTGTGCTCTACTTGATATATGGGTCCAGGGTTTTGGTGCTTTTCTCATCCTTCCTCACGATATCACAGACTAACTAATACTGTGTCTTTGAAAGCATCTGTTCTGAGTCCCCCTTGGCCCCATTATAAGAAATATTCTTTCTTGTATATACCTTGCATCCATACGTCCTGGTAAAATGTGAAAGTGTTTTTAATGGCCTACTAAAGGTTGTCTTAATGTAGAGGACTCTAAATATCCAGAGGGAAAGAGGTAAGAGGCTGTATTATAACTTAAAGACACTCTTGTCACTCTAAATGCTGACTCTGGCAGCCTGTATGTGAAACTCCAAATACTGTTAATCATCTCTCTCCCTCATCGCTTTATAACAAACACTGTTTTTTTCCCCTTTCTCCTAGGGTAGTCTACAATGAAGTCATCCAGACTGCTAAATACTACATGAGAGATGTGACTGCCGTTGAATCTGCTTGGCTCCTGGAACTGGCACCTCATTTTTACCAGCAAGGAACGGTACGGAATCGGCATAAAGGCCAAACGGTACCATTGCTGTATTAACAGCTCTTGTATCTGAACTTTTTGAGTGTTTATGTTTTGTTGTTGTCTGTTTAATGGTACAAAAATTAATTTGGTTTCGTACATTGTAGTGGTTAATATAAAGAAATAGGATAATAAATTGGTGCCTGCAAGCTTTTTCACTGTTATCCAACCAACAGACTTGATCTCAAAGTTACAAATTAGTGTATCACTCCGGTAAATGAAGCTTTTGACCATTTTACATGTAAATACAGGCACTTGGTAGCCATTTTCTGAACAGTAGTATAGTTAGGCAGTGGTCATACTTTCCACAAAAATGATTTTAGAGGAGTCTTTGCATGCTTTGTGAATATTTTGTGCAAATCCTGAGCCTTTTTTTGCGCATTAATTATGTTTACTATAAAAAATTCAGCTCTGATCTGTTAAAATTTGAAATGGCAAAGAGCAGTTGCTCTTTGTGCAACCTTTATTGCAAAGCGTTGTGTATGTTATATGTATATTTTCTTCACAAGTGTCTTTTAATAGTTGTTGTCATCCTTTATCAACTCTACCCATGTGAATCCATCGATCTAGATTTAGTGGTCATTCTGAGAACTGGATTGGTATTAAACATTACTTAAATGTTAGTTATGATGGAGCTGTTGATACCACACTGCATGTAAATACTGTCCAGGCAAGGTTGCCCAATTGGTCTCACATGTGAATTTCCCATGGGAGATTAATAACTCCTGAGCTTTATATTCTGAATTAGTGAAAAAATTCCAAAATGCAGAGCAAAAAGCACACTAGCTTATCAGACCTATGCAAAATAAGATCTCTTTATGCATATGAGCAGCAGTATTGCAAAAAATGGCTGTTTCTGATTTATACATCTGCTATGCTAATTGACTCTTCTGATTTTTGTTTTCTTTCACTTCCTGGGGTTTTTGGAAAAAAGAACAACACTGTAGTCCTTGGAGCTCCTGAGGACATAACTCTGTAGTTACATGACACAGCACCATTGGCGCCTGTCTATGTAATTGACTTGGGAGGGTTGTTTTTATAATGTAAAGTTTGGATAATTCATCTCAGTTATCCAGACACTTACCATCTTAGTAGCTGAGTATCTTCTGCCTCACTTTCCATAATGCAGGACAAAAGCAACCCCTGCCATGCAGACCCCTGAGTCTTTAGCTACTCTTAGACATTCTGCAAGCGTGGTGTGTAGAAAGGAGATGAGCCAATGTTCCAGTTGTATCAAATCTGCTCCTGGAATAATTAGTCCTTTTGACTCACATATTTACATGCTGTAACATCCCCCACACAACATAACATCCCATTATGATACGACCTCTCTCCACAGACTCAGTTCTGGGGTGAGGTTTTCCTTTAGGTAGGTGATGTTGGGGAATGTGACTCAAAGACTCGTTCAGGCAAAACCTGAGTTGTTTTTTGTAAATGAAGGAGGTTTGTCTAGAATAGTACTGCCTGCCTGCCTGCCTGAGAGAATGTGGTTTTCAGGGTAGTACTACTACTGTTGTAGATACTCTATGAAATTACATCAGAACCTAATTTTTACCATTGCCATCTTTTTGATTGGGAAGAACTCAGTTTGCAGCATGACTTAAGCATTGCTTTCATCCTAAAATAAAAGGAAGCTCTGGAGGGCAGTGCTGGTTTTGAGGAAAATTATCTTTTCCAGTTCAGTCAGTTATTCTTATCAGCCAAAAGCTTGGGTGTCTTTATAAAACCTTTAAAAGTTGGCAATATTCCCATCGAGTAAAGCCTTGCAGCTTGGGAAGGGTGGTCTTTGTATAAGATTTTATTTAATTTGGGCTTAAAGACTGAAAGCATTCTAGTTGAACCCTTTTCTAATTGTGTATATGCTAAGCAACTTTTCTTTTCTTTTCTTTTCTTGCAGCACCTTTCCTTGAAAGCAAAAAGGGCTAAAGTAGATGACCACTGATTTGACGTGACTTAAGTCTTGTGACATCAGATGCAGAACCTACCAGTGATTTCAAGCTGGCTACAGTCCATTCAGCAGTCAGTTCATTAGCAATTTGATCTTACATCAACTTAAATGTTTAAATGCCTGCCAGGATCTGTAGGGGTTTATGCATGACCAGTACACTGTAAACCTATGTAGAGCTTGCATTGTGGACATTTTCTTCTCTGCCTACTTGACCACTGTTGTTAATCTGGGCATGTCGCTCCTTTTAAATAGCTAGAAAAACAATGTAAAAAGTAAGAGGACACACAGGACCACAAAAAACTGAAACCTTCAAGAAGGGAACTGGTTTCCTAGTGGTACGGCTGCCTTATGAGAGTGGGGAACAGGGTACCCTGCCTCCTATTACCCAGAGCACTGTGACTACTGCCGGCCAAACTGAGACTGACTCCTGCCAGCGGGAGCTCAGGGCAATGCGCTCGCCCTCCAGATGTGAGGGGCTGTGGGGGAAACACTGATTTCATGTTGGACCATCCCAAACTGGTTCAGCTTGTGCTCCCAAGCAGTGAAATCTCCAGCCTGAGGCTGAGCTGCCCCTGGCTCCCTGTGCTGTGACAGCCCTTGTGTAGGACATTAAAATGTCTAGTTTCCGTACATGAGAGCTGCTGTTTGGGGAGGGGAAGGAAGAGTAGCTCAGTATTTTAAAGAAGGATTAATTTTTTGTTCAATCAGTGGGTTATACACGTATGTTCACAAACAGTCAAATTCACAGATGGGACTTTAATTTTCTTTCTTTTCTTTTCTTTTCTTTTTTTTTTTTTCTGACAAGAGTAAAGACATTAGCTTGTCACTGCTTGGAAATACCAGAAAACTTCAGCAGGGGTATATCATGGAACACTGGTTTTTAGCCTCTGTCATACAGCAAAGTTGACAATGTTCTGTACTCTGTATAAGGAACACAATCCCATATATTTCTTTTAGTAAGAATCTGTTTCTTGCTGCTTGGGACTCTTCCTCACGTGTTATTGTAAAAGAAGGATGCTCTGAACAGTTGCTGCATTAATTGGGACTCCGTGGCTACTTTTCAGTAAGGAACTATACCTTTTTGTGTTTTAACATGATAGTTTGAATACATGTATTTATTTTTTCCAACCCTTTTGATATTTATTTTAGAAACACATTGAAAGTTTTATTTTTGTAAGGCAACTGATTTGATGAATGTGGTTTTGGCATGTTAACTATAATTTGTATTTTCTTCTTTTAAAAAGAAAAGTATGTAAATAGGCAAACATTTCTACATAGATCAAATGCCTTGTCACAGGACTGCCTTGAAAACTTTCTTGAGAGCTTCTTTACCTTCTCCCTTCCAAACACCTGCAGAGAGAACATGTTCTGTCGTGTGCAACGTGTGCTCTGTTCAGTGTCTGCATACTGACTGCCAGCACAAAAAGATGTCCCAGTCCCCATGTATGGCACCAGCAGCATGACAAACTGTGTCACCTTCCTCCTTGTTGTCCCTGGGAACCCCACCTTTGTATTAGTGTCTCGTAGAATGGAAGCTCTTTGGGGCAGGGACTATCTCCTGGCCAGAGCTGAGAGCGTTGGTGGTAATTAATAATAAGGTTCCATTTGTGGGTTGTTTTCCTTTTTCTCTCTTAAAGGATTGGAGAAAGAGCTGAATACGAAGACCTGTGAAATATTCGTGTCTCCCTGTCCTCTGGAAAATATTCTTAAGAAAAATAAAACCATTGAATCAAGGAAGCCTGAGAATGTATCACTTCAGCCTGAGCAGCAGGTTATTTCCCAGAGGTGGTTGGACTGTGCTGCTCTGAGCTGTGATGGCTGGTCAGCAGATGGGCCACTTCATTTGCTGATTCTGTGAATTTTGTGTGGTTCAGGACAACTCTCTCCTCCAGGTGTACTTTTACCTGGCTGCACAGCTGTAAAAGTTTGTCTTGGAGCGATGTTAAGAGCTCAGCAACGTTAAATGTTTGTAACACCCTGCAAGCAATTGTGCTTTTTCAAGAATGAGTGCAATAGGTAAACAAAAATAGAAATTGAGACTTCTTTCTTTAAGTAGTTTTACAAACTCTTGAGGTATTGCCAGAGATGCAGGCTTTATACTAGGGATGCAAGCTAAGAATAAGTGGGTTTACTATCCAGATTAAGGTTACCTTTAGAGGGAAAACGCTGCTTGTATCCAAAATGGGGACCCTTTGAAGGTGTTTGAAGACAGAGACTCAAAACTTGAAAGGCTGGGAAGTCTCTTTTACGTTGTAAAATTTGGCTTACAGCTCTCTGCTAGATTTGTACATAGCATTATGCTTTAAATAACTTTGATTAAGGAGATGGACAAATATACCTTGTTGTTGGCTCTTTGCTACGTAAACAGTCTGTGCTGTTTGGGGGGGTTGGAGTCATTTGTAAAGGAGTTTGTGAAACAGTGTAAGGATTTTAAACATGACTTTTAGACAATGAGGTTAAAATATTAGGCTCTTGAATTAAAATGTTGCTTGAAATGGAAGTCATGCCACCACTGGCAAGGAGATAGATTTTTTTTATTATTATTTTTTTTTTTTTTTAAAGGAAATTTACAATCCATTCATGTCAAAGTACTGAGGGGGGAAGAATCTGTACCCCTGAGGTCCATCAGAAAGTGCTTTCAGTGTTTCTACTCATGACTTCAGTATTGTCAGTTATAGAATAAGATGAAGCTAAATTGGTATAAAAGTTCAGCCAAGATGATATTAATTGAAATATATTTCTTATTTTGTAGATTAAAAATGATAAACCAATGGGAAAAGAGTCACAGCTCTTCCTGGTTAATCTGAAGAATGAGACTAATAATTAAAAGAGTAAAATTTAAAAAGAGAAATAAATAAGGGAGAGGTAACTGCCATTTCTTCTCAGTGCCTTATGTATAACAGGATATGTAATTGAGCCATGTACACAGCAATGTTCTCTAAAGGTACATCAAGGTAATGTGATGTAATTTATTTTTAAGCTGAGTTAGTTTTATACATGTGTTACAGTAAACACATTACAGACAGGCATCAGGAAAAAGTGGTAAGTCAGGTTGCGTGCATTTTTAAACAAACAAACAACAGAAAAGGTAGCTTATCAGAATCAGATATCTGTGTAACTCTTCTCAGTCTGGTGGTTCAGATTGTTTCTGGCTCATGGACGAAGGCAAACAGGGAATAGTTTCCTGTTGCAGCAAATGGAAAAACAGGATGGGGATGCTGAGACGGGGTGAGTGTTGGAGCAGTGTTTCTGCAGGAGGGATGGCAGGGCTGTGCGACACTAGAAATGTTTCAGGAGTTCCAGCCATATTCTGCCAAGACACTTCTGATTCCCAAGGAGGGCTGGGTTCTGCCAGGAGCCTTGTTCTGTGTGAAGGAGGAAGGGAAAAGAGCAGAGAGGTGTCAGCAGAGAAGGCGCAGGGTTTCTCCGTCGTTGATTCCCAGTGTGACTCACGGCAGTGCTTGGCTTGTTTGCTCCCCATCGCTGCTGAGTGGGTGGTTACTGGGACGCTGGCTTGGCTGGTGGGAAGCAACTTCCAGAAGCCAATTGGGGGTTAATTAGCTGAGCCAGCGTTGCTGTGCTTGTCCACTTTGTGTGATGCTTGTGGTGAACCACCTGGGTAGCAGTCCTGGAGCGGAGGACAGGACACATGGTGGGGTGGGCAGTGGCTGATGCAGGAGTGCAGGCACCAGGACCATGGTGCTGCAGAGGCTCCATCACGCTGGGCTCAGCCATTGGCCTTGCTGTGTGGGAGGTGAAAACCACCTAGAAAATACACCATCTCTGGATTTGAAAGGTGGTTCTGTTCTGAGATGTAGCTGTCAAAATCATTCCTGATGTTTCAGCTGCTTTCTTTACCACAAAAAGTTTCCTGAAACTGTTTTCTCCACTAGCCCTTCAGAACCCCCTCATTTGGGAGCATCAATGTGCACCAGTAACTGTCACCCTGTCACTCTGGTAAGTGTCACTTATAGGACTAGTTGGTCACTTTTGAGCAAATACATTGAAGGCAACTTGGAAACAAGGTTTATTACTTTAATTTCATAACTCTGTGTTCTTCTCTATCAAGTGGCCGTACTATCAGCTATCGGCAAAGAAAGTCAACAACATGGCATTTAGGGCAAATTCCTCTGCAACAAACAAGTTGCAAGATAAACCTAAGTGGCACATGGAAAAGCTGACGTTTTTGGTTCTTTTTGCAGAGCTTTTGTCCTTGAGATGAGTTTTTTTTTTCTTCTATCAATTAATAACTTTCAGTTTCCTCAGGGATATGCTTTTTTGGTTTGAAACTGGCTGCATTTTGACAAAGGCGCCAGTAGATGGCAGCCATCAGTTTCAAGTAGTAGTATCTTGGGGAACAAATAAGTGGCCAGTTTTTAAAAGTTTTTCGTACTCTTCAGTTTTACCATTAAATTAGTTTAGTGATAAACGGGATGAGGAAGGGTAAAGAGAAAAGCTATTGATGGCTGTGGGATAAAGTCAGTATTTGAAGTGCAGAGATTGGTGAAAAAGCCTGGAGTGCCGTGTGCCCCACTGGTTTAAAAACAAACAAAATGGACCAAAACCCCCAAAATTGCAAGCAATAAATTCTATAACGGTTCTCTCAATTGCACACCGAGTCATAAAAAGACACCTTTAGTGAGGGGCTGGTGGCCTGGCAGAGCGTGCTGGGTGGGAGTGTGTTGACACTGCAAGGAGACTGCATTTGTTCCGGGCTTTTATACTTGGCTTATCCGGGTGACCATCCAGAACTGAAATTAAAAGAGGTTATTGCCACTTTTTTGTAACAGCTTCCAGCTACAGGTCTCACTTTTTCAATAAACCCCCTTTCTTAACCTGGGTGCTGCAGGGAAAGGCAGGAGGGGGAAAAGGGCTTGGATGGAAGAGCTTTGCAGATGGAAGAAGTCAGAGCAGGATGTTTCCTATCCTTGGAGTGAGTGTTGGATGGCACAGGGTTTCCCATCGCCTCGCACAGATGTTTTGCAGCTGGAAGCGAGCACGAGTCTTGTTTTGCTTGTGCAATGGTCTCTTCAGGGTCTCTTCAGTGAGTCTCAGACCTGACTGGGGATCACCCAACCACTTTGCTGTAGACCTTCCATCCTATACTACCACGGTGGGCAAAGTCAAAACTTACAGGAGAAAGAGCAGAACAGAGAACAAAAGCTTGCAACAGCTTCTTGGCTCCCTTAGGCCAGGAACGAGGTTGCTTCTTGCAGATGCCTGTTGGCAGAAAGATAATCCCGTCAGACAGGGAGTGTTTTGATGCCAGGAAACATCTTTTGTGAGTTCATTAACACCTGCTGTTTCTCTTTTTGGTACCCAGTGAGATACCAGGGTTTCGTAAGCACCCCCTGAGCCGTGGGAGAGCCCCGCTGAGGCGAGAGCAGGGAGGGAGCCCCATCAGATGAGTTAGAACCTGAAAGAGCCAGGCTTATGTTCAGTCCTGCTGCCGAGGGCAGGATCTGTTTGTAAAGCAGAGTTAATCCTTCTCCTTCCTAGTCTTGCCCTTGTCTGTTAACGTTTTGGGAGGCCAAAGAGCGTTTCCAGGTGTGTGGGCATGCACATGGGTGTTCAGTATCTGGGACAACAGGACACAGACCTTCAGGCGCTGCAGGGATGGGAACCTGTCAGGGCTTCGGAGAGTGGAGAAACAAGAGATGCACGTTATCAAGAAAAGTTAAAAAAAAAAAAAATCAGCAAAACCTGCCCTAAAAGGTGCTTGTCACTGAAGGGAATGCCTTTCTGCTGAATCCTGGGTTCCTGCTGTCATCTCCCAGTGGCCGTTAGCAGGGAGGTGGCTCCCACACACCAAGGTCCAGCCTGGTTCTGCTGCCCCATGGGCACAGAGGGGTGAGTGCTGGGTGAGGCATTGACCAGGGCAGCTGCCCTGCTGTGTAAATACCGGCTGAGACAGTAGGAAATACTGATGGCCATTGGGAGCTGTCAGGCTCTCAGGATACCAAAAAGGGGTATTTGTGGCTCCCCGGGGGGTGCTGTGCAGCCCTGTGCACCAGGAGGTTTCAGGGCAGAACGAGGTGCAGGGGAGGCCTCCTGCTTGCTCAAAATCGCTTTGATTTCTTGGAAATTGTAACTAATGCTGATTTAACCCTTTGCACTGCAGGAGGAGCCACTGATGAGAAAACAG
>JAOQGH010000005.1:12324959-12394055 GCA_025769975.1 Gallinago jamesoni | reverse complement strand
GCAGAACGTGTCCTCGTACAGCTACATGCGTGGGACCTGCTGCGCTGGGGCACTTCCAGAGGTTGTCAGTCTGTTACAAAATCAATTCACCACCTACGTGATAGGACATCAAGCAGGGGTTTGGACATACGATCTGGCTTACAGGGCTCACCACATGGCTATGGAGCTGGTTATTAAAGCTTGTGTACGTGCTACTTGTTTGCAGTGCTGTACATCTCTCTCCCCGTGGTGACCACAAACAGGCTCCGTTGGGCTCATGGTGTCCCATGGCCATGGGGAAGCTGTAGGGTGTTCATGTCCCTGAGCCTCGAGAGCACAGGTGGGTTGGATGATTTTCTGTGCAGCTGTAGGGACTCAAGTTACATTCTGGTTCTCATCCTGTCAACAAAACATCTACAGAAAAGCAACATTTTAGTAAATTCTTTAAAGAACAAATTTTAGCACTCGAGCTTCTTGGGAACCCTCGGGATGTCACTGTTCAAAATGTCCCCACTGGTGCTATTTTGTGAGCAGCATTTGTAGCACTTGAGCATGTGTGTGATGCACAGTGTGGAGGTACATGTGTGTATCCTTAGTGTTGTTCATCTTTGTTCAATTTAAGCACTGTTTGGAGGCCTCCTGAGGATGTGCTGTACTACAAAGCAGACTTCTGAAGATGAGGGAGGAGGTCTGAGCAGAAAATACTCATCATTAAATGGAGACTGAACACAGAAATGGTCAGAGGGCTGCAGATACAAGTCGGTAAGATCAGGTGATGCTCTGGATCTCCTCTATGTCATCCTGCTGTTCTCCATCTGAAAGCTTTCTATAGATGCCTCTGAGTTCCTGTCCCTTTGTCACCAAGTCCTTTTTAGTCTATTTAAGGGTTGTCTTGTCAGCATGAGGAGTGGAATACAGAGGGAAGATGTATTGCAGGAGGAGATCCCAGGGACTAGGAAAGCTGAAATATATGGGAACCCACTACACAGTTCTTAGTCATTTGAGTGAAGTTCCCATTAGGGTTTGGAAGCTCTCCAGCAGCCCTTGTACCCAGGCAAGCAATAATTTCTGGCAAGACAGGTATTTTAGGCTTTACCAGAATTCCTGCATCAGGCGCAGTGAGAGGAGAGTTGAGCTGAGCCTAACAGAGGGCAAAGCCATGTTGGTGGCACTCAGTGGAGGTAGGGACAGTGTGAGTGCCTGTCACCATCACAGCTCTTCCCAAGGCAGGTGGTCCAGGGAGAAACACCTTCAAGGAGTCCATGGGACAATAGATGGCTTTGGAGTGAGCTGGTTCTGTGTATTTTTACAAAAATGAGAGGATAAACATTGTGTATGCCTTCTGCCTCCGGAATTTTATTCTGGAATGAGTTTTTCATTGGAGACAGAATGAACTGGCACATCTAAATTTTAATGTTGACTTTGTCTCTCACTGGGTAAAGCCACTTGTAGCTCACTTTACTGAAGTGTAAATATGGGTGAAATTTTATCTCCTATGGCAGCACAAGACTGTAACATCTGTCAGATATATTGACACTCACGAATGTGATATTTTCTGGAAGGCAAAAATGGTTTTGGCAAGTGGGTTTGTGTGTGTGGAGTTTTCTCGCCAAAGCTAGCTGAAATGTTTTGAGAGAAAACTCTTCCTTCTAAAACTGGAATTAGCAGTTTGCTGACATCCCATATTTCTCAGCGCTGACTGATCTTTAACTGCTGTGCTTGATTTGAGCTGCACTTTTTTCCCCACTTCAATTTATTTTCTAGATTTTGGGGTTTATTTATGTCACTTGTCTCCCTTGAATTCATCCTTTGCGGTCACTGGAGGAAAAGTAGTAGAGAAAGTGAGTCTTCCATCTCTCCCTTCTCCCGTTGTAGTGGAGTGGTGGAGAGCAGCAGAGAACAGGTTGCCACATATCTCTCCTCCCTGTGCTTTTCCACTGCAGAAAGATGCAGGCTTGCAAGGGTTGGGGGGGGTGAATACTCCCCCTCCCTTTCTATTTGGAAAAAAGCAATCAAAGCAGGGTGAAACTTCAAAGCCCGGGTAAAGTTTTATAATCTTCCCTGGGAAAAAGATCAAAACCTTTTTAATGAAAAAATTTCTGTGGGGAAAAAAAAAATAAATAATTCAGGCTATGGCCCATTTAGCCATTTAGGCTTCATCTCTCCAAAGTATGCTCCGTGCATACATACGTGCACGCTCACAGCCCACGGGGCCTTAGTCATGAAATCCAAGTGCTGTTCTTGAGGCTTCCAGAAGTTCTCGCTGTTTTGGCTGAAGCGTTGGTGGGACTCAACGGAGGTGGGAAGTGTTGAGAAAGCTCCCGCTGTCAGCAGGTTGCTGTTAACATCTCGGTGCTTACGTGATGCTGAACGGGCGATATGGACCTCCTCAGCGGAGCAACACGTGCCAGATAGGTAACGAAAAATGGCAAGTAGATCAAAATTAATGATTATAAGGAGCGACTTCTCTAGGCAGCTTATTGCCTGAGCAGCAAGTATGGTTCAGTGGCTTGGGTGCTCTTTTAACATCTTTAAAGATTAAATCCCTCCATCACTGTAGCGTAAACTTGCCTTAGTTATTTACAGCTACGTGCATGAAAGGGCTCTGGGCGTGAGTCAGGAGCTGCAAGGTCTAAGTTCTGGATGTCTGGCTCCTGCCGTGGACACCGCAGCCCTGTGTAGGTGTCTAGTCTTCCATGCAATGCAAAGGGACTGCTGACGCCAAAGGATAAGGTTCATGGCATTCGGTTTGCTTGGTGAGACCTGAGGTAGCCAGGGAGTTTGAGGTGGCAAGTCCCAGTGGGAGCTCAGCTCTCTGGGGTACTGTGAAAACTCTTCAGGAACTGAGTTTCTAAAAACCTCCCTCTGGGGCGATGTAAACATAGTGAACCGGCTCCAAAACTGGAAACCCAGAACTCAGCGCCAGCGGGACGCCGATGGCCAAGAGTGATACGGCTGTGCAGGAGCTACATGCCCTCCTGAGGGAGATGGACAGAGTTACACCATTTCATTGACATTTACACCATACACCATTGCTAACAAGTGTGCAAAGAGCTGTGAGTCCCTGGCTTTAGCTCTCGGGGCCGCAGCGCCCCATTCTGCTGCAAAACAATCAAAATTGTAACTATAGGATGAGAGACATAAACAGTAAATCCTTGCTCAGTGTTTGATGCATTCACTTAGGAGACTACGGTGGGGCTTCAAGGCCTTCTTCAAGGCCTTCTTCAGTCAATGGTGGTGAAACTCAGAACCTCCAAGAGAGCCTGAGGGTGAAAAAGGGGGCAGGCTGCCCTCTCTGAGTATGGCTGGGCTACCTCTTGTGAAAAGTGACCAGTATCACATTGGCCTGGGGGAAGGAGTGAGGCTGCAGCTCTGCAAGTAGCTCCCCAGGGAGCAGAGGGACCCAGATCTTTGTACAAGTCCTGTTTGTGTATTTGGTGGGAGAGGGACATTGGGCAAGGAGCCTGTCTGGGGCTTTGGGACATGGCAATAGCTTGGGCCATAGAGTTACTGCCACCGGAGAGCCTGTCCCCGTGAGCTGGGCAGAGTGGGCAATGCCAACGGGCTTGTCCTGACCATGGGGGAGCCCAGCTCAGGTTCATGGTGAAGGCTGGGGAGTCTGCGATGGTGACAGCAGGGACAGCCGGGCTCACAGGCACTCGGGTAACAAATTGAACGGTGAATATCTTAAGATGACTCTGGTTTATTGTCCAGATCAGGTCAGCGGAAAAAATATTGGGAGACTGAACAAAGAGACAGGCTGCTTTAGCAGATAAATGGACTGATCATTTCGTATTGAGGAACAATCTCTAAAACATAGTTTACTGCGCAGCTGAGGGCTGAAGCATTTGCTGATGCCAAGAGCTCCTTCTTTGACCCTCGGCACGCGTGGAATTAAATGGCGCGGTGTTTTTTGATGGTTAAACTCCCCAAAGAAGACACTCCATTTGTTACCGGGGCTCTGATGAAGTAAAGTGTGGTTTATATGTACAAGGCCGGCCTTCAACTCATCTCAGAATGAATGGAGAGGTAAAATTGAATTTTACACTCCTGCTGCGATGATTAATGTGCGGGCTCTGGGCTCCGGCGGCCGGCCGCAGGAGGGCAATGCAGGCTCGCTCTGCGGGCGCCGCGCCGCAGCCTGCTGCTGCCTCCCCTCGCAGGGGGATGCCCAAGAGAGGGGAGTCTGCATAAATGGATAGCTGGGGTAAGAACCAGCCTGGCAGAGCCATAAATATCCCCCCGTATCCGTCTCAGCGCAGCCTTCTGCTAGGAGGCCGCGCCTGACGAAGGAATAAACTTGTTAGATGGATAAGAGAGCACACGTGCGTTAAATCAGAGGGGCTGGTGCCCCGCCATGGAGAGGGGGCTGCGGAACGCCGGCCGTGCTGCACCACGAGTGGGAAAAGGGGGAAGGCGCTGAGGGAAGTGCTGGGCAGGGATGCGCAGGGCTGGAGAGCTTCAGGTGGCACTTCAGCCCTGTGGCTCCATCCCCTGGAACGGCTCGGGGGAAGGCACAGTAAGACTTAGGGGCTTTGGAAGCTTCTCACAGGCAGGAGAGGGAGAAGCTGCCCAGCAGCCCTAGAAATATGTACTGTCCTCATCCATGTCAGGAGCAAAGGAGGAGCGAGATGTGTTCGTGACTCCATGTGGGACTGAGTGGCTCCTGCAGAAGCAGGTTGGGAGGCCAGGCTCTGTGAAACACCCTCATGCTGAGGAGAGGTGCTCTCTGCAGCACTTACCCTTACACTCTCCTGCTCTCTGGAACTCTGGTTTTCCTGCTGGGCAGGGAGGGTTGTCGGTCTCTGATTCCTTTCCCACTGGTCCTGGTGGGGAAACAAGCTTCTGCAAAACCCCTCCACGCTAAAAGCTGTTCCCTGTCCCTCCTGCACGTTTGCTGTTCTGGGGGACATCCTGCTGATCCACCTGCAATGCAGTAGACGAATCACCTCCTTCACCTCAGCCCCCATCTTCCCCAGTGTGAGTTCAGCTGGATGACCTACAAACCCTTCTGGTCTACCCAAGGTGTGGGGGATGATCTGGCCCCACTCACTAGTCAGTGCACCGTCTTTCTTTTGCAGTATTCAAACCAGTTTTAAGTCCCTTCGCCCTAAACAGCAGCATTTGCCCAAAGGAACGCTCAGCAGCGTTAATGCTCACAGCACCAAAAGGCAAAAAGCAAAGGGGAGTCAGAGAGAATTGTTCACTCTGACTCCTGGGGTAGAACGAATTTCCTAGAAGAAAGCAGGACCTGAGGCCTGATAAAGGGAGTTAGTAGCTTTTTGGGTTTTTTTCTGCTGATAAGATTTTATGTTTATCTATTAGATATAAGGACCAATCTTCTGAATGCTTACAAAATCTGTGGCACCTGCTATGGTTCGATGGAGAACAGGCCCTGTAGTAAATAGTTGCAAGACTAAAACTGTATCAGCATAGTTTAGGTAGGAAGGCATTCAACAGCTAAAGGGTGATGCGTTTTTGAAAATAGACATTTCAAAAGGTATAAATCAGGAAAAATGTTGGGCTAAGTACTGCAGAGGCCTCTTCCTATGTTAGTGCAGGTAGTGGAGTGGTTTCCCTAAAATTCACTATTTGCCTGAAAAATAGAGCAATTAAAGGCAATGATGTACAGCGAAAGTAGAGCAAGGCGTGCAATTGCCTTTCACTATCTCTGCATCCCTGAGCTCAGAAGTTCTGAGGGCTAAAGATCAGGGTTGGTAACAGGAAAACAATATGGAAACCTGTTAGATCTGGTCTTCTGAACTCAATGGACTCCCACCTATGCGGCTCTTACAGGACTGAAAATAGAACTGTGTCAATAGTTGATTTTTTTTTTTTCAAATTTTTTTTTCCTTCATAAACTGAAATTTTAAATGTCAAGTATCAGATGAAATTTCTGTTTACTTTGTATTTTTCTGTTGCAATGCAAAATCAGAAACACTGTTTTGGATCCTATGCAATTTTTCATTCCAGATGTATTATTTTGTTTTTCTCTTACTTAATTGTAAATTTAGTTAAATTTCTAAGATTCTCTCACCAGAGAACACCTCTCTCGTGTGAACAGTACTCTGCCCTTCCCAACTGGCTGGGTGAAGCACGTGGGGTAGAGACCCCAAAGCTCTGGAAATGAGCCTGGTGGGACGCACAGCTGTTCCTGTACCTGGGAATATTTCATATTGAGCATGGAATGAGCTGATTCTCCTCGGGCAGCACCTTGTTAGTCTTCAAACCAGCTACCTACTGCCAGGGACGTGGCTGGAAAGGCTTCTTCAGCCTCCTGCCAGGTACACTCTGGTTAAATACCCTGTGCCTTGAGGAGGGCTGTGCTTTGCAGGGTTCCTCAAAACCACCTTTGGTCTTTAAGTTGTTGAGAGAGACATTTGGAAGCAATTGACAGCTCTGTTTGTTTTTTCTGTGCCATGTGAACATCATTTTGTTTGGCTTTCTGAGCTAATGAGATGGGAGGAAAAGTTTTGCTGTGGGTGAGGAGGAAAGACTTTCTGCTTTTGAGCCTTTTTGTTCAACTAGTGGGAAGGTGTGTGGCTCCAGGGAACTGAGGTTGCATAGAGGTATCTTTTGAAAAGGTTTTGATGTCAGGAAAAATCCATACTGAAACCATATCTTCTTTCTTATTAAAGACCTGTAGCACTCGTTTCTCTGCTCTTCCACCCAGCCCAGGGATGAGATGTCTCCCCCATTTGTGGCCCTATACATCAGCAACAGCATCTGTATCAGGTACGATTGAGCTACAACTAGCCGTATTAAAACCATCACTCCCTTCTAAATGGAGCTTTTGGTGGCTGTCGGTCCCTTTTCTACTACCAAGAGGTGCAAAGTGTGACAAGCTGCTTCCCAGAGCCTACAACAGCCCGTCCCTTGCTCCAAATCCAGGCTGGGCTGAAAGGCACGGCAGCGATGGAGGGCTGAGGGTCCCTCTTACCTGGCTACATCACCTCAAAACCCGTAGTAAACCTGAGCCCATCCACTCTGGGTAGGGTGGTGTGGCTGGGGAGGGGGGCAGGGGGCTTTTGACCACCTTCGGTTTAGCTCCTTTCCTCCACTCACCCTGGCGAGGAGCCGCGGGTGCAGCGGGCGCCGGGCTGACAAACAATAAACGGCTGAAGGATAACAATGAGTCAGGTGGGAAAAAAAAAAAAGGAAATTGTTTTTTTGACAATCTGCTGTTGGGGGAAAGAGGTCGGGGGGGTGGTGTGTGTGTGCAAAAGACCCTGTAAGAATGAGGAGCCTGGGAGAAAGGGGATAAGTTAACATTAAATGGGCATGTGGTGACAGG
This sequence comes from Gallinago jamesoni, assembly GCA_025769975.1. Lineage (NCBI taxonomy): Eukaryota > Metazoa > Chordata > Aves > Charadriiformes > Scolopacidae > Gallinago > Gallinago jamesoni. The sequence continues at coordinate 12,386,782 of JAOQGH010000005.1, read as the reverse complement.
GGGGGAAATGGTGGGACAGCTGGAAATGCAGCAGGAGGCTGGAGAAAATCAATACGAGATAAGCGTTCCAGGGGTAGTGCTGTTCATCAGGTGACAAAGTTAAAGGCAGCGAGACACTAAAAGTGAGAAAATATCACTGACCCCCTGCAGTATTGATCAAACAGCTGAGACATTCAAGGCCAAAGTCACTAATAAAGTGAGACGTATCAGCAAGAAGCCCATGAGAGCAGATGAGTTGGCTTCCAAAGGTCTTAAAAATAAAAATAAAATGTATCTGCAAAAGTTCTTGTTAACCATCTTCTTTGTCTTGTTAAGTGCAGAGGGAACAAAGCAGCTTTGTGGAGAGGCACAGCCAGGGAACCGAGGTGCGCCAAGGTTTGCTGTGTTATTGAAAGGGGGTTTGAAAACTGAGTGGGTTTTGAGAGAAAAGAGGAGGGAGTAATGGTGGGGAGGGCCAGCAATCCTGCAAGGTGCTGCTGCCAGCTCTGCCTGGACACCTGGGGGACTGACCTTGCTCTGCTCAGAAACTTCAGACCACAGTCGTGCCCTTAACTGTTTTGGGGGGGCTGCAAAACTAAACGGGTGCTTCCAACTTACCCTGCCTATCTGAACTTTTGCAGTGACACCATTGCAGCTCTGCCAGCACTGCTCCACAAAGCTGGAGCCTTAAATCTTCCTTTTACATAGGGAGGATGGGGCTATGTGTATTGCTTGGCTTCCTCTGATTGCACGTGGCTGAGGGATGTAGGTAGTGGCAGGTCACAGGACACAGACATTTCAAATGGGACCAATAATTCAATTAACAGATGTTTATTCCCATTTGCCTGAAATTGTGCTTGGAGGATTTGATGCCCTCCTTTCTTTCGTTTTTTGAAATGAGTTCAGGACAGCTTGGTGTGCTGGTGTGGCCACAACCCTCAGCTATCCTTGACTACCTTCTGCACCAACCCTTGCCCCAGAGCTGGAGGAGAGTGTGCTCGTGGCACTGCTGTGCATCAGGAACCCTCGCTGCTGCTGTGGAACGTGGGCTTGGGGAAGGTCTGTGGGGCAGGGAACAAGCCTGGCCTGCGGTGAAAAACCATGTTCCAAATCCCAGTCACTTTAAAGTGACTTTGTATGGAGAGTGGACAGCGTGAAGAGACAGAGGAAAGTAGTTTCAAAGAGCATAAATGTGTTTTAAAGTGGTGTCTGGAAAAGGTAACAGTAAAGAGAGGAATAAGGCTGTGCGGTGGGCTACAGTGGGAAGTAGAATTATTCCATTTTTGGTTCTTGATGATGCATCAATGTAAAAAAAGAAGAAAAATACCCCCTCTCCTTTTGTCTTAAAGGGATCAGAAGAGTCTTTTCACCTCTTCTGTTTTTTAATGAGAGGAGTTCCTGGATGATTGTTCTGTACAGGGAAGTATCTAATCTGAACCCAATCAGAAAATCCATCATACCTTTCTAGGAGTCATTACGAGCCTGTAGGCAGCCTCCCAGGGTCCCCCAGCCACTGCTGGATGGCCCACAAAGGCTGCTGAGAGAAGGCAGCTCGTCGTAAAGGGCTGATATTGGTACACCTTGGATCAAACCTCTGCTGAAAACATTTCAGGGATCTTCAATCCGAGTAAGCGCAGAAACTGCTGTCTGTCAAAAGGTGTAGGTGCTAAGAAAGAATTAAAGAGCCTAAATAATTTCAGATTACTGTAATCTGAAATCAACACAGCTATTTTAGAATAAAGTACTCTACAATGGCTTTGTCCTAGTATAGGAGTAACTTTTATTTGCTGTATTTGTTCTTTAGTCCCAATTAAAAAAAAATAAGACTGCATGGTGAATTTTTCTTTTTCTAGTATCACTTGAAATCAGATCTCCCTAGTTTGGTTTATAGGGTATTTTAGAGTAGGCTTTTAGCTGAATTGCTAGTGTAGGATCCAGCAGTAAACTTGAATGCTGATATTTCAGGATTTTGGCTGCTGCACCGTGCATCCCCTACACAACTGAAGAGTGGTCAAAATATTCAGATCGATGGCTGTCTGGATTCTCCAGCAACGTTACATGCACCTTGGAGTCTTGCACCTTGGTGGACAGAAGATGTCACATTTGTTACTGCCTGTCCACGTCTATATTTGCACAATCAGAGACTCGGGGACAGCTTGAGGTTGGAAAGCAGCTCTGGAGACTGTCTCAGACCAAGCCTTTGCAAAGCAGGGTCAAGTGGAGCATTAAGTTCTTTCACTGCTTGTATTCCAGTAACGTCTTGTCTTCTGGTAATATCTGAAGTCAGCTGAGGACTTAGACTGGACAAAGGTCCAGCTAGTTCATGGCAGGTATGTGGATTTTAAGAAAGTAAGTCATGAATATGTTCATCTGTACTGTGGAAAAGCAGCAAATTACAATAACTCCTTCTGTTTAATATTTGTATTTTCTAGCAAAATCTTTGTTGTTGCACATACATTGGAAATTAGCATGAGGCAGGAACTTAATGATCTGCTTGACTTCTTGTTGCTAAAATGCCCTTTTATTTCAGTTCTTACTGCATCTTGGAACAGGAACATCCCAGAAGTAGCCAGAAATAGCAGAGAGGGTCTGTTTAGGCCATTTTGTTGAGCTATTTTATAATTATCCTAGCACTTCCATCGTTATCTGTTCACACGAACTGTTGTCTTTGTGCAGTTTATTTTACCTACCTTTACTGTGGTTGTTAAGATCCTGAATACTGGGAAAGCAGTTGTGTGGGACTTGTTCTTTTGGCTCATGAAAGAAAAGGAAAAATCCCCACCCTTTGGTCAGTTTTTGTGAAAGATAGCTTCCACTGGCTCCTGTCTTTCCTCCGGCTTTTGCACAGCTCCCTTGTGGGGTAAAGAAGGAAAGGAAGATGAAATAAATACTAATTTAGTCACTGAAGTTATACATGAGATCCCTGTTGTAATGGTGATGTAGTGTCCTAAAACCACGTGTACCGTGCATAATTTTAGCACAGGAACTGCCAGATCCTCCTGAGAAGGGTTTCGGGGGAGGAGGGAAGGGGGGGAGAAGAGAAGAGACCACAAAGGAAGCTGGCAGAGGGGAAGGGAATTTATGTAGCTTAGTTATAGCGAAGAAAAGTTAAAGTGATTGCTGGCTTCAGTTTCTATATGACAGTAGAAACAGCTGCACCTTAAATTCATATCTGAAGACACTAAAACCAGCAGACAGTGTTTGTTGTGATGGATAGGGTTACCATTGGAAATGTATCGCAAATTTCAACTGGGACATTGACTGTTTTATATGCAGCAAGGACAGATCAGCGAACAAAGACAGAGTAATTGAATTAAATCAATATGCTATCACTAAGCCTCATAATGAAACCTTAAATAAAAACTTTGGGGAGAAAAATTGATTACCTTTGCAGAGTAAGAGATGGAACAACTATTTGTTCAGGAAATACTTTTTCAACAGCTTAAAAGATGTTTGACAACTTCTTCCTCTCCCCGTTCCCCATCCCATCCCATCCCATGATAGAAAAACTGGTAGCTGGTGCTTCAGAGGGCTTTTTTCTTTTGCTGCTGGCTCTTCCAGCATTGAACGTTTGAACGTGTGGCAGCAAAAGGAGGAAACCCCACTGCAACATTTTGCACCTCTGTCCCATCAAGAAAGGTACAATTGTGCCTCTTTTGGTGGTGTTTCCCGACCTTTTGTTTCACCAGACTTCATTACCAAAACTAGGAGCGATAATGAAGGTTTTGAAAAGCTCAGTGGTCTTGGGTGTGCAGCTGCTGGGTGCACAAGTGTTTCATGCAGACCCTGTTGGGTTTTATACTTGGTTGGGCCTGTTGGGTTTTGTACTTTGACTTCCTAGGAAACCCTCGGCTGAGATGCTTGGGCAGACGGGGAAAAATTATGAGAGAGATGGAAGATGTGCCAGGCTCACCCTGCTCACACGTGCAGGAAGGTGTGTGCCCCCGACCTTCAAAGAGCATCGCTCCTCTGCAACAGGCTTTTTCCCCGAAAGGTCTGAGCTTGGTTTGTTGTTAACTTTTCTGGCAGGATCACAGAGGGTGTTTGTTATGTCTGCTCTTAAAGAGGCTTTCCTTTGCTTTCAGGCATCCGCATCTCTGTGCAGCTGGGTTGTTGCTGTAGGCATGTTACATCAGAAGAATGTTTACAATTATAAGGATTTAGGGCCTCACCTGACTGGTGATCTCTCTTTAAGTGGTCTCTCTTATCTGGGACATAACCAAGTGTTTTAGGCTTTCAGCACAATCACCTTGCTGGACCTGTGTCACCGAACACAGGAATAATCCAGCAGACCTCCCCCTGTTACAAGGACTATGCCCATCAAACCATCTCCAGCTTTCTCCCTTCCAGTTCCATCAGTGGTCCTATAGCTTCTGGCTTTTTACATGAGACACCCCAGTTAGCCAGTTTGCCTCCAGGTATTGGGAAATGCAGGTGAGAGTGTGGATGTTGCATTCTCCCTTCTGGACCTGAAGTCCATCCCTGTCCCCATAAATGCTTACTCCATCCCTGTCCCCTCTCCCAAAGCAAAGCTGAGCCACCGACTCCTTCGCTGCTAACGAGGGGGCTTTCCCAGTGCTCTCTCATCAGAAACACTGGTTCTTCCTGACTCAAACTGATGGGGCATGAGGACCTGGGCAGTGCCTTGGCCCGAGCAGGGGGATAACAGATGATGTGCCAGCACCGGAGCGCCTGTGAGCACTGTTAGACCAGCGCTCGTCCCACCCGTTGGTATGGTAACGGCCCGTTATTTAGTGGAAGGCGCCATCCATAGCACCGTCCGGCTATTTGTACTTGTCTAATTATTATTACTCTTTGCATTTTCTTCCAGTGGATGAGTAATGGAAGAGGGTTAGAGGGAAGGGAAGGTGCAGGGGGAAGAGAGCAGTGATTTGTGAGAGAGGTATCTCGTCTCGGAGAGGAGGACATTCATCTTGCTGAGCATCCCCGGGCAGCCCAGGCTGCCGGCGCGTGGTGTTCACACGTGGATGCCCGTGTGGGTGTCAGCCCACGGTGACTGACAGGGCTTGGGTGGGGACTGTGGTGTTGTTTAAGGTTGTTTTGATCTGTGAGCACCAGTTACTGGTGTTTTGCTTTCTAAATATTCGCCAACAAGCCAGTTGTTTTGACAGCCAGCCATCTTCCCATGAGACCTGAAGAGATGTAAAAAAGGCTTCTCAGATCTTTGTCCAAGCTGTGGTGCTCATCCTTGATAACTAAAACCTCCCACTGGTTTTAGTTATCAATGGGACTGGTTTTAGTCCCGTTGAACTAACCCCACTAAGGGTTAGTTCAATGAATTAAACTCATTTAAATGGTCACTTTCTCTTCCTAGAGCCAAAGACAGTTTGAGATTTCTGAGGACAGAAATCTTGTTCCAATTGGGATAGCAGATGTAGCTTTATAATAAGCCCTCCTTTGGTCGAGCATGTTGGCCACTCCAGGAACGCACAGCTGCCCCTCAGGGCACAATGCTTTTGTCAGGACATTTCATGTTTTGTTTTTATTTTTTCTATCTATTTTTTTGCCAACTGATTCTCGAGAGGAGGTTTCTTGAAGTCTGCACGAGCTCATATCATGCCCTAACCTGTGTTTATAGAGAATTTCGATGAAGAAGCAGTCAGTATCTCCTTTTACTAAATAAACAGTTGTATGAGAAGGAAAATGCTGGGCCTGGGCTGAAAATAGAGGGGTTCCTACCAAGGAGTAACACCAGCTTTCTGCTTGTCCTGATGGTGTTTCATGTAGACACTTTGGGGGATGTTTGGAAACCAATACAGAAAAAACATAGTATGACCAATTACAGGCTTTCCACAGTGGAAAAAACAAAAGAAAGCCAAAACTTTTCCTGTCTTCCCTCTTTTATGGTGGACATTGATCCCCCGTAATGTCCCAATCTCTTGGGAGCTTCAGCCCACCCCAGTGAAGGCCACTGATGTGCGGTGCTGGGAATAGCTGGGGTGGGGATGGCTCTTTGTCCTTTGACAAAATAGTCCAAAACTACTGAAATTCATCCTGGGTAGGCACCAGATCAGGATTTCTTTCTCTTGAGCAGTCTGTTCTGTAAACTGCGAATGGCTTGTAAACCAAAGCCACCCTTTCTTTTGGGGACAGGAAGATGATTGAAGCTCCATGACAGTAAAGGTACATTGTCTCTCACAATCAGGATTCAATGTGCTTGACCATAAGACCTGCTCGTGCTTGAATGTTTCTTGGTAAATGAAGCAGAAGGGGCTTGTTTGGATGAATTTCCCAGTAGTTTTGGCTCATGGTTGAGCATCCCTATCCTCCCCTTGCCCTGGGGCACAGGCAGGGCCTGGCTTGGAGAAAGCCATGTTTAACCTGCCCCTTCAGTTCTGTGGGCTGGGAAGGGAAGAAACAAAAGACCTCGGCTATAAAAGGCCCCAGCACAAGCCAATCCGAGGGCACGTGGTGGTAACGGCCAATTATGATGGCATTATAAAAGATGGCATTACAGCACTGGAGGTATTGATTGAACCTTTAGCCGTTGCAGACATTGAAAGAGAGAGAAAGAATGAGTGTGAGATCAATATATGCATCTTTAGACCTATTTATCTCTGGGTGATTTTTCCATTCCCCTTCCTGTTCGATATGGCATAATTTACCTTCATAAAGTGTTCAGCGTCAGGGGTCCATTATCAGAGTAATCAGTTTTGATTAGTAGAGAAAGGGTACAAAATTGTTTAGCCTCTAGATAGAACTGTGAAGAGTGAGTAAACTATGCTTGACAGCACCTAATGCAGTTAGAATGTAGACTTAATTTGATTCCAATTCTTTATGGCTTTCCGTGATTTCAAGCATCTATTGGTTTGTTAGAAAAATATAATAGGAAATGGGCCGTGGCAGGTGGGAGGGGAGAGGGAGGAGAGAGATAATTTAAGTTTGCAGGATGCAATTTTCCTCAATATAAACATTCTAATGCAATTTGATGCCCATTGTGTTTTGGTGCGCCAGGCGGGAGCTTTTATTTCGCAGATTTATTTTTAGCACTTTGAGCATATACAGGGGGTAACCCAAGCTGGATGGTGGGCTGTTTATTCCCAATGCCACGAGCTGAGCTCCAGAAATCCTGACGTGCGGTACAGAGCTGGGAGTCGAGGCTCTTGTCTTTCCTTCCCAGCTCTTTCCCTCGTACTGCCCTAGCGTCCTCCTGACTGGTTTTTGCTCTTTTTAAAATAGAGTGCAGAATCGTGTAAAATCCATTAATGGTGGCAGAGCTCTTGGAGATCCTCTAGTGAAGTAAGCGTCATGCTTTGAAGTCAATCATTAATCAGGATGTGATTAATGCTACTGAGTATACCATCAGTATAAAAAGAAAAGCCAATTAAGATTTTACTAGGCAATGACTTCAGTCCTCAGAACAACTAGCAGAACAGAACGGTACGCTGGAAAGTATTAGCTGATTTCCCAAACTTCTGTAATTAGTTGGTTTGGATCCTCAGCCCCATCTCAGTTAGGCCTAAGGCAGCCACATTGTGAGCAATGTCTCTGCCTCTCCCAGCTGGAAACAGAGGTTAGTCGATTAACAGCATGACTCAGTTTTTTCCATCTCTGATTTAGCTTAACGATGTTTGGGGAAGGATTGTGAATCTGCAGGTCAAGTTGCTCCTTTTGAACCAGGGACACTTATCTTGCAACTTACATTAAGCCCACTGCAAACTGGAGCATCGTTGCTTAAGGACTTTGTTCAAGTACTAGATGTGCCTTGGTGTTAAAATTTGGAAAGTGAACAAGTATTACTGGTAATCACAGAATCACAGTATGCTATGGGATTGGAAGGGACCTCTGGAGATCATCTAGTCCAACCCTCCTGCCAAAGCAGGTCCTCCTAGAGCAGGTTACACAGAAATGTGTCCAGGTGGGTTTGAAATGTCTCCAGAGGAGACTCCACCACCTCTCTGGGCAGCCTCTTCCAGGGCTATGTCACCCCCAAAGTGAAGAAGTTCCTCCTCATGTTTAGATGGAACTTCTTATGTTGAAGTTCGTGCCCGTTCCCTCTTGTCCTGTCACTGGGCACTGCTGAAAAAAGACTGGCCTCATCTTCCTGACACCCACCCTTTAAGTGTTTGTAGGCATTGTTCAGATCCCCCCTCAGCCTTGTCTTCTCCAGACTAAAAAGACCCAAGTCCCTCAGCCTTTCCTCATAAGGGAGATGCTCCAGGCCCCTCATCATCTTTGTAGCCCTCTGCTGTACCGTCTCCAGCAGTTTCCTGTCCTTCTTGAACTGGTGAGCCCAGAACTGGACACAGTGCTCCAGATGGAGCCTCACCAGGGCAGAGCAGAGTAATTACATGGAAGAAGTCTGTGTCTCAGTGTAAGATGCAGGTGCTGCAGCACTCCCAGCGCATCCCCGCATCCCCCAGTGTGGTGGGAAGGATGTGCTGGGGTCATTATCAGTCATGTCAGGGGCAGAGATTAGTCCTATAGCACGTGCCAACAGGGAAATCCACGCTTTATTAGATGTGTTCCAACCCCGCCGCCCCCTGCGCTCCTCTTACAGTAAACTGACACTGGGATTTAATTTCAGCCACACGTTAGGTAAATGATCAATTAGGGGGAGAGGCCAGGGGACGAGGGGGCAGCGGGCAGGCCACCGCCGGCACGCCAGCGGCGAGGGGCACGGCGAGGCACACGGCAGCCTGTCAGGTCATCCGCGGTCGTAAAATTTGATGTGAATGTAAAATTGAAGATAAAACCTGAGTGTGCCAACTCCCACGTATTTAACTGAAGCTGTTAAACCCTGCTCAGATACCCATCTTGTTATAAATCCAGCCCCCCTCCTTCCCCCTGCCTCTCCCCTCCCTCTCGCTGTCTTTCAAGAGAAGTTGAGTAGCTAGAGGAAAATCAGACAGATTCCTTGAAGTTGGCCATTAAACCAAGGGGCCAGCCTGGATCTTGGATCCACAAAACCAAGCCAAGCTGCTGGAGCTGGCACTGTTGGCACACGGCTTTTGGTGTCATGTCCACCTCTGCCCATGGATGCCATGGTGACTTGCCCCTGGTGAATTGATTAATAAACTTTTAGGCTGCTTTTATTTTTATTTTTTTTAGCTTTATCTATAAAATTAGAGCTGGGCAAATCAATTTGTGTAATAGGATCTGTAGTCACAGCTCCTTTAGTATTTGGTTTATACCCTCTAGTATAGACCAGAGCTTTTAATACCTTCTAATGCTTTGGAAAGGAGGTGGTGCTGCCTGTTCTTGTGCTTTTACTGAGTCCTGAGATATTTGGTCTTGTGTTTATAGTCCCAGCTCCTGGAGGCAAACGACTGCAGGAGAATCTTGGCTTTTGTTTTAAAGCATTTCTAGTAATTGTGGTTTGAGAGAATGGCTTTAAAATGTGATCTGGCTCCACTGTAAAGACTCAGGAACTAGAAGGCAAATAAAAACTTAAGTTAAAAAAAACACAACCCCTATTATTTTTTGAGCTACTTGTGCCTTTTTTTTTCAGGGAGTGGGGAACTTATACTCACAATACGTGTCTATATATCTACATCTATCTATCTGGAGATGTCCACTTGTACTTTTATCATTTGGAAACTGAGGTCTAAGTGGGGAATGGACAAACAGCTGCCCTCAACTCCAACAGAAACATCTGCAGCTGCTCTCCTCCTCCTCCTCCTCCTCCTGTGTTGCTTCACTTGCTGCAAATGCCATGCAAGCCAAAGCGGCAGAGCGCGGGGCTGGGCGAAAATGGCTTTTCACGGTGAATTTATTTCCACTTTGAAAAGCTGGAAGTGGTGGTAGAAACTTCTGCACCTGGAATCAAGGCAATGCACTTCAGGCTCTCAAGGGATGGACGGGAGGTGGCGCGACGCTGGGTGGTTTGCGTGGTGGTGGTGGTTTATCCATCAAAAAAGTGGGGGGAAGTGATTGTCATTATCTGCAAAGTCTGAAGTGACTTTGTTTGTTGTTTTGGGCCTTTTTAAAAAAAAATAAAGACAGGAAAATGGTATACATTTTTCTTTATTTCTATTTTTTTTTTTTGATCAAGCCAACGCGTTACACTTCATACAGACAATCAGAGCGAGCTTACAATTTGCTGTGCGTCAGAGTAGCCTGTTGGACTGTAAATGTTTGTGAAGAAAATGGAACTGGTACAACTAACTGCTCACAGAAACTTTTTCTGTTCACAGAAATGTTGGTGTCCTCCTCCACTCCATGAGAAAGCTGCGGTGCCTGGTCTCCCACCTGGTGAGCCCACGAGCATTGCTGCTGCTCTCGGACCACCTCAGGTGTCTGAGCCAGCTCTGCATCCCAGTCATCTCTTCAAAACAGTATGTTGAAGGCAGTTTTTGATCTCTAAAGTACAGGTTTTGATTTCTGATGAGAAACAAGCTGAATATGTGAGATATTGTTGAAATGGGCCATTTCACACCGCCTTTTATCTGCTTGATAGCAGCTGGCCGTGCCTGACCGTGTAAATGGGAGGGGAGAGTTTTGTGGTGGACATTAGCTCTCCGTTAGAAACTTCAGCCTGTGTGTGGATGGGCCAGTAGTACTTAAAGAAAAAAAAAAAACACAGAACAAAAAGAAGGATTTCTGTGACTGTTTTTGGTTCACATCCCAGCAGAACTCTTAAACACATGTGCAGTCTTAAGGCAGTGTGTAACATCTAATGTGAATTTGTTTCAGCTGTGTTCACGCCTTTTTCTCAAATACTTCCCATGAAAATTTGGACTATAAAAACCTGCTGGTATGAAAGATTTTTTTCCTATAAAGTTTAAAGTTGTGTGCAGCAGTATTCCATGTCCCAAACTAATAGTTTGCATGTGCGAATCACAGTATTAAGTTCACAGTTTTTGACCAAAGCCAGTGTTTACTACGTGACACAACCAGTGTGTCACTTACCTGTTTAATCACAAAGTTGCTTCGTATATTGTGGAATTATGATCTGTAGAGAAGCAACACTTCCTGCTGGAAAGAGCTTAAATTAATGAAGTAGTTTATGTGCCATAGATTAGCTGATCAGAATATATCTCTTATTTTTTGAGCAAAACTAGATGATGGCAGGATTGACAGGTCGCTTACCTGCATGTGTTCCCAGTCTTTTTGGAAATTCATCTCCAGTCTTAAATTTCACAGACTTCCTTTCTTTACACAGGGACTTTTCTGGACTTTAATTTTGAACAACGTCTAAGCAAATGCAACCTGTTTAATATTTGAAGGTCATCAGCTGTGTTGGGGAAGAGTCACCACATCTGTCAGCAGAGTTACCAGGCTTTAAGCAGATACATATATCTGGGGCTCCATGATTTAAAGAGGTAACATTTTTCAGTAGTTCAAAGATGCTAGCTGAGTAAATAAACCCAGAGCATCATGTAAGAGTTCTCCTGCTTCCCAAAGTTCATTAGTGATAACGAGACTCTTGGCATTTGGATAATAAATCCGTGATCTAAGGGCTGTTGTAAGCAGGTTGAGGAGCTCAGGAGGTGACATTAATGGTGGGAATACAGTAACATTTGAAAAGAAACTTCTTGGGGGGGAGAGGAGGGAGAAGAAAGGGCAGCCAAGTGTTATGGCACGGGGGGAGAACTACTTCATCGCAACCCTCGCTGTCGGAGGAGCCCTGGTGGCTCGGAGTGGATGTAGGTGCCTGGTTCTTCCACCTTCACCCATCCCACCGTAGTGACTTGCTTTGCAGTGAGCTCCCTGTGGGCATGTTTGGAGTGTGTGGATACATCCCAAATCCCACTGCAGTGGAAAAGTACTTCTGGAAAATCTGCTAACCCCACCCCCCCAAAAAAGCAGTTCTAGACCAGAGATGTTCTGGATCACACTGACTCAGGGGCTGCTTGTGATTTTTAGCAATGAACCCCCTTTTCCTTGTTGTATTGTTAATTACCAGCTCCACCATAAGGTATAGAAACTGTGTATGTCTACTGGCTACTGCCAGCCCTTCCAGGGCTCCTCTGCAGGCCAGGGTTCGCTCTGCATTTAAAGCCAGCTCTCCTGCTTTCACTGACAGTTCTGAAAATGCATTTAGACTTCATTTTTTATTGTTCTGGAGAGCAAATTATATAGCACAGACCAACTTGGTCTAGTTGGAGAGCTAGCACAGACCAACTTGGTTTTAGCCATTAGCAATAGAGAATTTGCCTCTAAAACGCTCCAGATTCAAGATGATTATCACAGGAAAATGTTAATTGCTTGAATGTTTTGTGCTCTTGTACAAGGAGCTTTATTGGGATTCAGCTGTAATTTAGCAACTGTATTTAAAAAAAATTAATTCTCAATCCAAAATCAAAACCATCTTAGCATCTTCATGGGAAAAAACAAAACAGTGTGTGACTAAATCTCTCCTTTGCTTAGAAATAGTCATAAAATAGTTCCCGTGTTTCTGCCAGGTGGATAAGAATTTTGCTTTAATAGGATTTAAAATTGAGAAGTGCCAGAAGCTTGTTTTACTAGAGACAAAGTCGATGCTTTTAAATGCTTCTATTAATTGCTGTGGACTGTTTGCAGAGTACCTTGGAGGATACCAGCTTCAACCAGACATGTTTTCTGTGGGTAATATTCAACTTTTTTAACTCTTGCCTTCTGTATATTGCAGCTGAATGAATTTAAAAATCCCCAGATTTTAGGCCAAGTGTAAATTAGCAAAGTGGGTGGCAGTTAATACACAAATTTTGTATAGTTCCAGTAATACCATTGGCCTTTCCCCTCCGTTTATAAGTTACTTTTGGCAATAACAACTCGTGTCCAATGTGAACTGCTCTCTGATCAGGTTACAGCCTAGAAAGGAGCCCGAGTTAAGTTTTTCTCTCATAGGACTGTGGTGGAAAATAGAATCAAAATTAGCAGATAAATGAATAAAATCTCAAGGACAATAACTGAATAAACATGTCTGCTAAGTAATTTTCTAAGAGGAAAATCTGGCATCTCTCACGTAAGGAGAAATAGTGAGGAGGAAAGCACGTCTGGAGTCCCTGGATGCTGAAACTGAGCAAGCAGAGAAGTAGAAGTTGGTTTGCAATGTCAAACACCAGGTTCTTGGTCTAAGTAATCTAAAACTTTGCACAGCAGGATGTGTTTTCTCAAGCCGGTTTGACCTGAGCCGAAATCACACCGTTTATGAGACCAGGCGAGTGGGTGCAGTGCAGTAGCTTCGGTTGATGAGGTCCCAGATGATGCACTCCTTCCCCTGTCCTCAGCGTTTTAAAATGGAAATTGGAATAATATTAAAAAGTACGTTATAATGCTGAAACTTTCAGAATAATGTGTATACAGGCTGGTGTGCAGGCTTTTTCCAAAGGCAGTGCTGTTGTAAGACAGTTACCGTGCTTCCTTAGGTTATGATGCCCCACTTGGAGTTATCCCCAGAGCATCACCCTGTAGGTCAGCCCACGCGTGGCTGGTCCAGTACCTCTGATGGTAGCCAGGAGCTCCCAGCAGGCTCTGCCGGGGCCCGGGAGGACTCCTGCTATGATGGGCCAGCAGCAAATGGCAGGATGTGTCCTATGTTTTTGGGGACTGAGGAGAGTAAGGGGGCTCATAAAAAGAAATATATTTAATAGCGCAGAATGAAACAACAAATTGAAATTGCCCTGAAATCCAATTCTGGGATTTTTATAATCCACAGAAACTTATTAACTTCAGAGACCTGTGCAAGCTGGGGAAAAAAAGTAAGCTTTTCATTCCATCCCCAAAAACATAGAGAATTTAGAGCATTTTTATGGTGCATTTTAGGACAATGACCTGGGCAATGTGTTCAGCTGCTTCACTTGCCTCATAAACCCCAGTTTATACAGTCTTGGAATCAATCCTGTTCTGTTTTGGGCTTTCCAGAGCAGGGACTGCCAGTGGAAGCACTTTATGGTATAGAGCTAATGTGTCAAAGGGACATAGACCAGAACTATTGCGTTCACCTCCATGGTCAATAGGAAGCAGATATTGAGGCATAAATAACCCTTGCTGTGGGACAGGGAGAACCTCTCTCTGCAGCCCAAGGTTTGAGGGCACTTGTCCGTTCTCCAAGACCTGATCTTTCGAGTTTATTTACACTAGGTAGCACAACTTGAGCAAGTGAGACACCCCAAAACATCCCCCAAAAAAGGAAATTGAAGTTGATGTGTCCTCTACAGTTGGCTCGATTCTGCCAGGGATGTGCCACTTTCTGGTGTTGAATTTTCTGTAATAGTGCTTGAATTTATTGTCTACATATTCTTCCTCTTCCCCCCCCCCCCCCCCCAAAAAAAAAAGAAAAAGAATCAGAAATAATAAATACATATTTTAATTGCTTTATAGCTGCAATAGTTTCAGTTGCATAGTTTTGATTTTCAAAGAATGACCCCTCTTCCCTGGTTCCAGATATAATTCTTAGTCTGTGTTTTAACTCCATTTTCCAGCTCCCCATGCCAAGAGTGCAGCCGGAGCAAAAAGGGCCAGACTGTCCAAAGGCTGAAGTGTGGGAACACATGGAATATCGCACTCTTGGAGGTGAGTGAAAGCCACCTCTCTTCAAACCAGATCCCTCACTCACTGCTTGGGTCTTTGCTCTGGACCTTTGGTTTCTTTGAAGGCTGGTTTGTTTTCCTATGAGCTTCTGGAGAAGCCTAAGGAGGAAAACATCTGGGACATGGAAGTGCAGGGTTTGACTTCAAGAAGAAAAGAAAATGGATTTGGGAGAGTTAACTCTTTTTCACCCACCCAAATAGATTGATTTCTGGAGTACCATTTGAATGCCTACTTATTTTAGCCAAAGGGGTCTGCTTGCAGTTAATAATTCTGCAGGTTTGGCAAGTATTTAGCTCTACAGAGAGCAGGTATTATAGGCAAATATTTTTGCTATTTCTTCTTGCACTGATACAGTGACTTGCACTGGGGCCACAGCTGTACCTCCAGCCACACGGTTACAACATGCACATTGCTATCCTGCCACAGCGGAGGCAAAGGAGAAAAATCAGAATTCAAGCCCTGTCTGAAAAGTAAAAGGGACAAATTAGTTTCTTGTCACTGCGCTGCAATAAATACATTGTCATTTTTATACCCCAGTGAATCATATTCTCCATTTCCCCCGTAACTATTATACAGTCTGCTGGCAGTACATCATTTTTTGGTAATTTTATTTTCACCAATTGTTTTATGAAATTTTTGAGTTTTATGGACACTAAAACAAATCTAGCCTGCAAGTATTATAGCCCTTTAAATCACCGGCAGGAAATCTCAAGGTTCCTCCAGACTGTGAGAGAAGGAAGCTTTAGGAAAGAAAGATTGCTCCTAGCTTATAAACTGAGCAAAAACCCAGAGATAAGTTTGTAAAAGGGACATACATCATCACTGGCGAAAACCACGACGTAAAACAACATCTCTCCGCTCAGCTCCCTTAAGAATAAAAATGGATTTTTATTTAGCAGAAACACTAAAGTAGTTGGGGAAAGGAACACACAAGCTTTTCCATGCTTTCTTAACCATAACAATCCTTATTTCCTACAGAGCCACTGTCAGGAACAGGTTTGGCTAAATTGCAGTTAGCTGTAGTCAAAAAGCAGTGGGAACCAGGCAGAAACCCCTAAAGCTAACCTGAATGCACACACTGCTTGGCTGAATTTGGTCCTCGTGATGCCAAGGAAATGGTGGCACCTGGGCATGGGGAGAAGGGACCTGTCAAGTTCTCCCAAATTGTCTTTAACCTTTGCTGATGCCTTTCATCACTAATCCATCTGGACTGGTTTTTTGAGAAGGTTTTACCAGTTGCACAAAATTTCAGATGGCAAATGGGAGGCGGAGACCTTGCAGAGCCACCCCACTTGCAGGTGGCTTGGGATGAGCCCCCAGCCCTGGAAGGTGACCGAGGGAAGCTGCTGTGGTCCAGCCTCTGCCTGACATCAGCAGGTATCTCTGGCCTTACAAAACAAGTTACTCAGCTTTGGCTTTCTGAGGAGCAAAGAGTTATGGTTTCCAAAACTTAAATCAAAACTGAGTCATAGAATCATAGAATCATTTGGGTTGGGAGAAACCTTTAAGATGGAGTCCAACCACCAACCTAACACTGACAAAACCACCACTAAACCATGTCCCTCAGCACCACCTGTATCCGTCTTTAAAATACCTCCAGGGATGGTGATTCCACCACTTTGCTGGGCAGCCTGTTCCAACACTTGACAAACCTTTTGGTGAAGAAATTTTTCTTAATATCCAATCTAAACCATTGAGTATTTAATTTTTTGTAAATAAGGTCTTTGTTCTCAATAGATTACTTGATGCACTTTGCATATCTCTGAATGTGAGAAAATAAAAGTAGATGATGAGATGGTCTTGCTTAGGTGGAAACATTAAGAAAAAACTTCCTTAGCTGTAAATCTTACAGGTGCAGATGGACAAACCCTCATCCCAATTCTTACATGAACTTTGCAGTGTTGAATGAACTACTCTTTTTTTCCTTCTGCCTTTTTTTATTCACCTCAATATTTTTAAAGAATCTGAAGATATTTAAATTAAATATTTGTTTTGTGAATTGGACGAAGCATTTTTTTTTCTAGACTAAATTGAGTTACTTTTGTTTCTAAGAATTTTTTTTAAAAGATAATGGAAACAAGAAATTTGAACAATAATATTAAAATGGCTGCTGTGCCTCAGACCTAAGGTCCACTGTGGCCAGAAGCGGAACACTATAACAGTATATGCCTATAATATTTCTCTCGGTATATCCTTCCAGCAATCTATTATGTAGGAACTTATGAGCCAAAGGGAACACATTTGTTAATGGTCCTTGATGGATTTTTCCTCTATGAATTTATTGAGTTGAACATATGTACGCTCCTGACTTCCACAGCATAATGTGGGAATGACTTCCACTCTGTAACTTCTTGTGTGATTGGGGAAAAAAAAATAGCCTCCATTTTTCTACTTTTAGACTCTGTGCTTAGCTCTCTTCTCATCTGATGCCTGACTTTTTGCTTTGCAAGAAGCCATGAACTATCACCACCCATTTCCCTGCCCAGTGTTGCCCTTGAGCTTAAAGATTCCTACTCTCATCTTACCTGGCCATATCTTTCCTAGTCTCAGAAGCCCAGGTGGACTTCTAATTTTTGGACAAAAAAAAAACCCTTCCTGAGGGTGTGCGGGTGCTGGTCCCAGCGTGGGGTTGGGTTTCCACGCTGCAGATTTGGGAGGCTGTAACAGCAGCCCTCATGTGTTGGCTAAAATCCAAGCGTAGGTTGAGGTGCGCTTCAACCCTTTCCTCTTAAAAGTCCCAAAGAAATGAAAGCGGTAAAGATACTTCCCTGAGTAAATGGTGTTTTGGTTGCATAATTAAACTTTCTGAAAAGAAAGTACAAGCTAAAAATCTCTATTTGTTAAGTTAATGTTCCCAGACTGTGACCTTCAGACTGTATATTCTGGGTAAATTAGTAAAAAAACCAAACATGGGGCTAATTTTCAAGCTCTATTTTTTCATTACCTGGAAAAAATAGGTTTGAAAGAAAACTGACATGGACTCTTCACAGTCCTGGTTTTAGGAGCTGTCGTGCATTTTGTCTCTCCAGAACAAGGCAGTGCTTCTCCATGTCTCCAACACATCACTGTTGGGGTGTTTCAGGGGAAGATATCTTCAACAACATGAGGATCACTCCCGACCCACGTGGATGGCGATATTTTTCCTGACTCCAACAGGAGAGAATCTTCCATCCTGAGGATTTATAACTGGCTTGTATTCTAATAGAGGCTAAACACATGACAGAGATGAGGCACTTTTTAATTCGAGTGGTTGTGAAGAAAAGCAGGGAGGAGAACAAGGTGCAATCGAGTGAGGAGTGAGTGAATAGATGTGCTCAGCAAGTCTTGATCCCTTCAGGAGTGCTGGTTTGAAAACAGGGCATGGTTGGACAATTGGCATGAAATTTGGGGTGTAGCTTCATCGGGCCAAAGGGTTTTACAACAGTACGCATTGACAGGGCGGGAGTTAACTTGAGCTGTCTAAAGCAACTTCCCATCTCCGGGGCTGTAGCCGCGCCAACAGCATCACACGCTTGGCTGGAAAAATGCTCCATGGAGTTTGGTTTGCAGCCTTCCTAGGCTGACCTTTAGAGAAGGGGTGTGCTCTGGGGGACCAGCGGCAAGGGAATTGTAAGGAAGGGTTTTGCAGGAAGAAAGTGTCGGTGAAAGGGCCTTGCAGCTCTTGGGAGAGAAAAGGCAGTAGCAGGCAAACCCCCAAGCCCGTGGTGGGAACTGGTGCAGCTCTTTGCACAAAGTGCAGTTCTTAATTATTTTATTTTTTGCTCTTTGTAGCTGAATCTACTTCTTTTCTTTCTTTTTTTTTTCTTTTATTTTTTTTTTCTCCCGTGCTGTTTAATCTCAACTCGGAGCCACAGCGCTGGTGCAGCGTTACAACAGTTTTGTCATGTTGGCTGTCACCGTGCTGACAGCCCCGTGACAGCTGGCAGATGTACAGATGATGGATGTTTTCTCCCTTGTGCAAGGACGATGGGATAAAAGTGCAAACAAACCGGGTAATAGATGGGAAAAGCAGAGCAACGTTGATAAGGCCTGGTCCTCACTCTGTGATGTATGGGAAAGCAAGCTGTGGGCAATTTGTTTCAGAGAAATGAGGGACTCTTTGTAGAGAGGGACACAAGGAAAAGAAGGAGAAAAAAGAAAAAAAGGAGAGAAAATAAAGAAATAATAATTGCAGGGGGAAGATACCCAAAGCTTGTCTTTATTGTGGCAACTCCAGCCCGTTGTTATGGAAATAGGCAAATCTCATTTCAAGGACAGGCTCTGGGGTCCAGGCATAAAATGGGGACCTCAGGAGGAGGTGTCTGGGATGGAAACACTGGGTTTGTCTTTGCTTGCTCCTGCTGCTGCACTCGTCTCTCCGCTGGCTTGCCAATAGCACCTCCTGTTATTTATGGGATCTAGGTATTGTCTGAAGGAGCTAACAAATGGTTGCACTGAGTACAGGCAGGCAGATAAACTTTTCAAGCTGCTCACTTAAACTGGATAGTTGAGGAGTTCATACACACGTCCAGATTCAAGTGACAAGGCTACTCATCTCTAAAAGCCTGCATGGCTGCATGGTGGGCTCAGCTCTGGAGGCTCTGAAGGTGAGCCCTCCCTCTGGACACCTTCATCCCCAGCTCCTGCTTCCAGGACCGGAAGGAGGAAGGTCATAGAATGGTTTGAGTTGGAAGGGACCTTAAAGATCACCTAGTTCCAACCCCCCTGCCCTGGGCAGGGACACCTCCCACCAGACCAGGTTGCTCAAAGCCCCGTCCAACCTGGCCTTGAACCCCTCCAGGGATGGGGCAGCCACAGCTTCTCTGGGCAACCTGCTCCAGTGTCTCACACCCTCAGAGTGAAAAATTTCTTCCCGATACCTCATGTAAATCTCCCCTCTTCTAGTTTGAAGCCATTACTCCTTGTCCTATTGCTACCTACTCTTGCTACAAGTCCTTCTCCAGCTTTCTTGTAGGCCCCCTTTAGGTACTGGAAAGCACTTTAAGGGTCTCCCTGGAGACTTCTCCAGGCTGAACAGCCCCAACTCCCTCAGTCTTTCTTCATAGGAGAGGTGCTCCACATGAAAATGCTGCAAACGGGACATTGCTGATCTTCAGCCAAGGGTGACATTGTCTTGTCCCTGAGAGCAGCAGACTGTAGGCTGACCCAAAGCGAGTGCAGGTGATAGGGGTGGGATTCGGCCACCAGAGAAGGTTGGACATCCCCCATCAGGTGTGCAAGGCAGGGAGGAGGATGCCCGTGTTTCAGCCTCTGCTTTGTCGCTCTTGGGAGGAGACTGAGTGCCGAGAGGCCCTTTAAAATGCAAGGAATGTCCTCCAGGGCTCCCATGTGGATCCGGAATATTACTACCTCGGTGCCGTTACTGCTAACGTGGATGTACGGGCCCCCACGCACCCACGTACTGGCATGTACATTTTCAGGACGCCTTCGTCTCCCCTCGCTTCCCTTCCACCCTCAGCTCTGTCACTGTCAGGGGCTTATTTAGGCCCATAATAGTGATAATTTATTGCAGCGCACTTCCTACTGTGAGTAAATAAGTCTGTCTCCCTGAAACTCCCTGGGCAATTAGAAGAATGAAAGACTGTGCCACGTATTAGCATTTATTTTCTCCCAGCATTTATACAAGGCCATTTTCCTGCTGACAAATTGTGGGGCAAATTGTTCTCGAGAAAGTCTGTCAGATGAAAAGGTGTTATGATTAAACTGTTGGCATAAATTTGGGTGACAATAAATCCTTTTATTGCATTAACTGGATTTATTTGCTTGCAAACTACCATTAAGAATTCGAAGAAACAATAATAAACAGGTTGATTTTGCACCTGCTTAAGGGTAATTAATACGAACTCTAAAAATAGAGAGTCTGCTTTAAAAAAAATAATCCATTTAGTGATCTAGAGGCTGCTGATGAGGAAATGGATGGAGGATTGGCTGTACGTGTCTGTTAGCATTGCATTCACAAAAATCCTAAAACGTGCCAATGATGCAGGGGGTCTCTCCTGTGTCGGTTCCAGGTTGGGGGGGATTTACAGGGAAAGCTTTGCTGCTAAGGGGCTGTTTGTGGAAAGGGTCTGTGTGCTCCAAGCAAAGAAAAGTAGCTTCTTGTTTCAGTAAGAGTCAAGCCCCGATTATCCCTATTGCCAGCTTGGAATAAAGGAAATGGCTATATTGTTTACCTATGTTTATAAAAAAAAAAAAAATGCATGGGAGAAAATACACTGAAAAATGTCTGGGAAGGTTACAAGAACAGAAAGTCCTCTATATCAAAAAGATCAAAAAAATTGTGTGTTGCTTTGGGAAAAGAAAAGCATTGGGTATTATGAACATATAAGGATAGGATAAAGCTAAAATAGAACTATCAAGATCAAAAATGTGTAAGTTGGTCATACATTCAGGTGGGAAGTTAGATAAAAGTGAAATTTTTATATGTCTTTTCCAGAAAGGGTTTTGGGGAAGAGACTGTATGAATTCATAAAAGGCCCTTGAGAACCTACGGAAGGGACCATAGGACAGGGCAAGTGGTGTCACCTTCTGGATATCCACCTTGTTCCCATCGCTGGGGGAACTGGGTGAAGAATCAGCAATGAATAAGCATCTTCTGCTCTCCTGGGTTCATCTCATCAATTCGATCTTCCACTTTTAGTGTTGAATGAGCCTTTTCTTCCCTGCCCTCAGCCTCCCTGACAGAGAGATGTAGAACATCAGTCGAGGTCAGATGAAACAGCTGATAGCAATATAGCTCTAGACAGTGATAGCTAGAAGAAATAGGAGCCTGCCATGTGTTCTGGTACTTCTGCTGGTATTGGAAACATCTGAGAGGCTTCCTTGACAGATCTTGCTTCACCCTCCAACTTAAACCGTTTGCTGGGTAGGGAAGGGGAAGGGCAAGGGCTTACACTGGGGGCTGCAGTGGCCCAGGAGGGTGTGTTGCTGGTGCCAGTGGGGTATTTCTCCCCTTCAGAGTCCCTGTGATTTATGATGCTGCTGTTTCCTCCTCCTTCGCTTTGCAGCACCTGAATTCGTGGGGGTTTGGCTTTGTGTGCGAGCTCCTTAGGCTTGGTAAAGGTGTGGGTGAGTGTTTTGTGGCCTGGGGAGAGGGAGCAGCTGCTCTGCTGCCCCTTCTGGAGGGGCCTCAGGCTGGGTGTTGTATACCTAAATTAAACCCACCACCCCTTTCTTCCCCCTCCCCCCCTCTTTTGTTTTCCAACTACAGCAGTTCTCACAATTCTGAGGAGAATCTTCCAAATGGGAACAGATTCCTTAGCTGAAGAAGAGAAAATTCTGCTCGTGCTTCTGTTATTGCATCTTGTTGTCTACACGGGGTGGTTTCTTTCCCACTCTGTTAACTTGGACGTGCAGGTGGCCTCAGTTTTTGGCAGTGCTTTTATTACCCAAGATCATTCTACTCTTCCCTGGTTTGCGGGCAATGAGCTGGTAAGAAAATGTAAATGATTTTGTGTCTATCGAACTAGCCACTTCGGAGGAGGGTTGTGGGTGGTTTTTATTCTTGCAAGAGAAGTATTTCTAGGGTGTGAGGGGTGTTGGTGAGTTCCAGGCACCATGGCTTGCCAGTTAGTTGCTGTGCTACAACCAGTCACATCTTATTATGACGGTTTTGTGACTCGCAGGGCTCATGGTGTTACAAATGGAATTGGTTTTCTGTAATGTTTTTAATATTTTTCCACATCTTTACTATTCTTCCACATTCTCTAGCTAAGAGGGGCAGTATGTGTGCTGCCACACTAATGGTTTGTGAACACCTGCCGTTGATTTTAAATTATGCATTTTGGGGAGTGATTTGCTGGAGCAGCTAGTATGCAGAGAAGGGCTGAGATGATTTCCCAGTCCCTTTCCAAAGCAGAGAACCTGCTTTTCATCTGCATTTGACCCGGACATTGCATTTAAGGTGTCCCCCTCCATAGAGAGCAAAGTAATTGGGTTTGCACTAGCATTAGTGAACCTGAGTCCCAGCCCCACTGCCATCACCTATGGAGGTGTCACGGTGGGAGGAGGAGAAGACCTTGGCCACTAATTTCCCAGTTGCGTATAGCTCTCTGCTTTTATTTGTCCCAGCTGCTGGATCACTCACTGCCTCCTTTGACAGCCCATCAGCCTCTCCCACGTCCAGAGCTAGTCAGAAATATTTCAGTCAAAACTATTTTGGGGAAAAGGCTGATAATTTGTAACAGGAATTTTTTTTTCCAGGACTGTCTCAATTTGAGTAATGCCTTCCATTGGAAGGGTTCTTAGATACAGGATTGCACTGAATGAGGTTTCTGCTGTAATCCAGAGAGGCAATTCACAACCCCCTGGGGCGCACCCCCTGGTGTTGGTTTCTCTTTTTTTTTAAAGATTTCTCACCCACGTGCAGGAAAGACTTTCTTCTTTTAGCCTTTAACAACACTTGTTGTATGAAATTGTCGCATGTTAATTAATTTGGCACAGAAGTTTTCAAATGGGGATGTGTGGAGCAAAGTGGCTCCTGTCGCAGTTTGACAAGGTTATCGGAGGGTGACGTTGTAAATATTTTTCATCCATTAGTGGATTATAAAACCGGTGCGTGACGTTGGCGTTGAGGGGGGATGGAGAGCAGGAGCACGGCTGTTAGCTGAAGAGGTAAGGTACCATCACTCATCTGGTGATGGGGGAGACAGGGCTCACAGTAACAATTGACGTGCACAAACGTGTGTTTGTATTAAAACTAACTATTCAGATCAAAAAAAGCAGCAGATCTATTTTGGATTTTACATATATGCCCTTTTCTTATTTTTTTTTCTATTTCTGGTTTTCATCCTCTCTTCCTGACAGTTTCCCTTCAATTTTTTATTTATCCTGCTCCGTAAAAGCAGCACAAAATATTAGAAGCACCATGGGCTGCGTCGGTGCTTGGTCCGTGTGCTCCCTCCTTCCCTCCGTGCAGCCTGACCTGCCTCTCGACGCCAAAACCTGCTTTTTGCTGTGCAGGGCCTCATTCCGCATTGACCCCTCATCATTACTGTAATAAAAAAGAGGAATAATGTAAATCGTAAACTATTTACTATAGTAAAATAGAGCCCTGTAATTCTGCACAGTTATTCTGTGCTTTTCCTGCAAAAAGCAGGATTCAACTTCTTTATGTGTAAAACGATACTGAACCGTGACTACCTTATAATACTGCTACATTATTCTATAGTTATAGCCCTAAACACCCAGCTTTTATCAATTTTACTGGGTAGGTTTCATTCTTACCATAAAAAAACACAGTAATTTTTAATAGGGGTAGGTGGTGGCAGAAGAAAATGACTAATAAAGCAGTTCTGATGGACTTGGCTGTGTAAGCCTGGGCCTGAGTCTTCCTTGCCTGTCTTCTGAAGGACATTAAATTCCCCATCTCTCCATGCTCTCAGTAATCTCTCCTTTGTCTGCAGTTGCTCAGATGGTGGGGCGTTCTTGGTGCACCTCTAGTTGGGGTGTACTTTGGATCAGGAAGGCGCTCCTGAAGCAAACCTCTTGGCTGTCTCCACTTAGTGCATTTTGGTTTGCTGTCACATCTCGGTGTCTGACCTAAATTCCTTTAAAACCAAGTAAAATGGAAAAAGCTCTTTACATGTGACTGCAGCCACCAAGGGGCATTTTGGCCGTGGGACCAGGCTGCCACTAATCTGGAGCAAAAAAAACCTCTGGGCTGTGGCTAGTGGGGATGTCAGGTCCTCAGGAGTCCGTCTCTGCAGCTCTTCTTCTCTTGGTGAGCATTCCCTGGCGATGCAGACGTGGACTTTGCGATGGGGGACATCAACTCCTGAGTTTCAGAGCTGGCCAGGAGACCCAGTGGGGCCACCCAGTTGACTTTGGGAGTTGCTCGTGCCCTGATTTTGGTGCAGGCCCTCCATTCTGAACATTTTTAAACAGAAGATGTTTATAGCTTCTCTGCGGGCTGGTTTGGAAAGCACGAGCGCTCGCTGGCAAGCGCTTGCTCAGCAGACAGACATGTGCATGGCATTACAGCAGCCGTCGAACACGCAGGCACGTCCCTGGCCTCTGCCAGGCTTCTGAGACTTTTTTGCAAGGTTTGGCTTTACCCCTTCATGGCCCATGTAAAAGTTTGGAAATCGTAGTTGGTCTTCTGCTTCCTTCCCCTTGCTCGCCCAGTGCCGGACGGACAGACGGACGCGCTCCCCCTTCCATGCAGCAGGGATCTATGGATGCTCAGAGCCCCAGCCACATTAATGGCCAAGACCCTGCAGCAACGAGGTTCGAGTTCGGTGGAACTTCTCTCCATTTAATTAAGAAATGCTACTCATACAGAACTGAATGCACTAACCTAATTTACTGCCGCGTCTGTCTGTCTGTCTAGCCTTTTGTCTCTCTCTCTGCATCCTATACACTGCCAGTGTATCTTATTACTAGGTGGATTCTTGCTTGGCTGAGCCGAGATCAAAAAGTAATTTTTCTTTTTGCAACAGCCGATTAGAAATTCATTTATTTTCACATTAGACATTTGACCAATACCTCCCTCCCCCCAACGAACCGGTCCCCCCCAACTTCAGCAATTTAGCTCCATTTGTATAGTCTGCATAATGGAAGACAGTGAGCCTGTTAGAAAAACGTGGCCCAGGGCAAAAATTAAATGCAGAATCATGTATCAGAAATGAGATGTATTTACTATTGTTTTTGAAAATTAATGGTGCATTTTTAGTTTTTATAATGTAATTTAATGATGCAATTCATCTAATAAAAAAACACATTTTAACTCAGTCATACAGACCTACTGGGGCAGGACAAAATGTACCTTTCAGATGTAAGGTTTTTTAAAAACGCTTCAGGCTCCATTTTTATTTTTTTTTTGAATGCAAAAAAGAAACTCTTTGCGTGCTTTGGCTAACAGCTGGGGTATCAGCAGGAGTCCAATAAAAAGGACATTTTTCTTTCTAAATATTGGTGTTTGTGCAGCATACAATAATATTATAAATGCAGCAGTGGGTTTGAAGTACAATGCTGCAGCTGATTATAGAATGCCATATGGTGCTGGCATGTTAAAGCCATGCAGATTGAGCACGGGCTGGGGCTTTAAAGGCTGCGGACCAGCGACTGCACGGAACTGGAATAAATACACCGCGCGGTGTCCACAGACGGAGCTGTCGTGTTCGGCAGCAAACAGCAAACTCTGTCAAAATAACGTGAACTGACTGAAGAAAAACCCACAAAAGTCAGCCCTGAGCACACGCTCCTTCCCTCGAGCAGCTCTCGGTGGGTCGTGGGTTGGGGGGGGGGGAAGACCTTTGCCACTTTCTCAGAGCGTTATTTGACTTCAGGAACGAGGGCTGGGGGGAGCCCCGGGTGCCCCAGCAATGTGTTTTACCCAGCACTGACAGGTTTGAAAGCATGTGTTCTGCTCTGGCTCTGTTGTACAGAAATGCCTGTTCCTCCAGGGTTGGGTTTTTTTGGTGTGTTTAGAACTTTAAAACCCTCTTTATCTGTTTTTGCATTATGATTTTCATCTGCTTTGCAAAGTTCTTGAGTGTCATGTGCTCTTGTAAAGTGAACACGGAAAGATTTGCCACAGATTTTTAATGCAAAGCGTTCACAGTGCAGTTCTGCAATAGGGACAAGATGAGCCAAAGGGGAGCTCCCTGCTCCCCCTCACCCCCCCGTTACTGGCTCCACTGGGATTTGGGTGATGCTGAAAATGGACCTGCCCAGGACACAAAAAGGTGAGGTTTTGCCTTAAGCACAGAGCTGGAGGTGAGGGGGATGCAGAGGCGAGAGGATGGGGCTGCCTTTTCCAGTAGGAACAGAGGCTTATGGCTGACTTCAACTGATCAGGATAATTTCCACTTACTTTTTTTAAAGGTGCTCCTAGAAAATACATTCAGGTTTGATTTCCAGTTTTAAAATATGCCCTCATCTGCTTCTGCAAAACCTTTTACAGAAGTTGTAGCTAAACATAAAGTATCTAATACTGTTTTAAGATAACCTCCTTCCTCCGGATATTAAAAAAATTACATTTACCAGGAAGATTTGAACTTAACTACATCAAAACTGCCCATTTGACACTGGACTTGCTTTTGGTTCAAAGCTGGGGAGGAGGGGAAGTCTTTTCATTTGTGGGTGAATTAAACATCCATTTTTCTTTGTTTCCTGCCTCTAGTGCCTGATTTCCCAGAGGGCGCGAGGAGATGGCTCCCGTGACAGGTAAAAGGGGAGCTCTCTCATAAACTCTGGCACCGCGCTCCTTGAGGGATGCCCTTGGCTGTTTACGTGAGGTTTAGTAAAAGGAAATGTGAACAGTTTGGGTCTAACAGGGACCCCACTGCTCATTTTATAGGCACACAAATTAAATACTCAGGTAGGGTCTCTGGGCAGGTTTCACTGAATCCCATGATTTGTCACCTTTTCCCTTTCCCTTCTGGCCCATCTCCCCTCCCACATTATTCATCCTGAGTTTCCATTCTAGTGGGTAGATTTTGAACCATCCCAGCTCATCCTCACTCCCGCTCTCCCCAGCCAGCCTCGGGCAGACGGTCTCTGTGTTGTTCTTTTCCTTTCCAGTTGCCAGACATAAGATGCAACCTCGGTGGGAAGAGCACAGCAGGGACAAAGCATCAAGCCCAAAGACCAAACCATCCACGAGGTTGCTGGTGGCTTATTGCATGCTGAAACTCAGTGTGCCACCCAGGCGTGCGAGCAAAAAGTGAGGATCACGGTGCCTTTTCAATACTCAGACTGTGTTTGAGCAGTGGCAGAGGTGAAAAGATTTGACCTCGTGCACAATTTTCCTGTGCCCCATAATTTAAACAACATAGAGAGATGTGCTCACACTACAAACATAATATTATTTTCATTTTTTTTTTAATATTTTCTTTTTTAAATGGAGCTAGCTAGATAACTTTATAACCACCATCATGTTTATAGCTTGATGTACTGGAGCTGGGTCGATCCCAGCGCTGGATTTACAGCTGGACAAGGAGGTCCCTGGCTCCTGGAACACCAGTGTCCTGTGCTGACTGGGGGGGCTTCACTCTGCCTCCTCGACGGTAGGTACCAGATGAAACTGGGACTGACCCAGTCTTGGCTAGCTGGTAGCAGAATCCACCTGTATCGTGGATTTTTTTTTTTTTTTAATTACCTATATTTCATTTAAAATCTAGTGAGACAAACATCTGGTTTGATGTGGCAAATCCTATTTAGGGCTTGATATTGGGAAGTCAGTGGTGCTTATGGACTTAAGCTTGTTGAGATTCAGCAAGGCCAAGTGCCGGGTCCTGCCCTTGGGTCACCCCAACCCCCTCAGCGCTACAGGCTGGGGCAGAGTGGCTGGAGCTGCCTGGCAGAGAAGGACCTGGGGGTGTTGGTTGACTGTTGGCTGAACATGAGCCAGCAGTGTGCCCAGGTGGCCAAGAAGGCCAACAGCATCCTGGCCTGGGTCAGGAACAACATGGGGAGTAGGACCCAAGAGGTGATCATCCCCCTGTACTTGGCACTGGTGAGGCCTCACCTCAAGTACTGTGTCCAGTTTTGGGCCCCTCACCACAAAAAAGACATTGAGGTGCTGGAGCAGATCCAGAGCAGGGAAATGAAGCTGGTGAGGGGTCTGGAGCACAGGTCTTGTGAGGAGCAGCTGGGGGAGCTGGGGGTGTTCAGCCTGGAGAAAAGGAGGCTGAGGGGAGACTTTCTCGCTCTCTCCAACTCCCTGAAAGGAGGGTGTAGCCAGGGGGGGTTGGTCTCTTCTCCCAAGGACCAGGTGATGGGACAAGAGGAAATGGCCTCAAGTTGGGCCAGGGAAGGTTCAGGAAAAATTAGGAAAAATTTTTACACAGAAAGGGTTATTAAGCCTTGGAATGGGCTGCCCAGGGAAGTGGTTGAGGCACCATCCCTAGAGCTATTTAAAAGACGGGTTGACATAGTGCTTAGTGAGCTGGTTTAGTGATGGTTTCTTATCAGAGTTAGGTTGATGGTTGAACTACATGATCTTAAAGGTCCCTTCCAACCTAGACAAGTCTATGATTCTATGATTCTAAGCTGGGAGTAATGCTTGAGTTTTACAACTGAATGGTCTCTCACTCAAGGAGGCTGCATACGAGGTAAAGTAAAATATTTTCTGTAAGGAATATCTTGGGTTGATCTATTCAATAAAGAGGTAGATCACTGTTAGGCTCTGACCTCTAGATGTATTTTATATTGAGAAAGAAAGTAAAAGGAGTTTATTGAGTTTTAGATTTTTTTTTCTTTGCTATGGCTTGGTGTAGGGTTTAGCAAATAAAACTGCTCAGGACAGAAATCCAGAAGGGAGCAGGCTGGAGTCAGAGGAACATTGCACAGAGAGCGAGTTCTCACATGGGGAGACAGAGGTAGATTATAAAATAAACACATTTCTTACAGCTGAAGAATTCATTGACTTTTAACATAGTGAGTAAAAAAGTTGAGACAGAACTTACAGGATTAAAAAACCCAACATTAAATTAAGGTAATTTGCTGGAGGCCTTATTTTTTGGTGCAGGCTGCGTATCAATAAATTGGCACTGGATTTCCAAAAAAAAAAAAAAAGCATCACATAATTTTTCAATGAGAAATCCAAGCGCCTGGGAGATGATGTTATGGTGTGAATTACATCGCAGAGTGGTTGTCAGCTGTCCCTGTCAGCACTTTTGCAGATGCCATAATGCGCAGTAAATGCTGTGGCTGCAGCAGTTTAGGATTGCTGTGGTGCTGGTTCTAGGGGAAGCACCACAAATTAACAGCTAAAGAAACACGTCCCTTTTTCTCGAGCTGCCCTGTCCCTAAAAAAGGTGCCATGTGCTGCAGGCTGCTACTACTTTACCTGTGGCTATTTCTTCTCACCTTTTAAAATGAAGCACGTGTGTCCTTTTCCACTTTTGTGGGCTCACCAGAAGAATGGTAGTGTTTGGGCTGACTCTCCCATTAGGGAGTTACTACTAATGCTAATATCCTTTAATGGTGACACCCTTCTTGAGGTTACAATTATTCTGATTGCCACCTAACTACACACAGCCTGCTCCACAGACCCCACCTGAGATCAGGATTTGGGGCTATCAAGAACTCCAATAGAGAGCGTCCCTGCCACACAAACTCTATGGTTTAAATCATTAGGGCAAAAGAAAACAAGAGTTTACTTTGTTTTTCAGATCCAGAACTGAGATGCAGGAAGACTGAAGAACTTGACCTATGGATCTCCTGGAGAGCTCTTTCCCAGTGACTCACGAAGGTGTTTCTTGCTGGATAAAATAGCTGGTGGGAATCCCCAGGTGGGATCCAGGATAAATAACCTGGGATCCCTCACTACCTTAATTCAGTAAGTGGCCCTCCTATTAAAATCTTGATTAGAGGTAGTCTCTTTTGCTAAAATATACAAAAGCTGATAAAGCACAGCTTTCCTCCTCCTGGAATGAACCTTTTCAGATCACTTGGGGATGTTGTGCAGACCAGGCAGAGTGTTTACAGCCTCAAAAAGGGGGTTGCCTCATTGGTGGGACATCAGTGCTTCAGATAGTGTTCTGTGGCTACTGGCAACTACCAATGGGTCCCACTATGCCCCATCAGGACCCTTGGTAGGTGAGAGCTGATCTAATGCCAACAGGTTTGGCTGTGTTTACTTTCTGTTTCCTCTTATGAGTTATCCCATGAGGGAAAATAAACCAGATGAGCATCTGAGTCATCTTCTGGGGGACCTGTGTCACCCTGCCACAACCTGGGTTGACCAGAGTCTGATGTCTTAAACTGTGCTGCTTACAAAGGCCTTTCCTGCACAGTTCTGAAATTATTTATTAATGGGATAAATCTCATAGTTTGTGGTGAACTGGCTTGCTGCGGCTGTTTCAATGCTACAGAGATATTCTCTATCCAGAAGATACCTTTTACCAGGAAATATGTAAATGCATAGCAAACTAATCTAGGAGTCCTTTGCTACCAGTTTGCAGCCCAGATGAACTGGTCACAGTGGGCATCTGAGTACCACTCATGCACAGGTTTCTGAAAACTCCCTGTTCTTGCAGTCGGCCAGGGAACTGGACTCTCAATCCTGTGCTGGTGGCCAGTTATTCCTCCTGGCTCTGAGCTCCTTCCCCTGTATCCCTGCCCACCTTGGCTCTCTCCTGTATCCCAGAGGAGTGCCATGCTGGGTACCTCCATGGCTCCGGGATGAGGTTTGCAGTGTGAGCTGCCAGCACCTCTGCCCTCAGCGTGTTTTTGCAAGTTGTAAAGACTGCTTTGTTGTTGCATATATATATATATATATTTATTTTTTTAATTTCCTTCTCATTAACCTGTGTTCAAGAGAGCAAAGGCAGGAGGTAACTCAGCTGGTGAGAGCCGGAGCCCACCAGAGCCCACTCTGGCTGGAGACACCGTGTTCCTGGCCAGCAGGCACCTAGTGCAACTTCTCCTCTTCCCTCCAGATGGTACTGTTTGACCACGTTGGAGTCATCCGGCCACCTGCGGGACCAGCGCAGTTATTGGGGTGAATTTAGCCATCTGTGGGCACAGGTACCGCTCCTGGTAAGCGCTCAGCCTTCCTCCGCTCTCGGGTGGGGGGGGCAGGGCAAAACCCCTGCTTTACCCGAGGGATGCCCAATTTCTGGGTGGGTTTGGGACGGCCAGGCACCTGCACGGGAAGCGGGAGCCCAGCAGTGGCAGAGGGATTTTGGAGGTACAACCCTCAGCAGCGCAGCGAATGCCTGACATTAATGTGGGCAGCGGGTAATAACTTTACCCCAAGGGAATTTAACAGCTTTTTCTGGGTGGATGGGCAGAGTTTTTGTGTGGTTTAATCAACTCCTCATCAGCTGAAGCTGCAGCGCTGCTCTGCAGGAGAAAAGCTGGAGAAAAGGTTTCTTCTGAGAAGCCGGTGTGCGGAGCACAAGGCTGAGAGGGGGTAGTGGGTTTATATATGCTTCTGATGAAGATTTTGTGCTATGTAACTCGGTGTTTTGTTTGTTCATGAGCCTGCATCAGAGGCACTGTGCTAGCTCCTGCCTCGCAAAGGTGTGGGAAGAACATCTCGTCTTCCCTGGGCCTGGATCTACTTGTAGATCCACCCCAGCGCTCTGCTGTGCTTGCCGCAGTCTTCCTCTGCTCTGGGAACGATGCTGTCCAGGGCTGGTGGTGCTCAGCTCACTGCTGGGAGACATTGTGTTCTCTTTTCCCTTCTCTCTGCGCGCAGCTGCATTTCACTCCTGAAATCACAGCGCCCCTTTAGAGCCAATGATGTGGGAAATTACCTCTCCTTCACCTTCTCCCTTCGGACCTGGCCTGCGGTGATACTTTGGCCCCAAGGAGAGGGCAGTCATTCGAGGCTGAATTTAGCTGTAGCCTAGATAAGGAGGTATTATTTGCCTTTTCCTACCGTGCTGCGGATGCCCCGGGCAGCAACGAGCTGCCCTCTCAGCCGACACACACTTGTGCATCCTCCAGCCCGGGGAGCCCTACACCACCCTGTTGGCATTCGCTGCTCGGGCTAAAACAAAACCAGCTGCAAACATCAGCACGGCATCAAGCACAGCTGGTTTGCCCCGTGTTTAAGCGAGGCGGCAGCGAGCGTTGGCGGCACAACATGTAGGACACGTGTAACACACGTGCACCTTCACGCCGCCTGTGTGAAAAGCGCCAGAAACAGGCGCCCCTGGATCTGCCTGAAATTCATTTGGCTTTTGATTTCCTTGCAGGCTCGCCTTGCGGATGAGGTGTCAAGAGCTTTGAACTTCTCCAGGTTGGAGGCTTTGGGTCTTGGTTTGTGGCTCGTCTCACTCGGTTGCAGAGGCTTCGCCACGCGCCTGGTTTCGGCCGTGCCGGCGTCAATAGCTCCCATACGGCCGCTCGCAGCAAAGCAGTGACTTCTGGCTGGGTTCAGCTATGCAAAGTCAGAGTGATCTCCCGGTAGACCTATTGCTATTTCTGTCTTGTTGCCAGGCTCTTCATGCTTCAGCTTTCATCAGATCAATCTTCTTCCTTTGAAAGAAAAGCAGCAGGTTAACCTGTGTGCGAGGGAAATGGAAAACACTCCTCTGCCTCTCCCCAATGTGCTGTGCAGGTGTAGAGGGGCTTAGAAAAAGAAGTGATAAAAGCAATTAGTCATCTGTGGAATTGAAGGAGAAATACTAATCCAGCGCCGAGGTTTGTCTGGGTTTACTGTAAACCTGTTCAGATTGGTTCAGTCATCGGATGGAGGCTTGGCAAGGGTGGACAGGGAGTGAACATTTGTACCGGGTTGATTTTACAGTCTTCTGTTGTTTTCTAGAGCCTTGTGTCTTCTATGTGGACTTCTCATGCCCGGACTCTGTGCTCCGAGGAGGTGAAGATAGGTGAGGAGGGGCAGAGAAATGCAGATTGATCTTTTTGCCTGTGGGAATTAGCTGGGTCTCTTGACTTCAGAGAGGGAAGAAGTCAGCACAGGCTCTGGAAGCAGGACTAAACCCAGAAGGTGAGTTTCCCCGACCCATGTCCCTGGAGGGTTTTGCCCATTTGTGTCCACAGCTCTGGTTAATCAGCCCAAAGTCCCCCCTCCTCCACTTTCTTATCTACTCACTGTAGATCTCAATTTCTTTCCACTGACCACTGACTGCTCTGAATCTCTCTGTGAAATACAGCAGCTCAAAGACAACAGAGGCACCAGATAAATCATTCCTCTCCCTCTCCCCCACCTCTTTCCCCCCCCAACCCAAATGCCTAAAGTGTCTTTATTATTTAAAAAAAAAACACCAAAAACCACACATGCAAAAAAAAGCTGTAGCAAGAGAGACAGACACAAAGCAAAGGGAAAGGAGAGGTTTAGGCAGCAAGCCACAAATAAGCACCATCAATCATAGTGCAGTCAAAAACGTACATGTGTTGGTACCTGCTAGTTATTGGCAGTACTCAAGAAGTCTCCCGAGTACAATTTTCAGGGCTCCTTAGATAAATAAATAAATAAATAAAATTCCATGTTCCTCTGAAAAACTGCTTGTCAGCACTGGAATGGCAGGTGCATTAACTCCCTAAGAACCAGATTATGCCCTGCATGGAAAAAAAAATGCAAACACAGAGAAATAAGACGTCAGTCAACTCCTGTATCCTCTCTAGTTGTTGGGGCTTTCTTTGATGGGAAACATGTTGAAATATAAATACAGCCCGTTGTATAAATGAGTTCAAGAAAAAAGAGATTAATAGTTTAGTTTAGTTTAGGTTTAGTTATCCTATCGTTTTCCCTTAGGTCTATACTACGCTTTCCCTTTTCTTGGTTTTACTTTTATTCTCCTTAACTGTGGACTTCAAGTTGCCAGTGATGTGGCCTTGGCTGCTCTGCAGAGGTCCTCCAACACCTCTGGAGCTACACCCCATCCTTCTGCTCCTCCCCGCTGCTTTTCACACATTATTTTCATTTTAATCCAAGGAGAGTGACATTAGTCCCAGTGGAAGTCCTGAAGGAGCAAAGTCCTGTCCCAGGATGAGCAAAGGTTGCACAACCTAGTGCCAGAAGACAAATGGATTTGGGGAAATGGCCATTAGCCCTTCCTTGAACTTGACAATGTGTTTCCTAAGATTCCTGTCACATATAGGAAGACACTGATTATTTTTAGCCGTGGGTGAGCCAGCTGTTCCCGGCTGACCTCCGGCCCTCCCAAGGACGGCAGAGATGTTCCTGCTTCTGCTCAGCTCTCCGAGGGACGGCAGCAGGGATGGAGTGAGGAGGGGAGGGAATGAACTCCCCGGAGCCTGCCAGCAGGGAAACCTCTTCTCCTCAGTACCTGCTGCTCACCACCAGACTCTGGGGATAGTTCCTTTCTCTCTACCACCTTGATCTCATTCAGGAGACCCATATGTAAGATCTGGATGACTCTCAGGGTCTCCTTCTTGGTTTCAACATAACCAGTGCAGGTAATAAAGTGTTAGGGGGGAGGTTTCACTGCTGAGTAACTCCTTGTGGTTCATTACTGCCCACCCTTCCTTAGCTTCTCTGCAATCAGTCTCCCCTTTAGGTCAATTCAAACGACCTGGGCTACAGCCATACCTGCCACAGCCCTGTCCCAGGGTGGGAATTAGCCACGGAGCAGGGCTGGCTTTGTGTGGCTTGCCCAATGGCAGCGAGCCTGGCTGGCAACCAGGCCAGTTTCAAACTGGTCACCTGGAGGCAACGGACACTTTGCTTCAGTGCAAATTCATAGAGCTCATTTGCTCCTTTGTGGAGGGTATTTTGATAAGATGCTGAGTGCATTGTACGCCTGGTGCTGCCTGTTGTGTCACGTAGTGGAGATGTTTCCACAAGAACTCACTTTCTTACAGTTTTTTTTAACCTCCTGGCTTGGTTTTTAGATTAATGAGGCTCAAAGATTTATGGAACCTCCTGAAAATATCTCTTCAGGGATGCCCCTGGATTGGATGAGACACTGAGTGGAAATCCGAATTTTGAGCATGGTTTCTTGGGGGAAACAGATCAATAGCCTCCTAAGGAGGGTCCCATTTGAGAGTGGGAAAACAACAATTAAGTTGGGATTTATTCAGGATTAAAAAAAAAAAAAAAAGGAGCAGACTTGTCTGCTTTACCTGTGTCTGAGTAAAGTCTGAGCCCAATCTTGCTTCTCCAAATGCAGTATCAAACAAACCCCATTTTATGACTGAGCTAGAAGCTTTTCTCTGTCTGATAAGCGAGTTGTGCCTCTTTAATTTTTATTTATCTTTTATCATCCCTCTCTTTTCACCGGGAGCACCCACAAACTCCTGAGCTCCTGATTCCCTCGTGCTGGCCGTGCTGTGGGAGCTGCGGGCGGGAGGCTGAGGAGAAGCGGAGCTGGTGAGAACAGCGGGTTCAGAAATTCTCCAGCATCCCACTGCAAAGGTCATAAACCAGTAAATAAGACAAGCAGAAAACAACTGCAGGGCCCGGGATGCGGGAGTCCTGGCCCAAATACCCCTTTTCTTTCGGGATGAAGGAGGGCGCTTGCGGGGAGAGGACTGAATCGGGCCAAGTGACTGCAAACTGGTTTTAATTGGGAGCTGTGTGGCCTCCTTGCTCTGTGCTGTGCCCTTCTCCAGCCCAGCAACTTTCTCTTCCAGACCACAGGTTTATTTAATTTAGGTCCCACTGTTGGCAATGGTTTTGCAATGGGCTGTGGGTTAGGAAAAAGCAGATAATTTTTCCTTAAGCAAAAAAGGAGATGACATTGCACAGAAAAATAGAGCAAAAAATAGTTTGTTGGCTGTTTTTCTTCTCTGCCTTGCTTCTACGTGTGATGCCAGCAAAAGAAATTGCATTTTAGAGTGATTTAATAACAAAATTACTTTTATGTTTAATTCTTTTCTCTTCCTCGGAACAGAAAAGCCACAAGATGGAGCTCTGGGGCTTTCCACTGGAGCCCGGCTTGATTCACGGGTAAAAAGCCGTTTGGAGACCTTGAAATGATGGTTTTTATTAATTTTTCACTCCGTTTAATTTTTACATTCGCTTTTAAATGGTAAATTCTAGAAATGCTACAATTTTAAAATGTAATTTATTGTTGCTAGTCGAAGGTACGTACTTTTCCTTTTTAAGCTGGGAACTTTTATTTTTATTTTTGTGATTGTAACGGGGTAACGTTTTCCAATCTTCCGGGAGGCTGGCGTCT
Source organism: Gallinago jamesoni (assembly GCA_025769975.1). Taxonomy (NCBI): domain Eukaryota; kingdom Metazoa; phylum Chordata; class Aves; order Charadriiformes; family Scolopacidae; genus Gallinago; species Gallinago jamesoni. Next base: position 12,350,759 of record JAOQGH010000005.1, on the reverse strand, counting down.
CAGAGACGGTGTTAGACCATATCATTCTTCTAAATGACACCCTGACTATGTTGAGGACCCTCAAACCTTCCCAGGTCTACATGCAAATATTAAGCACTGGCCTTGCCCGAGTGTGTAAGGGAATAAATGATGTTTTGAACTGTTCCTCTTCCCTTGTAATCAACGAACACTTAGCTGGTAAAATTTAAACCAGTGAATTAGAAGAAGTGGGTTCTTCAATTAAAATAAAAGCGTTTTAGATCCTAAATAATATAGGAATTATAAAGAAATGAAAGAATTCCATGTTCTGCTATGCAAAATAATAGCTTTTCTTCCTTCTTTCTTTCTCTCCTCCTTTTTCTCTCCGACCTTCCTTCTTTTCCTTTTTCTCTTCAAAGGGGGTGAGCTCTCCTCTGCAGCGTGCTTCTTTTCCCAGTGAACTGGTGCTAAGGATGTCAGCTCTTTTCAGCTCTGACTGCTGTTATGACAGGGCTTGAGTGTTTAATTATGGTTGTATTGCATAGACAGGGTGATTCTTTTGACTCGCTGGAGTTCGGTTGTAATAGCTGTGCACACACACAGCTTCAAGTGACAAGAAATTTATTTTTTTTTTAAATATATTTATGCACTCCAGCTCACATGCAGAGAGGACAATGAGATTCTGGTAGCTGATGGTCTCCTGGAATATTGTTAATTACTTTACCGACACAAGCAACCATTTTATAAAAGGTTTACAAAACATTTCTGGGCTGTTGTGTGCAATATCAGTCAGCGAAAATGTACTTTCCTCCTTTATGGAAGGTAACATTTTTATTAGAAATTTGAACCACTTGACAGAGGCTTCCAGAGAAATTAGTTTCCCGTGTAACACGGAGAGTGGCCAAAGAGCACCGTAGTAAAGCTCCTGTTAAAAGCACCGTGAACTTTATGGGGAGTTGCATTCGCTCGTGCGGAAGATAAATTTGGCTCCAGGTAGAGCTGACCACATTCTGAATAATTTATTAAAAGAATTTATTCCTTTTCTATATGCAAACTGTCCAAGCAGTCTGTTTTTTGTATGTGTTCCTCTATTCGTTACATGCTGGGTACTTCGTGACTAATCCTTTTTCTGCAAATTTTTGACCCGTTTCCTCCAGTCTGACTGAGGGCTGGATTACCCGACGGTGCTTTTCTGTCCTGACAAGACAGATGCAACAGGGATTTTTGTGTTCTAAATCCAGATTCTCCAAACTGGTGATTCCTATGAATACTTGTGCTGGGAGGCTCCTGTGCTAAAAGTCGTCACAAATAGCAAAAAGAAAGAGGGAGATCACTGCTTGTTTCGGGTCCATTTGTTAACTCAAGGAAATAGTGGATTTATATTTTTTTTTACTGGGCACTTAGCTGTGGGCATTATTTCATTTTATAACCCAAATAGCTGTCTGAAAGACAGACTTGGAAACACACCAAACTCCTTTTTTTTTTTCTTCTTTTCTTTTCTTTTTTAAAATGTTAGGAAAAGAGGAATTTGAAGGTCTGCCTGTGCTTTGGGTCGTTAATAGAGATAATTGTCAGAAGTGGACAAGGCTGTAACTTCCTGAACGGTGACCAAAAGACAAACGAGGTGTCACTTGGTTCGAAGCTTTTCAGTTGCTTTGGAAAAAATCACTACTCCTTAAATAGAACTGAACTGCTCTTACACCCTCCTCACTGCAACCTATTTATTACAAACAGTGATGTGGTTAAATGCGCTGAGTGAAGCGGGGTCAGCTCTCGAGCTGCCCCGAGCATCTTCAGTGGTACCCAGCTCCCTCTTTTAAACAACTTCACTTTAAGACCATTCATGTACTTCTGACTTACAAGGGTCTATTATTCCATTTTTACCTGCAGGATTAAAGTCTCTTTCTCTCTCTCCTCAGTCCCTGTGGTGCCTCGGGAGCCCATTCCCTGCCGTGATGTTCCCCAGCTGCTGCTGCTCGTGGTTCTCCTGCATCTGCTGCTGACGGTTCCCGGTGGGTGAAAGGCAGACACCATCGAAACAAATTTAATTCTTCAATCCTTGAAAAGCAGCAAAAACCCCAGTGGGACTCAGCCCAGCCCTTAGAATGGGAATAACAGACGCTTTGCAACTTCTTTTTTAAAAAAAAAAAAATGACAGCGGGGACAGGAGACTGATGGATGTCTTAATATATTTATTTCTGGCATTTTGATCAAGTGCCGTGCTGATGGGAAAGGATATGTTTGCAATTAAAGCCAATGAGTTAACTGTAATCTTTTTTCCCCCCAGTCTTTTAAAATAAAACATGCGTTTAAAAGGAATCAAAAAGAAAAAAGAACTTTGGAATTTTCAACAGTACAGAATTGCTTTTGGAAAGGAAAAATTGTCGAACTGAGAGCAGCTATTTTGCAAGTAGCTCTAAAGAAATAAGGAAATTAAGATGTCCCTCCTCTCTTTTTCTTCTCCCAGTTATCAAACATTTTGATTAAAAAGAAAAGACTTTAGAATAATTAAAACCCAGTAAAAGAAATCCTACTAAATGTAATAATTATAATGTAGAATTTTTAATCTGCTCTTAGGAACAGTTATCTCTTCTTTGTACTTTAACAATTCAAAGTTCTCCTTTATGGGGTTTCACAACATACATTACAATATTTTGACAATTAATTTGTTACTCCTTTTCAAGAAGTAAGAGAATTATTAATTATACCCTTATTCATAAGTCTTAGTAGAGCTTTAAGTTAACATTTCCTACCAGGCATTTAATTCTGATTTAATAAGACAATTATTGCATTATAAACAAATAGCAATTGATTATTAAACACATTTATTTTGGATTAACAGCATTTCCATAGTATGATAGCCATTAAACATCAATGAAAAGACTTTCATTAATAAACCGATTTATTTACCATGGCATAAGTGTCCTGTTCAATCTAAATTAAATATCTATTTGGGATCCTCAGCCTGTAGTGTTACCAAAGGCATCTTCACGTTTGAACGCTGCGCAAAAAAGCATTTGTAGTTCAGATTTGCAAGATGCAATCTCAAAAATAATCAATCCATATAAAAAAGACTTTGGTTACTGCTAGATAAGTAATTATACAGACACAGCCTTTATGCATGTCTATATGAGATATTCTTTGTTATTCTCTTTCTTCTGAACTTTGATGCTATTTAAAAATAAATTTAATTACCCAGTGGTTATTTACACTGCATTTATTTCTTCCATCTAGAATTCTTTTCAAATTTAAAACCTGAAGGTCACTATCATTTTAGAGCAGTTTATTATTCATGGATATTGCAAAATTTCCAGGGAGAAAAATTGCTTTATTTTAAAATTGGAATGCAAGAGAAGAATTGTAAAATTGGCTGCGCTGGGCCTGATCCTGCAGTTCATTATAGTAGCTGTTCTGTTAAATAAAAGCTGCAGGATTAAGCCCAATATTTTTCTTCATTAATAACACCAATTTAAAAACTATTATTTTTTAAAAAGTGTGTGTAGCATACATATTTATGGAAAGATGACAGGATATCTATCTTTTTACTAAGGGTTTTCCCCCATGATTTTATGGGCCGGATCTGGTTTGTTCGCATGAGTAAAATTACCCACATCTACGAGAGTGAGAAGGGACATGCTTTGTGTCCCTTTTTCTTTGTTTTATTTTTTTAAAGGCCAGATGTTCTGTGCAGCTGCAGACCTACTTAACCTAATAAACCAATTTAGAGTAGCTTATATTTGTTACATTACTGGTTTGGTTTTTTTTAAAAAAGAAGGTATTTTTTAAAGAAGGTTTAAAAGGTTTTTCTCTGTTGCAATGACCCAGTTAGGAAGAGCAGGCAGGTTTTGCTGTGCAGGTTATCCCCAAACAGGGTTGGTGAGGCCAGGACCTTGCTGCCACCTCTAGTTTTCAGGTATTTCAAAGAAAGATGGGAGAAGCCAGGGATTTGCTGCTTGAGGAGATGCTTAAGTTGGCTCCTGCAAGTTAGAAGTCTCTTCTGTGGTGAACGGATGGGGGAAATTTAAAGTTTTGAGGGTGGCAGAGGAGTGGGTTCATCCTGCTGCCTTCTTTTTCCATTGCTCAGGGCAGAGAATCATGGAAAGTTAAAATGAGAGCAGAGAAGCAAACACTCGGTGATGGAGGGTGGCTGCTCGTAGAGCCCACGGCTGCTGGGGCTCAGCACAGCGCAGGTGGCTGGTGGTGGCAGACCATGGGGAGGAAATCTTGGTCCCACTCTGCGAGGGACAGATTTATCACTCTCTGGAAGGAGATGCTCTGCAAATGCCCAATGCCTGGTCTGTGGTCCTGGCCCTGGACCCAGCAGAGCAAACAGGCGTCTGGGGACGAGTGGACATCAGCAATGGCACGGTTCAGCTGTCCCTGCTGCAGGAGTCATTTGGCTTGGGGTAAGCACAGCTCCAGGTTCAGCTCATGTCACTTCCAGGGATGAGCACAGGGCAGATTTAATGGAGTGATCTGAAGATCTCTGTCCCAGCTGGATGAAAATGGAGAAGGAGATTTTCTTCCTTTAAAGCAGTGAAGGTGGTTGGGGACTGGAAAAGTAGCAGAGGTTAAATGAGCTGTGTTAGGATTCTTGGACCGAGGCTTTTTGTTTCTTGAGGTCACATCACATGGTGATTCCAGTCTCTGGTCTCCTTCTCCTACAGCTCTGAAAAAATTACTCTGGAAAAAGCTACAGTCAAGATGTGGGGATTCCCCTGGCTTGATCTGGGGCTTGGGGAGCAGAAGGGGATGAAAGATATGGGATGTCTTCCCTTGGACAGATTGTCTAACATTTAGCAAGAATGCAATAAAACATGGGAGCGAGTGAGTGGGGGGTTAATCCTCTATTTATGCTTGTGCAAAGGACTCAGCAAAGGTGGCAACAACTTTGTCCAGGAGCAGAAAGTGGAGCTGAGTTCCTGATTTAATCATTTCTCCCCTGCCTTCCCCTGGGTGTTTATGTTTTTGTGCATCAATTTTTTCTGAATGCCTTTGGATCAAACTGCTGTATTTGTAACGGTGCTTTACCTGTGGTTTCCCGAGGGTAACGCCTTGAGACCCCAAGTCTTGTCTCCGTTCCGACCTCCATCGGATTTGACCTGCAGGAACAGGCCAGGCAGTCTGCTGTGTTCCCTAGGTGAGATGTCTCCTCCTATAGCTATCCACTGACGGGTCTCCTCTTCCCTCAAGAATTAAAGATTTTGTTAAGATCTTCTTTAGACTGAGAGAGAGGTGAAGGATTAAAGTGAGAATGAGTTACATGCAAAGGCCCCCCCCCCTCCTCCTCCAAAGATACCGAAGAGGCATCGTCTGTAGAGCTCCTCGCTCTATTTGTCTCTGCTTTCACTTAAGATTTAATTAAATCAAATGATCAACTTAAAATGAGAAACTGGCCAAAAAGTTGTTGAACCTAAATCGTAATGGGAACCACCTATTTGGATAAGTTGCCGTGGATGGTGTAATCAGGTCTGGAGCCAACGGCAGAGATTTTCCCTCGCATGGAAAAGCTGGAATTAGCCCGAGACACCTTCCTTGTTTCAGCGTTACGGCTCGGCAGCGTCAGTGCTACGGGCCGTGTGAGAGACGGGACTGACAAGGCTCTCGAGCTGATACCACCGTCTGACAGCTCTGCTTTTTGTAGGGCAGCTCGATTGCTTTCCCACACATGTCCTATATCTTCTCTATTATTGCTTTTAAATCATTTTTCCTTTAATTGGTTCAGGAGAAAGGGCTCATTCCTTTGCCTCTAACTTTTCTTTTTTTTCCATATAGTATTTAGCAAAAAAAATGCCGAGTATGTAAACTAGAGATCATTAGAGGTTATGGGGTTTTTTTTTTTGTTGCTGGTTTGTTGTTTTGGGGGGTTTTTTAAAAACTAGATTCAGCAAAATATTGTTTTCTCCCAGGCTCTGGGTCTCAATTTAGGTGATTTTTAAGCTCTGTTATTTATTTATATATTTATTCATTAGATAGGCCCACAGTCAAGGAGAAGGGGAACGCGGGGTTATTAATCTTTCCTGTCATCCATTCACAGATGTGAAGTTCACACCGCAGCAAATGTGAAGTCAGCAGTACGCACCCACAAGGTGGAAACTTCAAGCAAAACAGGCAGCAAGGAACAGAGGTGGGAGAAGGAGAACAGAAGGGGAAGAGGGGGGAAAAAAGGGGGAAGGGGAAAAAAAAAATAAAAAAGACAAGGGAGGGATGAATGAGAAAAGGGAGGGGAGAAAGATGGATGGACAAGGGAAATGGAAAAAGAAATGAGACAGAGGGAAAAGGGTAAAGAGGAAAGGCAGATAAGAGAGAAGAAAATCTGAAGAAAGAGTGAGGGAGAAATGAGAGATACGGAGACGGAATATTTCAGATCGGGCGTTAATGTAGCTGGGCCTGTCTGGGTGCTTGGATATCCTGAAGATGTAAAGGGTAATCACTCTCTCAGCATGTATATGCTATTGATATGTTAATATAATTTTCTTTTTCATCTGAAAGCAATGAAGTTTTCAAAGTGGCTGATTAACTGGGGCTGCCTGGTCCTGTGTATGTACATGTATTCACAAACACACGTCATCTATAAATATTTATACTCTATACACAATGGGGTCTGAAAATTCCCACAAAACAGCAGCCAGCGTTAAAAGTCCTGTTAGTCTTGATGTGACATCGGACAGTGTGTCTGTGCTGATATAACCTACCGCAACATCAATCCTAATACAGCTTTTGGGGAAACACAAAACATGAGCAGGCAACATTAGTAGTAAAGTTGAGTATGTTGTATTAAAACCAACCCCACGATAATGCAATATTAGGGGTCTCAGATCACATCGGGCTATAGGTCATATAATATGGACAGTCTTTAAAATTATGTAATTTATCTTATAGTGTATTTAAAAATGAGTAATTTCTCTGTTGTTTTGTGAGACTTAGCTGCTAATATATGCTTATGTATTCATACATCCTGCAAATTACTTGTTAAATCATTGTTTTAGTTGATTAATGGAGACGGCTATGTAGAGAAATAACTCGGTAAAAAAGTTAAATGATTGTTTTGGTCTGCTCGCAAGAGGGAGCGAAACAATCACCTCAGCTGCCGTCTGGGGTGAATTTCAGAAATTCTGCAAGTTCGTCAGTAATTTTAAACCACAAGTTACACAATTTTGAGGGTGGGGGATGTGTGTGTGTGTGCTCCAAAGCCAACCGTGGAGTCAGAATCTCTGTAAGGATGGAGAAAAGATGAAGAGGGGCAGCTTGAGCAGCCTCAGCTTCTCTGTGAAAGTCAGCAAAAGCAGCCTGCCACTTTCAGCTTGTGTTTTCTTTTCTCTTTGAGAAGATTTAAGAGCTTCTCTTGCTTATGCTGACCAGAGAGTGTGTATCTGTCTGAAGTCTAAAGCTAAAATCTAACCCTAAAAGTACTTTCAGACTATTGACCCCTTGTTTGTAGGGTAGGGAAAAACATTCAGTATAGTTTACAGAAATCTTACTGACTTCACCTGGAATGCTCCTGTAAAACATCTCTGAAAGGGTTTGGTTTTGTTTTGTTTTTCAGTCAAATAGTCCCCATCCTGCATTCAAATACTTACAGAATAACTCATATATAATCCCTGTATTTTGATTGCTTTATCTGATAACCACATATATATATATATATTTATAGGTGTTTACTGGACTTTTGGTGTTTGGATGATTTCTGTTGGCTTCTGTGAGTCACTGTGTATCTGTTACAGTCTTTTTGCTTAATGCATCTGGGATCAGTAGCTTTGGGACTTAAATATATCTGCTTTGTTCTTCTGTCAGTCCATAATGTTAGCATGCTTGGGTAAATCAAGCAAATAGCTGTGTAATTTATACCGTCTGTTTGTATTTACTGTACTACTGGATCTGCTCTACAAGGTGACTGTGTTTTTCTGTTGCTGGGCTCACGCTGAGGGTCAGAGCCGTGCAGCCCGACTTCTCCTTTGCTTTATGCACAGTGAGAAAGGATGGAAACTGCCCGTGGGACTGTATAGGAGACCCTCGTTTAATGTCGATTAAAAAAATCTCCTATGTCATCTTAACGCCGCTTATTAGGAACTGAAGAATATCAGCTCTCTGCTACCAGGATTCTTACAAATGCTTAAAGGTACGTGCTCAGAGTGGATGTATTCAGTAATGCTGGTTGTGAATGGGCCAGAAATAAGGCAGAGGATTTGGGGGCAAACCCATGGAATTAATTTGACTTCAGTTATTTTGGTTTCATTTGCAGAAGCTGGGAAGTTGGCCCTTTTTGCTTGAATACTGAGTTTCAGCAAATTAATTCAGAAGCCACCACAACCCAGAACACTTCATCTCCTACTCTTCCCAGCCTAACTCTCAAATTCCTGATTGAAAGCCACTTTCTTGTGAATTTCTGGCTTTGGTCTCCTGTGTGTATATGCGATGAAATTGGTTTTTTTTTTTCTAAGCAGGGAAAAAGTAGAAACGAGACAAACTTCCCCTCCCTTCTGCAAAGGTTGAAGATAGAAAGGGATAAAAAAAAAGAATAAAATAAAAATATAGCTGTATTTTTTCCCCCTTTGGAAGGACCTCCCACTGACTTATATCATTATCTGTCTCATGTAGGATATTGGATTCAGGATCTATAGCAGTGAGCTACGTTAGTATTGAATCTCATTTGATTTAATAAACCTCCCTTCTCCCTTGCCTGCTCAGTCTTTCCAGTCTTTTTCAGGTGTTAGTAGCTCCCCCATAGTTTTGGCCGTAGAGGAATAGATAACACACTGCCCTCTTTAAACAGCAAGATGGGGACCGTCACTCTCCTTTGGAAATGCAGGCTTTTTTGCAAATATAGCCCCTTCCTCTTTCCCTCCCTTTACCACCTATATGGCACATGGCCCACTCCATACGTATGCTGTTTGCTTGTTATCCCCTATAGCTCAACCCATTTACAGCGAAATTGGTCATAATGAAATATTTATATTCAACAGACAGAAGATCTGGAATTATTTTATGTTTCTCCAGAGTATGAGCTATAGTTTTGGAGATAATCTGAAGATTTTAGGGGAGGGGAGGGAACAGGGAATAAGATTCAATTTAAAGTGAAAAGGTGCATCAAAAACTTTTGTCAATGGACATTTTCAATATATTAGAAAAAGGAGGATACATAGAGTAAAATTTAAAATCTTCCAAATTTAACTACGTAGCAAAATCTACGTTTCAGGAAGAGAGAGCTTTTGGAACCTGTCTTTAATTTTCAAATGGGAGTTCTTTCACTGGATGTGATGAGGCTTGGCATGTCTCTTGGCATGTATATGGATATGCAAGCTCTGTGTCTATGGGCTCTAATTTCCCTAGAAGAATTTAAGTAAACCTTTCTCAAGCCAATAGGAGTTAACTGCATAGTACGAAACCGTGCTCTAAATCTATATTAAACTTGGAAAAAATGAAACGCCGTTCTCTGTTCTAATGTGTCAGGCAAAGCTGGCTTCGGAGAATGTGCAGAGGCAAGATTTCATTTTGAGAACTGGAAAGGACTGAAGCTTGATTACAGGCAGGGAAACTGGCAATCCTTTTTAGCTTGTTTGAAGCATGTACTGTGTGTAGACTGAAAGAGATTAAGTTCCTACAAGTTTCATTAAAATAGGCTGACCAGTTAACACTGGATTCGAGCTACAGAAAAAAAGCTGTATTAATGAGTACAATGCCTTATTAGACTCCAGAGAATCCACAAGAGCCAGTCAATATGAATATGCTTACCAAAACCTTATTAGACCATGTTATAATGGGGAGAATGCAAAGGTATGATAACTGGTGGAAAAACTTGCTTTGAAGACAGGATGCTGTGGCCTTGCAAGTCAAAGTCCTGTATGTCCTCACTGGATATTTGTAACAAGCGGGTTTCTAAAATCTACCCATTTCTCTTGTAGGTTAACCACTCAGAATTAGCAGTGAAAACACAGATCCCAGTGATTTCCAACACACTTTTTTAAACCACTGAAATATTAGAAGTGACTCTTGGACAAGAGGGCCAAATCCCTGCCCTAAATACAGCGATAGCTCTTGGGGTGCTTCGACCAGCCCTTTTGCCTTCATAAAGGGTGTGTATTTGTCAGTCTCAAAAGCTGCTGCATCTCCTACAGCATCATTCAACGATGCCAGGCCAACAGGAAAAGTGAGAACTGTTGCTTTGAATTGTAAAATCACTGTATCCATAATGCATGAAAGGACCTATGCCGTAGCGCAGGGTTTCAGTCCTCCTGCAGCTCTGGAAAATTGGACAACTTCATAGTCTTCTATGAAAATATAATGCATCTTTGCTGCCTTTTGAGTAGTAAATTATGAATTTGAAAGTGACAAATATTAGCAACCTGCCTTTATTGCTAACAAAACTGGGCAGGAGAGAAAAGGAGTCTGCAGAGCCTTTGACAGAATGTTTAATAACTTCTGTGATTACTGTTTCCCAGAGGTGATGTGTATAATATGTATTTTCCCTCTTTCATTTTATCATAACACTTACACTGGAGACTGTTGTGTCTCTGCATTCCTGAACTTCTTCCTCAGTCAGAGGTTAGAGTGATTTGAGCAACCACAGTCAAAGTGAAGATGTGAAGCCTTCTGCTTCCTTTAATGGCAAAATTGCACTGCTTTAGCTTGGCCCAATGGTATGAAAATGAGCTGTAACCATATCATAAACCACCAGCAAGGTATTAAAAGCCTGCAATACAGGAACGGCTGAGACTGAAACTGTGACAATCATTTTGCAGATGGATGGGGACTAATCACAAAAAAAAAAAGGCAAGAATAGACACCATACCAGGTGTATTCTGCTTCCTGTTCCAGAAACTCAGAATTTTGGATGGCTTTGGTACCTTGGCATAGAAATGTTCAGAAATTTGTATATAGAAATTGATCATTAGATACAATTTCAAGAGGTTACATTCTTAACTTTGATTAAAAATCAGCATTTTTGGACTTGGCAGCTAGAGCGGTGAAGGAAGAACAGAGGATGGGGAAAGGTATGTGTGTCCCTCGAGAGAGATACAGCCTGGGAGGTGCAGAGTCAGGGAGCGTTTCAAGGATGCAGTCCAAGAATTGGATACTAACAAGGTGAGGTAGCAAAATATGTTTAGAAAGATTTCACAAGTAAGGAGAAGCCCTTCTCCTTCCAAATGGAAACACCAGAGATGGGATGAAGGCCAAGTTCCCACTGAACTATGAGAAATGGTCCTCCAGCTTCTAGACTGGGAGGGGGGATCACAACTCTTCCCTTGCACATGGTTTTGTAAGTGCAGAAAGGACTGCTCAGACTGGTTTAATTTCAAGTGAGCCATGCTAGGATGAAAGCTGGTACCAGCAACAGGGCAAGGATGTAGTTCAAACCATCGAGAATTGTTTCTCCTGTAAGGCCAAAGCACTGGAGACCCAGCCATAAAGACTAGCCATGTTATGGAGAAATGATGGAGGAGTTTTCATCCTTTCATCAAGCTATCAGATATAGAACACAAAGGCAATTTAACCACATGTTGAAAGAGTGAGCCTCTTTGCATTAGTGAATATCTCTGTTGAAGCAGTGGACATTTGTTCCTGTTCCCTGGGTGGCTCCCAGACAGAATTTGGATCCAAAGTTGAACTCTCCTTCTGAAGTCATGGCTGGTTCCTTGTAACAAAGCTCAAGCTACAGTCAGACAGACTTAGTTTGAGCTTTTGCTGCCTGGAGTTTAGGATAGGCAGTCTCTACCTTCACTTCTCTTCAATATAGAAAGCTCTTCAGACCCTGACTGTTGCCTTGAGCATAATCTTTAACATTTGCAGAGCCATCTCAAGCACACCGATGTGTGCCCTTTCCCTGCTCTTCAGCTTGCTCCCTCTTTACCCTCATCTTAGTTTCTATCTAGGCATGGCTATGTGTGCACTTCACAGCTCTTGCAGGTGAGAAAACATCTGGTGTCCATCACCAAATGTTTCTTTTCCTTCAAACCAGATTTCAGGACCTTTTTTTCCTAATATTTTCTATCGTGTCCTTTGATATTTTTTGGTTCCATGCAGTGGTCAATGAGATGAGGGCAACATGGTGCTATTCCAAGTGTTTTCTGTTTTCAGGTATTTTACCTTCTTGGCAATTTGTTGATAACCTCATAGTCAATGAGCAAATTAGTAGCTTCACTGACTCAGACATGAGAACAGGTCACAGAATAGATGATAGAAAGTAATTTGAAGTGTTATTTGTTGCTGGCTGTAGAAAGCCCAAGAAGTGATCAAGTTTGGAGGTGCTCTAAGTATGGAAAGTAAGACCACATGATGTATTTTTATTTGGCTGTTGTCCTGAGAAAGGAACAACCAATAAAATAATGCCAAAAAGTTTTGGCTTTTTTTTTTGTTTGGTTTGGTTTGGTTGTTTTGTTGTTTGTTTTTTTTCACAAATGTTCTTGCATCATTAAAAGGCACTGAAACACTCAGTTCTTAAATCAACTTGAAAATATACCTAGGGACTCGAACTGCACAGGCTCTTCTGAAAAGTTTACTTTGAGGGAATTTTCTCCCAGGGAGCAGCCCCCAAAACTTAAGCTAAGGGTGAGGAATCTCCAAAAGTCACAGAAGTTCATTGGCAAGTTTGGAGCTAGTTATACAATATAAATAGCTTTTTCACTGTGAAATATTTCATATTTTAAAAATTAAGACAGTGTTATTTACTCTCTTCCCCTGCCCACCCCCCCATGGCTGGTGTTGCTTATGTGCTGTTGGCAGATGGGATGTGGATCATTTTAATTAGATTTTATTGGACTGTTATACGGCCCATAATTGTGATCATTACTCATTTTCACTGTGGTTCAGACAGATCCTCTACTTAGACATGATGATATTTTGATGAGACAAGTCCCATGTAACTTGTTATGTTAGGGGCCAGTAGCCAAAGCAGAGGAATTAGGTGTTTTCACAGCATAAAAATTGGAGTAGATTAATAAAGGACGTAATGGTCAATTTGTGTTTCTAATTGTGCCCAGATTGTGGATGCTATGGGCAGGATGTCTCTTTGGGCTCCTGGGTCCTGCTGGAAGCTGCACGAGGCAAAGAGCCCTTGCAGCAGAACCCCGGGTAGCAAGACATGGCACGGAGAAGGAATGATGCCCCATTTCACCCCCAGGGTGAAACCCAGGCAAAACAAACCACTGTTGCTGGTGTCAACAAGCCACCTTTTGCCAAAGCTGTTCTGCTTATATTCACACCAGTTCTTTTTGGTCCCATATGGGCTTAATTGTTCTTTTTTAACATGGCTGTTCTTGTAAATCGCAGCAAGGAGAGTAGGACTGGAGGCTATTTCTGAACAGGCAATGGATCTGTTGGAGGACATCTTTTCTTCTGCTGATGACCCCCTGCTGCTTTTGAGCAGCTGTGCTCAAGCACTGAGATCTTCCCTTTACTTCTTACACATCATCTCTTTCGGAGGCTGTGGGGTCCTGCTGTGTAACCGTGATGATGATGTTCTAGCAAAGCCTTTTGCAGGAGCTGCGTGTCCTGTCATAGATAGAACCATCTTCTCACCTGTACTCCATGATCTCCTTATTGTTCAGTGATCAGTCTTAGCTTTTTTACTCTTGACTTTCCAGAATCACGTATCTGGTGATTCTAGATTCTCACTAGAATCTGGTATTTGGACATAATACTAGTAGAGTACAGATCTAGCTCTCCCTTTGTGTCCTGAGGAACATTGGTCAGTGGGAAAATCATGCACTATTGCCAGGAATCATGGTTCAAGGAAACTATCAAAAATATTTGGAAGAAAGATTTAGATTTTGAGATTTTTGCCCTCTATTTGTGAATAAAATTGCCTTTGGCTAGCTTTTTAAAAAATTTCTCTTTTGAAAAATATCTTCTGATCCCAACTGCACTGCATTTCAGATGCCAAAGTTGTTAGAGAATTGAAAATGTTGGGGCTCAGGGGCTTTGGGGTGCAAAGAGTGGCAGAATTTGACTCAGTCCACTTACATGCATCTGGATGCACACCTTTAAAAGGATTCTGTTCAGGTGACTGCTTAAAATTCTAACTTAATCTAATGTACATGTCAAATCGGGTTTTAGCAAGGATCAACTCTAATTCCACTTCGCATATGAAAATGAGGCCTACAAATCAGTTTGCAAGTAGAGGAGAATGCCACCTAAATCCACCCCTCTGGTCCATGGTTGGGCTTCTTTTTTGGCCATTCTCATCCTATATTTAAAACAAAACAAAACAATCCAAATATTTTAGCATTTCTATGCAGAGAAACAAGCTGTATGTCTCCTTTGCTTGTCTGAACAGATACATTGAGATCCAGATGCTGCTCTGGCTTAGGTCTGTTGTAGATTCCTCCTGTGTTACTGCTTTTGTGCTCTGTTTGAAACTAGAGCCTAATTTAGAACTGCGTGACCTACCTCAACTTATTACTTCATTATCTCCTTCCACTCCTCTATATCTGGATTTTTTTTGTCTAGATGCAATATACAATAAAGTCTCACTCCTAACCTCTGCAGAAAAATAAACATGATAGTCTCAACAGATCCCTTCTCTACTTTTACCTTAACTGTCTTTTTCTTCTTTTAAATTATGGATGTAACACAGCAGGATATTATAACAAATGCACAGACAAAACTTACAAACTACTCACTTCTGGCCATTATGATCTTGGTTATATTTAACGATGCTCTCAGAGTTGAAAAGTATAAATTAGTTCAAGTCAAATGCTCCTTGTAAAAGATCAGTTACAAACTCATTCTGATTTTTCCAGTTAGTAAAAAAAATCTAATTTATTTAAGTGCACTCATTTTTTGGTAAGTATTTTTTGTTAGTTGTTTTTTCTGGGAATTGGACCAGCCCAGCTTAGAGAATTCTTTTTCTCTTTTGGTTAGTGTTAACGGACTCCAAATCTGTGTTGCTCCATGGGATGAGAGAACCTTTCCTAACAAGAGACTAATAAACACTAAATTCTGGTATGAATTTTCACGCAAAGAATGTGTACTAAAATGGATGAAACATCATGCTTCATTTTCTCATGCTGATTTTTCAAGTGAATAATTGCAAGCCATGATTAATGTCACCCCAGAAATCTGGCATGCTTATTTGCGAACATATTAATGAGTCTAGTTTTTTTATTATTCAACCAACTCTAATACCTTAGCGTGAGCCTCATCTTTCTTAGCTTCTCTATCCTTACAGATTACTTTGTTTCATTGGCTTTGTAATCTCAATTTTAAGGACAGTAGACTTTGTTTTTTCAAGAGTCCCTTGAGTTTGCTGATAGCACTAAAGAAATCGTAGCTACTACTTTCCTCGTGCCATTTGAACTAGTCTTCTTCTTGCAGAGCCCCACTGTGAGGGACACTGGGCACACAGGATAAGCAAAACTATTGTACCATGAGTATTGGGTGTATCTTTTTTATTTGGCTGCTGGTTGTCTTCTTGACTAAATGGTTCAGGTAAAGAACATTACCCGTCAAAACCGAAGCCACTGGATGAGTAACACATGCAAATTTTTACTGCAAGCAAACTAGGAAGCCTTTCCAAATTGTATGTTTTAAGGGGAAAAAGTGGATTGGTTTTACGTGGTTCAAGGTAAGTCATGGTCTAGAATTCAAATGATTTAAGGTTAAAATTCATATGTTGCCACAATTCAGTATACTCTACAGCTCAATGAACACAAGACAGACATCTCTTAATTTAAGGTCATTGCATGAGGGTTTTAAGATAAAATGTGACCTTCTGTTTCCGGGCAGGTGAAAGTTTTGTTTTGTGGAAGCTGTTTTGTCAGTGGTTAGTTCTGCCATCTTCTAGCAAAATGGTTAAGATGGAAAGAACTGAGATTAATTATTGCATTACAATGGACAAAGACTTAGGAAATCTCTTGCTATTGAGTAAGTGTTGCAATGGATAAAATTTCATGTTGTTAAATGCAAAGGAAAGGAGATGGGGAAAACCAGTCCTGATTTTGTATGCTCAGGATAGGCTTTGAGCAAGGTATTACTACTCCAGAAAGAAATCTGGGAGGCATTCCATAGAAGTGCCTCGCTTATCAACTCACCACGGGTATCAGTGGTGTGTCCAGTCTGAATAGTCTGTGAAGGGTTTATCCTTCTTATCTCAAGTGCATGTTTAGAACAACAAAGGTGCAACAAAGGGCAGTAAAGCTGATTAAAGCTAATACAATTACTCCCTCTGTATAGAGAAGTTAACTTTGTATTCTCCTGCTTGGAAAAGGAAATCTACTGTGTTAGAGGTATGTAAAAGCCTGAGCTGAGAGGAGAAAGTAAGTGGGAAATAGTTGATCACTGTGTTTCTTGCGAGATAAAATACGGAACATCGAAATCATTTATCAAGTGACAGATTTAATATAAGTAAATGAAGTTTCTTTTTCATATTATACATATACTATGGAGCTACTTGTTACAGGATGACAGCATGTGTGGAGTTTGCCTAGGTTAAAATAGCCTAATTAATGGAAAAAATATAATCACTAGATACTGAATATATTGTTATATATTTTGCATTGCTAAGTCTACTTGACTGGTTCGTTCATTTTGTTCTTCCTGAGCTGGCTGCTGTTGGAGGAGGGTTACAGGAGCAGCTAGGCTTTTAACCTGCCCCTGTTCTGTCATTATGTTGTAATGATTTCAGGAGGGATGTGAAAAGGATCCCAAAGGCCTGACATCTAAATTAATTCCCCTTCAGGGCACCGAAAAGGGGTCAAAGAAGCAGTTAACTTGGAGGCTAACACTTTCAGGCCTGTACTGACTGTCACCTGGATGAATTTGTTTCAGTGAAGGCCGGCTGAAGTCCCTAAGAAATACTCACGTGCAAGTTGCTGCAAAACCTGAGTTTATTTTCTTGGATAGGAATGACATGAGGAGTGTAACATTAGGATGGCAGAAAGCGGGGGAAGGACAAGGGACAATCAGCAAAAATAAAACTCCAGCTTTACCTACCGAAGGTGAATCAGTTAAGGAAATGTCTGGCGATGTTCACAATAATTCAGACATTATCCCAGACCTTAATTACTGGCACAGGCAACTGTGGACCTGGTAGGAGGGAGGTGGATGATGTCTGTGCACTCCATCTGCTGCCTGCAGAGACGGGAACATTCCAGGCCAGGTGTTGCTGAGCATTGCTCTTGTCTAACAGTAAGATAAGTTTAATTAAAGGGCTAATTATTCCCGCTCTGGAATGGACCTATCATTGTACTTGCAGTTACGTTCTAACTCTTTTCCTCTGGTGTTCATGCATTATACATTTATCTTCCATTGTCACATTACTGACTTGTTTTGCTTAAGTGAGGATAAGTCTTTGGTGCCTGTGAAAATTGGAAACAAAGGGAATTGGCTAGGCTTGAGCGTAGGTGATACTTCATTGTAATGGCATTTGTCAGCACAAAATGGCACCTCATGCTGGCTTTCTAACTTTCTTGTGAAATAGGTATTTTGCAGTTGTGGTAACTAAGAGCTCGGATCAGAGGGGAATTGGACCCAGATGTTTGTGTTCTGCTGCAAGTATTAAGGCCATCGGGCAAAACTTCTCTTTCAGTTAAACCAGGAGTAACCCACTCCTGATTTCCAAAGATTTGCTGGATTTACTTCAGAATAACAGACCATGAGACTATGTCTGTTGAAGATAAAACCTTTTTTACATTCAGTTTGAAAGCTGTAGTGTATCCCATGCTTGCTTTCTCTGGCTTTGTAGACTAGAAGATCTCTGAATCTTCTCGGCTCTAATGGCAGATGCTCTTCTAGCTCTAAGTATTAGAAACTTGCTCTTCAGGGTCTTTTGACACTTTTTGACCTTACTTAAAGACACTCTTCTTAGAGTTTTGACACTCTTCTTTAGTTTTGAGCCCTGTCTTTCTCCTCAAGTTCCTGAAATTTACTGTCCTTTCATAGCCCGAAGGCTGATGTCCTGTTTCTACAGAGTCCATGGAATGGAGGGATATGGATCACCCCATTGTCAGGCAGTACAGAGATATTTGTTAGGAGCAAAAGTACTTAAAGGAAAACCTATCTTTAAAAATAAGCAGCTTAATTAGATTTTCATTCTACTGTTTTCCATAATACAGTGAGGACCTTGGGATCTGCCCATGGCAGGGAGGCTGGAACTAAATGATTTTTAAGGTCCCCTCCAACCCAAACCATTCTATGATATACTCTGATAGACTGGGAAGGGAAAGGGAACATTCCTCTGCCTAGTTTTGTGCCTATGAGATCTTAAAAACAAGTGACCGTTTCCTCCAGGCAAGGACCTTTGTTTTACATCATTTCAGATCTTTTATTGGTTAAAGCTTTGTGTCAGGTCAAACTGGTATGTCAGATTTTTCCCCTCCTCTTGTGGCCAAACTTCAAAAGACATATTACTCATACCGCTTTAGCATTCAAGGCTTGCATTAATTACCCACTAATGGCTTCATTTTTTTTTGCAGGAAGCACTTTATATTTCACTTGTGGAGCCAGGAGTACTATCACTAAAATGGAGAAAGGCTATCCACCATAGCGTTTGTAACTTTAATATAATCTCTGAATATTCCATGATTCTGTAATGTCTGTCATGCTGGGCTTGAGCCCTGTTGCTGATGAACTGCCTGGGGCACTGTGTAGCAAATGCATTCTTTCACAGGCTAAAACAAAGCAGAGAAAACCATATAATGAATTCCAGTCGTGTAATATTATGGGCTAAGTAGAAGTGCCACTCCTTGACTAGGATGGTTGTAAGAAGACATTTTTGAAACCACACAGCTTAAGTGATAGCAGCCACCAGCCAAAACCCAAACATGTGTCTGTGTATGAAATAGACACATGTGGACTAGATGCTAAAGCTTTGGAGTGTTTTACAAAACATATTCCTAGGAAGACCAAGAAACCCGAGAGACAGCAGTGCAAAATGCATTGTGAAAGCCATGTCAAGAAAACCTAAAGAGAGAATTTTGGGCTGAGTGCTGGTCAGAAAGGTGATGGCATGAGCAGTTCTGTAGAACAATCCTTTCTCATAATTTATGGCATGGCAGCAAGAATGGGACTTTTTATGTCCTTTGTAAACAAACAGGATCCACTCATTGACCACACCTTCAGTAATTTTCCCTTTACGCTAGAAAAAAACATGCAAGTACCAAAGATTTTTGGCTAACTGCTGAGGACAAAAAGGGATAGTAATAATCTACGATCTCTTTAAGCATATGCAAGCTATATAGGATTTATTGTACTTTGATAGGCAATAATTAGGCTCTGAGAACTCCTACCAAAGTTTTCAACATAAACATGTCTAACTTGCATCCCACAACTATGATTGAAGGACAGGGAGGGGGAACTCCCCAAAACCACAATTAAAAATTTTCATTCCACAGGGAGACCTGAAAATGTAAAACAGTGGCAGCGGGACTCAGACTTGGCAACGTTTATCTAAGAGGATGTTCATTTGTTTTAATTTAAATTTTGAAAATACAGTGTTTCAGCTGGAGTATGTATTACAGCAATGTTGTGAAACTAAAGAAAAGGTACGTGATGTCTTGTCAAAATCAACATGGGAAGGAAAGGGGCAGCCAGCAGTGGAGGAACAATCATTTAGGGACTTCTCACAGAAGTTGGATGTAGTTGAATTTGTGGGGTCAGATGGAATTTACCCGAAGGTGATGAGAAGGTCAGCCAATGTGATTTTGAACTTGCTGTCTCTGAAACATCACGGTGACGTGGGGGGAGGTCCCTGATGACTGTACAAAGGCTGATGTTGCTCCAGTCTGCTAGAAAGGCAATGAGCAGGACCCAGGCAACAGTTAGCCCAGTCAGTCAGTCAGTCTACAGGTCATGGAGCATGTCTTCTTGCAACCCATTTTCAAACATGGGCTCAAAAGGACAAGCTGACAATCAGAAAAATCAGCATAATTTTATGAAGGGCAAATCACACTTGAGCAACATGACTGCCTTTGATTAAGAAATAACTGCTTGTATGGATACGCCACAGGACAATGTGCTTGTGGAACCACAGCCATGGCCGACCTGGCCTAGTGCTGGCAGTAGGCCCTCTCCGAGCAGGAGGTAGGGTCTGAGGCCTCCACAGGGCCCCTCCACCCGTTATTTCTATTATTTTGTGGGCTGCAGTGAATCAGATGCTGGACTAAAGCAAATGAGGAGCTATCTAAACATGCCTATGTACATTTTTATAAGAAAAGTGGCTATCCTCTAACATTCAGAGCATAAATCAACTTTCCCTAATTCAATGTGGTCAGAGAGAGAGTTTATAATCAGGAAAGGCCCCTGGTCTGTAATTGGTCAGCAATGTCCAAGTCTGGGGAACTGAGCAAAGTATTTGTATTTCCAATGTCTCAAAATAATTAAATCTTCAAAGAGCTTTCAAAACTCCAAACATCGTTCAGCCATAGTAGTGCAGATCTCAAAAAACAGGTCCTGCTGACTTTGATTTTGCTAGCCCTGTGTGGCTCGGGCAGGCTTGGTTTGGAGCCTCCGTTTCCTGGGCCGCATCTGAGCATGGCTGCCTGCTGCCCGGACACGTTCTGCTCGCAATGGGTGGCAGAAGCCACGCGTTACTTTTCTGGCATTGTCTGATAAGAGACTTTGAAGCTGGGAGGTCCAGACCCTACACTGAAGCTTTCAGAGAGCAATTCAGGAAGGATTGATGCATCCGGCTGGCTACAGGGCAGCCCTATTCTGCAATACACCTGGACAGCCCTCACCCGTTTAAAAGCAGCCCCTGGCACTGAGTAAACACTGTCCTGATCGGTTTGTCGGATCCTGCACATTGGAAGCCCTTTGTGTCCGTTATTCCTGAATGCAGTACGGTGTGATGAATTCCAATCTCCCTCAGAGAGAGTATTTGCTATAGAAACCTGAGGCCAAGAGCTGATGGCACCCAGTTGGGGAAAGCACACTCAGAAATAGTCGCTCGTTTCTGGCTGCAGTTTATACAGGCAGAGAGCTTGTTTAACTAATCTGAATATTTGACCTTTATACTTTTTGGAAATGGTATTTTTTTCCTCTTAATTATGTGGAAGGAACACTTCCTTTCAGAGCTCTGATGGACTTCTCTATAAGTAGCTACTCGCATCCCAGAACCTTGCACCAAAGCCTTCAGCAAAGTCAGCATCCCTAGGACTTTTTAAGCCTGAGATAGGAACCACATGGAGTTTAATCATTAATCACCAGTCTTTAATTAACAGCTCTGGGCTTTGAACAAAAGACTCTTACTGCAAGGCTGCTGAGGGGCCCTGAACCCTTCAGTGTGCTTTCATTTGAGGGACCTGGTGGCCTTCCAAAGGGGGCTAGTGGAGCAACCTTCGCCGTGTGGCAAAGGTCATGCTTCCCAGGAAGAGCAGATGTTTGTGGCTTGATCTCCGTCTTCCCAACTGTCCCATTGGCTGGCTGCAGGCTTGAGCTGTCTCAACACAGGGATGCTGCCAGCCTCCTGAGGTGGGCAACGAAGTAGAGCATCTCTGGAGCCCTGTTGCCTCCATCAGGTGAGGTGGGTTTTAACTGGAAGAAGGAGGAAAGTTGCCCCAGGCTTGGAAAATTTTATAGGTGAGTGTTCAAAATTGTGCACTCAGGAGAGAAAGAAAACATTGCTATAAAAGTTGACTCAGCCAATATTTTTCTGCATTCCTGCTGCTGTGATTGAAGATATTTGTTTTTAATACAGGTTTCTCCCATTTGTAGTCTGGCATTCCTGTAGTAAAAACTAAAGGGCAGATCCTCAGCTGATATAAATTGGCTCCAGTGAAGTTAATGGAGCCACACTGGTTTGTACCAGCTGAGGGATCTGGCTCATGCTGCAGCGTTCGATACCCCCATTATATTGCCATGATTACGATACTAATTCAGTAAAATGGCTTCACAGTGTAATAAAACCAACCCAGAAAATGGAAGATGAAAGGGTTTCCTTTCCAACTGACCTGGTATTTTTCAACAAAATGTTTTCCTTTATTTTCTCTTTTGTCAGAAAACGCTCTCAAACAGAACTTTTTATAGCAAATGTACCCACTCTGACAAAACTTTCCCTGGGAAAGGCTGCTTGGCTTCAGCGTCCTGCCTGCTCGTACACAGAAAACATGCATGGCCATGGGTCAGGGCATGTCGAGTCATGTGTGAGAAAATTACCTGGATCTTTAAAGGACAGGGGTGATGCTACAGAGCCGTTAGAGCCCTGAGGTAATCTTGACTTCTGAAAAATAGGAGTTATTGTAATAGTGGGTAGAGCATTGATCATTTTACTCCTGCTCTGCCCTGTCTATTTTTTCTTGATCTGCCTGCACTGAGAGAAAGAGCCCGTGGAGTTGTACAAAGCTGTATCCTTCCCTGTCACGGGGTTAAATGACACATTGGTGGTTTTCCTTTGTGCTGAAGAGCCCTTCTTCAGTTCTTCAGCAAGAAGATGCTGGGCTTGAGGAGCAGGAAGCATGATAACCTGTGCTGCCTTATTGCTTGGAGCCGTTGAGCACCGAAGGGAATAAAAAGACAGAAAGACCTAAATAAAGGCAGATGGCTGCATAGCGAGATCCCTGGGATGAAATACTTTGTTTGCCATAGCACTGCTGAACTGCACACAGGTTTTTCTGTGCCAGAAGGGATTTTTACAGGGACATTGCTAAATGGAGGCAGTAAATTTAACTTTAAAGGACCATGAATTGAAGCTTTTGGCTAAAAGCTGAAGTGCTGTTACTCTTTACTGAGCCCTTTTAACTTCACTTGGAAGAAGCTAGTATATTTTACATCTAAGGCCCTTGGAAGTTGAAGGCCCTGCCTGTGGCAGGTCTCATTCAGCTCCTTGGGAGCTGGGGCTCTGTGGAGCAGGAGTCCAACACTGCGGTGGACCTTTCAAGGTGAATATGAAACAGCCCAGCTTTTCTCGGTAAAGGAGAAATACAGAAATGTTACTAAAAAATACCCCAAAAAATCATAAAAAGGTAACCAGTGGGTTAAGAAGAGCTGTGGGGTATGCTTCTACCAACTGTGAGAAGCACTGTGCCATTACAAAATTAAATATCAGTACAATTTTAAGTGCCAGAAAAGATAAAAGATTTTGCAAAGGCATGAAAAAACAATGTCCAATGTCCTGAATTAGCAGGTTCGGTTGAATCCCGCTCCCAGACCTGAGCTGGTCCCCTGGCAGCAGTCATACGAATGCTGATCCAAATAAGTAGTTTTCCTACATACTCAACACTTTGAAACAACCTAGATTATTCCTGATTTTGACCTTTCTGGTGACATGATCCAGTTTTAATCTATTTATACCCTCTGCTTCTTTTAAGGGCAAACATTAGTTTTGCACTAAACTCTGTTCAGAAGCTAGTGTCTAGTAGCAACTCACTGCAACTGCTTCTAATATGTGTCCCCGGTGTTTGAATTATCCCCGAGACTGGGATATTCAGTGTGTGGATGACAGACTGCAAGTCCCTCGTAAAGGTGAGATTTGACTGCCTTTGGCATCCATATTCTTGTCTTCCAAGTCTTAATGAAAAATCAGAAATTCTTGCATTTGGCAGAGGCTGGCAGTGGAAACTGTTCTGGCTGTCTGCTCAAAGACAAGGTTCCTGGACTGAGAGAGAACGATTTCTCTCATGATGAGCTTTTCATGGTTGTGGTCTGAGTGTCTCAGCAGTGGGAGGCTCTGGTTAACTGAAGGGACCAGGAATATTGCACCAGCAGCTGCTATTTAAAAGAAGGTTTTGAAAGAAGGACCCAAGCTGGCAGGCTGAGGGGACAGGAGAAAGCACATGGGTCTTACTTTTGGGGTAGAGATGCCTTTTTCTTTCATTAGTTAGAGAACAGTATGATTGATCTGGAAACCTTTGCAGAACAAAGGGGTATCTGCTTCCGTAGCCAGACATTTGTGGTCAAGCACCTAACTGGAGCCCAAAAAGCCTCAGTGCTCCTGGGTGCTACTGCCTTGTTCCTGAAAAGAGGAGGCAGAGTCCACCACCACAGCTGGAGCAGCGGGTGAAGAAAGTGGTGGCTACATCTAATCAGGCAAAGAAAAGCTTTGGAGCATATGGACCCCAATGTGTGGTCCAAGTACAACAGCTTGGTGAGTGTCCTGCAGGGAGACTTTTACTAGCGCTGCAACAACAATTCATCACGGCCTGAAGGTTTGATGGGTCTGGTACTCCTCGTCTTAATTGACCTCGGCTGGAGACCTGTGTTTCAGTCCAGCTTACTCACAGAGGACTTGGTCTGCGCTTGGGCCTTAAAGAGGATATTTGTCAGAAAAATCACATGATTAATGGAATTGAGTGATCTCTGTTCGAGAGTGGCCAGGAACTGAATTAACAGAACAGGGATTTTGGCAGGTGGGAAGCGCTGGCAAAGCCGAGCCCCAGGTCTGAGTACGCCTGGCCTCCATGGGGTGCAGCCCCTGGCTGGGTGGAGGTAGCTCTAAAGGCTGAGGAGGAGGAGATTGGCTGGCAGAGCTGAGGGACAAAAGTCTGGAATTATGTTTGGATAAAACCACAGTGTGGAGATTATTAACCCTTCACATGGCAGCACTAAAGTCAGGGTTGCCCACAGTCCTCTAGCAGAAAAGGCAAAACCAAACAGGAGGCTACCAGAAGTTGGCATCCCCAAGTAAACGGTGATGGAGGGTGAGGAATAAATGGCCAAACAAACAGAAATCATCCAGTGCTTTCTTTCTTTTCTGCTTTTTTTCCCACTCCTGTTTCTTTTTTCCCTCCATGTCAACACCAAACAAGACAGGACTAAAATTAATGGGGAAAGCAGCAATTAGCAAATTAGGTTAGCGGCGTGTTGCAGTGTGCCATGGCTGCCAGGTGTGAGGGGCTCTGGCAGTATATTTATTAATGGCTGTCAGAAAAGTGACACTTTGATGAATGAAGCTGGGTAATCGGCACCCTCCGACAGCGAGCACTGAG
The DNA here is from genome assembly GCA_025769975.1 of Gallinago jamesoni. Classification (NCBI taxonomy): domain Eukaryota; kingdom Metazoa; phylum Chordata; class Aves; order Charadriiformes; family Scolopacidae; genus Gallinago; species Gallinago jamesoni. Next base: position 12,325,944 of record JAOQGH010000005.1, on the reverse strand, counting down.
AGGCCTCAACATGCTAAACTGCAAAATCAAACCTTTTTTAACCCCCATACAAAAATACAACAACAAAAATTGCTGCAAGAGGAGCGTGTTTTTCCATCAGGATTTGGAGTTCACATTCTCTTATAAATACCTCTTTTTTTTGGTGGTTGTTGTTCCTGCAACTTGCTAGGGAGGAGCTGTCAGATTTGAAGGTTTTCCTTTCCTTGGAATATGGGACTCAAAGATTTATAAATGCAGGCAGCTTAAAACCGTATGGCCTGCTGCTCCACTGGTTTGGGTATACCCCATTAGCACTATGAAAGCCAACGGTGCTACATTCACACCTTCTGGGCTTTGCCCTTTAAACATGGCATTAATAATCCATAAACCAAGCTTGTGAACCAGCTCCTGTGTAAGATATTAGTGTCTCTTGACTGACGGTCAGCAGTTGCTCTGCTCCTAATTAACGCCTTTGACACGTGCTGTCCAAGAGCCCACATTGCACATAGGAACAGGTGAAATCACAGAATGTTTTGGGTTGGAAGGGACCTTAAAGATCATAGAATTGTTGAATGGTTTGGGTTGGAAGGCACTTTGAAGATCTTCTAGTTCCAACCCACCTCCCACTAGACCAGGTTGCTCAAAGCTCAATCTAACAAATATAAGAATCAACAAGGTAAAACACCTCAGATATAAAGTTTCAGCAGTGGTGGTGTTGCACCCTGGTGTTTTCACTCTGGATAATTTTAGCTTTGAGTCCTTTCTGATAAATACGTTGTTACTCTTGAAAATCAATTAGGCTGGTGATCGTTTAGGAGCACCACTATAGGATGCGTGGAAGGGTGAGGATCTGTGGGGATGCTGGTGTTGCAGGTTGCTCTATCAATTCACAGGACTCCAAACCTTTGGCCAAGAATTTGGGGGAAGTTTTCTTTCTTCTTTCTTCTTTCTTCTTTCTTCTTTCTTCTTTCTTCTTTCTTCTTTCTTCTTTCTTCTTTCTTCTTTC
>JAOQGH010000005.1:12262509-12324859 GCA_025769975.1 Gallinago jamesoni | reverse complement strand
CTTCTTTCTTCTTTCTTCTTTCTTCTTTCTTCTTTCTTCTTTCTTCTTTCTTCTTTCTTCTTTCTTCTTTCTTCTTTCTTCTTTTTTTCATTAAAAAGTTCGTGAGGAGATTGATCTAGCTGCTGGGAGGGCATCTGGATAAAAGATCGCTCTGCAAAATGCTGGGGTACATGGAACTTTTTCCCAGGTTTTCAGATGTTATGTTTCAAGCTGGAGGTAGGGTTTGTGCAGCGCTTCAATAGCTCTGCAAAGAGCTGCTCAAATCCCCCAATTCCATGGAGAAATCGAGTTCGTTTTTATAAAATCCTAGTTCTGGTTTTGGCCAGCTAAAAAGACCGTGTAAGTTTTGACTAAAAACATGAGAATAAATGTAAATCATATCCCAGGCATTCATCTGTTCTTCTAGTTTGAAATGAAGCTGAAGGATCTTTCTGGAATTATCCGTCAGGATCTGTGGGCTTGTTAAATTTGGATTGGCACTTGAAGAAAATCTGAAATTGTTCTCTTATGCTTTAATAACTTTATTTAGTTTCCTAATTTGGCTGGTAAGTTTATCAGAAGATAATTGAACTTTTAAAAGCATAAGCTGACCAGACGGTAGGAAATACTTTAAAATAAACTTTCTTTCTCAAACTTTGCTCTGTTTTTGCTCGCTCTCTCATGAAAACAGTCTGTCTGCACAGCTCCAACCTGCAGAGGTGCACGTTCCTTAAACCAAACAACTCCTGAATGAAACCAGGTTATTCTCTCTTCTTCCAGAAGTCAATGGATCTCTGCCAAGAAAAAACAGCAGAGCCACCAAGAGCCGCTTGTGTCAGCTCCTGCCCCAGCCCTCTGCTCCCCTGCCTGTCCCAGCCTTCTCCTGAGTGCCCTGGCTCCTTTTGATGGCTCTGAGAGGACAATCGTTTCAGGTAAAGATGGACCTGGTATAAGTAAGGTATTGCTCTGAGCTATTCTAAAAGTGGAAAATAAAAAAAAAAAGAGAAAAGATATAGTTTATAAGTTAATCCAGGGAACGGGAGAAACTGTTCTCAAGTTGCTTTTGTTTCTTAATGCAACTTTTATTGTTGTCACTAAAGGATGCATGAGGGTCTCCTTTGCTTGTATGCAGGAGAACTAAACAACCAGAAACAAATTTGTTGCTTGTTTTTTACCGACTCTCCCAGCCGGCAGTGTGCACAGCGTGGACTCGGGGCTCAGCAGCTGCTTTGTGAGCCGCTGGCTGGCTCTCTGCTCTCGGGCACTCTGTCTCCTTCCTCCTCTTTGCAGGCAGACATAGCCTGTGCTGGAGCAGGGCCTCACCAGCTCCATCCACTGGGTATCTCAGATTCCAAGCTGGTTCACACACGCTGTTGTTTCAGGTGATAGTTTCAACGAAGTGAGCACGTTTTCCAGTTTCAGTGAGATTTAACCCAACTGCTAAAGTTCTGCTAAGTGGTTCCTGAGTTTTCGGGTAAGTGCCGTTCTCCAGTTTCACTGGTGGTGTGTAGAAGTTTATGGGTTCATTGTAGAACAGTAAATCCAGGTTTTTCAAGTCCTTCATTAGTACATAAACTACCAGGCTATTTTTCCCACCCCACCAGTCTCTTTCCAGTTTTAAAGAGGATTTGCTTCTTTTCATGTTCTCCCTTATATGAATTTGCAAAGGCTTCTGTCACTGTGAAAGCACACACCAAAGATTTTCCCACTTATTTTGTTGCTTATGGTTTACATCTACTTGCTATTGACTCAAACAGGAGCCAGCAAGGGGAAGACCTTTGACTTTGCCCTTACTTGGTGTCGTGATGGGGAAGCCTCCCAGCTCCACTCATCAATCACGCTGCGCTGATAGCAGCCTAAAGAGTAAGCAAAGATAAATGAGTTGTCCAGGCTGAGCCTGTCTTGGTTTTACAAGGGGAAATACTGCTAGAAGTTCCCTCTGGGTGTCAGCCAGGTGTGACAGGAGGGTGCCTTTACCCAGTGCTCGCTGTGGTTCCAGCACAGAAATGCTCTGATGGCATCAGCATTGTTTCTGCTCCTCGCTGGCCACTGGCCATCCTAGCCTGCATGAGGACGAGTATTTTTTCACGACAGTGTGCTTGGCATCCACCTGCTCAAGCTGCTTTCTGTTTTCCTGTCGCTGTCAGCTCGGCAGTGCTGTCATTTTCCGAGTACATGGTGTGTAATTAATGAGAATGTCATTTCCAGGTTGTTTTCAAAGACTAGATTGAGAGTCTGAGAAATTATTTCAGTCAATGCCCCAGGATATTTTTTTTATTTTTTTTTTTTAAATTAAGAAAACTATCCCCTAGGTTGCCTGTTTTGGGGATACATCTGGAGGACAACATCTGTGCTTATATTTTTAAGGACAGCCAGACTTGACCTCTCAGTAAAGACACAGAACTGGGGTTCACATGCCGTGTCTTGGGTGCACTGGGCAGGGCGGGCTGGCTCTTTCCCAAATTCTAGTGGCACTGGCAGTGCCAGCCTCCTCCCTGCGTGCCATAAGGAGGATGGTCTCCTTGTGATGCTCTCAAGAGGTGGCAGTTGGTTGTGCTGTGGGTCAGATCCTGCCCCGCAGAGTCAGAGGGGTAGCAGGACATGCTGTGACTTGGCTCAGAGTCCCCCCTGGTGCTCCTGACTGCCCCTGGGGGCTGGCTGGGCTGGGCAGAGGTGTTGGCCAGGATATATGTATTTTATTATACCTGTTACTTCTTTCACAGGAGTAGTAAGTCTGCTTTATGGGAGACCCCGAGAGACTCCATGAGGAGCACAGAGATTGGTTTTAGCCACCTTTGCTCCCCAGGACATTGCTGTCCCAAACGCTGGATCGGAGTGCCCAGGCTCCGATGATGCACAGCATGTGTCCTAAGAACTGACCTCTGTGCTCATTTAGGGATAGATATTCTCTGCCCTGAGCAAATATTCCCAAGCATCTTCACTGAGCCTTGTATTGCTGGATACTTTAATTTTACTTTATTTGCAAAAGGTAAAGACTCTCAGGCAGCAAATAATTCCCTTTGCCTCCTTTCTGCCTCAGCTGTCAAAACCAGTATTTGCCTCTTTCTCTACCATGATCATTCCCCCAAGCCCTAAAGCACCACTACTTTGCCTTAAGGATCCCTACAGAGCTCACGTCTTATGGGCTGGTAAAGGCGATGGGTGACTTTCCTTCACGATGGTGTCATGGTCCATGCTTCTAGGCTGCCACTTTCATCAGGGAACATGGGTCCACATGCCGGGCAGGTTTATGTTTTGATTTTTGGGTTGGTTTGGGTTTTTTTGAGAGGGTGAATGTTTGCAAACAATGAAGTTGCTGTTTGCTTCAGCGGATTTTCTGAACGTTGCAAATGTTTTATTCCCAATAATCTGCAGGTGCCTCTTGGGTGGGTGAGATGCATGTGGAGCTTAGCACGTGCATGTGTACGTGTCTCCTGTGATATACGGAGCTTCAGCACTGCAGCTGCCATTAGTGTTAATGGGCTAAAACCCTTCACATCAAGCTGAGAATATACTCCCACTAATTGTGTACCAGCCGTCCCCTGGGACCTTTGTGCGAATGATGCATCCGAGGAGAGGTGCTTTCAGTGATACGACGCCTTGGGATAAATAAATAAGGGGCTAAAGTTAGAGGCTGTTTCAGGAAGGCTGATTCAGTGCCAGCATCATAACACTGGGAAATCAGATAACAGCGATGCCAACCTTTATCCTCTTGGTCCTGGCCTAGTCCACTGCTGCACAGTACCATCTTCTGAGCCATACATCACCCCTCAGCCTCACCTTGATGATGTATGATGCCCATAGATCCTTATAGCGGGAGTGCACTCTGATGTATTGCGCCAATACATCATGGACAGGGTTCGCCTGGGTGATGTATTAGTGCCCTGAGAATGTATTACTCAAACGCTGGTATTGTTCGGGGATAAAGCCAAGCCAAGGAGTGGATTCAATTTAATTACAGTGCAAATGATAGCCTGGCGCCAGGAGCACTTTGGTGCTGAGATGCTGGCACCCTGTGGAAATATGGGCTGTGGCTCTGGTGCCATTGAGTCACATCGCAGCATACCATGAGAAGAGGTGCCATATTTTAAAGGAATGGTCATTTTTCAGAGAAATATAGGAGGACAATTTTGAGAACTCTGTAGAGAGTGGTAGGACAGGGTGCAGGAATCTCCTGAGCCAGCAGTGCTGGCAGGCAATGGCGCACACAGGTATCTTCTGCCACCTGGGAGTTGTGTCCTCTCTGGGTGTCACCGAGCGGTGGCTCAGCATTCTGAGAAGTGTGAAGCCAGGGGATTTTTTGGGTCACCCATGACACTAAAAATTCCCAGACCCCTCTAAGCAGTGAGAAGTACACACCAACAAAATGCTGTATTCCCCAGCAAGGAGATGGGCTTTGAACCCAACCTCGCATGAACATATTTTTATTGTTACTGGTAGAATGCTTTGATAACAAATTTGAAGAGATGATTCTGTGGTTTCCTTGGGCTTGCTTACATAGGTGTCATCCACAACCTGAGGAGAAAATACTTAGAATATTAGATGCCCATGACTATCATTGGTGGGAAACCGGTAAGTGATATAGTCTGATGAAGATCAGCTTTGTAAAGAATCCAGAAATGAGAACATAATTCCTGTGACAATCTACATCGGATGCTTGTCTGTGGTTAACTCTCCCTTCCTCTTTGCTTCTCTTTTTCATGTCTCTGCTGCTCAGTATTGAAACAAAAATGTAGTTCAGCTTCACTTTAAAATCAACTTTATTTCCAAATATGCCCCTGTAATGTCTCATTTGAGGGAGGTTTTTCGATAAGATTTGCATGTGTGTTATCTGGTTGTCAAAGGATGGCATGCCTTAAATCATGGGCTTTTTGTAACATTCTTGTTTGTAATGGGAAGTCCTCTGGGAACACACAGACACCTGAGAATGAAGGTGAAATTTCAGAAATGATCAGTTGAGCGCATCACATCTATTATGTTCTTCTGAAAGCTCAAAATATGTTATTTTAACTGCAGCAAGATGTGAAAATGCCTTCTTTTTTTGATATTTCCACTAAAGTCAAGAGGATCTCTATGTAGTCAGGATTTGATCCAGTCTCTTCCAGAAGAGTTTCTGATAATTAACTAGCACAGATATTTGATTATTCGTTTAGAGAAATATTTACATTGAGCTAGGGGTAGCAAGGTGGCAGCAATATTTGGCTTGTGTTCTGCGTTTCATTTCCATAAACCCAGGTATTTTCAAAGCAAGGTAAATACAGGTTTGCAGCTGAGAAATTTGCAGCATAAACAGATAAAGTGACTTGTGCAAGGTCACATAGCAAGCGGGTGGCAGAGCTTGGAAGAGAAGCCAGTGGTTCTGACTCATTCCTCCTCTGACATCCTTGTCATTATTTCACTTCTATTATTATCTTGACTTATTTGCTCCATTGTTTCAAACCAGATCTGCTCCTACCTTCCTATTGTTCATGGGTCTAAGACTGTAATTTTTGGTCGTCCTATAATGGAGAGGATAATGTGTCTTTTTTTTTTCTCCCCCTTTTTTTTTTGCAATCAGTTTCCCTGTTGATAACTCAGAAATGCTGATTATTCCTTATTTTTGGGTGCAGAATGAGGAAGGCTCAGTCTGATAGACAGGAACAGTGGATGCTCCTGAGAAAATGACTTTTTTGCACAGCACTAAAAACACCTCTCTCCTGCTCCTTGATTGTCCTACCCTGTCACAGCCAAACAACAAGCAAAACAATGCAGATACTCTTCTGTTTGGTTATAGCTTAAAATGCAGAAGAGATGCGGTGTGGCTTGGGACAGCAGGTATTTACACTGCCTGTTGCAGATCCTAGGCTTGGTGGCTTTGGAGAAGAACATACAGCACTCCTCAGTGTGTTCCTTAAGGGTGTCTTCCTCCATATTACAGGATACCCATTGGTGTCCCCATCTGTGCATGACCCTAGAAGCTGTTTGTCCCTTCTGTGCTGCTGTGTTGCCTCATTCTGTGACTGTTTCATCACCACACTACCCCTCCATGGAGTCTGTGGTTCATAGTGATCCTTATCATCTTGTGATAACTGTTGTAAAAGTTTCTATAAATAGAATTTCCTCCTGCCCAAGTCTTGTTGCTAGCTCAGCTGTTTTATTTTTAACAGAAAGGCATGTTGATGCTAAGCAGAAATAATTTTTTTTTAAAATCTCTCTATTAAACATAAAAAGATGCTGTGTCTGAGTAAAAAGGAAAGGTGCCCCTTAGATATTTTTAAAGCTTCCAAAAATAGTCTCACGTCTGTGACAAAGCTTATTGAGCAGGAATAGTTGTGGACAGCAATTCTACGATAGAAAGGATCATGTCTCCTCGTGCTTCTGGCTGGGATCGGCAAGAAGGGAAACCGGTCGAACAAAGACCTCTAAAAAGAATTAACCAAGGGCTGCTCTTTAGCAGGCTCGATAGCAGCAGTGCCCAAATAGCTTTGCTGGTGATCTCATATGTGTTTTCCCTCCTGGGCTTGCGACTGCCCTTGAGGTTGGGAGCCTATTTCTTGAATTGAGTCTTCGCTGGAGACCTGCAGCCCCACTGTGAGAGCCACTGCTGTGCAGCGATGGGGTAATGAGAAAAGGCAGTGAATTCCCCGTCTGGCATTTTTCAGCATGAAGAGAGAGAGAGGAGGATTGTTAATTTTGCCTTGTATGCACGACTGATACTGGACTTGAAAAAAAGGAAAACTTGGTTATTGTTTCTGCTGCTACACCCCTGCACCCTCCGGGTCAGAGCACAACCATATATGCAGTTGATTCAGGCTTCAACACAACTGAGGAGGCAGAAAACTTGGGGGGAGAGAAGTGGATGGGGGTGGGACTCTCCAAGGAGATATGTTTTACAAGGTTCCCAACACTTTTTCTTCCCCTCCCATAGCGGGGGCTTTTGTCTCCTTACTCATGGCAAATGCCAAGCCAAGTGTTTGTGTGTTCGTGCCCAGTGAGAGGGGGAAAGTCTCTAGAGAACTTCTAAAAATTATAAAAGATAAACTGATTATTGTTAAAATTGCAAAGTAGTCAAATGGTGACTGCTGAACAGCTTATATGGAGAAGAAAAGACAGCATTATAAAACAGAGATCTTCTATTGTTTGCAGTTAGAAAAAAATATGAGCTTGTTTCAATCCCAAAGTGACTGATTAGCTGTGCTAAACCAGCCTGCATTTGTGTTCAAGTTAGTGCTTATCACAGGTGAATTTCTGCCCACATGAATGTGGGTTTTTTCAGAGGGACATAGCCAGTTATGCTCTCCCTTATGGCAGAGCACGAGAAGTGCTCTTTTCTCTTGGTCTTTATAGAAAAGAGATTGGGCAGCAGATTAAGATTTGAGGTTCAGTTCTTATATCTCCTGTAAATATCCTGCTTGCCCTCAAGAAAATTGATTTATTGCTTTCAGCCTTGATTCTTCACCTGTAATACTGGGGAAAATACTTTTTTTATGCCTCACTTTTTATATGGGCATCTCTTTCACAACGGATGCTCTTCCTATCTGTTTGGTACCATGCTTGGTGCGGCAAGGTCTCATTCCTTCTTTGACTCTCATAGAGAGCAGTTTACATTGCAGCAATCCTGGTAACTATCATTAAAATAAAATTACTGGAGACAGATCTAACCTACCTGAGATGCTGGTGCTATAGATAGAATTTGAATGTAAAGCTCACCTGGGTTTGGTAGCTGTCCTCTGCCCGTAGCTGTCAACATGCACCACTGACTGTCAGAATGAATGATGGATTAACAAACGTGTAATGATTTAGTCCCTCTCCAAGAACAAGCAATACCGCCTGAGTGACATGCATTCCAGATACACAGAGAAGAGGGATGCGTGACATTGTCTCACTCAGTAGCACAGGAACTGGCAAGTGGAGAAAGCAGTGTTTTTTCACCCATTACAACGTGCATATATGTATTTGGACCCTAGAAAATACAGATCAAAGACATGATGTTCTGATTTAATTTGTTGTGGCTTTTTTTTTCTTCTTTTAATCCAAGGGTGTGATTTGGCAGCAGAATGTGAAACTTTGAAGCTGAAAGGCTTCATGCTCTGTTTTTTTTCCAGATGACATTAGTGGGGGACCGGCTGGGTTCATGGGACTCCACAAGGTACTCTTGTTTATGGATGAATCCATGCAGATGGGGATCAAAGGTTGTGTGTAGCTGCTGTAGAGCACACCAGGGCTGAGAGAGGTCGGGCACCAGAGATTAATTTCTTGGCCGGTTAGAGCCAAGGTTTAATAGCAGGCTTGGAAAGGACAGTGATTGAGTTTACTGCTGGCAGAACCTATAGTTCGGGTCAAGTAAAAGGAAGGAGCTAAGGGGCTCTGTGTGTTGGTTGCAGGAGAAAGTCTAATGGCTTAACAATATGTGGCCTCAACAAGACGTATTGCCGTGGCTGCCACCAGTGAGCTCCGCGCTGGGGCAGGGGGGAGCGGGAGGAGATGCACCCCTCGCCTCTGGCACATCACCTTCACGTCACCTTCAGCGACCCAGGCGCTTCTGGGGCTCGGCTAATGCTCGCAGCCAGGCAGAGCAAACACTCGCAGGAAGCCTCGTTAATTCTGGAAGTGAGGCAGAAAAAAAGGAAAACATCAGGGTTTTCTAAATAAGGAAAACCATGTATTTGAGGTGCAATAGGGGGATGTATTTTCTTCTTAGTTTTTTTATTTACATACTTCAGTAAACCCATATCAGATTTACCATGATCAGATGATCTATTTTGGCTAAATTAAGGACTTATTTTGATGCTAAGATTATACTGTACTCTAACTGGACTCCATCGTTTCATGCTCCTATTCCATTACACTTCAGTTTCTAAGTTTTCAGTTTTGGGGTTTTTTTACAGTTGTGTCCTCAATTTATGTATCCCATTTAATTGTATCCAGCTACACTGTGATTTCCCACCTCCCTGCTTTCAAATATGCTTTTGGATTATTTTGTTTTCTTTTACAGCATGTATAAAAAAAAAATCTGTCCAGGAGAATTTGTTTTCAGCTTTCATATTTTATTTTGAATGTGGTTCTATGTTGTTATAAATAAGTAACACCTTAAGGAAAATAATTTTGCAAATAATTTCAGACTCTTACCATTTTGGTGGAGGCAGCCTAATTGAGTGCAGGAGAGACTTAGTGCAAGTGGTGCCTGCCAGCTTGGTGCTATGGACCTCAGACCAAAATTGGCAGGAAGAAAATTTGTCTTTCATTGGTGATTTGTCCTGGAGTTCTCAGGGAAGAGGATAATTGGGATAATGTCTTAGGCAGGACATGACCATGGTACCTGTAGTGTTTATCAGAGTATGTATATCTCAGCTATACAGAAAGCATCAGTTTGACCCCATGTTAGAAATTTCTCATTCTGTGGCTCTGAGTCAAGTGTTCATTAGATTTCCTATTAAAACCCTTTCCCAACAGGTCCTGCCTTAAATTCTCTGTCTTAGAAGTCTCCTGGATCATGTGAACTTTTGCTTTTTTTTTCCCATCTCATTGTGCTTTTGTGTCAGGAAGGTAACAGAAGCTGCACCAAATGTGAACTGAGTGACATGGATTTCCTGATTAGGCACAGATGGGATTCCTCTCCCAAAGTGCTCTTCTGTTGTCTCCATCCATTAAACTTGCTCTGAAAGCTATTGACACGACTCTGCAGTCTCTCCTGTTAGAGTTATTCTACTCTTCTTAGAAGTAAATGCTTGTTGGGTCTCAATGAATGACCCGATCACGTAGTGATTAAGATCCTCATCAAAGCTTTGGACTTCTGCTTCACATCAATCACAGAGAGGTCTTTCTTGTCTCAGGTAGTTGCTGGGATGAATCCATGGTGACTTGATGATCTTTTAAGACATTCTTCTGTAAGGTTTCTGGTTTTGCCATCACATAAAGTGAAAAAACCACAGTTGTTTGGGGATTTTTAAAAATTTGTTTGAAGGTTGTTTTCTTGTTCAGTTCAAATTAGCAAGATAGAAGGAGCTTGAATGCTTGTTTGGCAGCCAGAAATACAATGCTCAGTTTTGCCTTTCATGGAAAGAAATTTTGAAGAGGAGTTCTGATCATGTGAATCGAAGTTTGAATCAGTCGCTAGATCTGAGCCTGAACTGTGGCAGTGGAAGGGGCAGATTATCCCAGGTTTGTCCACTCCAGACCTTGTTCTTCCTCCTCCAGAGTATCCTGCAGTAACTGCTATCAAAGGCAGCACAGCAGAGCTGGTGGAGCCAGGTCTGCTCTGTGCAAGGTCTGATTTTGTTGATTTTCAATATGACATGTCATCTTTAATATTTTTTTAATTTGCTCTTCCTCTAGAACCCGTATGTTTCAGCTGGGTTTCTCTAACAGAGATGCTTTTTCACCAGAAGTGTGTGAAACACCCGAGTTTATAGGGACTGAAGGAAAACTGTTTCAGAGACAAACAGGTACGCAACTTTGCTTTGCTGACTGTGTCAGATATGAAATCTTGGATTCTTCACTGTTTGTTCACCTCGTTTAGGCATCACCAAATCATTCATACTTTTTGCTCTGCATTTTCTTTGGCTTTGGGTTGTTTGTCTTTGGTGGTTGGGTGGTTTTTTTTCCTATGGGGAAAAACTACATAATGGAGATGAAAGACTCTGCACACTCCACTCCAGATGCTGACAGTCCCTGACATGACCCCCCCAAAAACAACCCACAACCTGTGGCACTTATCTGATATTTAAAGACTGCAACTCTCCATAGGATAATGCAGTTAGGAAGGTATTTATTAAAGTCATATTGTATTAGGGAATTTAGTATATCAATTTTACCAATATAAAGTCATATTGTATTAGGGAATTTAGTGTATCAGTTTTACCAATATAAATGCAGAGAATGGCACTGCTTGGGAAGTCAAAGCCCTGTCTGTGGGTGGCCCTGAACTTACTGAAAGATGGAGCTTTCAGATGTGCTGCTATAGTGCCCCTTCTCAAACCATAATCAGCCCAGTTCTGTTAGTCTTTTAGTCCCAACTCAGTTAGGCTTCTATTTAATCTGAAACGTGTTGTACAGAATAACCAAAGCAGGATAGAGTAATACGTGGTAGAAATGATGTTTTTAAAAAGAGTGGCTATCACAGTCCTGCAGATTGCCCTGCACGTCCTCCCTCTGCTTGTATCACTCAGTTTTGTGAGCAGGACTCAAAGTTTGGGATTTAGCCCCTTTGTCAAAGTTTTTGGCCGCATGAGCAGATGCATTAAGGTGCTTTCCTGCAAATTCTCCTTTAATTGCTCCAAGTGCTGTGGCCATCAAGCAGAAATCCAGTTGGTAAACTCTGCAGCTTGTGGACAACTTTTCTTGCCAACCATGCATTACGAAGGGCTAATTGTAAAAGTGGTGCACCTGCTGGCTCCCTTGGTGGCTGGAACCAACAGGAAAAAAAATAGTAATTTATTAATGATCGAGTCACAAATAGTAATGAAAACAATAGGAGCATCTGAAGGAAGCGCTGCCGGGGGCAGAGGTGCAGGTGCTCTGTGCCCTGAACAGGCTTGTCGGCATTTTTATAAAGCTACTTTACAGCCCTTATCAATTTCCTACTGCTTTCTGTGTACCCCCTGCCCCTTTGCAAATGTTTTGCCTGCACAACAGGCTCAGCATTTCTTGTTGTAGGTGATAAAATAGCTGTCACCCTGTGGAGGGAGAAAAGAGGCAAAAAATAAAAATGTTAGGTCCAAAGAAACAAAGCGGAGGAATGCGTTTCAGAGCAAACAAACGAGTGCTAATGGAGCCGCTGAGTCGGCACGGGGAGAGCGATGATGTGATCTTAGCTGAGGAATGCTAAAAGATTGGGGGCAACAAATGCTGGAGGGCAAGAGAGACTCATTCCTTAGGCTGAGGCAGGACTCCGTGCGTGGCCTTGGATTTCAAAGGCGTCTGGCACAAGCACACACCTCAGCCAACACCAGCCACAAGGAGTTTGGGATCTAGTGCTTGTCTCTGAAAATCTCAGCCATAATTTAAATAACTATATTACATTGGCAAGCCCAGCCCAGGACTTATTTTCTTAAGTAGGCAGAGCAGAAGGCACTGCCGATATCAGCAACCTCCTTGTACCATTTGAGTGGTTAGTCAGTCATACGGCATGGTTGTGCTGTCTCTCAAAATACAGTGGCTCTTGGGATATGGGGAGAAATCAACTGATACGCATAAATGAATGTAAATCTTTGAGTAAAAAAGTATGACGAACTAAGGAACTAATCTTCTTGCGACTGGCTTTCCCCACAGCCACAGCAGTACAGTGCCTGTGAGACGTGGCAGCTGATCCCAAGTTCCAGAAGGACCAAAAAGAAAATGAGGTCATGGCAGGCTCTCATCATGCCCAGGAATAAGGTCAGAGGTAAGGTGGTGTGTCTTAATGTTTGCCTTTCTTCTGTTTTCACCATCACACATGGCTTTAACGTGTTCATTTCCCCTGATAGAAAGCATTCACACAGACATCAGCTCAATGTGCTTTGCTCTGCAAGTGATGGGTGGTGTCTGCAGCGTTCATCAGGGCTACATCCATTAGTATTACAACCTAATTCAACTTGCAATGATGGAAAGATGCACTAAGTGGAAAATTCTTGCACTGTCATGCTTTAAGTGCTCATACATGGACATTCCCCATGGTTTAGGTGCAATTTAGAGAGTTTTTAAACTGTCAGAACTTATTGGTGTGTCTGAGCCCATAAGCTGTTACCTGAAGTCTGCAGGTCTAAAAATTCTCAGTTCTCAAAATGTTGCAGGTGTAGATGTCTCAGAAGAAAGGAGTCAGACTGAAAAGTCAGCCTGGGTCTGTTCCAAACCTGTACGGGTCCCATGGCCTGCATTTCCTTCCAAGGTTTAGTGAGGTAGTGAACACCCCACAGTCATCCTGGAGCAGCTGCAACCAGCAAGCATGATGTGCCAGCACTTTCTAACATTTCACTGCCTATTCTGCATTCAAGGGAGAAAAAGAGATGCTCTGTCTTTAACTTGGTTTTAGTGGAAAGAGGGAAAAAATACCAAATTACCTGTAAGAGAGAAAAAAACATGTCTCTGTCAATGGGCCAGATGCAACTCTTCCCGTAGCCAAGTTGTACTGCCCTAAGGGGTGTTAAGTCAAAGAACTAAAAGGGCTGTAGTGTTCTGCCTCCAATGGGAACTTGCTTTGTCTCCTTTTTTTTGGTATTATTATTGTTGCTCTTCCTTTGTTCAGGACCTAAAAAAAATGTTCTTTTTTTCCCCCCTTTTTTACTTCTCTCATTGCCTCTTTCCCTCTTCACCCCCAAAAATAACCCTCAGACAAATGCCAGCAATTTATAAGACTGACTTAGAAGCACAGAAAGGACAAAGCTTCACCTTGTGAAGTGGTTGGTTTTTTTTTCCTTAGGAACTAGGAATCTTTTCCTGTAAAGATAGCTGAAATCCTTGTGAATTAGGAGGAATTCAGGAGGTGTGCATTTGAAGAACCTCTGTGAAAGCAGTGCTAAGGAGGAAGAGTTGGCAATGCGAATTATTGCCCAGTGATTTGAGGGGGGACCCGCATGAAGTGTGGCAGTGTTAACACGACTATGATGACATGCAGCATGATACATGAGGAGAGGTGAAGGCAAAGCTCATATATCCCCATAACATTGAATCTCTAATAACTTACAAACGGTCACCATTTGCTGTCTGCAAAATTAACCTCTCGTCTCCCCCAGCCTGCGGATTGGATGCATAGATATAGGATTTTAAGCTTCTCCATTGAAAAATGTCCCTGTGAAGCTGTCCATCAGAACTCCTGCTGCTTTCCAGAGAGTATTATTAATAAAGTTCTCCATAGCAGAAATGGGACCCTTTCAGAGCGCAGATATGGTGTTTTCCCTGTTAACCAGCTGGGTTGCTTGGCTGTGGACAAATGCAGTGATGAATGACGGGTCAAGGATGGAGCACGCTGATTTCTCTCCAAGCTTGACCTTGTCTCTGGTCTGACATCTGAAATGACAGATGCATTAAAAAGTTATTTATTTAGGGGCGACGCAGTGCATCGTACCCTTTGCAAGGTAGCACCTAGTTTTGCAAGAGTGTTAGAATAAAGGCTGCCTGAGCCATCCCCTCTGCATCTGCTGCTTCAGGTACCGCTTGCTTTCTGCAGGCAGCTGCTATGAAAGCAAACAGACAATCATGGGCATTTCTCAGTGAATGGGAGATGCTATGTGAACTGAAAGGCAAAAAAAAGAAACCAGGTCCAAGTCCATGCACAGTGCCTGGCTGTCCCAAGCAAATAACCTGCATATCTGCAAATCACTCGCCTGTGGAACAGCATTAACTATGAAACTATGAACTATGAAAATGCACCTGAAGGTTTCTGGGCTGTTAAAGGCCCAATGTTCTGGATAAAATGCAGCACTGAGGATTAAATGACTTCTGCTGTTCAGCTTCTTATGGCATCAGCGCACTCCAGAGACTCTTTTTTGTGACTTCAGGATTCTTTGTAACTTGTTGCACTGTGGCTCCCTTCAGTCTTCACTATAGCGGAAACTAAAGGAACAGTTTTCATGTTGTGGGACACATGGATGGAAGGGTACCCAAGCTGCAGCCCATGAGCAGTCACACTTCTTTTTTGGAAAATCAATTGTTGACGAATGGTGAGAAACCTCAGCCTAAATCTATAGAAAAATGCATGCATAACCCCTTGGGCTTCTTCATTCATCTGCCTAACTTTTTGCTGCAAGTAGGAAATATGGTTTTGCTTTCTTTTTTTCCAAATCAGACCTTTATTTAGAAAAGTAACCTCGCCTATATACACATCTGCTGGTGTATGGTCAAGTGGGGATGTTATGCCCTCCTGACAAGAGCTATGGTATGGATTAACTTGTGGATCAAGGTTCATGAAAGAGGCCAAGTGCGTGATTCTGCATCCTTTGGGAGTACTGGGAGAGCTGAGATCAGGGAGCACCATAAGAAAATTGAAGAGCTGTCACTGAGAAACATCGTAAGTCTGTTGACCTCAACAGAATTACAGCCATTGACGCCAGCTCTGAATATACCCCTTCTTTCTTTGTCATCTCCTTTCCTCCCCCTCTCCTCTAAATAAAACCCCTTTGAAACAATGGCAGTGGAAATTGTAAAATATATGCAAAAGCCCATTTTGCATGTCAGGACTGTTAGAAGTGCTAGATGTCGGTGTGCACCCAATGCACATCAACTTCTGTGCCGGGCTGCAGCTGTATTCGAATGACTTTGCAAAGTCTTTCTATGACTGTCCAATTCAAATCCACGTGTGCATTAAATCTCTAGCATCTTTACAGTATTTAATGTGTCTATTCCTTCCAGGATTCTAGTGGCTGTGTCTACTATGTGTTTGAAGCTTGCCTGAAGGCAGCATCTGCAAGGTTTTTCCAGCAGAAAAATGAATGACCTGGTAAAATGAATGATTTTGTGTAATACCAAAGAAAAAGAGTATCAGCTGTGCAGTTCATATACAGTATACTTGCAATCAATACTGTATATTGATTGCAAATTAACGAGTATACTTGCAAGATACAGGAAATTCCAGCCAAGGGTAGGAGGGCTTGGACTACACTGCTCCCCAATGTAGCTGTGACTCCTGCTGCCTTCAGAGAGGTTTGAATCAGATTGCAAAAAGCCAAAATTCAAACCTGAACGAGTTGGCTATGGAAGTGTGTTGTCTCAGACCCTCCTCCTCCTCCTGGTGTAATGTGAGTGTGCTGAGCGGTGGAAAAGTTGCTCAGAACTGGCAATGTCAGTATTTCTTGACTTAACGTGTAGCCTCAGGTGGCGAGGGCTCGCCTGCAGTTCAGCAAGGGAAAATGGAGATGTCCTGTTCTTGTTTTGCTTCTGTTTAAACATTTGATCTTTACCGTTTGGGGTGTTTGGGGGGAATGCAGGGTGCACAACAGAGCTGGGCAACGCTCTCAACTCAGCCCAACAAAGGATGGAGTTGGGGCAGGGGGAGGGGAAGGAAAAGGCATGTTTTCCACAGTGGCCTGTTTAAAACATTACAAGCAACCTCTCTTCCATCACGAGTCCTGCTTTAAAACTATTGCCCTGGGGCATAAAAATCAACTCCTAACAACTTCCAGTGGGACCACTATTCCATCAATGTTCCCATCAAATGTTGACTCCATGATTAATATTCACCCTCTTCCTTCGTTAATCATCAGTCTTCATTCATTTTTTTGTAACTTCCCGCTGACAGGGGCAGTGTTCGTAGAGCAGCTGGTTGGGAAAACAGAAAGAGCTGAACTGCTGTACACAAGCTGTGAAGGGAAAAAGCCACCTCGGAGCACTGTGTCAGCTCAAAATCTTTCCTCAAGATGCAATTTTTTTTCCCAATCCTAGAAGCAGCGAGGCTGAATTTCCGATTGTCTTTGCGAGATGGGACCTCACAACGACCTGTGATTGTTATTGTGCTGTTTTACCTTGAGTGTCACAGCACTCAGTACTTTAGAGCAGGCGCTACAGTAATGAAGAAAAAACTGTCAGAATTTTGCTTATCAAATTAAACCTCTATGTGATCCTAAAAAAGAGTTTTGCAATTAACACTGTAATTTGTGAATTGGAAGTCCACTGCCAGCTTTGCCACCGACTTCCTGGATGACCTTGCAAATGAGACTGATCTCTTCCTCACTGCCCAACCTATAAATTGAGAATAGTTATTGCTTTCTCCCTTGTTCTCTCTCTCTGAGCAGTTGAGATTGTCCGTCCCACGGAGAAGGCACTCCCTGACTGTTGTCCGAGACATATGAGTTCAGTAAGCACTGGGGTAAATATGCACTCCTAAAACAGATGTTGCACGTTTATCTACTTTCTAGAAAGCATTATGGCAATTACTGTGATCCCTCTCAACTCTGGTATCTTCTTAAAGAGACCTGGAGGCTGCATTCCCCAGCCTTAGACTTTATCCCTTGTAAGCGCTTTGTAACGTGCTTTGATTTGTTTGATAGAAATGCTGAATAAGCTGCCTTACCATTGTGACCATGGTAATCTAAGCAATAAAGAAGCATCAAAAAGATAAATATTTGAGTTATAGAATCTAGAGCTTGGTTTGGTCTTCTCAGACACATCAGAAATTCTGTATGAATCAACATTTAGGACAATGAATTGGATGTTAAGTCAACAAAGTCAAAATTCACAGGGCAATCTTGCTGGTGAGAGGAAGATTTGTGTGTTATGCCTTTTTTTCCTAGTGAGCTGCTGGTACACGTGTAAACATCTCCCTCACCGTAGGTCTGCAGGAGGCACAACTAATGGCTATCGCACATCAGCGGGATGGTGATGGCTGACAGGGCTTTGCTGAGAGTCTGTCTTCTGCTTCTCCAAGGGAGAAAGACCTTCTTTAATCTCAGCTTTTCTTTATCATTTCCTTTCGGGGATGATTTTATTGCTCTGGTGTTTTCTGCCTCTTTCCCATATAGAGCACACTTCTCAGGAGGGTATCACACACAGGCTCAGGAGCTACGCTGGAGGACCCTGCCTTATTAGAGCATGTTTCCCTTCGAACTTCAGGCAACCATGGATAGTCCTTGGTTTGAGTAATAAATTTATTCAACATCCACACATTAAAAAAAAAAATAATCTTGCCTTGTGTAGCTGCAGTATTCATTGACTGGCAGTAACAGCAATTGTCTGTATTCTTCCAAATATAGCAGCATCTAATGCCACTTTTCTGGGGAAAAAAATAATAAAACCCATACAAGTGTTACTGTTTCCTTGTAGAGAACAACATTGCCTTGAGTGCAGAGCTTGTGCATGTTTCTTGTCTTCTGCTAATGTTTTTAGGATAAATCTTTATCATTAAAGATAAAGATTACAAGAAATAAAAACTTCCTCAGTGTAAATTGCCTCTTCTGCAACACGGATAAAGAAATGATTGAACACGGTGGAGATCTGGTGGCATTTGAGAGAACATGATAGATCCAAGAAAGGTCAATAAATAGGTAGCAAAATGAGAGACTGGCATTGCAGGGCTGAATAAGTGCCCACTCTAACTTCTGCTGCTCTGCTCACGCTGAAACAAGCTTTGCTGCAGAAATAATTTAAAAATGTATATCCTAACAAATTTGGATTTAAAACATTTTAAATTAGAAAAATTTTAAGTTGCAATAAAAATGTTTGTCTATCTACTAGCCTAAATTATCCATTAATATTTTTTTTACCTTGGTCTTCTAGGGAGAATTCTGCAAAACAGGAGAAGTCACTACTGTAAACATTTAAAAGCTTTCTCTCTTCATGTTCCCAACATTTTCCCCTACAACTTAAATAATGTTGTGCAGATATTACTTCATTTTTCTCTCTCCCTTTATTTTCCAATTTGTTGTTCCACCAATATCTTTTCAAAACTTTCTCTGTATCTTGAAAACTCATTTGCCATTAAGAGAAATGGAGCATTAAAAAAAAATTGAAACATTTGGATATCATTCTGCATGGGGGAAAAAAGGGCAATAGTCGGGATGGAATTACAGCGTTCACTTCATTGTATTTGATGAAGTGAAAGAAAAGATACGAACCGCTTTCAGCATTCATGAAAAAGATTTAAAATTGGTGGCAGAAACTTCACGTTGTTAATTGAAAGCTTTGCACAGGAAACATATTGGGTTTGGACTTTTTGTTTATGAAAATAGGGGGGTTGTATCTTGTTTGTTTATTATTCCTCCTTCTTAATCAATTCCAGCTTAAATGTCAGCACCAGAAGCTCTTTCTCTGACAGCCTTTGCTTTTTTTGACAATTTTGTGTCTTGATAGTTCCTGTTTTCAAATCTAAAACAATTTATATCTGATATCAGAGAGAGACTAGTCTTTTACTGGTTCTTATTTACTGATTCAGGAGATGGAGCAAAAGGACATACTGTTGCTGTAATCGCGTGCACAGACTGATTACACACCAGCTCAGGATCTAATTTATATACTCCTTTCTTACTAAATTAGTGTGAACAACTGCAGAAACCTGCTAGGAATGTGCAAGGGGCTACATGCAAGTATTCTCATTTTTTACACAAACTTGGACCCATATTTTGCAAGTGTTTTCCAAAATCTAGATTGCTAAGGGAGTGGAGGTTTAATAGTTCCAATGCTAATCAGCATACCTCAAACATTAGTGGAAGAGGTAAGAAAGCTTCATCCCATCTTTTAGAAGAAGAAAAAGAATCACAAGGAAATTTGAACAATCCAGCATCAGTGTCCTCAGTACCAACGCAGTGGTGCTTTTTATTCTTAAAGCAATGTTTTGGGTCTTCTCTCTCTTTGCATCCCAACGATTGCAAGCTGCCTGGCCATTAACTTCCTAAACCTGCAGCCCTCTTCATCCAGGGAAGTGACTCCTGTCCTAGCATGTCCCTAGCCCACTGTACCTTTTTTCTTTCTCTCACCTTTGCCTCAGTTTCCCCTTGTAGAAAACCATTATGGCTCCATCTCTGCTGTGCAAAGTGATTAAGGCTTAAATGAGGAGAGATTTCAAGGTGGTGATGCACCCTCGTTATAGCAGTAACACCCCTTCTCTCTTATAGGGATAGTGCAGTGTCATTTTAAATGGCTTTAGCTCTCTTGTCTTTCAGACATCCTTATCCCGTTTTTGCATTCATAAAGTAGGTAGATAACTCCACTTACTTGTGTGAGGGGTCCAATAATATATAAAATAGCACATTATCTCTTTAATTACTACAATTGTAGATCACCTTTAATATTATTTTTTCGACAGGAAATAATAGTGGGAGCCTAGAGGGAAATTTTATTTGATTGCCCTCCTCCATTACCCCAAAGATTGCTTGCTGTAGCATTAATAGTGTGAGTAGGAAAGGTCTCCAAAGTACAGTTTCCCAGCTCACTTGAGACAAGACTGCAGCCGCTGCTGCTAAAGTGAACCAAGCAGCAGCCATTATTCCTCATGCAATGGGAAGAGCTGCCATCAGCTGAAGAGGATGGTTAAGCTCTGTTACACACAAGTGTCTGGAGCTTGGAGACTACCCTTGGCTGAGCCTATTGACTGGTCCTTTCTTGGAAAAGAAGAGCTGGAAGTGGGGCACAGACATACACCTGATGCTATGCCTGGTGGGATGGCAGTGGGACGGTGGTGGGACAGCGGCTTGGCTCATGGGCGTTGGTGACTCCCAGCACCCCAGAGGTGGTAAGGCATCAGCTACAGGGTTAGCAGGGAAGAAGCATGTTCAAATGAGAAAAGATGATAAGGGAATTAGTAATGATTTCTGTTGGGTGTTAATTTATGAGCACTGGGCTGTTCCTCCTTCCTACTGAAGGAGGAAAACAAAATTACCCCTTAAATACTTCCCTATCACCAAGAACTGTGAATACAGAAAACAACACATCAATGCTCATCAGCAAGGGCAAGACCTTTATGTCAATGTTCATTTGCAGAACAAATGTGCTGTGGAATCCTCCCTGGGGTTGTAAATATCCCCATTGTGCTCCTGCAGGAAGGGCTGTTGCCCGAGGTGGCCGGGCAGCCTTAATGGGGAACCTGGGTTCGTGTAAATAGAGCCAGCCTGTTCCTTCCTCCTCACCAGTCACACTTCAGAAAATTGAAATGCTGCCTATGTACCAACACAAGAGAGGCAATAAGGCTGATTATCTGGCTCTTTTCACAGTGCTCCTTTTCTCCATGTGAGGCAGCAGGAAGACAGGACTCACCACCACCGATGTGCATCACGGCTGTGCTTTCCGTAGAAGAACTGGGGAAGTAGAGAAGACAAAGGGCAGCAAACCCCGCCAGTCTCACCCTCTGCAGCTGCAGGCCCAGAGCACACCATCAGCAGTTCCTTTGAGATGACCCCACAGCGCATCAGCCACATGGAACTGGCTTTCCAAAGGAAGAGGTACCCCTCAGCAAATGCCACCCAGCTTGGAGTGGGCACGTGCCACTTGCAGTCCCTGTGGCAAACTTGTGGTTCCCCTCGATGTCTCTGTGGGCAGATCATAAGGTACTTTATTTTCCTGCTAAGCTGCTTTAACCCAGGTTGCTGTGGGACTGTGAAGCTCTCGCCTTTGTCAGCATTAAATAAGAAGCAATAAGCTCTTGGCTGCGCCGTGAAGAGCTTTCCTTTCCTGGGCAGTAAATCTGCAGTAACTCTCTCTTACAGCTTTATTGAGGGTTATCAAGTGTTTATTCAAAAGGCATTTCCGTGCATTCAACGTTCTTCTAATTGGGCAGTGAGTGGTAATGTTCTCTCCGGACAGACTGTTATTGCTGTGGTAAAATTTTCTCTGTTTAGTCAATAGACTGTCCACATTGCTAATTTGCTGGGTGGAGAGAGGAAGTAGGACTGTATTGGCATATGGTTTCTACTAAATGGAGTTTGAACTATGTCACTTATAGAATCAGCTTCCCCAGAATGCCTGGAACATGTCCCATGCTGTCTCTAGAAGCACTGTAAGACAAGAAAATCTGTAAGGAGACAAATCTTCTCCTTTGAAGAACTAGGTTGCATCTGTGCAATATGTAAGGAGTCCCCGCTGCTGCCCTTCTTGCGTGGCGTGGCTGAATTTCAGCCCAGACCTCTCGTCCTCAAGTAACAAGTGCTATGGAGGAGCCTTTTGCTGAAGCTCTGTGTGGTGCGAGTGTGCTCCATTGCTGTGGTGGAAGAAGGTGGTTAAAGATGGTCTTCAGAGTCTGGATTCAAAAGAGGAGCTGTTAATTAACAGGGTGATTTCGAATGAAATCCCTTTTGAGGGACATCTGGAAACCCGGAATGGGCACCAGGAGGAAGTGTGTGTAGGGGGGGTGAGGCTGGAGGTTGGCTTGGTTTACTCTGAGAAAATAAGTTCATTTTGCATTTGGTCTGCCTTTTAGCTACTGGTTGTTGGGATGTAGAAGCAGTCAGAAATTAGGTGGTCAAAAAAATGGGGGTGGAAAAGGAGTCACCCAGACTTGCCAGGTAACAGCAAATTATTTCAGACACAGTAAAAGCAGGTTCAGATTTGGGTGAGGTGTGCCCCTGCTCCTGTCTGTGGGGCTCACACATCTCTCCTGCCATCAAAGCCTTCCTCCCACACAGGATGAGCTCCTGCTCCTTCCTCACGGGAGGCAGGGGAGGAGGAGGAGGGGAGGTTCAGCCATGCTGATCCAGTGTGCCCCTGGACAGCTGGTACTTCACGCAGTGCCTTCATTTTAAAGCTATCCATCATGCTCGGGGGATCACATCCAGGCCCTGAATTGCAGAACTGGCACCTTGGGAGGTGTTCAGCTATGAAAACTGACTTGGCAGGATGGCTTTGCCATGTGGAAAAAAAAAAAAAAGCTTCGATTTTCTTATTTTTAAAAGGCAAGGTAAATGGAAAGGGCTGAATTGACTCGCAGGCATTTTCAGGAGATATATGGCTCTCCCGTGCCCTGCTGTTGGGTGGATACAGGCAAATCTGACCACAGTCAAGGGATTTGGGTCAGACGGGAATGGGCAGACTGTTGCATCTGCAAACTGTTCTATCTTCAGAGTTGGTCTCCTGTGTCATGTTGAACTTCAGTCTCCCAGCGATGTGTGTGTGTCTCCGTGACAGAATGGGTCAGTGAACAGAAATGCAGGCTCTTAGGTCAGAGCTGCAAACTTTGGGGTGGAGGTTTTGATTATGATGGGGTCCTACAGTGCTCTCAGTTGAGATGTTTGGGCTGGTCTGATATTGGACATGATGGGTCTAACTTACAAGTTTTCCATAGTTATTTGGAATGTATACTGTTGTTCAGGTGAGAACGTCTTTTTGAGGTACCAGCTGACCTCAGCCTGATGATCTGGCAGTGAAATGAAGCTATGCCAAGGAACACTTGTTGAATTTTCCTTGGTTTTATTCCTGGTACTTTACGCTGCATTGGTCTAGTAATTTGCAGGAGTGGATTGCATAGATACAATGGGAGGCTTAATTAGTGTGCAAAGTGCTTTGAGATCTTTGATGAAAGGTGAAATAGATGCAGAAAGTTATCTTTCGTCCTCCTCAGAGGCTGTATTTCAGTAATGGATGAAGTGACCCCTAAAATATAATATTAATTCTGCAAAGCACTTGGGAGTTCTTCTGAATCAAAGGTGCTATGCAAATATATTCTCACTTTCCTTTACCAGTCCCTTTGAGCCAGACAGTCCACCATTAGTGGCGATTCTCATTTAATCAGAATTCAGCCTTCAAATTTTCTGCAAGTCCGTAGATAAATAAAGCAGCAGCCGTAGTTGATCATTTATTTATAGATCTATTTATAATCTATGTTTTGCATATTAATCAAAACCACTCCATGTGGCAATTCCTGATTAAGAACTATTTTTTTGTCTCGTCTCTCTTGCCCCTAGATAATATGCAAAGAATTAGATTAGAAATACTTTTTATAAATAAATTATGATAAACTCCTGCTTTATTTATATACCCAGACAAGGTGCCACTCTTCCAAACACTGGATTTGTCCCTTTTTCTTGTCATACTTCCATCTCCCTGCCATGTGGTAAACTACATCGGTTGTGGTGCTCAGAGTTGTCCTTTAAATGGGAAATCCTTGATTTTCAGGTGGAAAAACGCCACTTCCCACTTCAGATGAGGCAGCCCGAGGCCTGACCCAAGGCAGCATCATCAGAATGAGTTCAGGAGTTCAAGGTACTTCTTGTGCACACAAAAACTAAAGGGTAAAAATGATATAAAATCAGGAACCATCTTGCAAAGTTTGGGGCTGCAGAGCGTGGTGGGCAGTCAGGAGACAGGGGAAGCCTTAGAAACAAGGGAACAGGGAAAAGCAGTTCTGAAAAAGCCAGAGCTCTCTGAATCTCCACCTGCAGAAAATTCCAATTGTTTTGCTGAGGTTGGATGAAGAGGAGGGCTGCAGAAAGCAGGTAGCTAAGGTCTCTGTGATGGGAAGCCCTGCAGCTGGGCAGCTCCCGTGTCGCACGACTGAGATTTTGGGCTGTACTGAGAAATGCCAATGGCACCCACTCCCCTGAGTGTTAGTGGTAAAAGAGCTCCGAGCCAGGTGGTGAGGACCCAGGCATTTCTGAGTTGCCATTTTGCGTGAAGCTTTCCTCCCTCACCCACGGTGACACCCAGCCATTGAGTCTCTGGGGCTGCGCTTTGCACCCCCATCCCCTGGGCACCACGAGTCTCCTCCTGTGTCCAGCCCCAGCACCGGTGGAACAGGTCCAGGCTGGATCTGACTGGGCACACTGGGATACAGCTGGTGTGGGGCTGCCCAGGGACGGGGCTGCTCGGGTGGGAGGTTTTTGGAAGCTGCCTCACACCCTTCAGGAGCAAGTATCCATCGATATCAGTGTAGACACTTTTTGTGTCCACCTAAATGAAGCCTTGATATCCTGGAGTTAATTGTGTCAGCAAAATAGTCATCGTCTGCAAATGTGTTCCCAGCGGCTCCTCCATACACGTCTGATAGAGTGTCTGTATTGGAGAAACAGTGAGCTAGAGCACCTTATTGTGGAATATAACTAAACACTGATAGTATCACATGTGCTGCGTATTTGAATTGGCCATGGTGAGACTACTCAAATGTTTAAATAGTTTTAATTTAATCTAGGGGGTTTGGTTATGTGTATATTACCTGTTGTGTAAGCATTTTACATCATTAGGGAATACAAGTGCAGCATTGCAACCGGTTGGCAAGAATTGAGAGAAATTATCAGATAGGGTTAGGTCCTGGAGTCATGAGTATTTGTGGTTCAAATCGTGTTTCTAGCCTTATGGGCTGAACGGAAAAGGTTTAAAATAAAACCTAAATACATTCTGAGGACAGGAAGAAAAAGAAACAAAGGGGAAAAAAATCCCCGAATTTCTTAGGTCATGGAGAAGGAGGTCAGGAATTAGGGTATGACGAGGGCTGGGAGACTTGGCTTCACTTCCCGTTCCTGCCACGTACTCACTGTGTGATTTTGAACGCAACAGTTTTCTTTGTCTCTGTAAAGTGGGAATAATAACAACTTCCTATGTTGTGGCAACATAAGAAAACTAAATAGTGCAGCCACAATCGTAATTATCTAGGAGAAAGTTTTAATAGAAATGGATCACTCAGAAGGTGATGCACCTGAGGTCTTTTCATTCACCAAAGAAAGGTAGCAGCTGCTGGGGTGGGACATGGCATGCCCAGGATTAGAGCTGTCATGTTACAGAATAAAGGTTTCCCAGAGTTTGTGTTACTGCAGTTTGCCTGAAGACACCAACTAAAGGATTTCTATGTATGTGCTTGAAGAAATGGAAGTTGTAAACACA
Source organism: Gallinago jamesoni (assembly GCA_025769975.1). Lineage (NCBI taxonomy): Eukaryota > Metazoa > Chordata > Aves > Charadriiformes > Scolopacidae > Gallinago > Gallinago jamesoni. The sequence continues at coordinate 12,299,695 of JAOQGH010000005.1, read as the reverse complement.
GAGTTTGGAGTTGAGTATTTTATTTCTGTTTTTTTTCGCTCTGTTTTGCACAGGTACCTCTTCAGAAGTGGAAGCAATATGTATCAGCAGGTCAGAATTTAAGAGATCTCTAACACAGAGCAACGAATACTTACTGAGGGTCATTCTTCAACCAATCTAGAATTCATACACGCAAAATACTGTATGAAAATAATGTTGAGGAGCAAGTTTAGGCTAAGAATGTTGCTGGAAATTATTTGTTCAGCCGACTGCCGAACTTTAATTTAAACAAGGTCTGGTTTAGAAGAGCAGTGAGATATTGCAGTTTGGGTTTTCCACTCATTAGTGCTCTGTTCCTCTGGTTCTTGGGTCACAGTTTTCCACCGTCCTGCCTGTAGCACTGCGGCGTTAGCCCCTGCCTACCTGATGTTGTGGAGGGCACAGCAGACAGGGCCAGGAATGCATGCCCTGCTGTGCTTTATCTTGCTTAATGGATACTATTCCTTCAATAACTTTATTGCCCTCTGCATGTTCCAGGATCCTTAATTACTTTCTGCTTGGCAGACACAATCCCTTTATTTTTTTATTTTTGTTAAGTATTACCAGATTCCCCAAGCATTGCTATCCGCAGGGAGAATGTCATAATAACTAAACCACAAACAATCTGTACAAAACAGAAGACAAAAGGGAAAATTTAAAGTTAGCTCTTCTTTCACCATGAAAAAGAAAAAGAAAGGACTTGGAGGGTCCACTGTATTTTTCTGTCACCTTTCAAAGAAGGACACAAGACATTGGCACATGTGCCGGCTGCGTACACAGAGTCTGCGGGCAGAGACAAAAGGCAAAACCTGGGGGCTAAATCAAGACCTTTTCCTCCTTTCTTAGTTACCAATATGAGACTGAAAACACAATTTATTGTCAGAACACAAAGGCAAATTCAAGCTGTGAAACAGGGGTTTGATCATTCATTTCTAGACTCTCATGATCTCTGAATATTTGCATATTCATACTGATTTCCTCTACCTCTTCTATTGACTAGACAAAAATGTCTTTTGCATTCTTTTTTTCTGAAACTCAAAAATACAAGAAAAAAGCAACTTCATACTGGCTATTCAAAAATTTGGTTTAGGTAAAGGTCAAGGTTTAGAGATTTTACTCCAAGGGTTTTCTCGCTACAAACTTGTAGAAAAACTTAGGAGAGCAATCTTTCCTTCAAAAATACTTTTATTGATTGATTTTTTATCAGACTGAGAGGTGTCATTGACTGTATGGCTCTTGATTTTTTCCTCCGAAGACAGAACACAGGTTGACTTCACTATGTGTGTGATTGCTTGAGATGATTCTAGCTTTCACAAAATAGGATTTATGATTTTTTTCAACTTAAGACCCATCTGCTTGTATATTGTACCTGGCATTGACTGAATCCAGCCAGGAGCAGTCAACTGAAGTGAGGTTTGTGGGCAGAAGGTAAAGACTTGGAGACTGAACCAGTTTTAATACTTGCACCATGCTGGTTAACAGCCCTAGTGCCATGGCTCATCACTCCTGGGCTTTTATCCACCAACCTCTCTGCTCCCATAAACTATCTTTTCTATTTATAACTTCTGTGGAGGAAGAAGAGAGGCTCGGAAATAGTGTGTGGAAGTTAATCTAATAATTATGTTTAGATACTTTCTAAGAGGTTTTAAGGAGTGTTAAAAAACCCCAAACAAAAAAACTCCTAGTAACTGCCTCAGAGATGGTCACCTGAAGGTGACCATGAACCTGCAGAACAGGCGAGAACATCGAAAGTGGTGGGAAAGAGAAGGAAAGAGAATAAGATGTGCCCTTAGGTGAGCATGCAATGATTTAACTCTGGAACGCATGAGTCTTTCATTGAGTTAGAACGTTGTGATTGCAGGGGACTTGCCTCTGAAGTGATGATGATTTATTGCTGTGCTTCATTTCATAATTGGCAAATGGAGAAAACCAGGTGCTGGGCCAGGGAGGGAGGAAAATTCCTGTTCATCAGGGCACCTCTGACCTTCACAGTGAAAGAGGAGAGGCCTCATCCTGTGCTGCCTTCTGCAGAAGTCATGTGCTGGCTTCGAGCAACCCTCCAGAGGCTGTGGAGACACATGGAGAGGCAGCCTTCCCTCAGCTGCTCAGGGAGCCCAAGGTCCCTGACTCATCCTCTGGTGTCCTAGAGCGATCTGGCCTGTGTGGAGGCTGTGCTCCTAGCATATGGAGTCTATACTGTGTCTGTATGAGAACAAAATGCTGGAAACACCTATAATCCTTTTGAAAGGTCTTCTCTGAAATACTACAGGGTTAAAAATCTGGCCTCAGGGAAGTGACCCAACAGTCTGGGGACTTGGGGACTTCTCTGGGCACTGTGAGCTTCCATGGGAAGGCAGGTTTGTGTGCCCGCTGGCAGCAACTGTTTGCCTACTGCAAGCAATGAAGTCTTTGGGATGCAGAAACGAAAGGATGCAGCTGGAGCACCTCTGCTTGAAGCCAGTATGAGAGAGTTGGGGTTGTTCCGCTTGGAGAAGAGAATGCTCCGGGGATATCTTATAGGGGCCTTCCAGTATCTGAAGGGGGCCTACAATAAAGCTGGAAAAGGACTTTTTACAAGGGCAGGTAGTGATAGGACAAAGGGTAATGGCTTCAAACTGGAAGCCAGTTGATATTGGGAAGAAATTTTTCACTCTGAGAGTGGTGAGACACTGGCCCAGGTTGCCCAGAGAAACTGTGGCTGCCCCATCCCTGGAGATGTTCAATGCCAGGTTGGACAGGGCTTGGAGCAACCTGGTGTGGTGGGAGGTGTCCCTGCCCAGGGCAGGGGGGATGGAACTTGATGATCTTTAATTTCCCTTCCAATCTAAACCATTCTATGATGCTATGATTTTGCTTTCTATCAGCCTTGTAGCTAAGCCCACCACTGGATCAAACCATTAGTGATTTGAGATTTAAGCAAAGATAAAATGTGCAAACGGTGACGGAAATTTCAGCCGCCTGTAGTGGTCTCCACCATTTTTTGTCCTGTTGTTGTTGTGCAGTTGCACAGGACTGAGCAGCACAGACAAAATTGCTCTAAAAGCTGCTTTTTGGGTGTAAAGGCATACCTGGAAGATCGGTACCTGGTAACATGTGTGCACAGGACAGCTGAGATGACCTCAAGGAGTAAATATCTCAGGGATCTTTGCAGAAGTGTCTGCTTTTCTGGTATGCTATAACTGACTAGGATGCAGTTCTCAGCTCTCACCTGAATCAAGTCGAAATGAGCCCATTTTAGAAAGAAATGACACAGCTGATTTCTAAACTAATCACACTGCAACAGAGATCTGAGAAAATGGAAAACAGCAAGACATGTTTTGGGGAAAAAATCCCATCAATTGAAATATATTCCTATCACATTAACCTTTCCATTAACAACAACATCAACAAAAATAAACGGGAGGACCTGTTGTGCCAAGAAGAAAGCCAGCCTGGGCTGAAATCACGGGCACTCAGCCATGCTTCGCTCCGAGGCTGGGAAGGTGCTGGGGAAAGTGTTGTGGAAAGCCCAGGGATCTTGATTTTTAGCATCATTTTTGGGAGCCTGCCCCTTGACATGCAGAGAGGGACACTCAGTTGAAAGCTATTACAGGTGTGGGGGGTTTTTTTAAGCTATGATCAGAGATTCTTGAGAAAGGAAAGCAATCCAACAAGCTGCCTGCTGCTTCCTGCCAGCGGCTCTTGATTACTTCAGCTAATTTCAGGCCTGCAAACATTGTTGACAACGTGATTTCTGAAACATGGGAAGTGTTATTTGGTGGTGCAATCTGTCCCGTATCTGTGTCAGGAGTTTCGCTGCTGTCACTTGCAGCAACTTTCACCGCTCTATCGTCATCTCCCAGAACTAATTAGCTCAAACTGATGAAAGTAGATTTTTTAAAAGCAAGATGCTTTCAGTTATTTGCTTTTCAGGTGGTTTATGAAGTTGTTTTAGCATGCTCTGTTGAGCTGTAGGCTTACCTACATCATCAAACGAGCTGGAGGAAGGCGTTTTGGAGGCTGGTGCCAAGGGAGGGAAGGATTAAATAGGCAGCAAAACGTGTGGCCCATGTTGCCCCTGCCTTGCTCTGCTTCACACAACTCTCTGCTGCCTTTGCATCCCTCTTCCATCTGCTCCCCACGACCTGCTGAGAGCCACATCCCTCTGCTCCCTGCTCCTCCCAGCTGCCACAGCACTCCTTGCTCGTCCCCTTTCCCATATATATGGGTTTTTCCTATATTCATATATATATATGGTGGTTTTCCCCCCTGCTTGGAAATAATCTATGCTTGCCTTTCACAGCCAAATGGAATAATGCTACAGAGCATCTCTATTATAAAGACAAAATTCATAAAATAGGCTCTGGCCTTACTTTAGTGTCTCAGTCAGCATTTCCTTGAGTCTAACAAGTGCTGGAGTTTATAAGCCCTGGTGCAGGACTGAGAACTTGGAGGATCTCTCTAATACTAAGGGGTGAACAAACCACTTGAATTTTAGAGTATTCAACATGATGAACTGCAATTTTGGGGTGGGAGCTGGACACAAATGCTAGCGTCTAATTTCAGGAAAAAAAAAAAACCATAAATACAGTAATTGTGGTTTATTACTATCTCAGCTGACCAGTCATAATAATACTTAAAGTAAAAACTAGTTTATCTCATATAAGACCTTTTTCTAAGTAGGAACTGACGAACTGTTGGTGTTTCCTACCTATTCAGAACTGCCAGTGTAACAGTGGCCACATCATCTCTCTCTGCCTGGCACCAGGCAATAATTTCCTGCTGTCCTGGCCTTGTGTCTCCCTTGCCCTGTGCCTTCAGTACAAATTTTCACCCTCCCCTCCCCTTTTCCACATCAGCTTCTTTCACTCTGACACCTGCAATATGCATCCACTCAGCCAGTGCTTTAAAAGCCACCCTTGGTATCAAAACAAATTTTACATGTGGAGAACAGATCTCTGAGTTATCTTTCAAAAGGAATCTGCTGGCTGGCTTTCCTCTTCTTTTTTTTTTTTTTTTTGTGTATGTGTGTTAATGGATCACTTAGAAAATAAGTGGCACTTTTAGTGTCCATTAACTCTCATTTATATAATGCTAAATTGCACTCGAGCACCTATGGACACACTTGCGAGAGGCATGTTAATACCAGATGAATTCATTAGAAGCGGGACTATTACTTCCAATGTAAAATGAATTCATAATCATGGGGAATCTAAAATAAAGGCTTACCAAAAAATACTTGGTAGCATGTTAAGTATCCATTAATGCGATGGAATGACACTCAGACTTTCACAAATACAAATGAAATCCCCACAAAGGAGGGTGAAATAAGGGAGTTCAGAACAGGAGAGTGTTCGTAATATAAAACATGGAAATTCATCCCCTACCTATGACCCTCAGTGTGAATAGGGGGGAAGAAATTAATACAACAATTCCCTGATAACAGGCTTTTATAAATATCATAAATCACATTAGAAGTTTCCTTTGAATTTCAGGATTTCCCTTTCTCCTTTAAAAGAAAAAGGCGTATTTCTGTGTCTCCTTTTTTTCAGACGAGCCAATTGCAAATAACGAGGCCTGAGTGGACGAGGGCTCAGAAATGACCCGCTGGCTTTGGGAGTTCCTGTCCCCTGGTGTCATTGTTGCCTCCTGGGGTCCTCACTGGGAGCGGTCCCTCTTTGCTCGGCGTCACTGCAGTTTTGCTTTTGGTGCTTCGGGTGGCTGGGAACTCAGGGTGCCAGCTCTGCTCCTCCAGAGCCACGGCCCCTGCTGCAGCTCAGCCTTTTCCTGTCCTTTACAGGACACTTGTCCCCTCTCTCCCAGCCTGCCGCTCACCGAAGTGAGATGTTCAAAAAACCCAGCACGGCAAAGCACAATGAATAGTGTTAAAAAAGTTTTGCAGATGTGGTGACTCCAGCTGGTTGCAATAGGCAGATAATTATTTTATTCTTGTTTATATATATCGCTATTGGGTCCAGCTGGGACCTTATATGTAAATACAGTGTCCCTGCCCTCCAGGCCTTGCAAACTATCAGAAACTGGTAAAACAGATGTTCTAAGAGATGGACAACATGTTCGGTGGCACATGGCACAATCAGAGCTTTCCTCATCTGTTAAATACCCCAACGTATGGAGGCAAACCCGTCCTGTGGCTCTGGGCTGCATCTTTTTGCTATCAGACCTTCTGCTGACCCTGAACAGCTTCTGTTCTTTGAGGGCTTTTTTTTTTTTTTTTTCCCCTTTTCTTTTTCTGTTGTTGCTCATATTTTCCCCCTCACATTAATTATACAGATGTACTGGGGGCCATGTGCTTTGCCACATCACAAAGGAAACCACAGGACTTCAGATCAGAGGAGCTGCCAGATGTCCTTGCCTGGCAGAGTACCACGCGGGGGTCACGGCTCCGGCTGCCAGACTGGGCTGGCTGCCTCGGCAAAACAGGATGGGGACATCACCTGCTTCCAGAAAAAGGCACCACAGAAGAAACGAGCTCAGTGCAAACCCATAACGACATTTTGGGACTGATTTTATTAGTCTTTGGGTCTTTTTTTTCTCTTTTTCTTTCTTTAGTAGATGTACTCACTACCTTGATTCTTTAAGGTCAGAGCTGCCAGTCTGTACTTAGGCTGAGCAGTATCTTGTTTCCTGACAAGCCTCTTGGTGCCTTTGCAATTTCAAGTCCAGAATCAAGACTTTCAGGCCTGTGCCTACTTGGGAAAGTGTTGTCTGTGTATAGCTCACCTCATTGTTCTTATGCTTGTACTTCATCTTTGGTATGTCAGTAAAAGTCATTAAAGACAAGGGGTTTGAAGTGATTGTTTTCTTCAAGCAGCAACTCAGGAACAGGTTGTACTTTGTCTCCTTCAGCAAACTTGCAGCTCCATCTCTCCCAACAGTCTATGCTTTTTCTTTTGAACTTGCAGAAATGGCAAACAGATTTAATATTTGGAGCTCTTCTTACTTACCTTTTCGTCCTTTGGGAAGGGGATGTAAAACTTTTTTCTTCTGCTGGAGGAAACAATTCCTACTGACATCTCTCAGCATGGAGGACACCGTGTCAGTACGTATTTCTCAGACCATGTTTCTAACCTACTCCATTCCACATACAGGGAGAAGGAGGAAAGCTGCAATAGTGTTTCTATTTCTCTCCCTCAAAAGAAATTCAAAGGAGAAAGCCGGCCATTACATATATCCAGCTGTCACCTCTGAATCCTGCTCCTAATTCTTTTACCTATTTTCTTTCATGAAATTGGGGCTTGTGATCAGGAGGCACACGACTTCACACAGGAGCAAAATCTTCCCCTTCGACCACTGGTCTATGGATCTGGTTTTCTACACTGGTAAAAAGAAAAAGTCTTGATTGAAATAACCTGAGGTAAAATCTTCAGAACCATCTAAGTGACTCCAGAATATAATCCCTGGGATTTTTGTTTGTTTGGTTGTGTTTTTTTTTTTTTTCTCAAAAGCAAGTGACACATTAATGATACCTGAGCATATTCATTGCAGAACCTGTTTGGACCCCGGGCTCTCGCAGAATGAGCTGGAACAGCCACGTAAGATGTGTCAGTGGCAGAGAGAGGACTGGGTGCCCAGGGTGTAAAGCTGCACCTCATGAGCCATCTGGAGCTTAGAGCTGGTCTTGCCTCTGGCTCAGGACGCAGCTTGTCCAGCATCAGCTGGGCAACACTGGATTTAAACATCCCTGATGGATATTGAGTGTTTGGGAAGCCTCCGATGTGGGACTAAATGCTCCACGGCACTTCAGGCATCCTTGGAAATTGTATCATTCGTCCTCTTAAACCTGCTGATTTTGTCTTTAATTATTCTTTTCCGAGGTTTTCATTAAACAGGTCATAATTCCAAATTCTCCAGTGTAAAAGTAAATGGGAGCTGCCAATGGCCAATCTATCTGATGCGTGTAAATACAGGATATCAATTTCAATTACTCGATAAATTCAGTCCATCCAAAACAAGTTAAAATCAATGTAGTATTTCACTAGCTAGAAAAGTGAGGAGCAAAATACATGACTTATTTTAAAATAGTTTACAAGTCTTACATATTTTTCAGGTAAGTGAAATATTGGCAACTGGGAATTGGGTTTGCATCTTGCCTCGTCTTGGAAAATTCTTCTGGTGTCTCTTGCTACTGGACAGGGGATAAACGAAGATCAATTCCCTATCACCCCTCACAGTCATGTAATCTGTGATCTACAGAGTTTTCCTCCCTTAAAAGAAAAAGGCACGCTAGAGAGAGAATCCTCTGCAAGACACAGATAGAGAAAATGATTTCCTTTTCTTGCTGAAAATGGTGCCTGTGGGAATTCCACGGCTTGTGTTACATCTTCGTGTAATTTCACTTGAGCCTTTGTATGAATCAATGATGAGGCGTTTTCTCTTTCGTTCAGAGCCTGTAACTTCGTGTAGCCTTAAAGAATAAACCCCTCTTCGTTCTCACCTCCCCGTGTAAGCCTTACAGAGGCTGCAGTCTCCCTGGGCCACCTGGGAAAAGGCAGGGAACTACCTGACAAGGGACACAAAAACCCCACAGACCAGGAGCCGCTCCAGGGCTACAATTATACTTAAAGCAGTAAGAATTAACGTTGAATAGCCCTGCATCTCCATCCCAATGACCCAGCCAAGCTGGTGCCACCTGGGGCTGATCTTGGTTGTTCTGCCCCTCTCCCTGGCTCACGCACGGAGAGCTGCAGGGTGTGTGTGGGGGGGAAACTCCCTTTCTCCCCCCTCCCGCTAATTGCCTATTTACTGCCCGCTGGAGCTCTTGGTTTAGGGCCTTCCCCTGCTTTGCAGAGCCACGGCAACAAGAAGCAGCTGAACCCATTTTATTAAATAACCATGTGCTCTCCCAGCTCTCTCTTCTGGCTGCTGAGGGGTTGGGAAGGTTTTCTCTGGAGTGTTTTTGCGCTGTGGTAAGTAACATCTTCTTCTTTGCCAACCAAAGGGAAAGAGGGAAAGAGTTCTTTAGGGGCTGGTCACGCAAAATGTTGTTGTAAATCTGCTTTGGCTCTGCTTTCTCGTCTGGTCTCTCCAACCATGCCCTGCCCCGGCAGATGTTCCTGTGTCCCTCTCCTCTGCTTCTCAGGACTTGGTCTTTTGGTGCTGCTGGGGCAAAAGACTCGACTAAACAACAGCGATAGAGTTGTCAAAATACCAAGCCAGAGTGTTTTACTGGGGCTAAATAGACTAAAAACCAAGAATCCACCTTCTTTTTTTCCCCTCCTCCCTCTTGTCTATGGATGTGCCGCTGGCAGGAGGCTCTGGTGCAATTCTGACTCGATCAGGGTAGCATCTGGGCTTAGACCTGGTTGCAAGAGATGACCGTGAGCTGAATGCAACTTTTTTTTTTTTCCCATCTATTTCTGCTTTAAATGCTCCTAGCTGAATTTTGGTTACTTGTCAGTGCCGTTTGTCTGCCAAAAAGGCGTTCATTTGTGAACTTTATCAGGCTCTCCTATGAGTAGGAGAAAAGGCTGGGGTTGTCACTCTTTTGGGGTTTCTCTAGAGAGTTTGGGCATGTAACAGATTTAATTACTTAGTTAAGAGAGTTTCTTGAGTTCACCAATGCAGGCTAGAAACTGTAAATGACTGAGAAAGTGAGACGAGGGGTGTGAGAGACCGAATAAAGAGGAATGAAACTGTGATCTCTCCCAGATGTTAAAAACATTTCTGTGCAGCTGAACAAAGGTGCTGTCTGTCCAATATCATTTTTATTCCAAACCTTCAATATTGCAGCTGATGGCAGAAAACGTGCAGTAAAACATGGGGAGGCCACTGGGTAATATCCACTGTAAAGTGTTAATTGCCTATTGAGGCTGTAAACTATGTCAATATGCCTGGATCTGAGTTATTGACAGACTCCCATTTATTCCAGCCTCACAAAGCTGGGCTCTTTAGAACCGAGCTCTAATCAGTCATGCTTTACTGAACCCACCAAGAAGCACCAGTCAATAAACGCGCTTGCTGTCTTAACCCTTTGAAGTTTGTAAAATTACAAATGGGATTGATAACATTGATTTGGGGAGCGCTCCTGACAGTGGAAACCCTTGGGAAATGAAAGCTGCCTGTGGGAAATGATACCTGCTTTAGCCTGCTGGGTTTAGTTCTGGGTTTGGGGGGCTGAACCTACCCTCACTGGCTCTGTTGGCACCTGAAGCCTGTGCCGGAGGAAGGAGTTACTTCTCAGTGTATAGATAGAGCATGGTGGCAGCTAATGCCGTGTTGCATTTATCACTTAAAATGACATGGGTGGCACGTTGCTTCTCATCCCATCACTGGCAAAAGGCACAGGACTGAAGCCTCTAAGCATCCCATAGGATTATCTGCAAGAGATGGGGTGCTGCCCCTTATCCACCAAATACACCCCCCCCCAAACCATCCTGCCTTTCCAGTGTCGGTGGGATTCTGTATTCAGACATCCTTGACTGAAACCGTTACTGAGTGTTGATGTGCAGCAGCTGTGGTGCCATTTGAGGTGTGAACAAAGCATCAAATAAAGGGCCAAATCCTGCTTTCTGGGGGCTGCAGGGGAGGGGTGTCTCTGCCTGCAAAGCACAGGTTTTGAAAGCTTTCTGAGATGTGGTCTGGCCTGTAGAAGGAAAGACTCTGCCTGGCGTGAGGATAAAAGATTATTGGTGGACTTGGTGGAATTCCCCTTACTTGGTTACTCATGACTATTGGAGCTAATACATTTGCGTTAATTTACTGCATGTGGGTTGTTTTGGGGTTTTTGTTTTGTTTTTAAACAAAGTGGCTAAAGCCTGGGGATAGCTGCTTTTTATTTGCAAGGAGGAAAACCCAAATAAATACAGATGAATGTTACCCATGAAAGCTGGAAGAGAAACAAGGCAAGGGTGCTGTGGCTGCTTGACATAATCTGTGTCCAATAATGGCCTCAGAAACATTGCAGAGAATTAGAGCTGGGGCAGAAACCCCTTCCCGTTGCATTGGCTTATAAAAATACCGATTTGATTTCTAAATTAATTCTGCTTAAGTGTTTCTTCCTCAGTCTTTTTCTAACCATATATAAAGTCGTGTTTGCCCTCTGATTCTGCTTTTTTTACAAGCTGATGACGTTTTGTACTGAAGTACGGGATCTAAGTTCATCTCTGTTGAGACTCTGGCACTTACATGGAAAAAGAAGTGGGTTTTTTTGCAAACTCTTTGCATGCAGTTCCTGGAGTAGGCAAAAAGAGTGTTAGCTGGGCCAGGCCTTATGAGACATGCTGATTATGATGACCAGCTAATGTGTTTCTTAAATACTAGCAGTCTGGCTGTATTTGGTGCTAAGTGGTACTTTAATAATACTAATTAATTCGTACGTGCTAAATTTAGTGCATTTAGGTTTCCAGCAGGGAGGTTAGGCTCAGGTTAACTATTTGTTCTGCTCCTTTCCGTGTAGTGGTGTAAATCTTCTGTCTGTCAGAATAAAGCCAAACATCTTGCCATGTATTAAGGGTTATATGCAACTGAGATCCAAACTCTGAGCCTGAAAACATACGCTTGCTAGGAAACTTTGGGATCTGTTCTGTAGATGACACTGAGTGGCTATTCCTTCATGGCACCAGCAGCTCCATTTGCTACAGTCCCTCTCTGAGGTCAACAGGTGCACTTGCAGATGTTGATATTATTCGTGTAATCCCGAAGAATTTTGGATTTTAAGCAAATCAGAGTTGCTTATAGTTTACTGTTTATGTGAAACAAGCGGCTGTTCTAAATACATATATTGCTTTTGCAGTATGCAGGCTAATACTTAAAATAAGCTGCATAAGGAAAAAAGGAATTTGTTTAATTTTCAGTTCTTTCTAACCTTTTTTTTTAACTTTTTCTCCCCCCCCCCCGTTAATTCTGTACAGATTTTAATATAACAAACTTTTTCAACCTGGCTGAAAACCAGGTGGATTTTGGAGGAGTTTGGCTAGATAAATCTGTTAGTCTCAAGCTACCCAAACTTGAGACTGGAAGTGTCCCCATCCCTGGGTTTGGGACGAAGCAGGTTATTGCCATAGAGCATCGTCGATCAATAGGTCTGTTAATTGTTCTGTGGAGAAAACTGATCTGCTCTTGCAAGCCCTGGTGTAACGTATGTCTGCTTTTTGGGGGAATGGGTGCAAGTCTCTTTCAGGACTGCTTCGCTGAGAGGCTGAAAGAAGGATGCAGGTTAAACTCGGTTAAATGAAAAGCTTTGCGTGTAACGAGAGCAAGATGCGTAGAAGTTCTCAGGCTTTCCAGCAACCGGCTGCAGGTCAAAGTGCTCCCGGACAACACCTGGCAGAGAAGGTGGCCGTGGCTATGGACAGCAGGGTGGATGGGCTGTATGTTCTCCATCACTCAAAGCTGTTTGTGCTTGACTGGAGCAAAGGGTGTTTGATTTTTGAATAGCTGCAGTTCATTGCACTAGGCTCACATGGCAAAATATGACAGCACTGATAAAAGTATACAAAATTCTGGAGTTGGGGGAAGAAAACAAGACTCTTTCTGGGGAAAAGGGATGCTGGAAGTTGCAGCAGCAGGGGTAAGCGTGATATATATTGCGTGTTTTTTTTCTCATATTTGATGGAGAGTAATGAATCTATGGTTTAAGATGCTGTTTTCCGTAGGCTTTTTATTTGCTGTATTTGCTGTGTGATGTGACCACTAGAGAGCAGGCTTAACCTAGTAACAAGAGCTAATTAGTTCTTGGCCTTTTCATTTCCTCTCTTCCCCAGCCCCCTTCCACCTTTACATCTCGGCAGAGGGGACTTCGATGGTTCTTAGCTTTGCCTCCAACGCTGTGCAGTCTTAGGGCTAATTAAAACGCCACAGACGGCCTGAACCCCACATTAAAATTTGATGAGGAATTGATCAGCCAAGCAAACAGGAAATTTAGCTGTGTGAGTGAAGGTAATGTTTGCTCAAATGTGTAATGAGGTCCGTGGGGAATATTTATGGGGACCTTAGTGACAGTTTCAGCAGTTCCTTCTCCTTGAAGTCATCTTACCTACCTGCCCTCTCCTTCAGAAGTTAGGCATAAGGAAATCTGAAGCTGCATCAGTCAAAGGTGGGCATATTTTGGAAAATGGGTTATGTTTGACTAAGGTGGTGCCGTGTAAAGCTTTGCATGAGGAGTTTTGGAACTGCAAACTGACTCTTTTGCAGTTTTGCCTTTGCACTAAAAAAATAAAATGTAAAAAAAAAATTCCCATAATCCAAGCAACTGTGTTGTAAAATTGCTGGTGGAACTCCTTGCGGTATGTCAGAAAAATGAAATAGCTTGCTCGAAAAGGACCGGGCACTGTGTTACAGCAGATGTTAGCCTTATCTACATAGACTTTAGGGTAAGCTGTAAAAGCTGTCAACACACAGGTACCTGGAGGAAAGGCATTACGCTGGCAGAGAGGGCCCTCAGCAGATTTTATCTATTTCTAATAATTGCTGAATATGAAGTATAAATGCTTTCCATCTGCAGCAAACAGATGAGTTTACCTGCCTATTTATCACTGCTCTGCCCAAGGTAAATCAGCACGTGCAAGTCTGAAGTCTTAAGAGTAGGCTTTTATTGATAGATGATATCACCCTCAAGCTTGTATCTTTAAGCCACTTCTATCGAGAAGTGCCCTCAACCTCTGGCAGCAGTTCAGCCTGACCCTGGAAGCTCCTGCCTTTGCAGAGCATCCCCACCCAGATGTGGGCCTCAGGCACAGCACATCTGTTGGTCCCAGGTCCCCAGCATCCCCCCGTTTCCTTCCAGTGCTCCTCAAGGCTTCTTCCAATTTTGACTGCCCGTAATTAGGGTTGAGGCTGATCCTCTAGAAGGACTGGACTTTGAGGAAAAGGAAGCAGGTTGGGTGACTGGTCCCCCAGCCCTGTGATATGAAGCAGGTAAGGACTTGGTGTAAATGGGGTGAGGGAAGCTCCCTGTGGTGAGACTGGGCATACTGGTGACTTGTGACTGCAGCCCCTGCCAGCGTATGTACCATCGCTTTGTTCTGCTATGGGAATGCAAACCCAAATCTGTTCTTACAGCAGTCTGTGAATTGTCACTGAATACAGCATGAGAAGTCAGCACAGCAATAGTGTCTCTCGCTTGGAAAAAAATCCAGGGAAGTTTAGGCAGTTTAAAGTATGTGTAGACCAGTATTGATGCTGGGAGATTTTGTCTTTTAAGTGTTGTAGTGATGGGATTTGTGTAAAACAAAAGCAATTGTTCTTCCTTTCTAGAGGGAAATACTGAGGGGAGAAATTTGGAAATACTAAGTTAGATTCTTAAATGATCACAAAAAGCCATGGTGGCATAATGTCTAAACTTTTTTTTTTTTTAATAGGCCAAGGAAAGTAGATTCCTTGTCTTGTGCTCAGTGCATTGGAATAAAAAGATCATCTTGTACATCCGGGTTACAGTTTATACTGGTATCTCAGACCTTTTTCTAAGAGGAGGAGCGGTATCAGAGCAGCTGCCGGGGCTGGTGTCTGTGTGCTGTGACACAAAGCTGTGGGAACACTTAACCTAGTGTAGCTTAAATATGGAACTCCATTAGACCATTTAAATATTAATTTCTGAGTCTAAGACTCACCAGAAGAGCAGCTGTATTTAATTCCTGCTCTATTGGATCAGAGAATGTTTAGATGAGGGACCTGGCAGGACATACCAGCCAGGCTGCAACATGTCTCCTGCGCAGACTCGGGCCACTCAGTCTGGTTTGGATGCACAGGGAAAGTGTTGTGCAAAAAAGCTAAAATGTGAACTTGAAGCAGAATTTAATTACCCGCCTTGCACTCCTAAGGCACTTGTTTACATCCAGCTTTATGTCTGTTACTGAACATGCTGCTTTCAAGCTCCTTGACACTTCATTCAACTTGTGAGGTGTGGGTTTGAACCAAATATTAAAACTTCAGGGACTGTCAATAAATCTTATTTTGCATTACTTCCATCTTGTTAATTACCAATACTATTCAGAAACTGTGGGAGGGGACACGGGATTGTATGAACATACGTTAAATAAACAGGCAGCGAATGCATTAATTCTCAAAAGCAGGATAATTCCTAGTTTAGGATAGTCTGCTGGGATTC
Source organism: Gallinago jamesoni (assembly GCA_025769975.1). Taxonomy (NCBI): domain Eukaryota; kingdom Metazoa; phylum Chordata; class Aves; order Charadriiformes; family Scolopacidae; genus Gallinago; species Gallinago jamesoni. The sequence goes on along the minus strand of JAOQGH010000005.1, from coordinate 12,284,634 downwards.
TGCTCTCAGGTGTCAACTCATTTTTTTGCCCCTCTTTTTTGAGTCCTGTAAAGTCCCAGCAGTTCTGTCCTGGCTGGAGAGAGAATCACACCCCAGAAACAAGGGGCATAAAACTTAAAGGGAAGAATACCTGGGTGCAGGCTGAATGCTTCCATGGGAAGTGAGCCTCTATGAGGAATAAATTCTTTTGAAGTGTTTTGCTCTCACTAATTTACCCTTTTTTTTAAAAAAAAAATAAATAACTGTCTTGTCACTACTGATACCAGCCTTTGAAGAAACAGAACTTTCTGCAGCTCCAGTCTTTGTCATCTGTGAACTTTATTGACAATTAGTTTAATTACCACTTTGATCTTCTACAGAATACTGACCAGGGTAGGACCAAAACCCAATCTCAGTGCAACTGCTGTACTCCCTGGTAGCTCTCCATGAACAGCTACAGTTTGAGGCCAGTCAGTGAACCACTAATGTAATCCGTTTGGTGACTAGAATAAGGCTTTAAGTAAGAATTTAGGTACAGTTGAGTCAGAAATCTTGGAGAAGTCCAAGTCCACTTTATTATTGCAGCTGCCTCCATCAATCAGACTTGTTATCCTGCCAAAAAAAGATAAGTGTGGTTTGTTTAAACCGATTTTCCATGAAATATCACAATTGTAGTTCTTGTCTGCAATTCTTTGTTGATAGTTCATGAATAAATTCTTATTATTTTGCCAGTTATTAAGACTAGGCTGGCTGGTCCTCAGTTCTCTGGAGTCATCCCTAACCGCCTTCAAATTGAAATAATGCTTGCAATCCTGCATTTATGAGGTTGTTTTCCATGATATATTAGAAAGTTAACAGTCTGCTAGCTCCTTTAAACTCTTCGGTTTCTGTTGTCTTGTCTTATTGATTTAATTATTCTAATTTTTATTTTTTTTTACTTTTGGTAGATAGATGAAGATAATGCAGGCAATTTAGTTGCTTGATGGTAAGTAATCTGATCAAACCAAGTGTAGCCACAACTCTTTGTTAAACTCTCTAATCCAACTATGTATAAGGGAAGCATATATACATTGGTGTCTTTTGTTTCAAATATTGTCAAAAACTATCAGTGAACCATTCCTGCCTTTTCAGCATTTTCACATACAGTTTTATTGTCTGTATTTAGCAATGAAGGTATGCTCGCATATAGGGGGTTTGCTGGTTTTTTTAATACATTGCTTAGTTATTATCTGTTGATACTCTGTTTATTCCATTAGTCTCCTCTTAACGAATTTTTTAAACTTTTTTAATATTGCTTTTTTATCTTATACTCCGGAATATTTTTTGTCCAGTATAGCATTTTTTTTAAAATTACACGCTAATTTGTGTAATTATGGCTTTTTCAGCATCCACTACAAAGCTCCTGAACAACTTACAATTATTACGTATGTGTCCATTGTTAACTCTGATGGTCCTTCTCAGTTACTAGTCTGAACCTTTGAGGCATGGAGAACAGGTCTTTCTAAAAACCGTGGCATTAAAGAGGTGGAAAAAAAATATGCAAAACCTACACGCTATATTAATGACTACATTCTCCTGGCTTTAGTCTTCAGTCCTCGATGGGTGTCAGACCTCTTAAGAGCATTGGTAACTTCCTCTGCTTGTAAAGCTCCTGTTGGTTTTAAGAGACACTTGCACAGACAGAAGTATTTGAAGGATCTGCCTGGAACAAAGAACCTGTGTCAAAGGAAAGGTTTAACGTGAAAATAATGTGATCAAGCACTAAGTTGCCTTCACCAACAATTAAGTGTAACAGCACCTAACGGCAGGCTAGGAAGGATCAGCCTGAGGGCAATTTCTACCACTGCTTCTCTGCGGCATCCCTGTCTAACTTAATAAACTTTTCATGCACAAAGTTTCAATTAAAGTGAATGCAGTTTGTTTTTAAAATCAAATCAAGCCTGTGTTCTGGCTAGTCATGTGGCAGCAGAGCTGCTGTGGTGAAAGGGCTCTGCCTCTGTCAGGAGGTGCTCTCCAGCGGACACAGCTCTGCGGGGAAGGGTCCTGGTGAAAACCGTCCCAAACGCAGCAAAAGGTGGATGTGAATCACGCTGAGCAAGGCTGGCTGAGATCTGCCTCCCAGTGCCCTCCTTCAGCACCTTGGTCAAAATGTTTCTGCCTGAAACCCTGGTGTTTCTTTCAGAGTGAATGTGTTAACTACGTGAACGTTTTCACAGAATCATAGAATTATCTAAGTTGGAAGGGACCTTTACAACTGTTGAGTCCAACTGTTAACCCAGCACTGCCAAGTCCACCACTAACCCATGTCCCTCAGCACCACGTCTACCCATCTTTTAAACACCTCCAGGGATGGTGACTCCACCATTTACCTGGGCAGCCTGTTCCAAGGCTTGACAACCCTTTCTGCATTTTCCTAATACCCATCTTAAACCTCCCCTGGTGCAACTTGAGGCAATTTCCTCTTGTTTATGTGTAGATACATAAATATTTAAAATATTTTCCAAAATATATAAGTATTTTGGGAGACCAGAAAATGGCAACCTTTAGTTTCATTGGCAATCCCAGGCACATGTTGTCATTGTAAAGGTGAGGGGATTTATGTCCCTTTAACAGCAGAGAGCTAACTTGCATTTTGTTTTGCTTTGGCTTTTTTTTAAGCAGCATTCTCTCATTGCCTTTCCCCCCCCACTGCTCAAGTCTGAATCCCCTGTGGGTGTTGCTCTGCTTCAGCTATTCCGAGGCACAGCAGAAATATATCCACTTGAGATGTCTCTTTGTTTTCTTATTGTAGTCTCTCACCCAAACTCTATTGCTCTAGGAACACTAATGAGCATGCCATCAGACCTCCCTGCGATAGTGGCAAATGTTATATTCATTTTATAGATAGGGAATATATCTGAGCAGGCTCACACTGGTTTCATCAGTGCAACAAGGAACAACTTTCATTTTTGCCTTTTTTTTTTTAATGCAGTTTTTCTGACAGGGTTGTCCTTTGTTTATTTTTATAATAAACCCGTTTTCAAGAAAATGGAAGGCTGAACAGCTTCAAAAAAGTTCAGGTAGAGAAGAGTTGGGAACAGGGATACTGTCATGCTGACTGTGAGCATGAAGTCAAATGGTGACCAGCAAAAGTAGTGCAAGGGTGCAGAGGGATGAGCACCAGACCCACAGGATTCTTCACTCATCACAATGTGGAAAAAACCCCCAAAATAAAAATCTTAGTTGAGCAAAAAGGCATCAAGCACATTTTGGAGATACCTAACTGAGAGATGAATAGCAATTAATGGGACCAGGTAGGTTGCAGCTGGCTAATGCTGAGCTGAAGCAGCTCATGCTGAAGCCTCTGCAGGATAAATTCCCTGGTTTGAGGGAGTTCCTGTTGCCAGATAATCTGCTCCACCACTCAGACCAAGGGCAAAATAAATGCTTTTCATGCTTTTTCATTTGGCAGCGTTTCTACCTATGACCATATTTCTGGTAAATTGGAATGCTGGATTCTTTGTGTATCCTAAGTTACTAGCAGAGCTGTTCTACAGAGAAGTTACATGTGCTTACCAGCTTTTTGGGGCAGCTGGTGGACAACCAAACGTTGCGATACTGGAACTTACAGTGGACTTCCTTCTTAATCAGTGGAGTTTAAAAAATCCACAATAAAAAAAAAAAGTACGCATGTATCCATACCTTCGTCTAAGCCAAGGCACTAGTAATGTATTCAGGAGCTGCATCCCTGGGACCCCTCCAGCCATAGCAGCTGCTTCCCCAGGCTGGGAGTAAAGGAGTAGGCAGAAGGTGGTTGTGTAACCACAGCTGAAGACTTCCAGAGGAGTTTACTGCATGGAATTCTCTTTGTGTACGTGTGTCAACAGGAGCTGAGCAGACACAGACTGTACCTTGCAGACTTACCCCATCCTCAGCAATGCCGAACTGGGAGAAACGGCCCTCTGTAGCCCCCTCAGCTAGAATCCTTTGAAAACTTGCAAATAGTGACATTATGCCAATTGTTATTGTACTCGATGAGTCACGTTAATCCCTCAGCAGACAAAGTATTGCCATGTTTTTGACAGCAATATCATTAGTAGCAACAGTATGAAGGTGTGGGATTTCTTGTTTTTCCCCTGACCCTGATGTGCAGACTGGCCTGTCCCTCACCCTGGGTTTGTCTCTCTTCTGTAACCGAAGGATATGCAAACGGTCTGAACCCAGCAGTTTGATATTTCTGAGGGTGTCTGTGTTGCTCCTTACCAAAAACCTTCAACACTTTTTGGAAGGACTCCTCTTGACTAAAGGCCTCAAGAGCCCAATCTTCAAGATGATTCCTTATGGAAGTCCTTCAGCATCCCAGGAAAGACTTCTTACAAATGTTCTGTCATCACTTCAGATTCAGTTCTGACAAGAAGCCACAAGGGTCTCATTCGTAAAAGCCTTGCACATCATATTATATGTCCACAGTTACTGTAGACATTTCTGGGCTGCAATAAACTTGTGTGACAGAAACCATTCTTTCTTTTTACAGGTGACATCCTCAAATTGCTGGGTCCTATCCTCCATTGCTTTGCACCTTAGCTGGTCTTATCCAGTTATGCAAACTCCTACCAGATTGGAACAGTAGCATTTCATCCTCCTGCCCAGGAGAGTTAGTGTCGGCAGAAGTGAAAGGCAATGGAGGATTGAGTTATGTAGCTTCCCTCCTCTCCCAAAGTGAGCATTTCAAAGTCGTTCATTCCAGACATAAGTGAAGGTGTGGGATTTGAAGTCAGCTTGGATACATGCTTTACGTTTTGCGTGACCCCTAAAAATGAAGGGACAAACTCAATGTAATATGTCCCAAGTTGCAGAACAGTAATTAGCAGGGGAAGGGTCAGCCTGTTTGTCAGAAGTACATAATTAGATGAGAGAAGGCATTTTGGCCATGGGGCCTTCCTTAGGCTAAAGAAGAACAGGATGTTGTTTAGTTTTGCTGTGTCCTAGTTTCACCATGCCCTGAGGAAGACCCCCAAGGCTAAAACCTTATTTCTAATTGTTTTATAAATGACTTTTTCTTCCCTTTTTGACATTCAAGATGACACCAGTTTTCAACAGGAGAGTTTCCGTTGGACAGACGCTTCCTGAACATAGGAATAATTTTATTCAAAATTTAAATAGTCACTAATTTGTTGATAATTCCCTAGTTTTATTCCATATTCTCTTTCCTTGGTAGGCTAAGTGTGTGGCTTATCTCACATCTTAAATGGTCTGTATGGATATTTTGCTCTGAAAGAGTAAAAATTCTCAAAAAAATAGAAGGAATACTAAATGTCTTTCAGAATGTGTTTTGTTCAGATATCTGCCCCAGAAACTTCCAGGGAACTGCTGAAGTCTAACTCAGTGCTATGCAGGAGGTGAGCACTTCCATCCTTATTTCAGAAATAAAATGATCAAGGCAAACCTAAGGCCAGCGTTTCAACTTTGAATGCTCTGTCTGATACTCCAGTGGCTGGTTTCTAGTGGTCTTTCCATCAGAGAGTACGAGCACCCTTTGAGCCTCCTGGGTAAATTAGTTATTTGGAAAACTAAACTTGTTACTGGCATGCATACAGTTTTTAGTGCTTTTTAGATGCCTTCACATTAGGCATAGGGGTCTGACTATAGTGATAGATAAGGTGAGAATTACTTTGTCTATTAAGCCATGACTGATATGTGTTTTTAAGCAGTAAAGTGCTTGGAATATTTTGTGGCAGAGCCTTAGTCTCATGAGAAACTGAATAGCTTGAGAAGCTGAAACATCCAGGGTTTCTAAATCTGTGCTGCAACTTTTGAAGCACAAAACACTTATCTTCAGAATCTGGTGATAGGTGAAAGACCTGGAAATTCTGAAGATGATGTGGGGGACAGTTCTCTCATTTCTTGTGAATAAGTTGAGAATAAATACATACTTGCCATTGGGAAAAGACATTGATGTAGCTGCACAAATAACTTCCTTATCAAACCCAAGCTTTATTTACACTTCAAGTAAGATAATTTTTATGTGTAACTTGAACTAACACTCCTAATGTATTTTGATGTACATTTTTGAAAGAATTTTTTTCTTGGATGGTATTAAGTATGGAAAACACTAACATACAGGAAAACCAGTTTTGTCTAACACCTTTCTAAAATATGAGAAATAATTAATTTAGAAGCATCAGTATTGATGACTGGAAAACAGAGATGGACTACAACTACAGAGACTTTAAGTTCTATGTAGAGAGACCTGGCTTTGTTATATATGTATAATGTAGGTGTAGTTTCAAAATATATAATAAAACTAGTAATCAAAAACATGGTAAATTAGCTTCTAACAGACTTTGGGATAGTAGCTTAATATCTTATTTTAAATTGTCTTTGGAAGATCCAGAAATTCTGAGCATGAATTTTGTTTTTTTCTATATACTCTGATCTTTTTCCTGAAAGGCCTGTTTCCAAATACTTAAAAGGTCAAGAACTGTTACAATTTGAATTCCCAGGATGCCACCTGATCAATGGTTATTAAAATTACTTTTTTCACCCTGCTTTTGAAAACTGTTTTGAGAGTATTTGACAATTATTTTTTTTTCTTTAATATATTTTCTAAATGGCCTTTGTTGATGCTTGACTTAGTTTCAGGTTAGGTTTTTGTGATGTTGGTCACATTGGTTGTGTGAGGTAGCAGAAACTACGCAACAATATCTAGGAAAATCAATTTTTTTTTTTTTAAATACTTGACTGCTAATTACCTTTTCCTCCTTTAGTTATAACTAGCCATCCTGAAAGAAAACTCCTTTTCTCACACTAGAATCTTTGGGGACTTTGTCGTGATGAAAGGCAGCGTGGACAGACCCCTTTTTAAGATTTATTAAGCAACATTCAAAAATTGCTGCTACAATTGCAAGCTAAAATACAAAAATAAGGCAAAGTAAAAGCCAAAACCAACATGAACTGATGATACATCAAATAAAAATGTCTTGTGTGTTGCCCAGAATGTCAGGCTGTCCTTTGGGAAGAATGACTTCCAGAGGGGCAAGAAGCCTGCGGGTGAAAGCTGGCCTGCCAGCCCTCCGTATACTTATAGCAGATATTTATAGCATGCTTAGAAATGTAAATAGAGGGCATATGAAAACGCTGAGTATAAAACATTATCAAAGATGACATGAATCCTAGTGCTTAATGAATCTAAGCAACCAGTTTTACAACTTTTTTTTTTTAAAGTGTATTTTATCATATACATAGATCTCTAATAAGTGGGAAGAAACTCAAAATGTTGCCTCAAGCAATCTTGGCAGGTCTGGACTGTTGCAGCTGAGTAAGTGCAAGAGGCTTTGGAGGCGATGGATTGGGTTCTTCATGGGTCTTGCATTTTATTTAGAAACAGACCCAAAGGCATCACTTTAGGACTCAGAGAGGTCATTACACTTTATTATCTGATTCCTGTGTAATTGGGACCAAATAAAAGCATCTAATTCCTTCATTATGGAGAGGTTTGAAACTTACTTGTCAGGATCACCCAGCCCTTCCCCACATTGCTCAGAGGATTGGGGGCTTGGCTTTATCCCAGTCTAGCCAATGTCAAGTACTATTACACATTTTATTATTAGGTTTCTCTTCTGGAGAGAGATTTTATTCAGAGTGATAGCAAAAGGGTGGTAACACAAATAATAGATTTAAATCAAAGGGGAAACCCAGTCTGAGCATCAGGGAAAAGCTGCTGGCAACTGCACCTTGTTAGCTTGCCAAAGAGTCTCCATGAGGAAGCCAGAGTCCCCATTTCATGAGATATCGATAAGCAGTTTGGCCAGTCTATGGCCAGGAACAATGCTGTAGTCATAGAAAATACCCTGAGTTTGCTTCTCTGAGACCAAAAACCTTATGGGGCCCCATGTTGTGGGGGAGCAGTTGAGGCTGATGAACTGACTGATAGGCTGATTTGACAAAATCAGTGGGCCATGCTTAAGCAAGATGGTGCCTGCTGCCTCTCTTGACTGGACTGTGGGGTCAGGGAGTCTGTGTGTATGTGTATGTGCTTTGTAACCAATCCTCAAACAAGTTAAGAGACAGAAGTGAAGGGATGAGCATAAACGATGTTAGGCAAGAGGAGGTGGTGCTCCCAGGTTGGAGAAGCGAAGCAACTAGTCAAGATCCCATGGCACAGACATTTCTTTTCCTAGTCAGCTCTTAAACGTTACAGCCATCTAATGGCACAACAGGTCTGTGCTGTATGTCGTCAGCCCTTTCTTTCTAGTGCTGTGGCATAGTAAAAAGTATATTTAGGTGTTTCCTTGCTGTATGTCAGGCACGTTTGGGGGTCCTGGTCAGAGCTGGAGCCCTTCGCTGGGGTTGAAGCCCCCAGAGGGAGCAGGTTTCCCTCCCTCCATCAGTATCAAAGGGAGGAGAAGGGTGATCGTGGACACCGAAAGAGGCTATAGCAGAAATATTGAGGTGGGACTGCTTGCCGGGAAGCAAAGCCAGATGCCACATGTGCAGGTGGAGCTATGAAACACTTTTTTCTAACTGCTTTCTTCTTTTCAATCCATTGTGTTTCTGCTGGATTGAATTACAGAGCTCCAACTGCTGAAGACCCGCTTTCTTGGAGAACTGACTCAGTGGTCTCAAAACTCCAAATCCCCTTAGGGTTACAGCACGTGCTAAGGATTTATCAGCTACAGGGAGGCAAGGTTTGATCTAATGGCCTCTTTGAGGCTGGCAGCTGGGGTGTGTAGGTGACTTCTGTCAGGCCCAAACGATCTCTGGGGCCAGGGTCATGGGGCTCCATTTTGGCTCTGGCACCAGGCCTGGGCTAGGCTGCGGTAGGCCCTGTGCCCAGCCTGGTTCTCTGCCATGCCTAAATATCCTGGCCATCTCGGCCAGGTAGACATCAGGGCAGGTTTGCCACCTTGCTGGTGGTGGGGCCGGGCCGTTGGTGGCCCCACAGCTGTCCTAACCTGCCCTGCTTATCCTCCCTGGGGAGCAGCCCCATGGCTCCAGGACACCATGTCCAAGCCTGGGGCTGGTGCTGATGTGGATCCCCAGGCCCAGTGGGGTGCATGGTTGGAGGCTCTGAGGAGGTTAGGGGTGCTCGCGTGCTCCCTGGGAAACAGGGATGTGGAGACTGGGAGTACTGGGAACTTCCTATAAAAGGAAGGAGCCATCAGGAAGGACTGCTGCAGGTGTGGTTTTGCTCCCATGTGCATCCCTAAGACTGTTACATGTTTGAAAACATGGTACTTGGTGGGATTTGTGATAAATCTGGGCAATGCCAGCACAGCTTTGGTGTAGACATGTGCTGCTGCAACCAAGAAGGTAGTCAGTGGCACACACTGGCACCAGATTTTAGCCCAACCTTCCTTTCTCATCAAGTGTGAAAAGTTAAGGCAAAACTCTGTCTCGCACCACTCTCTTTTTTTTTTTTCTTTTTTTTTCCTGTTTGCTCAATGCCTGACCTAAAACAGCCATGGTCCATGAGCAGGGTCTGTGTGTGCTACAGGTGTGTAAAAGAAATATAACTTCAGAGATAAGATTTGGGGTGTTTAGGAAAAGGAAACAATTTTAGTTATGTTGAGGCACAAGCATATTGTGCATAGTGGAGAGAGGGGAACTGTAGTATGTTGTGGGAAAAGTAGTTTTCATGGAGGACTGCAGCCTTTGGAGGAAAAAAAGTGGGGATTTGGGCACTTGAGCTACTGTTTGCTTGGACAGCATTGCAGAAGATGTAATTCAATATTGTACTGACTCTTTAGCAAATCACTGCTTCATTAGAACATACTGAAATATTTAAACTTGCATCAAACTGATGGGAAACAAAATGCTTCCTTCCCCCCATGCTCTACGCACATGGAAATCTTCAATTTGCCTGAAATTGCCAGGGGAGGTGGGGGCTGGTAGAAAAATTGCATTTTAATGCAAGATTCCTAAACTGTCAAATTGTTGTAGAGAAATAGGTAAACTATGGCAAAGGAAGTAGAAACTAGATCTGTGTATCTGTTTGGATAATCTCAGAAGAGTGGGGTTTGTTTTGAAGGCTGAAGGGAAGATGTTTGGGCTACTGGCCAAAAGTAATAGAAAAGTTCATATTTTTCCAGATTTGTGAAAAATGAAAAATTTTATGCTTTGCCTCAGTTTGTGTTTGTTGCTATTCATCACTAAAGCAAAACGTGCAATTTATTGCCTAAGGGTGTTTTTCCTACCAACATGGCATAATGTTTTTACCAAAAAGTTTAGCATCTGTGAGTTAAAAATGTGTATGACAATTTACTTTTTGTTCTTTGGGTGAATGCTGCTGTTCTTACGTGAAAAACTGCGTTTTGCATTGATAGAAATGCTGAAAAACAACCCAGATTATTTACATAAACTAGCTTTAGTTCCAAAATTTGCTTACAAATATATCACGGTATCACAGTATTTAAGCTCAAGCTTAACTTTACACTTGTGAATAGCTTTATTGACTTTGGTAGAGCCACTTGTGTAGAAACTTTGGTTTGTCATTACCTTTCTGTAACCCAGTCTGCTAAAGACGTAGAGTGGTCTTGCCTGGAAAGCCCTGGACTGGCTGTGAATTCACAGCTTGGATCTTCAACAGGCTTCCTGTATAATCTTACATTAATTACTCTGTCACTTCGTCCCCATTTCCACCTTGCTTCCCAATTCCTTCTTGCTTATTTCTGGACTTTTAGCTATTCTGATCGTAAGTTCTTTAAGATGGGAATTTTCTTAGCAACTAATTTCTGACACTTCATATATTGAGCACATGTAGATGCACCAGTAGGAAAGGTGGTCTGTCCCTGTATATCCTTGTTCTATTCCATTTCTTTTTCCCATGGAGTGTGTGTCTGTCTCTGCTCTGAAGAGCTGGTGGGACTTGCTGGTACATAAGAGCTCGTTCCTTTTTCCAGGTATAAATGTCTTGCAGCACCTAGTGCAACGGAACCCTGCTCACCTCTGGAACACAGATATGCTTTTAATTTCCCCTCTGTGAATGTCATTAATGGAGCTCTGGTTTTATTTTTATTAATTACCAAATTTAGAAAGTTAAGGATTTAATAAAATCATAAATCTAGGTCAAATTGAGCTTGAAATACTGAAGTGCCTCTGTAACGCATTCATCCACGTGATCTTTTCTATTAATCCAACAAATGTCTTCCTTCAGTGAGCAATTCTATTTCCTGTTTTTCACCCTCATCCTCAATAAGCACCTACATTTGTTTCTTCTTTTTCCTCTAGCCTAAAGATAATTCATTAAAGTAGCTTTCCCTCCCCCTTTTTTTGATCCACCTCTCCACCACCTAACACCCCCCTAAAAAACACCATCAATATTTCATAAACTTACAGTGACAAATGTATTTTAATGTGGTCCACAGAGAACCCGAGATTGATTGGCCTCTCAGAAATATGACACGTTTCAAAGCAGGATATTCATGGAGTGTTTTAGTGCCTACATTAGTCAGAGAGAAGCAGCGCCTAAATTTATCATAGTTATGGCTTTCTCGGTATCCATTTTCTTTTAGCCGCTGACAGCAAGTATCTGAATGGTCCCTATTGATTGGCTTTGTGGTTCTGTCTTTAAAATGCATTGGCTGTGGGGGTTTTCAGATCAAATTAAGTCTTGGCTTCCTGAAGTTTGTGCATATCTACAGCGCAAGTGCGGACAAAGCTGGCTTCATTCATGCTGATTTTCATTCACAAGGGCATACACGTACGGGAAGGGAAAGCTGAAATCTCTGCTGATATTGTAGGTGAATTCGGCCCTCTTCTTTAAAAGCAAACATTTGGTAATCCCAGAAGGAAGCAGTGAGGAAGGATGGGGGACACGAAACACCTACTGCTGATGCTTGGGTGTCAGTGGACCCAGATGGCTGTTCTGCACCGATGGTGCCTGGCCCGAGGAACCAGGGCTGGGGCTTGGGAGAAAGCTGAGACATCTTCACATATTCAGAGCTGCTCAGAATCCCTAATCACAAGGAGCGTTATCTGATGGGCTGTGCAAATAGCCTGTGTCTGCTGTTCTTGTCTTGCTCTGAACAGGAGGCTTGTGCATCATTTGATATCCTGTCTGCAGTGTTACCATCCTGCCCACAGACAGTCCCTGTACCCTATAGGGGTATGCCTGAATTTTCAGTGTGGTGACCAAGTTTTAAGATTAGAAAGAAGATTGTTTTCATGCCAAAATAGCTTATTAAATTATTTAAAATGTTGAGCCAAAGAAAATACTTAGTTTATGCAATTTTAATTTAACTGTGTAAATTTCAATATAGCTCAAGTGAATTACATACTTTTGTTGTGTAATCTATCCAGAAAGTTTTAAAAGTTATGGCCTATTACAGCCAATACCACCACCCCTTTTTTTCCTTTTTTTTTTTTTTTTTTTTTTTTTGGTCCCAACCAGATGTATTGATTGTATTTATGAAAAGCTTTGACTAACTTAAAGATGAGTTCTATAAATCTACTTTGGTAAATACACAATTGCTTACTAATACCCTTTTGCTTCATTTGAATTGCAAGGCTGGGGCAGAACAAATGTGCATGATGAACTGCGCTCTTTAATTTACAGAATATTCCTTCAGGCATCTTGTTGGATGAAGTACTTTGTGTGCTCGAACCATTTTAAATTCCTGCTTTCCCCCCGCCCCTAATACAGTTTATCGGTGTCATCAATCTAATACTCCTCATGAGTGCAAAACCCATTTTTAGAAAGCAAGCAAAATAAATTAGCTCTTGGGTTGTGCCTCAGCACATGGTTCAACTTGGCTTCAGATTTTATTGTACAGTCCTGTTGTAAAACACACAGGAGTTTCAGCAGTGACTGAATGTGGGTGGAAAATCAGAAGGATTGGATTTATTAGAAGGACAGAGAGATGACTTTTTCAGAGTTTGTAGATTCGGGGAGTTTGAGGCCAGGAGGGACCACTGGATTGTCCCTCTGACTTATTATATATTTTAGGCCATTGCATTTTGCGTGGTTACCGCAGTATTGATCCCAATAACTTTTGTACTTAATTACAGTGTAGCTTGTGTCTGTCTATTCCAGGTATTCCAGACAGCATCCGTTTCTTAATTTGAATATAGCAAAAGCTGGAGAATACCACACAATGTAAGGGGAAAAAAAAATATGTCTCTGGTTTTTAGTTTAAATCAGTCTGGCTTCAGTTTCCAGCCATTAGTTTTTGTTATGCCTCTCACTGGTAGATTAATGAGCCGTTTAATACCCTTTGTTTTCTCCCCATGAAGGTACTTATACACTAATCAAGCTACCTCTCAATCTTTGTTGATAGACTAAATAGATTGAGCTCTTTCAGCTCTCATTGAGATCTCAGTTATTCCCCCCCAGTTGCTCAGATCTTTGTTTCTTTCTCAACACTCTTTAAAAAAAGTTGCGACACCGCAACTGAGCTTTGTCTGCCTTTTACTGGTCTCACCAATGTCATAAATAAAAATATAATCACTTCATCAATTCTGCTTACTACTCCTCTTGTTTATACCTCTAAAACCAACATTAGCCATTTCTGTCACAACATTGTGCTGGCAGCTTATGTTGAGTTGCTTGTTCAGTAAATCTTTTTCAAAGTAATTTATTTGCAGGGTAGAGGCCCTCTGTTAGCATGGAAAGATGGCATTTCTTTCTTTTTCATTTTCCAGAGTTTTCACTTCTGGGTTACATTAGTAATGTATCATCTCTTGCTTTCCACAAACTATGAAAGTTGATTCATATCCATATGCAAGGTCTACACCATCCTACCTGCCTGCCACCGCCTTGGAGACTGCACAGGAGAATCCAAAAGCACCTGGACAGGTAGACAGATGTGCTTTTCCCAGACTTGACCAATATCAACATGATCCCTAGAGTTCCCAGAACTACTGGTAGTTGGTAGAGGATGGTATTCTCACTTATTTCATGCTATGATGCGGGTTTTTTTTGGTTTAAAAACCAACCAACCAACAACATCAAAACCCAAAACCACAACAAAACATCAGAACAAACCAAAAAAATGCCACAATGAAACCCAAAACCCCTGTAGGTCTCTAAGTAGGTAGATGGGACATGAGGGTAGTGCAGCTGTAACCAGCACCCCGTGATGTGGCTGATACGGACTCTCCTTTGTCCAGCTGACTAACTGACTTGACTTGATGACAGATCAGTAGGGAGAGTTGTGTTTTGTGCAGTCAAATTATTTATATATGGTCACTTAGTATTTAAAGAAAGAAAATGAAAGAGTAGGTCTGAATTACGATAATGCTGAACGTGATAATCCATGCTGGGACTAACATATGCTTTCATCCTCCAGGACAGACTATTCTGTTAGTCTCTTTTTAAATAAATGATTAGAGCTGGCTGAGAGGATCTGCAAGAAGGATTCTGCAGGCTCACAGGCTCTAAGAGACTGTGCAGTTGGACTGTGATTTTTTTCCTCTGTATTTACTCTTTACAAATTAATTTTATTTGTATTGGGGATTCACCCAGAAGTCTTAATTAGGATGACAATTATTGTGTGAAGAGAGATCCAACCACAAACACCAAACTGAGCCCAGTCAGTTGACAAGTAATTTTTAGCATTTAATTTCTCATGCTTCAAGGATGACTGAGGGTGGGGGTTTTGAGCAGTAGGTGCGTGGTGATGTCTCACAGCTGGACTCCTGCAGAAATCTCAGGTTGGACCCACCCCATTCTCCTGCCACAAACAGAAACATCCAAAATTGCTTACTTAAATGCCATAGTATCTCTTCTGGAAAAATATTTAAATAGAATTTTGTTGATGCCAGTTCTTAGGTGGCTCTTGTATGTACACAGACGTGTTTTTATGTGCCAACAATAACTATTCATGGACAAACACGAGTGTTTTCCACTCATCAGACACTGATTGTAATTCTCCTCCTGACCAGGTTCCAGTTGGAGTAGGGAGGATGAAAGCTGTGTGTCACATGTAACACTAGGAGTAGATAGCGAAGACCGTTCCCAAACATGAAGTGACCTGCCAAGGATTGCTCCAAATCATCTCTGAATCAGAGCTGAGGAACAGGGGGAGGTGCCCACAGGTTACCTGTCAACAGTAATTAGGGCCACTCTTGGATTTTTTTTTTTCCCCCCAGTTATTAGAGTTGGTCCATAGATAATACTTCCCTTCCATGGGAGTTACGTGAAACCAATATTTTCTGATATAGTACTTGCTGTAGAATTCAAAGCAGTTAAATTTCACAGAACGCTGCGAAGCCCAAGCAAAATAAAACTTGATTTCTTAGTAGCTGTATAAGTAGCACAGTGATGTACAACATCTCATATGAATGGTTTTATGCAAATAATCTACGGAACAGCAGGCACGCTATATTGTTGGGGTGTTTTGTTTCCCCTTTTTTTTTTTTTCTGCTATTGTGCTGCTGTGAATGAATCTTCGGTGTATTCTGTTTCAGGGACTGCTTGCTTTTTTTTTTTTTTTTTTACCTCCCCATTGAAAGCAATAGCCCTGGGAAGCTTTTGCTGTGTTTTAGAAGAGAAACCGTGGCAAGTAATCAGTCTGTAATGCAAACACTTGACTTGAGCTGGCTGGGAAAAATTACCCACTCTGTCTGGTGAAGCATTTTTGGGTTTGTGAACTGTGTCTGGTATTTATGAGAGGTGATATAAGATGCTTGGAGGAGAAACAGGCATCAGACCTCACTCCTTTGATGGTGATTCTTTTCTGAGTATTGCGTGGCATGTCTGATTGAAATTGCTTGTGTCCTTACAGGTAGAATGATGCTAGTTTTCTTGTCACCCTGTGTTTAGCTATTTGTATGGTAACGAAGTAGTAGCCTGTGCATTTTCAGATTGGACTTCTCTTCAACAGAAGGACAAAAATGCAGTAAGTGAACTGACAGCTCAGCTCAGATGAGGATCTGGGTGGTCACCGAGCTGTTGTATGCTGGTAACTGTTACAAGATGGTGAGGGTACAGTTGCACAAGAAACTAATTTTAGCCCATGATCGACTGGCTAAAATTTGCAACAGGATATTTATTTTTTTGTTAAATGTTTTAAGCGTGTAAGTTGGTGATATGCCCAGCTTACTCTTAGTGAGATATATTTCATTGCAGAAAGCTTGTACATGACCCAGTTCTCCATTTTTAAACTTGAAATTGCTTCTCAGTTAATGACTCAATTTACTCATAACTGGTCTCTGCTTTCCAAGCTATATAATTTGAGCTCAACAGAAAACAGTTTGTTTACACTGATAATTTAGAATACTTGACCGTTTGTTGGGTTTTTTTCTCCTCTCTTTCTGCATCTAAATGAAATATCAGATTGGAAAGTTTTGTTTCATTTTTTGAAAACAAATTCATTCAACTCATCAGGTCAGTTTGTGTTGATAAATTTGAAAGATGCAACTTTATGTCCACTTATTTCAGAACTAAAACCCTTGCTTTTCTAAAGGAAAATCCCCTTTAAACCATAATACAGTGTTTTGTTTTGTTTTTTTTTTGTTTTGTTTTCAGCTTTTTCTGTTCTTTCTCAAGTGGGAATTCTGAGAGTACTCATTAAGGAGATGTTTACATTCAATTGTAGCAAAGTGGCTACTCTGAAAATAATTGGTTTTGTAAATACAGTTGTTTTTCACAAATTTCTGGTTTGTGGTGGAAAAATTTTGATTGAAAATTTTTGATTAACAGTCCCTATCAACTTGTAAATAGGCTGTATTAGGAACAATATTGATCTCTTCTGCATCTCTCTTCTTTAACTGTCAAAACTTTATCCGATAAATCTCAAGTTTGATGCTGCTCCCATAAATACTTTTTGCATAGATTGCAAAGTGTTAAGGAGCATTAAATATTTTTTACCTGTTAGTGTCCAGGCCAAGCTTTACTTACCCATTTGGCAGCTGCTTTGTCTCTCATTGGTATGCTCCTTACAGTTTGTAGAGCACAACAGAGTAGATTTAAAGAGATAGCTTATTAATAAACATAGGAAAACAAAAGCTTTCTGGCAGCAGTTTAAAACTTGCATCAGAACAGTGGTGGATGTTTTTCTTTTAAAAAACAACACTCTTAACAGGGGAAAACTGAACTAAATTAAAAGAACACTTAAATGTAATATCTTTTGGGGAGACTGGAAAGAAGTTCACATAAGAATACCCAGTAATCTCAAAAATTAAGCCCATCTTCTTAGTGCAGATATGTTCTCTGCTAAACCTCTCTTGTGAACAATTAAGTAGTTGCACTTCCGCAATGAAAACATTGCACATGCACAATTTCATTAAAACCATGGCAGATTTCTTTCCATTTCTCATTTGCAATGCGGATGTGTTTTATTTTAGTGCTGTTTGCCATAGACAATATAGTTATGAAGCGTGCTCATGTACAGAGATGGATTTGTTGATGATTAGGGAGGAGAAATAAGAAAGAGGGAAAATTTCTGGGTGTAGAAAACCAGCAAAAACTGTTAGTATCAATTACATTTGGGAGCAGGATTAAACAGAGGGGTGAAGCGCGTGGGGAAACTGCAGTAAGCTCACAGTTGTTCAGGGCAAGAATGGATTTTTAGAGTATTACCCTTTTGATGAACTAATAGTTTTGAGTACTTCTAAAAATAGCTGTCCAGGAAGCCGATATCTCCTTTAAATATTTGTTTGACATAATATTCTATAACCTGATAAAAAATTATTCTTGATTTATCAGTGCAGACTGTGACACTGTGCTGCAGAACACGAGGGTTTGAGCATCTTTCATTGAGGGTTCTTGCATCTTTCTCCAGGATTCACATATTCAGCTTTCAGTAGCTACTGTGAAACTCAATCCAGTTGGTAATAATCACAACAGTCCCATCAGTCTCACTTAGTGCATGAGCTGTATCAGTGTCAGAACTGTAAACCTGAGTTACAGGTACAAGTTTTAGATAAGTGTGTTCAGCATAGAAGGAGCTTTCTTAGAGAAACACACAGGAAAAATTTTGGTTCCTGTTTTGATTTAATGAAAAAATCCAGCTTCTCCTTATTGCTTAAGGTTGTACTCCCCTCTCCCTGCCCCTTTTGGTATTTTGGGTGTTTTG
This sequence comes from Gallinago jamesoni, assembly GCA_025769975.1. Lineage (NCBI taxonomy): Eukaryota > Metazoa > Chordata > Aves > Charadriiformes > Scolopacidae > Gallinago > Gallinago jamesoni. The sequence continues at coordinate 12,266,659 of JAOQGH010000005.1, read as the reverse complement.
TACTTTTATGCTTGGTTTGTTTTTTCAAAAAAAAAAGGCAAACAAGCTGTGTCACTAGTGAAAAGTGGGATGTTTGTTCTTGGAGGCAGAACCACACCATTTGTCTGTTGGAGCACAAAATGCAGTGGTTCACAAGCATTTCCTCTCATGTCATCTTTGTTTTTAATTCTGATTCTTGTATTTCTTTGTTTCTCAATGCAAACTTTCAAACATCTGTTTACGGTCTGATTAAAAGCATACATACATTAATATATGTTTTTTCACTTTAACAGACTCTAGGGCATAATTTGTGCACTAGGATTGAAGCAGGTATATTGTGTGTGTGCATTGGGGGTACAGTGTAATGGTTGATATTATGATATATATTTTTTTTTAAGAAACTTTGTCACTGGCACATTAGGTAAGGATGTACTAATGTAGATGAGTAGTCTAATGTGGCCCAAATTTTTGCAAAGTATTTTTTTGTTGCTTGTCTCAAATACCCTGAATTAGTCTCAAACCCCTCAACTTGTTAAATCACTTCCTGGGAAAAATAAGTGCTTCTGGAAGTGCTGCTATTATGGGTTTCTTATCCTCCTCTGTTCTGTGTTGTCGAGAGCAAGGCAGACTTTGTCAGGGAAGGTGATATGTTCTTACTAGAGTGTCTGCTACAGTGGGTGCTGGGGATAAACAGGCACAATTTTGAACAGAAGGTACCAAATTTGACTATTTTCCCTTTTGCTTATCAGTTGCTCCCCCTGGATCCTTGTCTAGTATTAAAGCTCAGACCATCATTGCTATAATAACACTACTGGTAGTGAATTAACCATCAATTCCAAATTCTCCATGTGAGAGTGTGATTAGTTTCTGTCCTAGGTTTTTGCTGTTTTTCCCTGTGAAAATATGAAACAGGTTTTAAATTGCAGCCTATGTTGTAAATGTCCAGGGAATAATGGAGCAGCTAACGCTGCCAGCCTGCACTATGTGGGGATCTCTTTGTTTGTGAGCTAAAGACTGGTATGCGAGGTTGTGCTCAAATATTTCCAGGTTGCATATCCATAAAGCTCTGTTCCTAAGTATACCTTCCTTCACTATCTTGTTTCTCAAGAAAGAATTGTATCAGTACACCAAAACATCCTCTTACCACCAGAACCCCTACAAAAAATAGACTATACTTTTTTTTTTTTTTTAAAAGAAACAAAACCAAAACCCAATTTAGTTAATTCCTGATGTCTGTTACTTAGAAGGTGTGGAAAGGTTCTTATTCACTTCACAGATGAAGTGATGATATTGGGACGCTCTTCCAGATGGCAAGGTTTATCTTTCCTCTTTGCAAGGAACTTGGTTCAAGGAATGTGGGGAGTGAGAGAACAGAAATGGGTTGGAGCATTTGCAATCTGCATATGCTTGTGTGTGGGGGGGGTTGTTCTCTCTCCCCATGTCAGGCATTCGGTGGGTAAGGAAGCACGACAGAGATGTGTTAAATGTCAGTCATCCCCAGAGCCTCCAACAACGAACAAGGATTAAACAAGAAGCTGTGGAAGAGGAACAGAAAACCTTGTGCAGGTTTTAATAATTCATAAACTTTGCATCTATTTTACTATTCTCTGCATTTAAAAACAAGGCCCAAACTATGCCTGCAAGCATAACTTTCCCTTTACAGTAAAAGGGATAGAATTCATTATGGCTAAATTCTGGCAATATCACTTTTTTCTTTTACTTTTTTTCGGTGATGGCTATCTTGCATTTATGGATGGACCCAACAGAGAATCTTATGTCCAAACCACCCTGAGCACAAAATGATGACAGTTTGTAAACTTTCAATATTCTGTAGCTTTGCCAATCTTCATTTTAATATAAATATCAAACTATAATTATTTATCAGTAATGTGTCCAATATGCTCCCATGACAATGTCCAAAATGAGATAGAGAGATTAGGATTATTTTTTTGAGGTCAACGAGATTAAGTGATGTTGGAAGAGAGTGAAGGGAAGGTTTGTTCTCTCTCCCATCACCATATGATGCGGCAAAAATGTCTTTTTCTTTTGGATTGGGAACAGAACGGACTCAGTCTTGGAGGTATTTTCGGTGTTAATGGCAAACAGCTTTCCAATGCTGTTAATGCTCCCCATAAGAACTCCAGGTAACTGCTGAGTTGAGTAATTGGAGTGAATTGAATTCTGTTCATGTCCTGATTCAGCAGCTGAGAGCGCACGAAGCGTCAGTAAAGGTAATTGAGTCAAGGCAAGCTCTGTGATGGTGTAGCACAGCGCCGCCTTCTCTGCCTTCAGAGACGGGACTGCATCCCCTGGGCTGTGACTTTGCAGATCCACACCAAAGCTTTGCAGATCCACACCGCCCTTTCCCCGCTTGTGTCCGATTGTTTGTCTAGTGCCCTCCTTCCCCGCAATGCAGGGAACAGCAAGGGCCAAGCCTTTCCAAGCTGTGTCTGTAATTTCAGTAATGTAGTAAGAGGAGCGGGCCACTATCCAACCTAGCAAATGGCAGTCTGCTCAGGTTATGGCGCTGGGTGCGTAGTTCGGTGTTGGAGCTGCTCATCCAGGTTTACATCATTTTCTTGTTGTTTTTTTAGGCTACGGATCTAGCTCCCTGGCTTTCACCTTTCTGGGGTGTAGTATCCTGCAATGGAAGGATGTGATGCTAGTTGTTTATCTAGCTATCTGGATTTTTTTAACTTGTCAGTCTTTTAAAGCTAACTTAATGATGGCTTTTTAAATAATGCTACTGCTCTTTTGACATTTAGCTGCTGCTATCATGTGAATCATGAAAACAGTTCACTTTTAACTGTTCAGCAATGGAAACTCCTTGGGAAGTAAACCAGCTTTGATGAGTTGGGATTTATCACTAGGAATGTTCCAGCCTGTCCAGGGTAGCTACCTCGCTTATCAAGAGATCTCTCTGAAACCTTAAAGGTAACCTTTAATTTCCACTTGAGCAAATCTCTGGCACTAGCCAAAAGTAGTCACTTGAATCACTTGCTCTAAGGTTCTTTCTGCCTTGCTAATGGGCTGTCCTAACAGAGATCTAAAATCTGATTGTATGAGAAGTATGATAATGGCATTTTTTTTTGCATCTGAGTTGTAGGCACTGGCTTAAAAAGCTTCTTATCCAGAATCAGTATAATGAATTTTGGTGGTATTCTTAAGAAAAACCAGAAGAAAAAACAGGATTCCTCTGGGCAGAGCTGGAAGAGTAGTGGGCAGATCTCTGGTTCTGACCTCTCTTCTCCCCTGCCTATTAAAGCAAATCCTGAACAACTGAGTAGAAATGAGGATAACTAAGTCTTCCTACTAGCATTTCTGTTAATTGACTTGCAAAAGGTTTATAAAACTAGGAAAACTGTGTTGGTGCAGTCTTCGTGCCCTCTCGCTGGAAATTTGTCCCCTCTGTTCTATAGCAAACCCCACTTCAGTGGCTGCCAGCACGCTGGCAGCTCTCATCTCACCTCCATGGAAGGTGATGCTGGATAAGTCCCTGTTCTTCCTCTGGCAGGTCACTCTGCAAAAAATCAGCTTGGGAGTTCCTACAAGACAAATTATGCTACCTCTGCTTTATGTTTATGTTGCCTCTTAGGCAGGATAGTGTCCTCATAATGTAGCCTTGGTACTACCAGAGGAGGTTTTCCAGTCTCATTGCTTCAGTTTGTTTTCATTGCTCTTGCTCATGGTAGACCTTCAAGCATTGAGACCTTGTTGCTTAAGGTAGTGTACAAATAGAAATATTAGAAACTGTCTCAAAAAAGCATTTTCTGAAGGAGAATTAAGAACCCCGAAGTTAGATTTGAGGGCTTGAGTTTGCTTCCTCATGGTTCATCATGACCAGAACCAGAAAATTCAGTGCTGAAACGGCAACTGTTATCATAGTAAATAAGTTGGCTTTTTTGGTGGTGTTTTTGGATCTGAATTCACTTTCTGACTGTCTTTTGGAAACGTGAAGAAAATCTTGAAAGGATGTACTGAAAAAATGGTAATGGTTTTCTAGTCCTTTAATCTCTGTTCTTTGTCTTGTGTCCACTGCACACCCCCTGGCAAGATCCTTACTTTGGTGAATTATTTTTGGAAATGTGCACATAAAATTAAAGAAGTTTGGAAAGAAAATGGAATTGTATTTAGAGATGGATAATGATTCATTGATAAGTAATTGCTGTCA
>JAOQGH010000005.1:12138546-12262409 GCA_025769975.1 Gallinago jamesoni | reverse complement strand
AAATTAAAGAAGTTTGGAAAGAAAATGGAATTGTATTTAGAGATGGATAATGATTCATTGATAAGTAATTGCTGTCAGGACTGTGGGGTCTGATTCAGGTCGCTGTTAATTTAACACAGTTCAAAAGGGAATGGATACTTTTTATTCCCATATATTTAATCAAACAGTCCCTGGGGAGAAACAGAAAGGGAATTGAGAAGTGAGGATCAGCTAAGAAGATGCAGGGATTTGAAGTGACAGAATTATTTTGTTCTTTCTGGGGACGTTAATATTTCCCATACTTTGGTTTTCTTGCAAATAAAACCAGAGAGCTTCTCAGAAGGGAGATCAGAGGCTGCTCAGTGAGGTCCTGCTGGTTGAGGTATTTCAAAGCGTCACTGACAACTCATTTTTCAGTTGAAAACACGTGAAATTCCTAATTTCCTGCTTTGATTTTTTTCTCCCATGGCTTTTCACTCTGACTCTGATATTTGTGCCCAGATTGTCCTCTACCTCCCACCTTCCTGGAAAGTCTTTGGAAGAAGATAGACTGAAGGATGCAAGCCGATAGATACATCCTGCTAACTGCTGTCTTGCTTAGGTAGGAGCAGCTTTCCACACATTGCAGAAGTTCAGCACTAATAAGTGATGCTGTTCAGATCTTTTGTGATTCTAGGAGTGTCAACAGTATCTCCAAATGTTCCTGTACTGGAAAACCATTTGCAAAAATGAAATAATGGTGAACTCAGAGCAGGACTTTCTCAGTCACTTTCCCCTCTCTCTCCCTGGTTTATGGGATCCTTTACTCCAGTGCTGTTCACCCCCCACCCCATCCCCTTCAGGCCCCACAAGCAGTAGGTCTCTAAGCTCCTGTGACCTCTTTTGGGGAAAGGAGAGAAGAAACGATGTTGGAAGGTGGGTTTGCAGCCTGTGCTCCTTCCACCACAAGAGTAGCGGAGTTATGCAGATAAAACTGCTCAGGCTCTGGCAAGATGACCAGGATTAGGGTTGCGAGGTGTGGAGTGGGGCTGGGTTGGACCACCCAGGCCGGCATGGAGCAGGGCACAATAGCACTATTCTAGCTGGCCGGTAGCAGGGGGTGTGGGGTTCTTTCAGAGTTGTGATGCTGCTGTGGTGTTGGTAAGCCCACCCCATCAGTAATGTTTAGCACCTCATCAGGTCAGCCTTGTGAAATGTTACATTTCTGGTCGCACACTGGTACAAGTGGTGTTCTCCTGCTGCAGAGTACATTATGGGAATTTCACGACTCCCAAATATGCTTCAGTGTAGAAATAGGTGCTTGGCAGAGATCATAGCATTGGGATTTATACATGTAAAAGGATTTAATATATTACTTTGTGAATCTAATCCTGAAAGCGAGGAATTCATGGCATTGGTTATAACTAGACCTGGTAAAAGCTTTCTTCCTCGTTCTGTACTTCTGTGAGTCCACTTAATCTCTTGCTGCAGTAGGGCTGTTTCTGTACCTCTGCTAGGAGGGGTTTGAGAGTTGTGCTGGATTCCATTACTCCCAAGCGAAGGTGGCTTTGGCCAAATGTCCACTAAGCATTCGGACAAAATTGTCCAGATTTGTCTTGCTTTTATGATCTGTTCTAGTTTGTGGGTCCAACTTGAAACTCAGCAGTAGAAAGCGGCGTGGCAGGTTGTGAGGCCACTCATTTTTCTGTTTAAAAAGTGCTTACTGGCAAAGAATTGTCTGTACTGAATGACCAGCTTGGGATGGTCTTTGTGCTGCCTGATACTTGGGTAAACTTCCAGCTACTTTTCTACCTGCATGTCAATCTTTAGCTAAATTATTGTTTTTCCTTGAAACCTGTGAAATCACTTTTGCTGTCTAGTATTGCATATTGATCTTGATATAAAGGGGAAATATTCTGCTCCTCCTGAAATGGCAGAAGGAAATTTGGAATCCGTATGTTAGCTTAAACCAAAGAATTCTAGTAAGTGTGATACCACAAGCAAAAAGATTTGACAAGATACCTCCTCAAACAAGAAAAAGGAAGGTTAGGAGAGAGCTGTGGGTGCCTTTCCTCTGTGGGTATGCAGTCTTGTGCTTTCAGATTAATCTTTCCAGGGATATCTATGTTTAGTTCAGGGTTCAATTTTGTATCTTGTAACAAGTCTTATTAAAATATATATTGTGCCTTCATGAACATTTAAATGTAAGCACTTAGTAAAGATTTCATAATAGCTTTTATAAACCATTAACAGTGGTATGATGAACTAATCTGTGCGGTTTCTACGCGGAGCCAAAGAATGGAAGACAGAAGGGCCGCAGAATCCTTGTGGGATAAGAAAACAATCGATTATTAATTGCCAGCAGAATTGTAAATTTTGCTTTAGCTGAACTTGATTTAGCTACAGTGTAAACTGGGGAGGGAGGATGCACCCAGTAAACCTTTGCTGCTTAGCCCGTGGGAAGAAAATGAGACCTTTGGGTATTTTTAGGGCAAATTAGTAGGCTGTGAACGCAGTCCCATGGAGGTTCACTGATTCCTGTGTGAATAGACACATCCTCCTTGCCTGGCTGGAGTCCTGCTCTTCTACAGTGAGGTGCAGATTTAGGAAGAAGGCGGCTAAAAGTGACTTCTAACACTTCCTGCAGAGGAATTTTGGAAAAGGGGGAAAAAAAAAAAAAAAGATTTTTAGGGTAATATAGGACCAAAAATGGATGACACATTATTTTATTGCTTAGCAAATAGATTTTCTGTAACAGATTAGGTTCAGCACATGAGCCGAACCAGCTATCCGTCTTTTACAGTCTGGGTGTAATGTAGAGTCTATTTTCTCTGTTAAAAGGGAAAAGTGTTTTGGAAATTACTTTAAAGCGATATATATATAGAAATATTTGTATTTGTGCAGAGGAGCAGATCTGTTTCTAAAATTACTGGGTGACAAAGACAAATCTTACCTGCAGAATATTTGGCTACATGGTTTGTATCTTTAAACAAAACATACATCTTGATTAATGTTTCAATTGTTAACAATCCTTTGCAACATTTGAAAAAAATCTCTACTGCTTTTCTTTCTTCCAGAGAATTTTCTGGTAAAGCCTTTTTTGAGTTTGTTTCTTACTTGAAACAATCCAGTTGAAGATTTTATTTAGGGATCATTCTCAGTGCGTAGCTTGCAGAAGGTGAAACTCTCCTCTGAAAAGGAAATCAACTGGGATAGACTTGTAAGTCTTCCAGAAAGTCTATGTGCATCATTATTATTACAAAGTAAGGAAAAAGCCAAGACATGGGGCACGGGATACCTATATCAGATCATGCTGTGACAAGCCAATGGGAATTTCAGACTATTTAATACATGTTCTTATACAAGCTACTGTAAGCACTTTTTATTTTCTTCCATCCTTACTTTCGTCAGACTTATGGAATAAGGTGTCCAGCACCAAAGCTGTGAAGAAGGCAGGTGTGGGTAGGATTGTTCCTACTTCCTTCGGAAAAAAAAATGCTGTTTGTGTTTTCTGTCCCTTTCCATCACATCAGCCACTTAGATGGTCACAAACCAATGACTGACAACTGAACATAGAAGAGAGAATTACAAGCAACCAAGCATCAGACAGTTTTTCTTCAGGTGGATGTTACAGGGGAGTTCCGAGCTACTCGGTGACATGCAGCTGGTGGGTAACAACGTGGAGGGAGGGAGAGTGGAAAGAGGTAATGGAGGGAATAGAAATCTTACCTTGGCTTCACCAGTGGCAACATGAGCATATGCAATTATAAGATAGCTGGCAGATGACAGAGTTAGTTAATGTAACAAGCCCTGTAAAGCATTTAGCCACATTCTAGTGTTTAATCAGCTGTGTAAAGTGCAATATCTATCTTTCAATTTTATGCCATTAAGGGAGACAAGATTTTGATTAGGTACTTAATCTGGGCAAGAGGAAAACAGGCCCAGAGCAAGCCCACAATAGGCGGCAGAAGGGACATTCGACGAAGGATTCGATAAAGGAGAAAGACAGAAATTTAACATAAAAGAGAATTAGTGCGGCTCCTTTCAATTTAGTGCACAGATTTTTATGGACTAATCAATTAGAGGCTGTGGCTGTGCTGCTGGGAAGTGGTGCCGTGTTAGAGGCTTTGCCATATTAATTCTGTTCATTACACTGAGGTCAGATGGAGTGCTTTGGAGAAGCCCCTGCTGCTGAGCAGGTCACATCTTGGGGGGCGTCCCTTTGTTCAGAGGGGTAAATGGGTAAAGCAAGCACTGAAGTTGCGGGGGCAGTTGTTTGTGTAGCAGTTTGCCCTCTGTGAGCACATGCAGGTTCTTTTGCTTTCTCTCATTCAGGCTTTTATTGGAAATCTGGAGTCTTGTTATTTTCCTCTATTGAGAAAACAGTTTTCCTGGAGAGAAAATCAGATCCAGTGGCAGGATGCTAGATGGAGTATTGGAAGGTCTGGGTGCAGTTTGCAGGTCTACTTAAGGCTTCCTTCGGACCTTCAGCAATCGTTCCAGCTGGTAACTTGAACGTTACCTCACAGGAAAGCCTGTGGAGATGAGAAATGGAAGCACTTGTGAGTTACAGGTACCTTAGAGCTGTGTACCCACCCATTCTCCCATGCAAATAACATGCATTCAGGTGTGCCAGAGGCATTGCTATATTTTGCAGTCTGGATCTCATGCAGTGCCTAGCTCATGCAGCCTGGGCACCTGTGGAAGTCACAGTATATGAGAGAGATTGAAGTATTTGAGGCATCTGCCATGCCTGTGCTTGGGTCAGGAGGGCAGCAGTGTGGGCATTCTGTAAAAGGAAGCCTACTTTGAGTGGGATCCTCCCATGGGGAAAGATTTTAATGCTTCTCTGAGGAGGATGCTGCAGAGTTTGGAGTAGGGATGGTGGAGATGCATTGTTCCAGGAGAGCAACACAGGGAGCTGAACTAGTGCTGGCTCCCAAACTCTGGTATACAAGAGGTGAAGAGAAACCTTCAGGAGGTAAACTGAAGAGGATGGAGATCTGGCCAGGGAGAGAACAGCTTTTGGTTTCTTTGAAGTAGGTGTCAAAAGGCCTGAGTGCTCTTACTGCAGTGAGGGACATTGCCAGGAACTTAATGGGGAAGGGTGCTTGGGCAAGCACCATAGAGAGATATGGATTTTGGGGAAGCACTCGGATCTCTCAAGGGTCTGGAATACCTGTAGTGATTTGAGACTTGAACTGTGTTAGCTTAAAACAGTTTCCAAGAAAGGGTATTTTTCTCGTAGAAGTGTGGAAAAAGCAACATGAATCAGTAAAGGCAACGGAAGATCTGGCACCAGGTCAGCTATGACTTTCTTCTAGGGGTTTCCCAGTAAAGACCTGCTTTTGATATGGGGCACTTTTCATAGTGTAATATAAGGGAGAAATTAAGGAGTGGTTTTGGACTGAGAACGTGTAATGTGCCTCCTTCCACTATTTGGAGACGCTTCAGTGTTTTTTTTCATAGTCTGCCCTTTTCCAGACAAGAGTGGTCAATCCGTAATCCAGGCGTTGTCCCTGGCAGAGTTTTAAATTTTGCCTTTGACCTGCAAGCAGTTCAGAGAACAAGAAGTTCTCTTTTTTCAGTTCTAATGAATTGCAGTATTTAGGATTGTATCTACTCCGTAGTATATGTATGGTCCTGAAGAGGCTGGAGGACAGAGAATATGTTAGGAAAAACATTTTTTTTTTTAAATTTTTTTTTTAAGCTGTGTCTTGTTTGTGGAGTAGCCTCTAGGAGTTTGCACCACAGTGTGCTTTGTGCATTGATTTCAGACCTGGGTAGGCCTGTAAAGATCGAGGGAGAAGAGACTGCAGATGTAAAGATTTAGAAGAGCATCTTGCCTGTTCTGTTCAATGCAGATTTAAAGTAGTTTATTTCTTCCTCGAGTGTTTTTCTTTTTTCTTCTTAGGACTCTTACTCTGCCTTTCAAATAGTAATGCATGTTCTGGGGGCACTCTCTTTTCCTACAGCAGCCTCTGAGGCTGACCTACCACATTGTGAGACTCACAGTATGGTGCCCCCTGTTTCAAGTGGAAATTTGTCAGTTGTGCTGGGTATATGTATGTAAAACAGTGAAATTCTTGTATGGTATGGTCCATGGTCTCTAGAAAAGCTTAAAATAGAATTACCACTTAGCTCCCCCGTCTTTCGTGTGGTGTGTGGGTTGGGATTTTTTTTTTTTGTCACCTTCCAACTAGTCTCAGTCTGCATTGGGTTGTGTTTGGCTTCTGATGGTTCTCTCTAATTCTGTTAAACCACAGAATTACTTTTGTTCTAAATACAGTGGCTCCTTCAAATCCTTGTCTCCTGAGGATGATGTGACGGAGCGTATTAGTTTATGGTAAGCTGCAGAAAACTTGAACTCCCTGACTGTTCAATTCATGCAGAGTTATGACAGGTTATGCCTGCAGGCTACAAGTTAGGGAAATTATTTTCTGTTCAAACATTTCATTTCTCTGCAACTCTGTAATTCTGTTTCTCTTCTTTTCTTTTTTGTCTCCCTGCAAGGGAAGTGCTGTGATATAAAACACTTCCATCTCTGGCTGCTCCTTCCCTGCATCTATATATGGGACTAAGAAAATGAGATGCATTTTTTTCTTTAATCATATAGCCATCTTGTTTGCTAACCAAAATCATTTTATGGAAGTCACAGCTGAAAGCATAAAATGCAAAGGGAAAAGAGCACGGTTTTTTAATCTCATTAAGTCTGTAAAAATGTGACATGGAAAGTGTTGCTAAAGGCCGATGTGAAATGGGATAAATGAGGGTGAATTCCAAATTATCAGGAGCCCTCAGTTAAGATTTGGTCCTATACAACTGGATAGTTATTTTTTCATTGTGTACCGGGGGAGTGAGGTCACACTTTTTTTTAATAAAGGCGGGGGGGAAGGAAGACAAGAAAAAACAGCCTTTCTAGACTGTCTGTTTAGAATAAAGTGGGACAGATGAGGCATATCTACCTCCTTGCACTTGTTCTTCTGCAGGCAGACTTTTAGCTCTTCTAAAAGTGTGTGCAAGCACTTTCAGTTGTATTTAAAAGTCTGCTTTTGCACCAGCAGCCCAAATAATAAGTCCATGCGCTGAAATTGGTTCCCTGATAAGGGAGGTAAAGCTGTTGTGGGTATAAGGGACAAGTTGAAACAAGGGCACAATTACCTGGGGTAAGGCTCTAAGCATCCCATCATGGTCGTAACTTTTTTTGTCCTTGAGGAGCTGCAGGTTTCCTGGTTTTATCCTCTTTGTGTCCATGAACTAAGCCAGGATCTGATTTGAACTAGGATATAAATGTACTTCAGGCAGAAAAATCCCTGTTGGCAGTTCCCATAAAACAATAAAATCATGTCAAATTTGACTAATTCTTGGGATGCATTGCCAGCAGAAATCTGACAGTCTGAATTTGTCATCACTGGATGGAAAAGTGTGTGTGTTTCTCTGTGTCTGTGCACAGGGATGGGGAATGGACTGGGGAGAATAAGGCAACTATTAACAAAATGGAGACAGCATGGTACTCCATTAATGTTATTAATAACCCTATCAGATTTTATTGAAAAGATGCTCTCTGTATCTGAATTTGCCACTATTTCAACCCATTTATTAAAGCTGAAATAGCTGGAGTCACTTCAGACCGTATTTATTATTATTATTTGCTGAATGAATGCTGTGATTATGGGTCCCATGGGAATTAGAAGAGATAAAGTGTCATCTTTCAGTCTCTTCTCACCTTCCCCAGGGAGCAGTGGAGAGAATGGCTTCCTCTCTGTCTTTTTCTATTAGACTTTTCTCTAATTTCTATTAATAGGGTTCTGAGACCTGCTGTAACACTTGAAAATTTATCTCTTACATTTGGAATGGTGATATTTAACAATAATGGTATGCTGAGAGGAGTATTTTTTTCTTTTATGCTTCCTCCTGTGCCTTCCTAAGCTGGCCATTGATTCCTAGAATTTTACTGACAGTTCACGGATCTTTCTGGATGTCTCCAAAATATCCTGTGAGCTCATTCTTGTTTGGTTTTAATGGGAGGTGAAAAGCTGTTTCTGTTCTTACACATAAAGCTGTGTTAGGTATGGGGGAAATAAGAGCAGGGGGAAGGTCCCAGACCAATATATGTTACCTGTGAAGTCATCCAGTCGTGCGAGTCCCCTTCTGTGGTTTTACACTTGAGGTTATTCGTGCTCAAACCTGGCTCTGACCATATGGTATAGGGTATGGAAATTATATCACTGTGGAAAACAGTTGGAATTGGTCTGAGATGAGATCATCCTTTGTAAGAGCAAAGGATATGGATAATGCTGAGTGAAGTGATGACTGTGTTAGGCTGTGCTGGTTCTGTAAGGAAAACCCCAGGTGTAGCACTAATGCAACTGGGGCAGCAAGAAGTTCCGTGAAAGGGGCAAGGGGAGGTGAGGAGCAATGCCAACTCTCTCCTTGAGGGGAAAGGCCTGCTGTCCTTTTCGGTGAAGGAAATAAGTGCGTTTGCTTGCAGCATGAGGCTTTGAGCCTTTCGCTGAAAGGGGTGTCGTGGCAGCCATTTGTGAGGATTAAGAACCTTGAGATCTGTTTATTTGATTCCCCTTTTAATGTGCATCTCAGCTTCTTTGCTTAAGGAAAAAAAAAAAGGGAGAGACTTCTCCTGAGTTATCAAGAAAAGATGGTTTGTTCACTGTCTGTCTTGCTGGAAGTTGTCTTGGCCCTTTTTTGAGAAGCTGCAAATTTTCAATATTTGTTCATAGATATCACCTAAACTTCTGAGTTAGTTGGCATACCCCTCTCCTCAGACTGTTTATACCTTGGCTTATGAAAACATCCCACAGATTTTACATATAGAAATTATAGTATCAACAGGTAAATACTGGAAATGTAGGGGAAAAAAAAGGCAGCTGAGTACACACAGGCATACAAGTACATATGCAAACATCTATTTTTCATGCGCAGGTAAGTCTGTCCCTTTCAAATGGCTGCTTTCAACTGCCTGCAGGTATTCTTTTTTTTTAATGGACCTCACTAGTAATTTTGGTTCTGAGACAGAGGGTGGTGAATTGCTAATTGTCTGATTCTTCTCGGAGTATCCATATGTTTGAGGTGCACGTCAGAGCTAGGCTTGAGCAGCAATCGCATGAAATCAACTGAATGAGTCGTGAACAAAGCTGTTCTGATGGGGATTTAATGACACCAGAGTGATTGCAGCATAGCATTCTGGGGCAGACTGACTCCTCTGAACCACATCTGTTCCCTCATTCACTACTGTAAAAATAGTATAAAAACAAGAGGCATTTGGTCTTATTCCAAAAGTGCCTGTGTTACACTTATAAGTTGTTTGAGCATCTTGGGGTCAAGGTTGACGCCGCAAGAAAACAGCACTGAGAACAAAGTCTGTATTTTTGCTTCATTACTCCATCTGCCTTTGTATTTTCCACTCCTTGAGATCTCTCTCCTTCTATTAGTGTTTAAATTTCATCATCAAAGATGAAGAAAAACAACCACTGTGTAAACAGAGTGAACAACAATAAGGCAAAACAAACATATATTGGGAGCCTGGAAACATATTTTTCTGACTTCCTGTGCAGGAACAATACCGAAAGGAATAAGAACAGCAACCTTATGCCAAAGCAGGGTTGAAAAACAAGTGTACAGTCAACTGGATGTCCTGAGAGTGTATCAACTACTTAACCTAGGGAGAAAACTGACCTGAAATGAGACAGCATGGAGAAAACTCTAGAGCAACACCTTCCCATGCCGAAAGGAAGATGTTGTCTCCCCTCTCTCAATCTAAAGTTTCTTGTCCTCAGCAGCTTTTCTGTTTGCAGAAATGCATTTCATACCTACAAAATAGAGAATATCTCCTGAAGAGGCTGGTGATGTTGGATGTTTAGCTGGTACATCTTCTTGAGGCCTGCTTTTCTCAGAGTCATCTGGTGAGATAGGGTGAGGAAAAGCTCTTTAAATGTACTGCCTTTCTTTGTGTGTGTGTGTCTTCTTAAAAACCTTGGTTTGATTAAGTTTTGGCATTACATTTGTTTCATGAAAGACAGGAACTCCTCTGATTATTTGGATCGTAGAGTCAGGTAAATCAAAGGAACAGATCAAAAGAAGAGGAAATATTAATGAAAATCTATAGTCTTTGGTCAGCATTTTTAATAGCTCTTGTAGAAAATCAAAAAGGAGAATCAGCTGTACCTAGGAAACTTGTCTGATAAGGATGATATAATGCAGTGCATTAATGCAAACTTCAGTACTACATACAGCTGGAAACAAAACCGAAAAATGATGTTCTAAATAATAAAGCAATATTTGACTGTTTAAAAGCCTCACAGTATGAAATTTGTCAAAAAATTTGACTCTTACTATTGGCCTGGGGATGCAGAGCATAGTAATAAAGCCCAAATCAGAGAGGCTGGTGCTCCTGTGTCAGAAATGCAACTGGAAGAATTAATCACTGCACTTGCATTTCCTCTATGGCAGCTTCTGAGTGGAATATGGGAAAAGTGGTTTTTAATTTTTGGATTCTTTTGGCTTCCCCACTTTAAACTGTGTAATACTGCACAGGTAATGGGAGAACTGGGATCAACAGTGCTGGGTAGATTTGACTGCAAAAGTTTGCCTGGCAATTGCTGTTTAAGCATAAACTAAGTGCCTTTATGTGATTTGACTCTGAGGTGGTTTTTTTTGCACCAGGGGCAGTTCCTCATCTTGAGGATGGTCACAAGCGGAATGCATGATGTGAACAGGGTCTGCAGGTGCAAACTGAATTATGGGCAAGCTTCACATCTTAGGAAAAGTTGGCCTCAGCTTGACATCCCTCTTACAAAATCTGTAAGTGGAAAAGGCACTGTTCATCCATGCTGAGCTGATGGTATCAGTCGTGTAGAAATGTAAACTGTGTGTTGTGACACTGAGTTAGGAGTAATAGAGTCATTCATAGAGTCATATATAATATATAGAGTCATATATAATAATATATAATAGAGTCATCATTCATTTGCCCTCAGTTTGGAGGCTGGAGGGTGCTTGTCTGTGTTTTCAACTTCTGTGCACAGCTAGGGATGTCCAGGACACTGGAAATGGACACAGTTTCTCGTGTCTCTGGGTTTAGGTGGGGTGTGTTTTAGTCATGAATGGGAAGCATTCAGGAAAGTTTGCTACAGGAAATGTTACTACAATGAAAACGTGCTGATGGTATTACTGTCCTGTCCCTACCTGTGTTACTGGGAGGAATCGGGTAGGAACCAGCGGCTGTGAGCCCTTCATTGCTGTCTCTCAATTGACAACATCTTGTCCTTAACTGCTTTATTTGACCAAAGATGAAGAGCAAAAACCCTGCAGAAGACAATTGAAATGTTAGTAGATATGCTTAAGTGCTGCTTTGAAAAGATTCATAAGGAATATTTGGACCTAGCAGATAACCTTCGATCTTGAAGAAGAATCTCAATTCCTTCCCATCCTTCACCTTTATTTTTGAACTCCATTTCAGCGGGTTTTAATAGGATGAGTTTTGGATGGTGTTTCAGTTACATATGGAACTGTAAAATAATTTCATTGATAACGTGTGAAATTTGGGTAATCTGGGATCTTGGAGCATAGGGTTGTGAAAGCAAGTTTCTAAAACAGTGGTGTCGGAGTGAATGATTTAATGAAATATAAAGGCCTAGCAGCTTTCTTTTGGGGTCATTGTCCTATTCTAGTCTTCAAGCCTTTTTTTTTTTTTTCCTCTTTTTTTTTCCTTCTACAACTGCAAGAACTTAGAAAACTTATAAGAAAGCTGGAGTGATGAGCTCATGTGACCGTCAGCACCGTGGTCCCAAGCACAGGCCTGTTGTGCTTTTTGAACCAAAGCTGGACTGAAGCAATAACAACAAAATCAGAGCACAACAATGCCTTAATTTTTCCCTGAGGGCCTGGATTATGTAGGCTGGATTAGACAGTGGTGTTACTTGTTAACTTCTGTAACAGCTCTGTGCTCGCTGTTGGGAGCAGTTTCTAACCTATTGGAGATGACTTATTTTTGCAGACAAATTCGATTGTCCACCCAAACTCCTGCTAAACGTAAATGCCCTCTAGCAGCAAAAGATGAATGGGATCTACCTCTCATTCCTCAGCAGCTACCATTTACAGCTTTGCATGTTGATGGAAATAAAAGATGGCAGTGGTTCATACCTAACACTCCAGGCTGAGAAACTGTAAGGGCTTAGGGTTGGATAAAATCCTTGTACAGGCACTTTTCTACAGTTGGTAACTTGTGGCTGAAGGGCAAAGTGTTTGACTGGGAGCAGCAAACACTACTTTTGCTCCTGCTGGTGCTCTGATTTGGGACAGCAACCAGATTTATTTGTGCTTTTACCCTCATATTTGCACTTGTTTAAAAATTGCTAGTGTGGTTTCTAATGCAGGAAGGGAAAGAGATGTTTGTAGCAATAGTATTTCTACTGGATCCGTGCAAAGTGCTGTATTCAACACAGGAACAGAAAATGAGTGTGTTAAAAGATCGAGCTCGCTGTGGGGTTGTAGGCTCCACCCTTTTGCAAGAGCCAATTTAAACACTTTTACGGGGCAGAGTCTTTCTCCAACTTTGGTTTAAAACGGTGATCAGACGTGGAGGTGCCAGAAATCTCCGAGTATTTCCGTGCCAGCTCTGCAGCTGTTAAAGGGAACAGACTTGGGATAAGGCTCGAATAAACATCCAAGTTTTTTTTCTTTTTTTCTATTGAATGGCTAAATGAATGAAAGCTGAGCTCCTAACCTTCTGAGTTTTCCAACTTAGTTATTAAACTGAGGAAATGCAATAGAGCGCACCTCTCGGTGTTTTTCAGTGTTTTGCCTCCCAAGCTTCCCTGAATTATTGTGTCTCCTTCCAAGCTCCACTGTGTGATCCTGTTACCATTGGAGAAGGAAACTTACTTCATAAGCGAGCACAATATTAAACATATAAATAATGCATCCTTCAGTGTTATTTATAATGCAGTAGCATCACTGTGCTCTACCATATGCAATTTCACATTGCCTCTTTTTAACTGCTTTCCTGCCAGGCACATACTTCAGTAAGTTCTAAAGCAACATCGGCTGTTTGTTTGAATTTTTATTCCCCCCCCCCTTTCTGGTATAACTACTAGTTGTACTGAGAACTCTTCATGCACAAAGCACAGACAAGGTTTAAATTACAATACCAGTGAGTATAACGCTATTTATAATACAATATAAATTACAATACCGATTGGATCTGAAAGTGAAAATTCTTCTGTCTAGGCGAAATGACCAGTATGTCTATAGCAGGGGAAGATAACTAACTGGTTTAGGCTGCTTTTCAGACAGTGACTTTGAAGCTGTTCCAGAATGATTATAGCAAAATACAGTTCCACTGGTCGGTTGCCCTGTGTAGACCAGTCTAAGGTTTTCCTTTTTTCTGAGAGAGAATGCTTTTGTGTCCTGCACACACACGCAAAATCTGGCATAACAATACTGAAGCTTATCTTTGTAAGATCAAATGAAAGCTGTAGTTGAATGTTCCATTTGTTTCTTAATGAGCAGTGTCAGGCTGTGCCCTATACTTAACAAAAGCATATGTGCAGATATTGTTCTGTTATGATTACAGCACAATTATATCATGTCTGTAATAGATTACTACATCTGGCCTTTTCTTGGTTTAGGAAATCAAGAAGGAGATTAGTTGATAACTTCTGAGAATGCACCTAAATAACTTAACATCAACAACAACGAAAAAAAGATCCTTTCTGTGTTTGCCAAATTCCCGTATGCTCAGGTTTGGGACAACAGCTCTTTGGGTTCTAGATGGAAAAGTGTTGTGTGGGTTTTTTTTGTAGTGTGAGATGTTTGTTGTTTTTTTTTTTTTTTAACTGAAGAGAGCACACTTAATTACTCTGCTGTCCAGAAGCCTGCCTTTATTTTAAAACAAAAAAATACCCACCCACCCCCCTACCCACCCCCCCAAAAAAAACAATTAGGAATTTTAAAAAGTTTCAGTTGGGAAATAAAGTACTTTTATTCATATGTGCCAACGTGATATTTTACCATAATTTCATGTTTCAATATTACCTCTGTGTGTGGCGCCTCCTTGCTCCATTCTCCCCTTCGTTATTGACAGCAGCGCCTTCTCTTGGGAGGAAAAGGGGGCATGTGAAGTACAACAGTGGCTTTTCAGATTTAAATTTGTTTTTATTTAATACACCAAAACCTCAAAACCTTGTGTGGGTAGGAGGAATCGGCTTTATTTGCTGCTCAGCTCACTTCACAACAGACATCTGTTTTATATAATTGCTGCCTGTTGCGTTAGGACACATCCCGTTTTCCAAGTGATGGGGTAGGAAGAGTCAAAATGATGATTCCGAATGAATGGCTGCTCCCAGTCTGTGCTGGGTGTGTGCTGGAGGAATCGAGGTTTTGATGCCTGAGGTTTGGGGCACTGGCTGGTGTATGAACTGAAAAGGTGGAAAGACCTTAGCTAGTTACTAATCTCCATCCAGACAGTGCCTGAGCTTTAATTTTCTGCTTCAGGTTCATTTTAATATCAGAAGGTGGTATTTGTTTATTACTGGTGTTTAACTCTGGGAGGTAATGATGTCGAGTATGCCGTAGCTTCGATTTGCCGCCTTGCAGCCTGTCATGGGTGAAGGTGCAGTTCTCAACACGTTTGTGCCTTGGCTTCTCAGAGCGAGGGGATAGAGTTGGTATAACTTGTCATGAAACATTTAAAGCTTGGGCCAGTTTGACAAAGAAGACGGTAGAACTTTCCTGGCTTTTTAAAAATTATTTTTAAATATAAAATCAAAGAAATGGAGGCCAAAAAGATCTTCTATGAGTCCTCTTGATCCATGACTTGGCTCAAACTGTACCTGGCAACTCAGTGTTGTCTCCAAGGGCTCTTCTTTGCCACAGCTGCAAGTTGCTCACTTTATTGCACAGTTTCTCACGTTTGGTTTCCAATATGCTGATCATTTCTTATCGACTGTCAAGGGGTGGTACCGATCCCCACTCAACCTCTCTTAAAAAAATTCCCTCACCTGGGATTTGTAGGGGCAGTTTGACAGTAGGGGACATGCTCTGTTTTCTCCTCCTGCTGACTAAAGCTGTCTCCCTGTGCTTCCCCACTATGTGTGTTCTTTAATTTCTGTGTAGGTTTTGCTTTTTCTTTGGCCTGAATTTTGATTTTGGGCAGACCGTGTTCTGGCACTGTTTGCTGAATGATGCCTTGATGTGTGATTAATGCCCTTAGGTGCTATAGTAATACAAATAATTAATGAAGGGCTCTTTAATTCTTCTTCATAATAAATGTTATGTGGCATGTTTGAAATACAGCTAAGGCAGAGCCATGTGTGCACCAAAATAGGCATATCTACTTACAGTAACTTGGTGTATTAAAATGCACAGTTTTATTATCAGTAACCTTCAATGCCCTGCAGCCATTTAAAATCCTACTATCCTGAGCAGGAATGAGAAAATAAGAGTTGCCAAACTCATGCCAAAAGCCTGAGTTGTAATATTGCGAGGGCTTCGCTGTGCCTCTCTCTTCTTCTGGACACTGGTCTTAAGTTAATATGCTTGTTCTCCCAACTTACTACTTCAAAAGTTAAGCATGTACTTACTCTATGTTCATTTGCCCACGCTGAAATCAGCATGTGGGGATTTTGTTAATTGCTCTGGCTTGAAGTTGTATTTCAGCAGCCTCATTACTGAAGCAGCAAAGCACCCGAGGTCATAACAAAATACAGAGAAAGTAAGTCAAGGTGGTATTTTCTGTGTGCTTTCAAGCTCTTATGATAAAAGCTGATGTAGGTACAGTCCCAAGCCAGGGCCTAGAGGGAACACTGTGGAGTGCCAAACCTAGTGAGGGCACTTGATTTATTTATTTTTATGTGTAAGGCTGGGGAAGGCTTTTACAGGTTTCATCTTCCTCCTCAGCGTGTGAGCTGGTGATGCCAAACTGTTATGGCTTGCATAGATAAGAGAGATTATTTCCCTCCCCCCAATAAATAATGTTTCAATTACAGCAGTGCCAGTATGGTGTGGAACACTGCATTTTTCACTTTAGCTTATGTTCAACACAAACATCTGGCTATTTCAGCGTGTGTAAGAGCAGGGTATAGTCTGTGGCAAGGACTGGAGCGGGGAAGAGGAAAGAAATACCATGTTGCAAAAACTCATTGCCTTTATAAGGAATGCTGGAGTAGGAGCGTTGACTGAAGGATACCATCAGAGACAGGGAGAAGAAGGGTATTTTTGTTGGTTTTGTCTGTTGACATCTTTTAAAAAGAACAGAAACATCATCTGACATGTCAGACTGTTGTAGCTCTTGGCGTGTGGTGTGACCCAGAGGATCCCTTGGCTGCCACGTGCCATCCTGGGGAATGGGACTGGCACACACTTTGCTTTGCTCCCAAGGAGTGGGAAGGTGCCATGCTGAGAACTGACCTAAGTTACGACAGGTTGCCCCTTCTTTTCTGGGCCCTTCTTTTCCCTTGTCCTTCAACCCAGGTATACAGCGTGCATTTATTTTGCTTTAGCTCTTGGAGAAAACAAACAGCGGGGTCCAAAAAAGACAGGATTTTCTAATCTCCCATAAAAAGGCTATGGAAATTTGAAAGGAAAGGAAGACGATAGTATCGCCTGCACTGAGACAGCAATTATGGGTCCTGGGAGGAAGTGTATAAAGCCTTATTGAGTGGAGATAGCCGAGATGGCTGCAGGGGCCTGCGTGGTGCGAGGAAAAGGCTGGAGGAAACCCTTATCAGACCTGTTATCCTGTCTCTGTCATTCCCATACAGATTAATGAGCTCCAGGATGCCCTCAGCCATGTTCAGACCGGGGTCTGTTTATCCCAAAATAGAAGGTGGTGTCTTGTGCCAGAGTGTCATATTCCCAGGCCAGCAGCACCATTGTGTTTTATTACCCCATTGTATTCAGGGGTTACATCCGAACTTTTCCTCTTAGCTTCTTAATCACTGTTTTGATGGATGAGCTCCATGAGAAAAGCATCTCTGCCGAGGACTCAGTATGGATCAAAATGGTTGCTGGGCACTTGCTGAGCCTTGGCTGGTTCTTGCACCAGCTCTAGGGAAAGCAAGGTGGGGGGGTGGTCTTACCCTTCCCCACACGAAAGCGGGATGAAGGAGCGGGATGGAGGGGAGCGGAGCAGCCACATTCCTTCTGCTCTCACCAGCAGCATGAGGCGGCTCTGCTCTGTCGATCTGTCCCAAAGCACACTTGTGGGATGGCCCTGGAGAGGGTGAAAGGCAGGTTGACGTATTCGGGAACATCCCTTACCCTCTTGAAGCCACGTGTAGCCAGCTGTCCTTTCCACCCTGGTGTGATACCACCCGGCCCTGACAGAAGAGCCATGAATCTGCCGACATTAACGCTGCAGGACGTGCCGTTCCCTCGGAAGGCTCCTGACTGCGCTGCCACTTCCCTGGTGCAATCCTGGGGAATTATCCATATCTCTGACAAGAGAATAGGTTACTAATGCACCAACACAGCTGTTTTGACACTTTTGATGAATAACATTCAATACTATTAATTGGAACAATTGCTTTTCATTTAACTAAATCACTAGAATTGCTAAACTAAATTGAAACGGAATGTAATTTTGCCTCGCTCTCCTTTAATATGGGCCTCTAAATGTCTTCTCCCTGAAGAATTAGTAACTTAATCACCTAACAGTGATAACTGTTTCATAGCCCTCAGCTGGAAGGCTTTCCTGCTAAGCAGTATTGCATGGGAGTAGAGTGTTATAGCAGGGAACAAATCCCATCTCTTTCCTTTCTCCCCCTCTCTGCTGCAGTATTAATCATATTAAAAATGATTCTCTTCCTCTTTCTCTGTTCCAGCAAGATCTTTATAGATCATCATAATTTCACCCCCCTCCTTTTTGCATTGTATCAATCACTTGGTATGTCTAACAGGGTGCACAACAATTATATGTGTCCGTTATGTTAAAGATAGATTTTTGCTGCCAATGACTGGGAGATGGGCGCTTGTTCATTTTCCGATGAACTCGTCGTCCAGTGCACACAACGCAAACACTGGAGCATAGTGAGGTGACCTCATTGACCAGGGAGCCTAAAAAATACAACTATACGACAAATACTTAGCTGCCTTTATTAAAAAAAATAAAATAAAAATCAAATCATAGCATAAGTAAAAATAGCCTGTGATGTATTTGCAGTACGTTAAACTTACATGGCTTTCTAACTCAGCTAAAGAGGGTGTCCTTTGGCCAGGAGTTTCTGCAATTTCAGGCCAAAACTTGTCAGACAAAAAGAAGTGGGAGCCTGCTAACAGGGAGCACTTCTATGGTGCGTTAATAAATTTGATCGCGTTAATAAATTGAGCCTTTGTTCACACAAATCCATTTTACATTAGGGCAAATGCAAATCCAGAAATGAAATATTTTAACTGGGTTATATGGAAAAGTACTGGCAAAGCTTGGTTTACTAATGAATTGTTTTGTGCTCTTTCCTCTAGATTTGCACTTCTTGTTTTCCCCTGTCAGTGATTCTTTAAGTTTTGCAGACCAACTGCTTGAGTTTGTTCAGAAACAGGAAGACAGGAAAAGTTATACAGCTGAATGTTATTATTACTCAAGTTTACTGAGATCTCATTAGTAATAATGTTGTTCCATTAGAATAGATTTTAGTAGGTTTATAGATTTTTAGTAGGGCCTGACACTGTATCCTCTGTAGCTCCATCATTTTGCAACCCTTTTGCTTAGTTTACGACATACAGGATTCACTTCTAAGCTTGCCGACTTCCCCAGCAAAGCTCAGGTATATTAAATAAAAGCCAAATAGATTTGTAGCATCCTAGATCCTCATTTAGACACTGCTTTTTCGGATGTGGGGGGATAAAGTGGTCTTCATTGCAGAGTAATATGTCCACCTGTTTTTTGGGTTACAGTTAATTCATGCAAATCTGCTGCTGGGGTTTTGCCAACATTTCCCTTGTACAATTCTAAACTATTAATGGCAAAAGGCCTTTCCTAAAAGGCAGAGCCATGCAGAGTCCTGCAGGGTTCAAGGCTGTTGACGTTTGAAATGATAATTCTCTACATGCATTATTACCACTGCAATTTGAAACTATACCTGCGTGTGTCCCAGTCACTTTGCACTGAATCCAACTGAATCCAGTTGATTTTAGTTAATAAGTCTGGCAAATTTATCTCTTTTTAATGAACGATGCACAGAACTGTGCTAGTTCCGAAGTGCTTGAACACGGTGTTGTCATCCCATGTCCTGTCCCACCCCCACCCTACCCCCAAGCTCAGGGTTTTATAACCAAATGGCTTGGTATAATTACTTGTTATGCTTCTTATTCTTCCATGTACATATTTTAAAAATCATCTCAGCCTGTAGTGTTTCAATTTTATGTCATGCAAGTGGTTAATTTATTTCACTAGGTATTGGTTTTCTTCTCTGAATAACTTACTAAAAATGAAGACTAACATGGTCTGTTCATAAATTGTTAGTGAATACCTATAACTTTACTATCTGTGAATAATTAAAAAGAGTGTTTCAAAGTGTATTGGTTGCAAATATTCATTGACATTAAATAATGAATGCCAGATGAAGTAACCTAACGGAGAAAAACATGGGGAAACAGCGATGATATTGGGTGCTTATGTTAATCAAACTGCTGGAACTTGTCTTGTTGATGTTGTTTTCATCTTAGTGGAGTTGGATGAACAGATCATTGCTGGAGCAGAGATCGTTACACTGTTTTATTGCTGGCAGGACAGAATTGCATGTTAGTTATGCGACTGGGCATCCAGTTAATCTAAAATAGTATTTCTATCCTGTTTGTAACAGTCTTTGTTTCCCATAGTCCAGTCTTGTAGCCTGCTTTTATGTGTGCAGAGCTTTCCCACTGGGCTATACAATATGCCATAGTCCTAAGCATTAGAGGAGGAATTGAAGCTCGGGATGGCGTAAGGAGAAAGCCCACTGAAGGCTAATATTCTTCTGCATATGGCAGTGATTTACAGAGATTCATTGACTCACAGTCTGGCCACTCACAAGGTATTTCTAAACATAACTTGGTTTAGGCCAGTATCTGGGAGGGGAAAGGGAAGTGTGATAAAGCAAATGATGGAAACTTGCAGCTAAAAGTGTTTTGGCAGCTGAGGCCTGGAGTGGTGCTGCTTGAAAGATGAGCACTCTGTGAATTGAGGGCATCTCAGGAGAAGTAAATCTGCCTCCTCCAGCACAGACTGAGCACTGGCCCAAAGACCCCGGGTAAATAAGAATCAAACTTCACTACAGGACATTTATGTGGTCATGATTTATTGGTGCTCTCAAAGCCTTTGAACCTTTGCAGCCCTTTGGGGGAAATGGTGTGTTACAGGGGCTTAAATAAATAAATAAAAAATAAGAAGAAATACATGCCTATAGCTACAGGAAAAACCTATTGTGCCATTTGTTCCAAAAGCCTTGACATGTTCAGGGCTTTTTCCTGAATTTGATTTTTTTTTTTTTTTTTATAGGATTTTGGTCAGTCAGCTAGTGCTGTAGGAAATAAAACAACTCTTTGACAGATTCTTGTTTCTCAGTCCCTTTCCCAGCAACTTCCCCCTCTGGTAAAGCGAACTGAGCTGCAGGATTCTGATGGAAAAATCAAACAAACCTGCCGAGCGTGGCTGAGAAGTAATAGAAAACTACTTGGATCTCAAGGCCCTGCCAGTATAAGTTTAACACTGTGTTGTTCCTTCACCAGATGTCAAATATCCTTTTCCATTTTCTGCGATGTATCGTGTCCTTGGTTCATCCTCCTGTGAACAGCCTTTGGTGCTGACTGCTTGGGACGTAGCAGTTATCTTATTGTGGAGGCTTTTCTAACCCTCTCTACAGCCCACTCTGCTGTCCTGCATATGGTTCTATAATTTATCTTATAGTACATATGACACAGACATAGCCCATGCTCAAACTTCGTGATTCCTCAGTTCTGATGAAGGAAAGCAGTAACAAAAGGCAAAAATTATCATAATCTCTCCTATGGAATCCTTGCCTTTCCTGTAGTTGATTGGGATTTGACATGAGTTTGTTTTATTGGAAGGCAGTTTGCATCTCCTCTGTAACATATTGCAGCCAGTTGTACTCCACAAACCGTGCGTACCCCTGTGGCTGGGGTTTTTCGTGTGGAAAGCTATGATGCAGGGGAGATAAAAGGTAAGTTACGTGTGCCACCAGCGCGTTATTTGCCTTGTGGCTTGTTGGTGACTGGAGTGGGGAACACGCATGTTCTGGTATGTGTGAAATGTTTACTTGTGGGTCATTATTAAGAAAAGCTAACTTCTACTTTAAGAAGTATTGGAATTCTTGATACTGGTTTTTGGTAATGATTTTTATATCATGATACTGAGTTGAAGTAGCGTTTTCCTTCATTCTATCTTCTCTCTTTTTTCACTGATGAAGTATGGGAGAATAGGATTTGAATTTGGTGGAGGGAAATTGAATGGAAAACAAACAAACGGACACTTTGGAAATAGTTACTGGTTCCTTGACTGTCTTCCTTTGACCCATCAGAGAGCACATAAACTACACAAGAACAAATCTGTTACTTCAGGAAGCCACATGGGTATAAAACTGGTATAAAGATGACTGCGTGACCAGGTCTGTCTCTGGTGGGAAGCTGTGAGCGAGGTCAGCTGTTCTGCAGAAAAAAATTGCCCATTGCAGCTCCACCTCTCCTCTGGTGCTGTTACTCTGAGGTCTCTGAAAGCCTGAGCATACTTGGGGGTAGTTTTCTTCCTGAAGACTAGAGGAAATTAAGGATGAGCCAAGGCTCGTAACATTTTATAATGGTAACTATAATTTAATTCTTAGAGGTTGTTTCCAACATCTGCAGTCCAGAAGCAGAGTGTGACAGGGATTTGCAGGTGTGATAAGTCATTCTGATTGTCCTTTAAGTCCAGAACGTACTTCATCTTTCACAGGTATATCCTGTAGGACAATATGTACTGGAGATAGGGCTGGGATGGAATTGTGTTGCTGCCACTTTGTGATATGCCAGCATAGCTGTTCCCAGGCTTACTATTGTCAGACTTTGTGGGCAAGCACTAACTACAGAAGCTGGGTGGTTAAGGCACGGAAATGTTCATCTTAGCTCTTAGCCCCTCCACTGCTTGGCTTCCTTTTCGTTGCTCGTTTCTTGGTGGTTATAGCCAACCTTAATCCCTGTTAAACCTGGGAGACTCCCTTTGCTTACCGAGCCCCAACATCGCAGAGTACTCTGCTTGCACATCCTCATTCAGGGTGGAGCAAAGGCACTTTGCATGGAATGAAGAGCTTTAATATTATTCTGGAGATATTTTTACATATATTTTTATACACAGTTTTGAGAACAGTTTAAGTTTGCAAACATCTAAAAAAAATGTTAGAACTGTTGAGGTCATGGGAGATGCTCCATGTGTAAGCGGCTCAGCACAGCTCCCATAGCCACTGTTCTACACTTCTGCCAAGTATCTTTGTCACTGTGATTTCTCAACCCTTGCTGTGTCCTGCCTTCTCTATTTCTTTTAAACAGCTGATGTTGGATGTGAGTGGGACTGATGCCCTCTCCTAAGCGATGCGGAGGTGGCTGTGTGCATTATGGATGGGACGTAGTTGTCTCGGAGGAGTGTATGTGGCGGAGAGGCTGGCTAGGCATGGCTGTGAGCTCTGCTATTAGTCTTTAATTCCTGAACCTGAGAGACCCTCCCCAGCGAGCTTCTTCTGGAGCACATCCCCCTGTTCTCAGAACAAGAGTGCGTGCCGGCAGTTAATGAGAAATGCTGGAATCTGGGTCCCAAGAGATGATTAAACCCCACGAGCCAATTAAAAAGGAGTGTAATTACCCAGCAGGGACAAGTTGTTAAACAAGCTAGAGGTTATTGTCCTTCAAGTTAACGTACTGGAACAGCCAAGACAAGCCTAGCAGGGAATCGCTGGCAGGGCAGCATCGCTTGGCCTAAGGCCTCTTTTGGGGAAGCTCAGGAGCTGGGTGGTTAGGAGTGGGCTAATGGGACACTTCGCCTTTTGTCTGTGTTACTGCCACGCCAGTAAGCTGAGCTGCATCTAGGCTGGTGTTTGGAAAGTGTAAGATGAAGTGCTGATCACCCCATCCAGGAAACCCAGAGTGTGGTTGGCACAAGTTGGGATGTGTCTGAGAGCATCGCGTTGTGCTCAGCCCAGCTCCATCAGAAATTTCATGCACAAAGCAGACACAGAGGCAATTTAGGGTGACTGATGCATGCTGTACTTTTATCTCCTCATGGGTGTCTCCAGACTTGCAACGTGATGACATCACTGGTGGTGTTGAAAAGGCTTGATTTAATTTTTTTTGGCTTGGCTTGAGCACAGGGAATAAGGAGTTTGGTGTTAGTGGTATTGGTTACTGGTGATGGAGGGAATGAATCACATCCCACTGTTTTTGTTCCGCGTGTATCCTGTCACAGGTGTGTGTAAACCTAAATCTGTCTCATCCTACTTGTAGTGGTCTTTACTTGATGTGGATCCTGGGAAGCGTCAGCCCGTACCTTCAGCCAGTGGAGGAATTAGCTGAAAACGTTAATTGACTGCCAGTCCTGTTTGTCCTGACCACTAGGTGACATCACACACTCAGCGTATTTTGTGAGCCCTTGCAGTGGGAATGTTACACACTGGCCCTGCAAACTTGGTTTTGCTCATGCAATGCACAAGTCCATTTTTCAGCCATGTTTGTACTTGAACTCTGTGTGATAATGAAAGAACTAAAGAATGTGAATTTTAGCACAGAGCAAATGAAGTTTTTGAAAATGAGATGGTTTTATCTGGTAGAAATGGAAATAGTTTTGTTCCATTCTAAGTCAACCTGTTTGTTTGGTGGAAAACCTAGAAATGCTGCATGGATTTGGCTGTGTTCTCTTCTCAGACGCTCATATGTGCAGCCTGTGACCACTAAAATCATCTTTTTGTCAAGATGGCTACAAGCAATAGCATTTAAAAAGCCCATTGGAAGGAAAGGGTGAGGCCAAGCCTTGCAGCTCCTCTTATGAAGTCACAGTAGCTATAGAATTTTGAAATGTATTTTTTACAATGCTACAGGGCCTGTTTGTTTGCCTCTGTATTCAGACTTTAGCCTGCAGTTTGGAAAATGAATGCAAACTTATCTTTAAAGCAAATATCTTCAGAGAGCATAAGGGTCATTCGGCTGTGAAAAGTGGCAACTTGGGGCCAAATTCAGGCTGGGGAAAGAACATGTAACTATACTGATGTCCAGGGATAGACTGGGTCACTGTATCTCTTTTTCTTATTTTTAGTCCTCCAGCATCCTGGCTGAAAAAATAGATCCCCTGTTGGAAAATCCCCATGGATCAGCTTCTCAGTCAAGGTCAAATCTCCCCATCTTTTGTACTTTTCTTGGCCATTATTTCAGGTGATAGATGCACTATTGACTGGCAGCAATGACAGAGCTTGGAATGATGGGGGAACTGAGGCATATTCAACACACTGGCACACAGCTAACTCATGCTAATGTTCAATAATCCTATCCTGCTGCTACACTCTAATGGCTGTGGGCTTGATAGAGCCCCCTCATTGAACTGGTGTATTTCTTATGGGCCTGCCCGCCCATCCTTCATGAATTTTTATTAAACAAAACTGTAAGCGGATTGATTTTGTACTCCTTTATTGCATTTTTATTTAATTCCTTTCAATGGTGGAGGCTCCATCATGTTATCTCGACGTAAATCATGCTGGGGCAGCATGCCAAAAAAATAAAAAGACTACAGGATCATACTTGCATCCAGCGTAAATTTTACTCCTATAACCTTTATTAGCGTAGATTCATTGATTTTTCTCGACTTTCCCTTCCCCATCCCTTCTTTTGGTTAGACTTAGGTCATAACCTGACAGCTCTCCTTTTAAATAAAGGAGGACAAATTCTTATTTTTCCTGTTAAAAAAAAAAGAGATAGTTTAGGTTGATTAAGCAAGATCTTTTAATTTATTTTTTTTTATGTAATGCACCACTGAGAGAATGCTCATGATGGGCAGTCATAACTGTGTTGGCAGTGGGATTGCAGTAGGAGCAGCGTTTTGGAGAGCAGCAAGCGGAGCTTTGCTCTCGTGCCATCTCTTGGTGTGTTTGGGGTTGGTTGGTTTTCCTTCCCTTCTTATGGGAAATCTGCATTAGTACTGAGCAGTATTTCGTGTCCTGAATCCCTTTGTGTTGCTTCTTGCCATCTTTGTTGGGTCTTGGTCTGTGACACAAGTTGTCAGCAGTAATAATCAATCATCTTTTAAGGTACCTGAACAGGAGCCTCCTGTTGTCTGGGCTCACCCTTGTACCTTCCCTCTGGAATCCATTCAAAAATGAGTTTGAACGCTATTCATAAACACAGCATGTATATGTGGCTTTCTATAAAATACAGTTGGTATATAAACAAGGCACCAGTAGGTGGCATGCGAGAATATATAGCACAGCTCCAGTTGTACTTCGGTTGGACTATAAATTGCTAACTTTAAATTTTAAAACAGACAATGTCTTCCATAATGCCTTTTTGATTCACTGGCACTCCAGTGCGCTGCAGGATGAGGCTTCACCATCCATTGACTTTGTGTAGTTTGACTGTGGATAATAAAGCATGGGGTTTAAAGCTGGTCCCAAAGCAGCTTGTGCTGCAACATGACATCTTGTGCTGCTCCTCGCTTCTGGTTGGTGGCTGTCATGCATGTTCCTAATCTAGAAGCAATACTATTCGGGCTTCACATTGCTTCTTTAAGCTAAAGGTGCTTGATATGGTTGCACAACATAAAACATGGTAAAAACAAAAGTAAAATGCAGTTAAAGTATTTTTCTCCTAACTGATCTATGTCCTGACCCTTCCCGGGTTATGCTCTTGATATGCTAAAAGCAAAGCCTTCTGTTCTTTCAAATAGTCATTGCTGTCGATGGAAGCGTGGGAGTTAGTATTGTCTTACAGAACTGGATCTTGATTTCCACAGTGGCTGCTTTGTGTGGCAAAAGAGCAGTTTCTCCGCTGAACCGTGGAGCTCTAATTCGACTCCTGAATTTCTGGGTTTGTGTAGAGAGCAAGACGATGCTCTGTTCTGGCAAACGCTGCCCTGCGAGGCTGTTACAGCAGAGCTGCAGCAAATCCCTAGGGAGGAACCTTGGGCTGAGCAAGCAGGTGTCGATACGCTGTGGGGAGAGGGAGCGACGTGGATGTGACAAGAGAGATGGTCCCTCCCCGGTGCACATCGTACGGGACAGCACAAGCTCATCCTTGCTCAGCCCTATTCTCCCCTAGGACTGCAGCCCCGCTGACCCTGGCAATAAGCCTCAAGGGTAAGGCATGTTCTTCAGCGCTCGGGTTTTGTGTTCACCAGTTCAATATGACAGTCAGCCCAAGTGCACTTGTGTGCCCGGGTATCAAACCTGGGTGAGCCGAGCCGATGAGGAATTTCTAATTGAAGATAAAACATGGCAGAGTTATGACAAAATGGGATAACGGTGGTTTTAACTGTTTGCAGGTCATATCGGTAAGAGAAGTTCTGTGCTGCTTACGGAACTGGTTTTCTCCCCCTTCCCTAAGAAGCTATTTTTTGTTTAAAAATTCATAGTGAGTTTTGGTTTTAAGTTACTGTAGCAATGCAGTGACAGCGAAGGTAGGACACTGCTGTTGGCTTACAGCAAGAAGCATTTTGACATGCAGAAGGTCCTTAGCTCACCTGAGTTGACATCGCTTGGCTGTTTTGAGTTAAGGCTCACTGCCTTCTGGCCCAAACTGCACTGTAGCAGAGAGAGTTTGTCTGTGAAAACAAGTCACAATCAGCAGAGAAGCATTTTATGCTATTATTTAGCTTCTTCCCCCTTAGATTAAACTAAAAAATAAAATAGTTGAAAACTAGTAATTTGTATGTCTTAGCTCTTCACTAGTACTTATTAGTTAATTTTATCACTGTGGTAGTAATTACTAGTCAGGGCTCTCTTGGTGGAACTCATTCAGAAACAAAACAAGAAGTCTGTTCCTGCTCCAAAAGTACAAATACTTTAAATGTAGGGTAAAAACAAGGATGTGATTCACTGACAATATAGGTAATATTCACTGGAGAGTCGAACCAGTGTTGTGGCTTTCTGTGTGGGGGACGGGGAGAAACCTTGACTAAGAACAATCCAGTGATGTTATGGCCAGACACCTGATTTTCAGGAATCGCTCAACAGACTGCTCACTTCAACGTAGCTAAAATAGAGTCTAAAAGTGTTTAGCCACTTTCTTAATTGAGTTGTATGGTAGTCCCTTACTGTTTAGTTCTCAGTGCTACCAGTTTATTTCCCCATATGAACTGGATATGAGTATTCAGGTTAGATGGGGACTGAAATGGGTAAGGGCAGTTTACTCTGCGTTAAGGGATGTCTAAATGAAAAATACTCAGAAGAAAGCAAGGGGCTCTTCAGTTGCTGCTGGCTTGTCTTTGTCCTACCCAGTCCTTGCAACAGATAGATTCCAGATCCTTGTGCAAACAGATCAATTTGTGGCTGAATTCTGCAGGGGACTATTCATTTTAAAATATAAAATGACCAATAGTTTGCAAATATTTCTGGATCAATTTATTGATAGGGAGAAATGGAGGTAAAACACTTCTTTTGTGGTGGCATGGGAGAAATGGTGAGACCTCTCCTTTGGCAAGTTATTGGTCCGGGGCAAAAATAGTCTGTCTGAGTGGGGTTAAATGTACTAGTTGCTTATGGTGGCTAAGAAAAAGAGTGTTTCTTACAGGAACCACGGTATTAATCAGAAGACAAAAATGGCAATCTAGAAAGCTAATGACATTCCAGTTGATTTGATTATAACATAGTGACTGTTTAAAACTGTCACTTCTAATTTTGTTAAAGGAAATAACATGAGTTAGATCCATAACCTAGTGATCTAGGAAGAGTATTTGAAACGTCGAGGAGAAAACTCTTAGGCCATTAGTGATGCTTTGCATTTAGTGGATGTTTGGGAAGGGGAAATGGATTGCCTCCTTCATGCTAAATTAGCATAGAGGGACTCGGAGTGTCTTGACCTTTTCTTAACCTTCTATACTCAAGTTTTAAAATGAATTTGCTCTTTTTTTTTTTTTTTTTAACCGTGTGAGGGGGGAACAATAAATTGCTGGCTTGGGGGAGGGGGAAAGAGAACGTTTATAAAATTCAAAGTGGTGAACTGAGAGAGAGTGCGATGTGGCTGTTTGCTGCTGATGATTTTGTTCACCTTTGGTAAGTCATGTCATGTGTTTAGGCAGTTTTTTTTTTCATTAAAAAAAACAATTTTTTTTTTTGTCCCTCAGTCTTGTGAGATTTAGGAATGTTTTGTAGTCCTTTTGTGATGTTGAAGACAATATATCATATGTAAACAAAACTACAGCTACTCAAGATGTTAAGGTTTAAAATGAGCCCTTTTGGTTTGAATGGCTTTTTAAATTGTTTAATTACGTTACATTTTTGCTTTCCTTTATTTGTATGTCAAGCCAGTGTAATTACCTGCAGGGACTACTGATTGTCTAATCCAAAACATCTAATTGGCATTGAAGTCTGTGACTATTTTGGGATGTAGACTGATGTGGGCATACTGATGGACATTTACAACTTGGGGAAAGTTTGTGGGCATGTAGCGTCCTACCATGGAGGTGGAACTGCAACCTTGGCAGCAGGCTCAAAAGAGGCAGAGGGGTGAAGGTAGAGCTGTTATTTCTGTAGAGCAGCTTTTTGCAATACACAAGGTCACATGCACCTCCCAATGCTTGTGAGCGTTTTTGCTGCGTGTGAGATTTGGACCTCCCAGGCCCCAGTCTGTCCTGTTAACGTGGAAATCTCGGTGGATTGACGTGATTTTTGAAGCTCTTTGCCTGTATCTCGTCTCTCACTCTGTCCTAGAGTCTTTCTTGCCATGTAATCCCACAGTCTGGCAAGCTCCATAATAAGTGCAGATAGATGAGTGTGTGTACATCTCCATTAACATGACTGTGCGGGCTAATGATGGGGACCCCCTGCTGCTCTCCGCTTGTTTTCTGTTGATTGTTATGTAATGTTCGGCAGCGGGAGGTAAATTCCTCTCCAATTTTGAGACCCGTTCCAGCATGCAAACCCCACTGTGAGAAGTCACGGTGATTGAGCTTTCGAATCAAGTCCCATGCTGATAACTATAAATCAGGCCTATTATACACTCCGACCGACAGCCGGAAACCTTCCGTGCTGCATGTGGCACAGCAGAGTCTTGGAGCCGCACCGGAGTTTGTTTTGTAACTGTGAGCACTTGTGTCTTTGAAAGGCTGTGATTTAAATTTGGTGGGATGTTTGTGTTCATTCAGATAAAGGCCCGAGGTGGCTCTGGATGCCGAAGGTCAAGCTGATGCTCAGGGTGTGCCTTTGAAGACTTGCTCCTGCTCCACACGCTGTGCTGCTGGGATCACAGGGTTTGAAGTGTAGGAGCTGTTTTGGTGGTGGAGTTTGTTCCAGCTGCTTTTCAGTCATCTTTGCCAGGCAGGACTCTGCTCTGTGGCTCAGGAAGATGCTCTGAATAAGCTGTGTTCTGCATTTTCGTGGGGCTAAAGCAATATATATGGGGTAATTTGGGCCAAGATTGTAGGTATGTGGAAGCAGGACAGCCAGGAGCCTTCCCAAGCCCTTTCAGCACAGGCTCTAAAACCCCTTTGCGAGTACAACAGATCCAGAATTTGATGTTACTGGTCCTTCTTTCAGTGCAGTGAGTTGGGTTAGAGCTTAGTGGGTGTGGGGCAGTAAGACACAGTTGGAAATAGCAAGATTGGGTCATTGCAGGAATTACTGCGTGAGGTCTTTGGTTTTGGGAGAGAGAACTTAGTTGTGTTTAGGGCTGTTTCCATTGATTTCAAATCTTCCATCTTTTTAGGCTTGTTTTCACTTGTTCATTGTCTCAGTCTTTTTGTGAACGTTCACTGAATAGGAACGCACAAACCATTTCAGCTCAGGGTGTGGAAAAGAGGGATTTCTGTGAGTTTCAAAACTCTTGGTGTCAAGCTTCCTTCTGTAACGTGGGAAGCGGGAGGATTTGTATTGAATACGCATTGCTGTTTTAAACTCTAGGAAAAAAATCTTAACAGAACCTAAGCGCTTTACTTCTGCCGTTGCAGTTATTAACCTTAGTAGCAGATAGGAGAACTCTTCGACTGTTGGTATGAATGCAAGGAAACTCAACATCTTGTTATCTTCTCTCTGTGGCTGGAGTAAGCAGGTAGACGAGCTTAATACAACTTAAGCTGCTCAACTTCATCTCTTGGTTCCCACAGTACTCTCATGCATGTAGGGACAGAGCTTCCAAGTTTAATTCTTAATGCTGCAGCCTGATGAGACAACTATTTTTGGCTTTGTGGACTTTAGAGAGGGGTTTTGTCTGAGGAAGGGACAGAACATACATTTAAACAGAAAAGCAGTTGGGATATTTGCCCTTCGGGAAGTAGTAGTCTCTAGTGTGCCATTGGCTTGGAGTTCTTGCGCTTTTCTCACTTCACTGTTGTACTGCTTAACCTTGCAAAGTTGTTGTAAAGTTTAATTAATTTATAGAGTACCTTGAAAATGTATGGCCAGATCCTCAGCTGGTGTAATCTGGCATGACTCCATTAAACTGAGTGGACCCACACTGATGTATATAACCTGGAATTTGGCTTGGGAATGCTCTTGCTAAGTAGTATTATGTGCACAGGACAAGTCCTAGGTGAAGGTTAGAGTCGACTCTCTTACAAAAGGAGCTGGTCACAAAGTAGATCCAAATAGTTGAGTGGCAGGGCCTCAGAATAAAATTTTTATTGTATCCCTGTTTGATATTCAAAGATTAGTGAGCATCCAGGTAGAGATATATGGTGTAGACAGCATCTGATGGGCTAGTGATGAATGGGAGCTTGAGAGAGGCTTCAGATTAGCCTCACATGCATAAATATCACGTGTGGGTGACAAGGACACTGGAGGTCACTGAGTTGTATTTGTGTTCATTCCTGGCCTTTATAAATTCCATGCTACTTGAGCATGTTCCCTCTGGGATAAAAGGAAGCATGGTCAGATGCTGTTATAGTTGGGAACCTTATCCTCATGACATTCGTTTTGCAAACCTGTTGTAATACGTGTCAGTTCTGTGGAGTGCATGGTGTATGAATAGGTACTTAAAATATTTCTGTGTTCCCATTATTCCGTGTCTTTCTCTTTTCATGGTCCTTCTGTCTCTTTCCCTACCTCACACTATTTTTAGTAAATTCTCACTTCTCGAAGTTACAGGAGAGAAAAGCTCTCAGATCATTGTGACTTCCTCTTTAGAAATGCTAATAAACTCACTTTATAGTGCATTTTCTAGTCTAATTGCAGGTTACACACCTAAGCCTTACTTATGAAGACTTGTAAAATGAATATTGTAGGCTTGAGTGTATTTTAACTTCCAGTAGGATCAGCTAATGAAAACAACAGGCAAGCAGTGACAAAAAATTCAGCTATTAGCCAAACCTGCAAAATTAGGGCTGTCTCATTCAAACAAGGCAGGCAATCTATCTTAAGTGTATTTCTTTAGTTTCTAACAATCCAGTGTTAACTGTAAAGGATGGAGGATGTTAATAATTATCAATGATTATTAACTTGGCATCTTTAGAGTGCTGGGGGAGAAGCTATGGGGTTAGCAGATAGGCCCAGGGTATATTTACTCTTAGTCTTGTCCTTAGATTTGGAAGTGTGGATAATTAAAACCTTTCCACTCTGACTGATCTTGAGCTTGGTTTATTTGGCTGTCGTATGGTAAGCTGGTGTCAATTAGCATTGTTTTTTTCCATGCTGTTTATTTCAGAAGCATAAGAATAACAATAAAAGCAAGTGCTGGCCTGTGAAGCATTTGAAAGTGTTGGAAAGAGCCCCAGCTGTCATATTCTATTCTTCTTTGATGTTAAAAGACACAGAGAGCATGCACATTTGCTGTTGTCCCAGATAGAGAGCATTTTGGGTTTGTGTTGCTTCTTCCCTTCTGCCCAAGAAGTTGGGCATCACATGTTTTGTCTCAGGGAGCTGAGAAAATTGGCACTGAAAGTTTACCTGATGGAGCTCATGAGCCTCCAGGTGAACTAAGAAAGAGTCCCAAAGATTCTGGAAAATTAATCAACCCTGTCCTCAACACCTGAGGCAATGGCAAGCTTTGGGGAAGAGCTACAATAGGAAACCTCAGTTGAGTTGAGGACTGCCTGCGATGGAAGGTTCCCTCTGTGGGCGCGTGGCCTGGGAGGAGGCCAGGAGAGGAGTGAGCTGCTGCTTGGTCCCCTTTGAGCAGGAAGGCAGGGGCTGCCCAATTTGCCTGACCTCAACCAACCGAGGCTCGCCCGAGGCCAACTGCCACTGAAATACTTGCTTTCTCAGCACTCTTAAGGAGGTGCAGAGGGGCAGAGGATTAGGTAAAGAGATGTTGAAAATGGTGAAGGGTTTGTGTTTCTACCCAGTGGTTATTTTGAAGTTCAGCTAATTGGAAAGTGGTGGCAGTATTGCTCAAACTCTGGTCAAGTAAGTAAATGGAACTGGAGGCTGAAAGGAGCCGATTCAGCCCCAGGAGAGCAAGGAGGCTCTGATGCCCCATCCGCAGGGCAGGGAGGGGGAGACGCTGTGATCCACCATCCCCACTCCTGTGGGCAGTCACACGGGGTGAGCAGAGCTTGGTGCTGGTGTTATAGTGCTGGCATGGCCTTGTCCCCCTTCCCCTCTGTCTCAGGTCTGGGTTGTGCAAAACTTTGCCAGTGTACCCGCTCTGTTCCAGCCCCTCAGGCCTGACCGAGTCTGTCTGAATCTAATAGATTACCACAGTACAAATTGTATTGGCATTAGTCCTACTTAATGTTGGAGGCAATATGCGTGCTGAAAAAGCTTTATGGTACACATTGAATTGGTCTAATAAACCTATTCCAAATTTCTATGGAAATAAGAGTACACTGTTGTTCTGCAAGGAGGAAAATATATTAATATTTTACTGCAATGACATCTTGTAAAAATTACAAGCATTTCTCATGTTTTTTGAGCATGTTTTCCACCAGTAGGAAGAACAATATTTGAAGGGTTGAAAACATCAGTGTGCATTGATATCAAGGCTTTTGTGATTTCTTGGTGGTGGGGGGGCTGGTTTTCGTTGCATCAGTTTCTGCTTTGGTTATCTGTTCTGCAGTGTTGTCTGTAGTACAGTGGTCCACAAAGAAGTGATGATTATTAATGGAGCAGGATTACATTATCAATGGGAAGATATCATGCAATAACCTTCTATTGATCTGTTTATCATCAGTAATGACATAAACATGTTACTTGCTAAATATTGATTACTGTATGGAGGGAGCAGACCCAACTTT
Source organism: Gallinago jamesoni (assembly GCA_025769975.1). Classification (NCBI taxonomy): domain Eukaryota; kingdom Metazoa; phylum Chordata; class Aves; order Charadriiformes; family Scolopacidae; genus Gallinago; species Gallinago jamesoni. The sequence continues at coordinate 12,229,111 of JAOQGH010000005.1, read as the reverse complement.
TTCAAGAAAAGAGTGGTGTTTTCAATAGTATCTGGAAATCTCTGTTTTTCCCCCCCTGGATCAGGAAGCTGAAGGCCTTTATACTAAACCATATGAAAGCATAAGTGGAACTACTTCAGATATTCATAGTTTAAACACTTTTTTTCCTAATCTTGGAGACAACATATATATTGTACAGACTGATTTGTATTGTTAAGGAGGTTATGCTTGAACCTTCCAATTCAGGTGTAGGTGCCAGAGTCACCCAAAAAGGGAGGAAGAGCAAAGGGACTGTCTTTGATATTGGAGGTGGCACTTAGAGGTGGGTAGGGGCTGCTTTCAGGAATATCCCAGACAATACTTGCTGCTTTCCATCCAAGTCATCTCCCGGTGAAAGATTGGTGACCAGTTTGTGTTTTTTACGTGACTGCATTGTCTACTTCTGAAGTACTAAAACTATTAATCCAGGCAAGATTTTTGACAGCCTTGATTTTAATATGCCCAGAAATTATTTTACACAGATGCATTGCAGGAAGTAACGAAATTGCTTATTCTGAAAATGGGACCCCTTTACAGCTATTCTTAATTCTGCCTCATAGACAGAGGTGGTCAAAAAGACACCTCATGTTCACTTGCCACTACAGATTGGAAAAGCCTTAATGATGAACATTCCTTAGTTCAGAAAGATACACAGATGTTACACGGATAAGCATCTTACAAGAAACTTGATAGATATTTTACTTTAATTCAGTGGATGTTAATACAGTCAAACCACTAGATTTCTATTGTCTGTGCAGAGTCACATGTCTCATTAACACTGTTAACAAGAGTTGTGAGTATATGAGCAGTGTCTCTATTTCAAACACACAAGTGAGTAAACAGCACCTGAAATAGCATGGGACCATTTTGAAGGCAGGAATACTTTTTCACAACAATATACTATACGCACTCAAAAGGTTAAAAAAAAAAAGTGAGACTAGTAGCAATACATGCATGCAGATTATTCAGTATTTGTAGAAAAAAAAAAGTATATAGATATCTCTGTGTAAGATCAAAATAATGGGGCTTTATGGCTTTATTGTGACTTCAGACAAGGCTAAGGAATTATTGAGATGATATTACAGCAAAATGGCAAGCTTTTAAAATCAGAGGCATTTTGATTGAACAGAATATGGAGATACATGGCTTGATTCCTATCTTAACGGTAACTGTTGAGAATAACTCCTTCAGTTTTCAGTGGCTTCAAGATGCAGAGGCTGCTGTAAAGTTACAGATAAAATACAAGCTTGTTGCAAACTTTGGTAGAGCTCCATCTGAATTCAGTTCTGTCAAATCAGAATAAATTGCTAAATGATATTTATCCTGATGATCTCTTAGTTTGAAAGAAAAGCACAATGACTTTCTTTCCTTTTTTTTTGTTTTTTGACTGAATCATTCTAGATTTTTCTTTTGAAACTACATTCTGGTTTTACCTCCACTTTTTTCATTAAATATTAAAGTAGAATGCACTGGAATCACAATCAGGATTTTGTTTTGGTGGTTTGTTAGTTTTGTTTGGTTGTTTGTGTTGTTTTTTTGTTTGGTTGGGTTTTTTTATGTTGTTTTTTGTTGTTGTTTTGCTTTGTTTTTTTTAAATACAGAGAGCATTTACAGTAATTTTTTTTTTTTTATTTTAGCTATGCTCTAACTGGAGCAAAGCCAAGATGGGGCATTTAAAAATTGAGCTTCCTTTTATTTGGCACAATTCTCGTTGAGATGGTCAGTTCCACGATAGTTTAAATATTGGTGTAATGCATTTTATGCACCATCTAACATACAGAATAATGCTATTATGTTATGGGCTCAGGGCTATTAAGGCAGCTGAACTTGAGGTATAGCAGTTTCCTTCAGCAGCTGAAATGAACTTGGCATCACACCAGTTCCTGCGGAAATTATAAGAATGTGCTGGACCTTTCTGCTCCGGACCCGTGGACCAGAACAGAAAGTCATCACTCATTTACATGGCGGGTGAAAAGGCATTCCAGGAAGCACGAAAACTCTCCAAAGTAGCCATCTCCACCCTTCTAGCTGAAAAAAACCCACCTTTTTTGAAAGGTCTTCATGCTGAATGTTCTCTGGCTGTATTTCAAATGAAGGAAGGCAGTCCCATTTCTATAGGAAAACCCTAAATAATAAAGATTTTGACAGCAAAGTGATATAGGCCAGAGAGAAGCTAAAGGTGAATACAAAGTGAAAACTATATTGATTCACACAGGAAAAAAAAAAGTGGTGTGGTTTTATAGGTATAAAATGGATTATATTCAGTTCATTAAACTATAATAAACACTGTATAGTTTCGCTGCTAATTACTAGATTTAGTCATAGTATCTGTGTGCAGAATGATGTTTGCTAAAAACTTTTTAAATTCAGAAGTTTGTCTCAGCACTAACTGTTAATACTCAAACACTGCATGTGTACATGGCAGGATCAGTTCCTAATTATCTGAAATGGACCTCTCAGCCTAAATAAATAAGGAAATTCCACTTATGGCAGTGAAAATAAATAGCAGGAAGATGGGAGCTCTGTTGCTGCAGAAGAACAATGCAGTGACTTCACTGTTGGTCCCTATCTGAGATGGAGAATCCAGTATTGTCTCAAAATCTATTCAGGTACGTTGGTGAGGGTGTGCCTGAGCAAAATCCCTCCTTTCCCAGCTTCAGAACAGGACTGGTTTGCATCTCGTCAGCTTGGAGCCCAGACAGCACACGGCTTGCAGCTGCCTGTGCCTGATCATTATACAGATTTGAGACTCAGCCCAAGTTTGGCACTCGCTTATAACTGGACCTGTGTCTAAATCTCTGTCCCACGCACATGTACTGAATAGCTGTAGAAATGTGCCTGCTCGATTCAAAGCTGGGTTTATCTTTATTATTTTGGCAACATCAGTTTTCTCTTGCTCTAAAAAATGGTATTTTTTTTCCCCCAAGTGAAACAGGCATATATAATGTTCTGTCTGAGTTATCCGAATTCAAACTGTGCGTTGTATAAGTGAAAATATATTGGATATCCCAAAGTTATTCCAAACAGGAATAAAACTTCTGCAATTCTTCTCTTAGTGCTAATACGTAACGCTTACTGTACATAAATGAGTTGTTTTAATATCTGAAGAGGTAAGAGTTGACAGTGGTATTAAAGTCTAGAAGAGCAATACATAGCAGGATCTCTTCTTCAGAAGTGTTGAAGCGATAGGGGAACTCGAGCGTTTTTAAAAGTCAGCCTGGTGCAGAGCCTCCCAAGCCTGGAGCACTGGACTGAATTCCTGACTGTCAGCTGTGTTTTGATGCTAGCTGGAGGAATCGTTGAACTGCTAAAAGGAGTTTAAAACAAAAAAAAAAGGGGGGGGAGTGGGGGCAGATAAAACCCCCAAACCCCTAAAAAACCACCACCAAAACCTCAACCCCCAAAGTTACTAGGTAGTCCGACGCCTGTTTTGGTGCCTACTGAGATGAATGAGAATTTTCTGCAGGGGTTCATCTAAACACACAGACTGTGCCTTGGTGCCCTTCTCTGACCCTGTGAACAGCCAGTGTGAAACACTGGGACACAGGAACTCCTGGGACGGGATTTATTGTTACACATCCCAAATAGAAGGGAAAAACTGTTCTGGAAACACCATTTTTCCTTACAGGTCATGAAAATAATCTCGATGATGCACTTGCATGTAGGTGTCCCTGTTTTGCCTAAGTTAGATGAGACGAATCCTATGCTAAGTAACTTGCTACAGGTTTCAATAGCAAATGGGGATGGAACACGCAAAGAGACTGGAGATCCTTGTGGCTTGGGCACCAGGCTCTGCATGTGTCTCCTGGCTTCTTCCATGCATTTTATGTGTATGCTTTTTATAAGGAGTATATGGAATAAAACCTAGTGAGCTGTGTTACCGTGGGCTACTTTAGAGGGTGCCCAAATGCATGTGACTTGTACCTCAGACTGGTCCTGTTGACTCATGTGAGCTGTACGTGCATAAATCATGGTTTAGAACTGGCTCCTGCCGCAGAGGCAGGGATCAGCACTTCGTGTGCTCAAGTTCCCTTTGAAATCCCTACCAGAAGGATGCATGCAATTAAGGGCAAGAGCAACCAAGCTGAGACAGATCTCAAACCGATGCACTATCTTTGAATTACCTTTGTTTTATTCAACTCCCCTAGGCAGTGTAACAAAAGCCTTTTAAAATATCATCAGACAATTCTTTAAATAGTCTGATTTTTGCCACCCCCCAACAAAAGGAAAAAAGGTAACTTTGAAATGCAGAATTTCTAAGATGCCTGTCTCCCTCTTATTTCAAAGGGAAGAAAGTGGGGAGCAGTCAGGCTTTTTCTCAGTTGCCCCTTATTGTCCAATCATTGCCTTTTTTATAGGACTCCCAAAAGTACAGTCCAACCAATTTTGCAGGTAGAGGCATCGTGCTAAAAGGATTAACAGTTTAAATACAAGGGTTAATCTCTTCCTCCCTCTGGAAATTAACTAGAGATGGTGCTCAATTACTTGCTAAGAGGGAAAAGCTGCCTGAAAGGAAATAGTTATCTGTCTCAAATTGTCATGCAAATATCTTTCTGTTAAGTCTGTGCCTCATTCTAAAAATGTTCGTAGGTCTCTCACTTCACCAGAGCCTGGTATGAGCTCTCTTGTGAGCCACCGTTGCAGGATCAAATTGTTCTCAGTTGTAATAAAGCTAAAAGGAAGATAGACACCTTCTCTTTGCCTGTATCGCTGAAAATGTGGTGGTAGATGTAGGCAAGGTTTGGGATTAACGCCTGCACCTACTGGAAACTTTATTTATTGCCATCGCTGGAACTAGAACCAAGCTTTTCTAAAGGTGACTAATTTTTTTTTTTCCCATAATACTTGATGCTTCAGTTGAGCAGTTGTAATGTTAAGTGTGTGCTTTGCTGAATTGGGACCTTGATTCTGGAGAGGGAACTATTCTTAAGCTTTTGATACGTGAAGAGCATTTCCCATTAGATCATAAATTATTTACGTCCGGGTCTAGTGAAATCCCTCCTGGTTTAGAGTGATGTATGGAAAAGTCAGACCTATAAACTTAGTTTGAATAATTCTTCTGGTAGATCTGGAAATATTTAAACTCATTCATTTTTTATAGTACTGTAAATTTAAAGAATTTAATTTTTAAAAAATTTGTTTCTTCTGCTCTGTCATATAACTTGGCTGTCACAGATTGGACATGTAAGCACCCATTGTAACATTTGTAATGGATGTAGCACTTGCACGGCGTTTGTCATCGTCTGAGGTACGTCAGTTGGGTATGGAGCCTATGTCTGCGTCCAGTCACAAAGAGATTGCAGGAGGGTAGAGCCAAGTAATGGCTTTGACTATGCCAGAAGTGCCACCTGGATGCACGTCTGGCAGGATGGGTCCATTTTTCACTCATGAAAGGGAATTGTAAATAAATATAGAAACGGGAATTCATTTAGAAATCGCAAACTCAACTCACTGGAGCATTGGTATCTCAATTGTAGAAAAGGTTATGAAACAAAGATGGGTTTTGCTTAAGATTTTTTTTATTATTATTTATGAATGTTCTCAGGAAAGTCAACAAATGAAAGCTAAAAAAACCTTTTAAATAATGTTTTGTTCATCTATTTGGTTAAAAAGCATGTAAATGGGCTAATCCTGACTGGATTTTAAACACTGACCTGTGTGATTTGGGTGTTTTGGGAAAATGATTTAGGCTTCTAGATCTATCAAACAGTTTTGAAATCTGTTCCTTCTCTGTAGAGCTAAATGAGACATGACCTGCACATTCCTTTTTTTCTAGGGGACTTTTAAAGTCTTTAAATCTTATAACATTTACTGTAGCATCATGAAGAAACAGAGAAGGCTGCAGGAGCTTTAAAAGAGCTAGAAAATTTGCAGCCCCTTGTTTCTAAGCAGTGTTTTGCTATGATTTATCATCAGGTTTTGCATTGCTGATCACTAAATGGTGTTCCCCTTTCATCTAAGGGGAAAAGAGTCGCCTTACCCGGTTCCTGGCAAAATGTTCTCCATTTTGGCCCTTCTCCCTCATGCGGTAACAGGAAGGCAGATGTGCTGAACTTCTTCAGTGAAGAAGCAGAGGATGCTGCAGCATAAAATTTCCCCTTGACCCACCTTTCCAATGCCCAAGTTCGGACCTCTGCTACTTCACATCCCCCAGATGACACAGATGGCAGGATAGAGCCAATCGGAAGCACTTGATAACAAAATGGCAATTCATTTTGCAATTCCTTCAGCATTCATCCTAACAATACTGGTCCTGATGGGCTCCTTGGGTATGAATGTAGCTTTCAATATGCAATTCCACAGGAATTACACCACTGCTCAGCTCTCATTAAGTCTGCTTTATTGTAAAGTGTTGCTGAGAAATCCTCCTATTACTGATACAGGACAACTGCTTTGCTTCAAAGAACTGCCTGATTTCCAAAAGCTCCTGTGTGTATATGCAGGGTTTTTTTTTTTTTAATATTCTCTTTACAGTGCATTATCTCACTTTGTTTATGTTTTGGACGTTAATGTGATGTGTTTAAGTATGTAAATTGCCATAATGTGAGGAAATGAGATGTTAAAAATAGCTATGGAGCGCTGAAGAGAGCGGGTTGGGGTAAGGTGGCCAGTGTGGGAGGGAGGCGCTTTTGGAGCCAGAATTTCTCTCTCCATCTTTCTAGGGAAGGTAAATCCCTCCCTGAAGTCAACCCCCAAAAAGGAAATCGGATTATAAGGCACTGCTTTCTATGGGTAAAACAGGTTTTACCTGCCTACTGCCTGTTAAAAAACCTCACATTTTTTTAAAAACACCCAGTGTCTGCTGGTATGCGGCATGGGAATTCAAGGTAATCCACTTTCTAGAGAAAAAATGGGCATCCATTTAATCCAGCCACATGATTTCAGTACGAAGTTAGCAATCCTCATCTGAGCCACAAAGGGAGGTACTGATTTACCTGTCAAATATGTACGTTTTGTCCACTGTTGACAGCGTCAGGTCTTGAAAGCCCTGGGACTATCTGTGGAGCTGTGGCTGAACTGCACGGAGAGCAGCTTGGAGGGGCTTGAGCACAAGGGCAGCTTGATGCCAAAACAGTGAAAACGACAACAAAAACCAGTTCCCTGGCTGATGTTTTTAGCCGACCTGTCCTTACTGCTGTACGAAGTGATAGGACTTACCATGCCTACCCAGCCCTCATTTCCATCACCTAAAATCCCAAGTCTGTTAACTTGAATCTGTCTCATTAATCACTTTCCCTGCAGTTGCCTGTGAAAGACTGGGGAGATTTACTGTCTTTCAGTCACGTGCTGACACTCATCTTCAATCCGATCATCTCAAAGACCAGCACAGTGAGTGACCACCACCCTCACCCCCCTGGCTCCTTCCTTGCTTTTCTGGGTTATCGTGCAGCAGCGTAACGAGGGACACATCGCACCCAACAGGAGGGTTGGCTGTTGCTGCCAAGACTCTCCTAGAGAGGCAGCCCCTTCCAGGCTCTACCCGACATCACCTTTACCAGTGGGCCCAGAGAAATGCTGGTGGTAGCTGTGGGGCAGGTTGTCCCCGAACGCTTGTCAGCTGCGGGGCCATGGGTTGCTCTCTCTGCTGTAACAGCCCGTGATTTCACAGCCCAGGCGTGAAGCTGTTCCCATAAGAAAGAGCCCCACAGTTCCAGCACTTGCGGGGTGACGTTACGGTGATTGATAGGTATTCAGGCCGCGGGGCTGCGTCTGGACCGTGCGCTTGTTTGTGTAGCGCTGGGAAGCATCTGTATCTGGCCTCCAGCCCCGGAGGATCTGTGTGAAAGCCCTGATAATCAAAACATGCTGCCTACTGGCAGCACGGCATTAAAATCAGTTCTAATGAAGGGTTCTCTGTCGTCTCTTGGGATTTGCCTGTCACACCGAACCCTCCTCCGTCCAGCTGGGAGGAAGCCTGGGGATGAATGTGGCAGAGACAATGAGGGCCCCATGGCCTGCTGCTGGGTTGCTGATTACCATATTAATGTGTGGCGTCCCAACTGAATGTTGGGCAAAGGACAGTACATCTTTAATTGGAAATATAAAGGACTGCTCATGGCCTGGCTTGAACTGGGAGGATTTATGTCTGTCCCTCTAGATGGGATTGAAGGGAATGGTATGATTCACCGAGCGGCGTGCACGTTGCCTGATTTACTGCCCATCATTTACATTCCACTAAAGTCAATCAGTGCAGAAGGTCATTCCCAACCTGAATTTTTTCACATTAAATCTTTTGTATCCCAGACTTACATTCAGGCCAGGCGAGATGCTTGGCAACCCAAGCTGGTTTTGAGGTGGTTAATTTTGATTCTCTGATTAGGAGAAAGGAGACTGTAAAAACAGAAGAAAACCAGAAAATCCTTGTGTGTCCATTGACAGAGTCTGTACCCATGATAAGCTCAGCAGACACAACGAATGGCTGGTTCCCTTCTATTAAATCTTTACTTGCATGTTTGTCGTGAGGCTGATGAATTCCTTATGCTCTGGCTCAGGAAGGCTAGTTCTGCCAACCCTGCCTGAATCATCTCTTTGGTTGGTTGCTTAAAATTTTGGCCTGTCCCTATTCAGATGAGCTGGGTGAAGACTTCAAAGGTGATGTAGTTAAGATATTTTTTATTTTTTTTTCCTGAATGGTGCTTTGAACACAAGTAACCTTAGCATACTGGTTAACGCATTGAAATTATTCCGACATTTTCGTAATGAATCATCTTCCAATAAGTTTTGAATCTACTTGCAGTACACTGGCAATTTGTAATAGAAAATTAGGACCAGGCTTCTATATTAGATCTGTGGTTTGATTCCCAAATCACATGTGCAGCTTAACCTGCAAGCTTGGAAACAGCTTTTAAATAGTTTGACACAACTAAATACGAAGACTGTTGATATGTTTGTGCAATCTTGTGACATCCTATATGACTGTACATTGTCTTACATTTATCCCTGAATTCTTATTCAAAAATTTATTGTATGATGATGATAATAGAGGGTGCTTTTGCAAGATTTTGAGTAAATAGGAACTGAATTGTGATCTATTGGCTTGGTTTTTCTTGTATCTGGCTCTGAACAAATAACATAAAGTAAATATGAACATTAGTCTGAATTAGACAGTGAAATTTCAATTACATTTGAACAATACATACTTAATGGGACTCTTGTGGTGTCAGTAATAACTCTGGAGACTGCTGTTTGTTATAGTAGAAGAGCAAGTAACTTGAAATTTATGCTTTATAAGGTACTTCTGATATATAAAGAGAATACTAGCTCAACTACTTCAGCTGTTCTTTCCTCTATTCTTTTCTCTCTACAAGTTTTGAAATTTTGAGAAGGAAACAATCAGGGTGGACATTCCTTAGCAGTTTAACTGGTCAGTGTAGTGGTATAGAATACGTGCTGTGTTCTGCAAAATATAACTGATGAACTCGCGTAACTAACATATAAAACATAAAATAGAACTAAATAACGGTTAAACACAAGCTACACCACATCTTGTGTAGATTTGTGTGTGTGTTTTATCTAGTGAATGCTTAAACAAATGGTTTGACTTCTGTGGGATTACAAGAAGTATGTAACTTTTAAAAGCATAATTGGCTTTCTTCATTGGGATGTACTGGTGAATAGCTTGTTGTCCTAATTAGGCAGCTTTCCTGATTAACTCACAAGAGCAGTTTATTGGTGACTTAAGCCACTTAAACACTTCTGGAGATTATTGCAGTGTAACTGGTTTAGGGTCATCTTAAAGTATTTACTGACATCTCTAACCCGTTTAGAGCTACAGGGCTCACCTGCTAGTTATAATTGTAGCTGGAGCAATGAATAGTCATCCAGTATGAATAAATCAGTGTGCTGTTACCTACGACAGAAGGTTGCTTTTAGCAGTGATATCTGTATTGCAGCATTAATGAGAAGAGCCTCAGAGATGATCCTTTGTATGTCTTGCTCAAAAATTACTTTGAGTCAAAGTGGTATTTGTCCAAGTTCCACCTGATGTTCATTTTGTAATGTTGCTGCTGCTCCACGGAAGTGTTTCTGGTTCGTTCTTTTCCATCCTTTCTGCCTGAGAGTAACACACGTGTGTCAGCCACTGGAAGATGCTTTGTGTTGTTGTGTTTGTGTTGAAAGTGATTTCTCCGCTTGGGAGTGTGATGGTACTGGCTCTATAGCAGGAGCTCACCTTTGACACCTTGACCCTTTCTCTGTCAAAGTGTTCCTCTTCTCACAGCAATACGCCTACGACAGTGTGTTAAATTGCACATCAAGTAGTGGTTTTAATGGGAATTTTTTCTGCTGCATAGGTGACTCAGCAGCATTTACAAATTGCTCACAAAAGGCAGCAACAACTGAATAGTTTGTTAAACTGCACACATGATTGACACCAGCTCCAAAACCATGTGGGTACAACAGACCCCGCTGCAGAGAGCTGGGGTTCAGTTCCAGTCTAACTCCAGGAATGGTGTTTGCCCGTTTCAAATGGTGACACTCACCCAGCTTTTGGTTGCAAGAAACTCAAATGAAACAAAAGCACAAGTCCTGCAGTTCAATTTTCAGTAGTTACACAAACTTCCAAAATTAATTTAGTATTTATACTGACTGAGAGACGTCCACAGCTTCTCTCTCTGAGCTCTGCTTTGAGTCAAAGCTGTACAAGGAAGAGGGCATGGGGAGCTGCTACCTTTGTGACAGAAGTGATCTTCCTGCTTCTGTTAGACTGGTCATAACATCCCAACTTCATAGACTTCTCTGGAAACATGTGGTGGGTTTGGGACAGTAGCTTAAATTAAGTGAAGCTCATGTGAAATGGTTTGTGTGGTTCCTTAAAGTCTCTATCAAATATCTTAAATTCCAAGTGTCTCTTAACAGCAGCAAAAAAGTGATGTTTTGCCACAGCCCCTGACAATTTTTTCTGATGGGTGGTTGTGTGTGGTTTTCATTTGTTTTCCTTAAAGGTGATGGCATAAGGGTCTCCTGGAGTAGGTTGTGTTAGCAATAGGGACTGCAGACCACATCTGCCCGTTGGTGAGGTCCATGAGGGTTCCCCTCCAGGCCTTTTCTCAGCTGCCTGTTCCATCTTTGTTGGATTCAGAATATTCACGAGGTCTTCACAGATCGCTAATAATTAAACTTCTCTGACCTAACTTTGTGCATTTTTTATATATGAAATAAAACTATTTGTACTTTTTTAATGCAAGTATAATTATGTTGCCCTTCTCTCGTCCGTGCAGGGATTATTCACATTTACATAGAAAAGATCTCTTACTGAAGAAAAGCTAATTCATCAGGTTAGTGTTACATGCTGAACTAATGCAATTTGTTTCTTTTGAAGAGGCTGAAGATAAAACTATCTTTATTGCTTGGGGTCACTAGAGATCTTGTAATGTTAGCATAAAAATCCATTCAGAACAAAGCTCAAACCTAGATTTTATCCCCTCCCCTTAGATTGCCTGTGACTACCTACTTTTCATTTATAGAATGAAATGAAACAAATCCCACTGTCTGAGATTTACAGAATGTGCACAGGGCCTGGGTCTTGCTGGCTTAGGTGTTATTGCAACCCATCCACACTTGTGCATTGTCTTTTTGAGAACAATCTGGTTTTGTCAGGGGCTGTGCTCTCTTATTTATTTGTATGTATAAGAATGCTGTTGCACAGTAGTATTAACTATTTGGACAGTGATAATTTGTGTCTTCTCATCAATGTTTTTCTAAGGACCATCCTGATACAGCTTTCTACAGTTTCTTTGCAGAAGACATAAATATTTTGTAATTACATATAGCTATAATGTCAAAGCTGTTAGTCTATTTGGATAATGACTGTAACCTGTACCAAACTACACTCTAGATGGTTTTCAGCGTCTTTGCCTGTGAAAGATGATAGGAATATAAAATAAATATTGCAGAAAATCAAAATCGGAAGATAAAGCAGTAAAAGGAATCTCTAACTTTTTATTCCGTGAAAGTCTAATGCTAATTTATTTTTCAAGCTATTGTAATAAGCCTGTATAAAGAATGAAAAAGGAACAGTAGATTGGCAGAGTATCTGTCTGCAATTTACCTAAACTCAGGTATGTACAGCCTATGAATCCTTTAGCACTTTTGAAAGCAGTAACATTATTAAATAAAGTCTGTTAGCATTTCCTGACAAAGTTAAGTAATTCTGTGTTGCAGTTTCTGTTTTTACTCCTGTGCTTCTTTTTGATTCTGTGCCAATGGACTTCCAAAAATCTGAAAGCATTGTAGTGATCTTTATTATTTGGTATTTTCTACTGCATAAATATACTCCCATCTTTCACCCATAGTAAAATTAATATGACGGGAGGACTGAAAAGACAAATTAGAAAACAGGTTTTCAACAAGATGAATGTGGAGGTGTTGAAGGCATTTGTAAGCTGACCTCTGCTTTGTGTGAGTGCGGTGGTGGAAGGGTTGTGTGGCCACTTTGCTAAGGGCTTGAAGTAGATTGAGGTGCCTGAGGTCGGTGAGGAGTCTCTCCACGTCAGGCACCAAATGCTCCTTTGTTCTTGGCTCTGAGCATGCCATGGCCAGCTGCATGTGCCATGAATGGTGAGTGTAGCTGCCCATCCACATACCATCCTGTGCCTGGGATCCGAAAACCGAAGTGAAGGGCTTTATCACAAGCCTGTTCTAGAAATGTGTTTTGCCAGTGGTTTGATTCTACAGCGCAAGAATCTAATCTTTAAAAATCAGCGTTAGTTCACAACTACCGATGTATTCCCCCTTTTAAGATGATTCTGGAATGAAGCACCTCCTTTTCTCCTCATCAAAAGTGCAAAGAGTGTATGAAGCGAGCTATTTTTGGGTTGGCTATGGATTAAAATTCAGAAGGATGATTATTAGCTTTTTGATATTTTCTTGGAAGTTGATGCTGTTCCTTGCCATTCCCCTTCCCTGAAGGTTGTAGAGAATGCTGTGCTTAGCAGAATAATAAAAATAAAATAAACACCTGCCCTCAGATTGGTTCTGTGATTGGTACCACAGGAAAAGAGAAGAAAAAAAATCTTATCAAAATGGTCTTTAATGTGTCAGATGTGCATGTTTGAGGTAAAAAGCAGAAATGTGGTCTGGATGGTCATCTTTTTCAAGGGGTCTCTTATGGAACTCAAGTTCTTTTTGGGAAGCAGTGGAATACCATGAGTTCTCAAAGGTTTTGGCATCTCTTCATGTGGATGCAAACTTGCAGGAGGCATTCTGTGAGGATGTCATATTTATGAAAAGACAGGCCTGCAACCCTATGGACCTGTATAGGTTTTCTTCAGTTCTGTGAAGTGGGAAAAATGGCATAGTTCTGTTCAACAGAATGGTAGTCAATTCTGAAACACTTGTAAGAATTCAAGGATATGAAATTCTCACAAAATGGAACAAAACAAAGGCAAAATAATCTTAAACATTAATAAGGCCAAATATATTATATTTTAAAAGTATTGTTTAACCAAGAAAGTGCAAATATTTTGCTATGGAGTGGCTGGACCCTGGAATTACTGTGTAAGAGTATTAGCTGTGCCTTTCATTTATGGCCCAAGACCACCCAGTGAGCTACTGTTAAATGGGGAATAAGTTGCAGAAGTTTCATTTCTAAAGGCTGCATTATACCTTGCCTTGTCTCTGTGTGGTCACCTATGCTTGTGTAAACAGAGTAAGGAACTGCATCTCCTTTGCAGTGAAGTAACAAGGCAGGATGCAGGCAGTAAAGAATCGGTCCTTCTGTGTCCTATTCCAGGCAGATCTCAATGTCTTTCTGGCCATGTTCGCTAAAAAAAGGACAATGTTTCCCTTCATATGCCTTTCCTTATGTCAGCATCCTGTATCTCTCCATTTTCTTCACGTTGCAGCAGACCAGTGTGAACAGCTGTAACCACAGAGAAAGTATAAAGCCAGCTCTTACTGGTCAGCTGAAATCTCAGATCTTACCACATCGCTTTCCCAGGTATGTAAGGAAATCGAGCTTAAGCTTAAAGAGAGATCTCAGGTCTGCTTTCTGATTTCTCAGGGCATGGCAGTTGCACGGGGAGAGCACGTGCTGCATTGAATACAGTAGAGAGTGCCAAAAAAAAAAAAAAAAGGCAGTTAGACCACCTTACTGGCACAGGAAGTAATTGTACTTTGAGTAATGGTTTATCTTATTGAATTTGAAAAGACACTCTTATGGATGCATCTAATCAGGGATAAAACCTAGGGCAAAATGTCTCAAACCTATGCATTTATTTCGTTGGAATCTGCTTCATTTCTGTTTGGGTACAAGATTTCTTGAGATTAGCTTAATCCTTTGATTGTATATCTCACACCTACCAAGTTATATAGAAAAAAGAGAACTATTAAGAATCTCCTCCCAAAATTTCCTCTCTCCTCTCTGAAGTAGGCTCACATCTCTCCTCACTTACGGGTTTCTGAGCCATCTTTCTTAATCCAGGCTCCACTCTTAATAGTAGACGAGTTTGCTGAGTCTATTCTTTTTCTAACAACTTTGCTTCTCTGTCAGTTTTATATCCATCCTCTCTGCTGTTCTGCATTTCTACATCCTCCCTAAACATGAGTTCTTATATTTGGCCATGCCAAAGGGTTAAGTTTAATTTGTGCTATACTCCTACGTATGCTAATTAGCGATCAAACTCTTGAAGCAGAATTGGCCTAATGATATGTTTCAAATTCTTGCTCAAATAGTCACATGCTCATGAATAAGCAGCACTGATTCTGGCTTTTTTCTTTTTTCCTTTTTTTTGTAATAACTTCTTTTCTCCTTAACCAGGGACCACTTTATCATTTTATCTGATGCAGAGAGTTGTGTTGCAAACACACAGAAATAGTTGGCAAATCCTCTTATTTGAGAGCTGTTTTCCTGTGCTCCATTTTGATCCTCTGTAGTCTCAGTGCAAACATGTCAGATGTAAAAGTCCTTAACACTGAAAAATCACTGTTCTGATTGGACCTGAATCATATAGATCAGCCGTCAGTATTCAATGAGGATGAGGTGTTGCAGTTCAATAAGCAGTGGAGGTACGAATGACCCTGGTACGGGATGCCCATCCATCACAGGGTGATTGATACTAGACCCAGAGGTGCCTTGTAGAGTAAAAGACCCCAAGTAAGAAGTCCTGAGTTCTTTACTGGATAGCTTGAAATGTTAAGAGTTGTCTTTTTGCTGTTTGCAAGCAGTAGTTCAAATTATGGTATTGACATAATATAGAATAACAGCCCAGGAAGCAGCGATCTCTGTACAGGTCTTCCGAGATAGCAGTTTTAAGCCATGTATTTCATAAGCTCTATTTTGAAATCACAAATCATGTTGTAGAAATTGTTTGAGATTACTCTCCTTGGCTTATCTTGTCTTTGACTAAAGAACCTGAGAATCCTCATTTGGTAAAAGGTGCAAAATGTGAGAGTACAAAAGCAACATGATGATTTCTTGGTGTGAAGAAATAGGAAACTGATGAAATTGGTTACGAAGAAAGTTGCTGAAATCCAGTAAGAACACAAGGGGTGGTTGGCATTTGTAGGGAGTGGGTGTCTCAGTCTTGGCCAGAGGGGCAGGCACGTTGTCTACAAAACATACAAAAGACTTCTTTAGACTTCATCCCTTCCTTGATTGCAAACTCAACGCAATCAAATTCTCAGTGGCGCAAGACTTGTGCATCTCTGCTACATTTCCAGTGGGATTTAAGTCAAAATGCATTGGTGTGCTTCACATTGCTAATAATGAATAGTTACACCTAATTATCTCTCTATGTACAATGGATTAAATTC
The DNA here is from genome assembly GCA_025769975.1 of Gallinago jamesoni. Lineage (NCBI taxonomy): Eukaryota > Metazoa > Chordata > Aves > Charadriiformes > Scolopacidae > Gallinago > Gallinago jamesoni. The sequence continues at coordinate 12,213,340 of JAOQGH010000005.1, read as the reverse complement.
ATCCTTGGTGGACAGATGCCTCTTCTTGGTCTTGGAATTTTGTTCTTGGAATATAATTGGCCGATGTAATGCTTTTGCCAAAACTTCTGCTTCCTGCATTACCAAACCTGTGGGCAGCCCAAGTGGTTTACTGTGACCATCAAACAGAGAGGTGCGGTGCCAGAAGAGACGTCACCAGAGGTTAAGATGTGTGGTAGTTAAGGCACATTGGGGTCAGAGGGCTTATTTCAAGGTCTTGTCTTATTTTGTTGGCCATAATATCATGGCTTTGGGCACCCTCCTTGGAGATAATAACTAGCAATTATAAACCTTTAAACGTTATGGGCATAAGATCCCCCCTCCGCCCCCCCAACCTTTAATCCCCCCTTTCCTTTATAATTTACTTACCCAGAAAAGCTAAGCTCAAATCTCATTTACCATCTGGAAATCTGTGTGGTCCAATTCTTCACTGCATTATTGCATCCAAGAATGCAGAAGGTAAAAGTAAATTCCTTGAAAATGGTATATGCAACACTGAGGCCGGGTTACAGTCCTCTTGTACCCAGATAAAATAGGTTGCAAAATATTTTCTTTGGCTACGTGGCCCTGCCTCTGTGGGCCTTCCTCAAGGAAATTAATTTTCTTTTGCAAGTTCAGAGAATTTCTAAATTGAAAAACAACTGGATAGTTTTGTAAGAATTATGAGCCTTGAGGTTTCTAGGACTCGTCTGAACTTCGAAACTTCACATGAGCTGTCTTTTTCTGTCTTTTTCTGTCTTTTGGGGGCAAAACCTGCTGAAAAACATTGCTTAGGTGCAGTCTGAAGGAAGACTTGAGCTGAACATTCTGCTCTTCTTCCAATCCCTCCTTTGCTGAAGCCCCGCAGAGTGAGGGGAGGGAGCTGCAGTGAAACTGGCTGTATTTCTCTGCACGTCCCCCCAGGGAGGGACGCCTGGACCAGCCCAGGAGTGCAGTTCCTTCAGTCACCCGAGAGTTTGCTCACATGTATCGTCTAGATTCTTCCAGTTTTCTTGGCAGAATCAAGGATAAATTTGTCTTCTGCTTTTCCCCTCTGCCCATCACGGCCTCACGCGTTTATGGAAGCTGAAGGAGTTAAAAAGCAAACTTGATTTGTTTTGTTTTGTTTTGGTTTGGTTTTAATATGACCAGGAAAGAGGTTGTCCTCTTGCAGTTTATGAAAGTGTAGTAATTAGTAATCTTTACTCATATTGACTAAGAATGGGAAATTCACCCGTCGGCCAAGTATGAAGAGTGCTTTAGGAACCAGTATGCTTACAGAATAGAAAGGAAAAACTCAGCTTTTTATCGTGCTGCTGAGTTGAAGACTGAACTGTGACAATCCTTCCACTCCCTCCTCCCCTCTGTTTCTCACCCTTCACAAACACAGAGTTTATTGCTTAAAAAATCCTCACCTACAGAAACCCTTGGGTGAGTGTGCTGTGCATTGAGAGTGATGCTGCGGTGACAGAGAGCTATGGAGCTGCTTCTGCGCGGCTATTGGATAAAGATCCATCACAGGCTGACTGATATGTGACCCACAGGTACCACATATGTTACCTAATGACCAGTCACTTAATTATAGACTAGGTGACATGTTTATAAGGGTGAACTTTAGAGCGCTATTAGGGAATGGACAGATGAACTATACCAGTGCCCTCCGGGTAGATTTCACCCAGATTCTTCTGCCTCTGTGGACCCATTACACAGTAATTAGGGTGATTTTTAAGTAGGATGCAAGGAGTTAAATGACTAACCTTATTATTGCTTCATTTGTCACTGTGGTAAGTGCCGCTTTGGGGTAGGTGGCTTGGAAGAAAGTGTGAGAGAAAGAAAGAAAAGAGAACATGAGGTGTAAGGTCCCTTCTTCCCTAAGTCCACATATGGAGAGCGAGAAGTTGAAGAAAAGTGTGGATTTTTCCAAAGCTAAGACTGGAGAAATCTTTGAACAACCCTATTCTTTGCTTTAACAATTGAACTGTCCATGAAGTAATGCCAGTTGCATCATGGTGTTCCATGATCATGGTGGTTTTGCACTAATAACTTCCTTTACAGGACTTTACAAAGTCTGCATCTCGTGGACATAACAATTTAATATCTTGATGGACTGAGGTCTCTTCAGAAAATATTTTGGACGTGTATTTTTATTTTCCCCTACAGCAAGAGGTAGGTGTGTGCATAGCTGAGATATGTGACTTTAAGTCTTCTCTGGCCAAGAGAAGATAATCGCATCTTAAAAGCAAGTTGCATGGCCCTCTGTCCCCACTGTGGGAGTGGCAGTGGCAGGGTTGTCTGGTGTCCATCCTCACCCACGTCAGGATGGCTGCTGCAGTTCCCTTGCCGAAGTGTGGCAGAACCCCAGCCCTGCCCTTCTTGTGCTGGCCCCGAACCTTTGATTTAGCAAGAGGGTGAGCATGTGCTAATTTACTGGCTTGTCTCGAGCTCAAGTCAAGGAGTCAAACATCCACAATCACTGCCAGTGACCAGCTTCTGGGTGACTGTGGGAGTGTGTTACCTTCTCTGCCTTATTTGTGTTGGGTGTTTCAGTTTCAGAAAAATGTTTTTGTTTTTCTAATTAGTTACATGGGGGTTTTGCTGCGGAGGGGAAATGAATGGTCATCTTCATTAATCTGGGTTTAACATCCAATTGCTCTTGAAATCTTAAACGCAGCCGTGAAGCATCAGTTGTTGCATTATTATGTCAGGTGTTTATTTGCAGTGTTTATGTTTGAGTGACTGCTTAAGTACAGATTTTTACCAAAGCCCTTATTTTTGTTTCATGCACTCACCTGAGTATATAACTTTTCAAATAGTAATAGTTGGAGGAAAAAACTGCAGGGCAGATTTTACCTTGTTCTTTAGGAGCTAATAATTGCTTTAGGGTGGCTCTAATGGAAGGGGAAGAGATAGGTTTAAGCTTCTCAACCTGTGCTTTGCACCAGCTGGTTGGGTGCTAGCTCTGATCCAGAAGCAATGTGGGTGGTTTAACTGGTGAGGTGTATAAGCTGATGTGTCATGCTAAGATAAATGTAAATGAGTTGGATGTAAAGATGATTTTCTTGGGTTTTATGTGGTCCAGCTGCATTTATCAAGGGGAACATAGTTATGACCCTACTGTACGTGTGCTACACCATACCTAATTTTCTTGAAAAGATGAGGTCTTTGAGGTGTTAAATGTTTCATTAAATTGGCCATGTTCTTAATTTAATGCAGTGGGGCTCTTGCCCCTTCAGGATCTGTTCAGGACCTTTCAGGATCAGCCTTATGGCAGAGAAAGAAGTGATCATTGATACCAAACCCCCTGGAAGTTGGCAGTATTTTTTTCTCCATTGCGGCAGGTATTACTGTTAGCACTTAAAGGCTTCAGAAACATCTGAAGAGTTTTTGCCCTACCCTACTTCTAACCTCTGTTTATGAAAATAGTAATGGGAAGAAGTTAAATGTTAAAAAAATGTCTTAGGAATTCTTCCCTCCCTCCAAAAAAAGCCATGCAGAACTACCTAGCTGAGACCTGGAATATTTAAAACATGTGGAGATCTAAACCAGGTTTTTGTTCACCTGGAGATCAAACTGGATGGATGGATTCCCCCCTCCACCCTTATAATATGCAGTTATTATGTTCAGTGTATTTTTCTTTAAATTGTGGCCTTTTCAATCCTTCTAAAGGGGCAGGGATGTATTTAAGAGTTCCAGCTGTTCAAAGTACTTGGACATCACTACCAAAATGTTGTTTTAGTTCAATTTACTTTCCTTCTTTTTTTTTTTTTTTTTGTCAGGGTATTTTAGGGCAGGATTTCAACCCTAACCATACATGCCTGCTGCTGTTCTTGTCAATTGATGCCAGTCTGCCTGGTCTCTAGTTTTGCACTAAAGCAGCAAAAGTTTGGTACAGGTTTTGTTTCATCTGTCACATCCCACCTTTGTCACAGATGAGTGGTGGATCCTTTGAAGGGGAGGCAGTGTTAGCCATAAAAAAGTTGCTGTGAAGAAGCCACACTGTACCTGCCTGGGCTTCCACAGCAACTGCATGTGCAGTTGGCAGGCTGAGATTTCAGTTAGTTAAAATAAATGCAATGGAATGAAATTATGTCTCCTTCCAACTTTCTGTCAATGTAGTTTTATCAATGTGCTGATGGCAAAGCGGAGCTGCTGTGAGTTTCTCTGCGTTCAGCAGCCGAACGAACTCAGCTCTGAAACAGTGAACCTCAACAGCTCAGCTTTATGGAGAGGTTCTTTTGGAGCTACCCTCGGTTTCTGTGCCAATTTTTACTGGTCTCCCCTGAATATGTTTCTTTTTGGTTTCATAAAAATAGAAGCCCAAGATTTTACATCTTTTGTTTGCTTAAAATATTGTTATGAAAGTATTGTCATGAACTTTTTTTGCCCTGTAGAAGACTGTGCCTGGAGCATGGACCTGATTCTCAGCTGGAATACCTGCGCCTTAAACCTATTGCAAAATCTTCATGGTGTCCTAAGTAGACCCTTTGACAGCTTTTGACAGCTTGGCTTCTTTGGGTTCAGACTCTGCCTTTTACACCAGGAAATTTTCACAGATAGAAATGCTTTTAGAGCTGAGATCAATGGGAGCACAGTGTGAATGCCATTGCTGTCTGACTTAAGACATACAAACAACAGATGACCCCACACAGACAAACAAAAAAACCTCTTATGGGAGTATAACTCAACTAAATTACTCTATCTGTGGGGAAATACTGTTGTTAGGGCTTGGTCACCCTGGCACAGGAGGGATCTCCATCCACCTGCCCAGTCATGAGTCCTCAGATACCTCTGTAGCAATGGACTAAGGTGTCCATTGGTGAAGGGTTAGATTCTGTGACTGGAAATGCTTGAAGGCAAATAATGGAAAAAAAAACCCTCAAAAGCCAAATAAACAGAAAACCAAACCCTACGAGTGAGCTGATTTCCCTGAATCCCTGCCAGTGAAAGGGGGATCTGGGATCCCCAGTCTCCAGGGCTTTCTTTAAGGGAGGCTATGGCAGTATCAAATGGAGTGGTCCATTTTCCAGTGGCAGGTGTGGATCAAACAGCTAATGCGAGATTCCTGATAAATATCCTGTAGGATGACATGATTGATTTCAACTGTCATCTGTGATCAGAGGACTCTTGGGAGTTTTTATGTAAGAGATGCTCCAGTCTTAGATGTATAAAAGCCTTTAGTTTAAGGGCTATAGTGTGACTTACTTTAAATAAAGTCCTGCAGCAACATCCGGAGCAGATCACAGTAATTCTCTCACAGAATATACAGGAATGTATACTGTGGGAAAACTTCACTTTCTGGTTGCAAATGCAAAAACTGTTTTCAGTCACAGAAAAATGCCAGGAAATAAAAATTTAAATATTGGTTTGAAATTGCAAAATCATTGTATTCTCTGTCCTCACTTCCAAAATAACATTTAGTTCTCCAAAATGTTATAGGTGGATTTTTTTCCAAAAGTCTTACAAGCTTTTGAGGGAAACTATGTCACTAAGCTTTTTTTTTTTTTTTCCAAAAAAGCCAATTATGGCATTTCTGGAAAAGCATTCATTTTCAAATGAGAAACATGTTAAACTCAGTGTCACAATTGATTTAACATGAACAAATAATTTAAGGGAAAAATAATTTTGCCTGGAAAAAAATTTGACCATTGAAACAAGCCATATCCTCTCTTATGCTTGAAACTTGTTTTGATACATTTAACATAACAATGGGGAATTTCAAATTTCTCCCATCAGATTGGACTCTTTACAGACATGCAAAATAAAATTTGAGATTTTTCATGGCAGAAGGTTTTAATTTGATATTTGGAATGTTTGAAAATATTTTAATGTTGCCCACAGCCCTAATGTTAGAGGTGGTGTGGGTGCACAAAGCCCAGGGGTAACTGATATTCCTAAAAATTATGTTGCTGTACATAGAGGGCAGGTAGTGACTGATAATATACTTGGCATAAGAACTAATAACAACTTTCCAGGCTAAATTTTATGCTAATTGCTGTGTACCCTTGAACTATTTGAAACCCTTCCATGTCCAAAGATGTGTGTTCGATGTTAAAAATTATATAGCTGCCTTTATTACAAATATCCACAAATCAATTAAGGTAGAATTTATTTTGCTGTTGAAAAGGTCAGTAGGAACGTAACAGAAGCAGGAGGGAGTGTGTGTCGCAGCCGTTCGGCTCGTGGGGTGGATCTCTGGAGGTGTGGAAAAACCTGAACCACGCAGCGCCATCAGGAAATTCCACGGCTGAATTGGAAGCTGGTACCCAGGAACTTTGGGGTTGGGAAATTAATTTCAGATGACTCTGAAATTTGCCTCCTAGATAAATAGTCTGCGTATTCTGAAATGAGCATGTAATTTAAAACAGCATGGGGCATTCAGAGAATTAGAAGCCAAAAAAAAGTTGGGGTGGAGGTGGAGAAAAAAATGTTATTTGAAACTGTGATTTAATGAAGAAAATCAAGGACCAAAGTGTTGACAGGAAAATTCAGGCAGTTATCAAGTCCAAGGGTGTCAATGAAATAATTAAAAGCACACAGTAAGAAATGGCTCTGGCTACTGTGATAGACGTGGGGTTGCCCTACATACTCTGTGGTACTTTTATATAATAACATCAACATTAGGGTTTGGGCTGAGCCAGGACTCACAGGAACTCTGTATTGGCCCTTCTTTTATTATTGTAGCTAGAGCACTTCATTAGTGAGGCCGCTCTTTATTGATGACCTGAGAAGGAAAGCAGTGTTTAACTTTCTGTCGCTGCTGACTCCTAACTAGAGGAGAGATCCCTTGAAGAAAGGAGATGAGGGTGGGTCAGAAGTTGTAATGAATTGGAAAGGGATGAGCCCATCACTCCTGGGGAGGTCTTCTTACTGCTGTTGGTCTCTGCTGCTTCATTGGAGAAGGTGCCTTTTCCATTCGTTTTCCTTGAGATCTTTGTTCCTCTAGGCTGGGTTGGCAGTGCTGCAGATCCCTGACTCTACAGGCAATTCATAGCTACTGTTCTCCTCTTTGTTTTTATATACTTCATGGTTACTGAATATATTGCATCTTCTTATCTTGTCGGAAGCTTGTGAACTCCTTGAAATGGGATGTGTGAAGGCTGCTGACCCTCAGTTCCATCTCACCATCCTTGTGGGGAGGGAGCCAGGACCAACGTGAGTCCCAGCCAGGAACAAGTGGAATAGGTCAACTGGGCACTGTTGGTTGGCTTTAGGAGATGCAGCGTAGATCCCAGTAAGGCCCAGCTTTGTCATTCTTGTACCTGTAGTACAAAGAAATTTATGCCATGGGTTAAGATGTATTGCTTGCTTAATAGATGCCAACTCTCAGCAAACTTAATTTCTACTCTAACTAGAAATTTGAAGGGGAAAAAAAAAGTACTCAAATTTAAAGGCATTAAGAAAATAATGTTTGGAAGCATCTGGAAAACCCTTCCTTTTCTGAGAAAAGTAGAACGCATAGCTTTAACCTTTGCTGTAAATCATCTAACCCCTCTGAGATTTGAACTTTTATCAATTTCTGAAAATGAGCTTCCAGTCTGTTCTGTATTGATCATCTACCCTGTGTCAATAATAGCTGTTGTGAAGGTGAGCCCTGCTTGAAATTCACGTTAATGGTATTCATGGAGGAAGGAGTGGGGGAATGTGTGGGCATGTACAGTTAGAGATTTATTTCAAATTCTCAAGTTTAAATCTTTAAAGAATAGTAGGTTGAATACTATTTATGGTGTTGCTGCTCCAAAAGCTTTTAAGGCCCTGCCACAGGACCTTAAACACAGACCCTAAACTATTGGGTTTTCAAGGAAAAGTGGGGGGCTTTATCTAAACAAGAAAGAAATATCCACCTCTGTGGAACCTTTTGGAATTCTTATTGCTGGAAATTAAATACTTAAATTATTAAAAAAACAAACCAAAACATCTGTTTTTCTTCTTTCCCAAACAAGTGTTTTTCAACTAAAACAGGAAAAGCTTAGAAAGAAAACATCCACAGAATTTCTTTAATTTCCCACAGCATTTAAGGGAAGATAATTTTTAACTGGCGTTTATGGCAACCCCCATTGAGAATGTAGCATTTGTTCTTCTTCTGAGCAGCTTTCTTTGCCACTTCAAATACTGACTAATAAGCCAGTTATGAAGCTGCATTGCTGCTCCTTTTTGATCCCTTGATAAGTGTAAACTGTACAAAAGGTTTCCCACAAATGCGGGGAAAACCACCTTTGTGGTAGAATTCAACGCAGGTGAGTCAAACCCCTTTTGATCGTGGGGGCTGCGATACCGGGTTCAGGCTCTCAGGGGCATGGGACAAATAAGATTAAACCCCCGTGTTCTGGGAGGTGTTTCAAATGCCTCTGGAATATCGTGTGTGTAGAGCAAGACAATTTGTGGTTTGCGTGTGTGTATGTATTATTTTGAAAAATTTTGCAGTTACTTTTTCTCCCTCTCTTTACTGAAAAGAAACCAACCAAAACCTAAGTATTTTTTATTTTCATATTTATTTTATATCTTTATTCCCCTTGAAAAGGAGCTACCTTTAAAAATTATTATTATTTTAATGGAGGGATAAGTGTGTCAGTCTCCTTTTTGTCCCTGAGAAAACCCATTAAATGGGTGGATAGGCCAGTGAGGAATAGTGCCTGTTAACATGTACTGGGGGATTTGGTTTTATATTAACTGGTGGTAAGAAGGAGATGGGAGGGTGAGTCTGGGTTTGTCCTCAAGAGTTGGGAGTTTGTTGGAGTTCTCCCATGGGAGTGCTGAGCTGGTGGCAGCAAACTGTGTGTGCGCTTACAGCAGGGGAAATATATGGCTACAAATACATGTACGTTTGATATAGATATGATTAATTTTTGTATGTTATATATAACACATTATATGTTTGCACGTATATAAAAATTTGAAATACATCTTTATATATATGTGTATGTGTGTATATTAATTGATCTGCATATTAGCAACAAAATTAACATTATCACGAAGTGGGGTAGAGCCCAAGTTAGATTTCAGATAATCTGTGAAAGGAGTTAATTAATTGTGAATCGTTTCTCCTGGAAGTCCAAGGTGGAGAGCCCTGTGGTAAGAAACGTCACCCCAGCAAATCAATGTTTCATTAGCATGTCTATGGGAGATGTCTGTTCTGTTTTGCACATAAAATGAAACAAGAGCTTTCATCTCCCTCCCTGTCTCACTCTGCCTTTGAGAGGGAGTAAGTGGCTTTGTTCATTAAACTCCAAACTTTCACTGGTGTACATCCCCCTGTGCTTGTTTTGTTTTTTTGATGTTTTTTTTTTTTTTTCTTTTATGCTAAAGCTCTCGATCAGTTTAAAAGGAGAGAACCTCCATTAAGGACAACTGACAGGTAAATGTTAATCTTCATAAAGCATTTATTAAGGTAAAATAGAAGGAGACACTGCTGCAAAGACTGGAATGTACTTTCTGTATTTGTGCCCATGAACTTCTGCATCTGTGATTTTGCAGAGAAGTCAGACTATTTTCAGTCCTGGTTTTCAGCATCGAGCAGGCTACTGAAGGCACAATTATTTGCATCTCTTAGTCTGAAGCCTGGATTTTGGCAGTGCTGTTTCTTACTCTTTCCAAGTTTAGTCGATAATTTTCGGGAGGAGGGCAGGTGGTGGCAGCATTTGTACAGGTCAAGTAATGCATCTAATGAAAATACACTTGGGATCCGTCAGACGTGTTCTGAACATGAAGAAGATAATGTGAGAAGGGGGTTTGGGTCTGTTGCTGTTCGGCACCAGCTTGTTTTGAAGTTTTTCCAAATGCAATTGATAACATGCTTGTCTATCCTCAGTTGCTAGAATTTTATCAGTCTAACTCTACCACCAAGATCTTGGACATGATGAAACCATAGCTATCAATAGCATTATTTATAATTGCCCTCCTAAGCAGTTAAATAGTGGTTAGTTTTACAATATTAAGACCATGGTCATATTTGCCTTAACTAAAGAATTATTCTGTTTGGCCTCCTTTCTGCTTGGTTATAGAGGTGCAAATTGAGGTCTGTCAGCAGCTATTTACCTACTTTTAAAAATACTTCTTGGACATGAGAATTAGGCCCAGTCCACCATCACTTAAGCAAACAGGATGTGACTCGGATTAAGTGGGTATAATTCTTAGCAGCCATGTTAGAAAAGAAACAGTTATTCTGTCTGTTTTTTTCCCATTATTATTGTGTGCTTCAGCTCATTAACCAGTAATCATTAGCTGGATATTGATATTGTATGCACTGTTGCCAGTTGTCATGACTTTAAATTTTGCATTACCTGTATATTTTCTTTAAAACCCAGTTCCTGGATTCATGTTATTAATGAGATTCTTAGCTGTATCTTAAATAAATTCCTAGCCTGCAGGCTCTCAAATGTAGAAATGTAGCTCAAAAGCAACCTGGAAGATTAAAAAATAGAAGGTAAAGAGAGGGAGTCCCAAATATCATTATTTTCAGGGCATAATTCTATTATTCTTGAAACCACTGGTTTGGCAATGTTTTTCTTCTAACTGAACAAACATTAAATACCTGGTTTTGTGTCTTGCATCCACTTTCTTTGTGCAGCGCACACTCATTGTGCTGATAAGGAAGATAAAGGCACTGAGGAAAGCTGAGAAAGCAACTTTCTCACTTTCCTGTGTTCTGCGTTTGGGAAATAACCAAAAATCTCAGCCCTAGCCAGAAATTTGGCCAATGGACAGATTTTTCATAGCGAGTTTTCAGAATCAGGCCTTACGTGTTTCCAAAAGCAATTGCAAAAGAGCTTTATTCTTACAAGGCTCCTTCAGGCTTCCCATATTAGGTTTCATTTTAGGTTCTCTCACCAGAGCCCACGTGAGACCTAGAGGCACCCTGGAAAGGTGTTTCTCGTGGATGCAGGGGCACATTTGAAAGCAGCTGGTTGAACTGACCTACCTTTGGCTCTTTAAAGGGTGAGGAACCTCAGACCCGTTCATGTTTAGATGTCTGGCTTGGCTTGAAATTTTTGCAGTACCAAACAGGGAAATTACGCTGTTGTGATGCCCTCTTTGGAAATACCCTCTTCTTTAGGGCACATCCAGTAAGAGACTGTGGACCAGATACTTACTAAATCTGGATGTCTACCTAGGTTTAAATTGACTAATAGGGATCTCGATGCAATTGGTGGTATTTCTCTTCTATTTATATATAGCAACCTCATAGACTGGTTTCTTGATTGCCTCTGTTCACCAGTGTTAACATCAGCATAACCACAGTTTTGGGTATTTGCTCTTGATTTTGTGTGAATGAGTCGGGCTCCTTGGGCTCCTTGAAGAGAGGCTGCAGTTAAGCCTGTTTGTGATCCAGGAGCAACTCTTCCAGTGGGTTTTCCAGGCTGGGGAATAATAATAATAATTTTTTTCCTATCCCCAACAGGCACCAGATCCATGATGATGTGATGGAGAGTTGACTATCTTTGAAAAGGCTGCTAATCAAAATGTCAGCACTAGGTTCTACTCCCTCACCGAAAAAAGGACACGTGCTTATTGACTGAAGTGGTGCCTCAGCTTGATCGGAACAATGTAAGTTCGGAAACAAGTACTATAATTAACCATGACTGTATTATTGGATGTGTGCATGTGTAATTAACAAAGCAGATATTTTTGCATATGTGGCTCTGCTTATTTGTTCATGAAAACTCCCCACCGTTTTCATCAACATATTAAGGTTAATTAAAATTAATTCTGTTTGTATTGACTGCCTTTCCACTTATGCGAAGTTTGTGCAAATCAAGTGTGTGGCCAGGGCCTTCTTCCCTATAAAATCCATAATGTTTGCTTTCAGAGCTGGGGGAGAGAGGAATCAAAATTGCAGGCTGTTTGAAATTTAAATCAGAGCAATGCTGGTCAATAGTATCAAGGTTACAGTGCCCTGGAAGATTCTGATTGGGTGCTGCCAGGTGCGTGCTGGGTGACAATGACATTAAAGGTCAGTTGAGTGGAGTTTTAGGATTTCTTTTCTTTTCTTTTTGGTTAATGCTGGGCTTCCTGACTGAAAAAAAAAATGGAGAGTCATGATGTCTCTTCATACAGCAGAATTGTATAGGTTTGGGGATGATGTCCAGGCTGTGCAGAGGGGACAGCAGGAGACCTGTGTTTGTGCTCTGCCAGAATTCTCTGCCTGAGGTAAGGGCTTTCTTGTATTAAACCCTGAACAAATACATAGCAAGACACAAATGTCATCCTGAAGAATTTGTAATCTTAATGAGTGAGACTGATACGCTATGTGAGAAGGGATGCATTCCCGCAGGAATGTGGGGTGACTTGCTGGGGGTCATGTTGCTGTAAACCCTGCAGTGGGCTCTCCTGGGAGCCAACCCCATATTCCTAAGGACCACCACAGGTCTCTGCCTGCGCTCCTTCCCGTGTCTTCCAAGCTCCTGTACTTTTGTCAGATGCTTAAATGGGATACAGACTAAATAGACTGTTTGAGCTTTCATTAGATCAAACAGTGAGAGTTTTCATTAAAATCTGAAGTAATTAGCAATACAGCAGTTATTGCTCTCACATATTACTTGTAACAGGACCCCAGGCTTGCCAGAGCTTTCAGGTGGATCTGGCTGTACCTCTTCATTAAAATGAGCTCTTCAGAAAAAGATTTTCAATTGCAAAAGCTGCGTGTTATTGGACAGCAAACTAAGACAATATATAGATGTTTTAAAGCAACAGAAATTCAGATCAACACATTTGAATTGGGTTAAGACAGAATAAAACAAGGGCCACAGAAACAAATGCCCCTCTCTTTCCCCTCTCATGTGGATGAATCTTCCCTTTCAGGTTTGCTCTGATTTCAGCAGTTCATTGGTTTTCTGTGTGACAACAAGCTCAACACAGTCCTTTTTAAGAACCTAGAAAAGTTATCTCTGTCCATCCCTCTTTGAGTACCCTGTTGTGCATCTCTCCCTCCTCTTGGCTTCGTCACTTGCGCTCAGGCTCCTGCTGCTGCTGGGTGTCCTTCTCTCCGTCCATCCCTCTCTGCAGCCCAGGCTCTGGGCACACCTGGTGACTGGGGGGACTGGAGCAATGTCTGGTGCTGGTGAGAGGCTCCCCTGGCCCGCGGGAAGGGGCCTGTACTTGACAAGCTGCCAACCCCCTTAGCGGCTGCCCAGGCGGCTGTAAACAAACAAAATGAATATCGTCTGTCTCATTTGCCATTTAATTTATCAATTTTTGAACTTCATGATTGGCATGTTGAGAGGATATGGGCTACTCGCAATTCCTGCATCTATTGTACCAGACTATCTGCAGGCTCAGGAGTGTACTTCTACATGGCCTTACTCATAATTTATGTTCCTTTGGTTTATTCCCTAGGGAGGGAAATCTCTACAGGGTGTAAATCAGATTTTTTTTTTCCTTTTTCTTTTTCTTTTCCCCCAGACTCTGGCTCATAATTCTTTCAAATGTAAATCTGAACATAATTTTGCAACAAGAATGGATTCTATGGCTAATCATGGGGCTTCAGGCTCTGTATCTCTATAAAGCTTTAGGCCATTTCTGTAGAAACATACAGAACATCTTCCAAAGAATAAAATAGTAATGTCCTATATCATCCAATTGCTTTTCCGTAAGCCTTTGTAAAGGTGAACATATTTTGGTTTGTTTATATAACAGTTTACCATCTAAAAAGTAGGAAAGTGAAACGTGGGGAGAATTTTTTTCCCATTGAAGCTGGCTTTTAATCTGCTTCCTTGACAAATGTACTTGATGCTGATGGTGTTTTTCCATTCCTGTCTACTCCCAGTAAGACTGAACGATATGCTTCTGTCTCTCTCTTGGCTCTGATAATGTTTTTGTACTAACATAACATAATGCCGTACAATTAGAAATTATATGTTAGCTGTTAGTCATAGCCCAGTGAGTTTACATTAGACAAAAGAAATTAAATGGGAACCAGAGGAGACCTAGTAAGCGCAGTTTGTTTTATTTTATATTCAGAAATATCACATTTCTATTGATGAGCATCATTTATGCCTGTATGGGGGAAGCTAACTGTGCTACAGGCAAAAGAATTCCTGGTCATTTCTTCACATTCACATCATGCATAGTTTGTAAATGCAAAGTTGAGAGAGTTTTTCCTCCGTCTTGGAATTGATGGGTTGCTTTGAGATTTTTATTTGCTCCCTGAAAGGAAATAGAATTCTTTTTAGTCTGTAATGCTAAATGATGCCTTGTAAATTGTTTTATGCTGGGGAGTGAGAACTTAAGACTCTAGTGAGGCACTTGACTGCCCACATGATTGTCCTCGTAGGAGCATCTCTTTAACAGGCTTTGCTCATTCGGACCAGTGCCATCGCTGGTCTGGCACCAGTGATTCTGGTGGTGATTGGTATCTTCAGAGGAGTTTGAGGGAACTTGTCTTCTGCATAGTTTCCCTCTGTCTCATTAGAGACTTAAGCCCTCACAACAACAGCTGGGGATGTTTGCAGTTCTTCAGGTACCTTTCTCAATCCTACCTTTAATATTTGCTGCTAAATTCTTGCTTCATCTACCTGATGCTCTGGAGTGAAAATACAGAATCTACAGAGCTGCTTGTGTTACCGTTTCACTTCGTGTCTCAGTAGCAGTTCCAGGTGATAGTCCTTAATCTTGTTTGCAGCATCCCTGCTGTTCCAGGCTTGATTTCCCTGTGGCTGAGTTAATGCAGGCTCTGAGACAGGGAACACTGACTTGGTGGAGTTCAAATGAGGGTGGTTGTCCAGCTCCCGTATGCGTCCTGTCCACAGTATGTAACAGGAGCAGCATTGCTGTTCCACTGCTGAGCTGGAGGAGACAAACTGGGCTGGTTCGGATGAGGTGGGTAGATCCCTGTGGGAGTGAAACTGAAGCCATCAAAATCATTTCAAAGCATGGCACATGAGACAGAGCAAACCCATGTCCCTCAGGTTCAAGTGTGAGCGCTAACACTTTAGCTTCCATCTGCCCTTTTGCTGCTTCGTTCAAACCAGCCCTATTTCAATAGGCTTCTCCTGCTGTACTTCCCTGCACAATGGAGAAATGCCACGTTTTTTGTTAAAAAGGGAGTGCTGAGGCTTATTGTAGGATATTGTATCTTGCAGAATTAGACCAAGTGTCAGTTTACTACAAGTAGTACTTCACTAACACGAAGGTTGTGTTAGTCAGGCCTCCTGTTTGACTTCTGTGGAAAGTTTTTCCAACTGAATACACAAGAATGCAAAAAATCTAGTAATTATGCCTGGTGCTAAGTATCCGTCATGAATTAGAGTATATTCTCACTTTTAGAGGTGGCATGAGGATCTGTCTCCCAGCTATGAGAATTTTCTGGCTCAGCCCACCTTCGTGTTACATTTCTCTGGCCGGCCGTTAGTTAAATTACTCTGGTTTATAAATGTATAAACTTTTCTCTCCCTTGTACTTTGGATGTCTTCATAATATACTCATCTCTACAAAGCCTGCAAGATTAGATTTCATTGATCATGAAACATATTAATGATGGCTTAAGTAAAATAAATTGTGCTATCTTTTTGGCTGAGGTTTCCAAAGTTACCACAAAACCTTAGATTAGATGCACCTATTACAACAAGGCCCCCAAACTTCCTGAGTGGTTTGGAGAATCTCCACCCTTCTGTTTATCTTGTGTTTCATACTTCAGTGATATTTGTGTAACACTAATTTGGATTACTAGTAATTGCTGACAGAGCTTTCTTAGACTGAGAAGGTGAGAGTGAGTGAGAAATCTGGCTTCTTCCTGTTCTTCTCTTATTCCTGCCTGGAGTAATTTTGCTTGTAAAACTTGTGTGAGTTCAGTCTTCTTGCTTCCAGACCTCAGGAATGCAAAGATGACAGCATTTCAGTGTCATTTTAGTCAGATTTTCCATATCAAATAAAGTAAAAGAAAATTAGTAAAGGACTACTAAAAAGGCACAGATGTTTTTCTTTTTTCCCCCCATTTTAAAACTTTTTTTCTCTTATTCCCACTACTCACATGTCCTGAAATGGGACCGTATACCTGTGTACTGTCAGATTTGTATTGGCATGTGCTGGTAGAGGTCTTGTGTGTCACTCGAGAAATTATTCTTGCATTTGCCTTTTGCAGTGTGAAGAATAACTCTTTTTTGACTGCAATACTCTGTCATTGCACATGTGTAGGTCACAGGTAATACACAAATACGCGTGTGGGTATACACATATATACCAGCCTGGTTTGAAAGTGTTCATACACATCTACAATGCACAGGTAAACAAGGAATGCCACCCTTTGAAGAACAGACCATGACTTTGTATGTTTAGGGTACAATTATGTAGATGCACATATACCCGTATGCATGCAAATGAATGGTTCTGAGCGTGTATGTACTTGAATGTTACCATGTGTAATGTTCTAGCTCTTCTGGGTGTTATCCTTGGGTACTTGCACTATGGACTGAACAGACTTCTGGGTACATTTCCTACAGGTGAACATGGCCATTTATGATTGTGGGCTTTTGTGCGGGAATGATTTTCTTTGAAGAAATAGAGCGAGGACATTTTCTTCTTCATCAGTCTTTAGGTACTTGCACTTCTCATTCACGTATACGTGCAGTGGTGAGGGCCTAAAATACAGAAAATCCTCTCCAGAATCAGGAACTGACCTGGGAGAGGAGGGATGGAAGGAACTGGGAAAACGAAGTAAAACGTTTTAGGGGAAAGACTGAACTTTTTTCAGATACTCTGGATGACTCCAGAAATGGGGTTAGCTACATAAACTAACACGCTTCTCTTCAAGGAGAAATTCACCTGAAGAAATATAGCCTGAGAGAGTGAGCAGGAGAACTTCCACATGGGTGTAAGGGGAAGAAATGCTTCGGAGTTAGACTTCACGTTTAGACTTCACATATGAAAATGTCGTAGTTAGTTCCTTTTTCCCCCCTTGCTCTTATTTTTCAAGACACTTTTTTGGATATCATGAATAAATACTTGTTAACAGTACATGTATTTATTCTAATTTGGCTTCAGATCAAGATGTTTTTGAGATGGAGTAAACGGCAAATCACTTCTCCCTAAACGGAAAGGCAAATCTATAAAATGGGGTGTTGGGATCTTTTAAGTTGTGTTGCAGGTGACTGAATATACTTGAAAAATACCCAAAAAGGGTAAGGATGCATCTCTATAGCAAGAACGTGAACTGGTTTGAGTGCTCATGTTTCAAAAATCAGGAGGAATTTAGAACTCATGAATTGCAGCTCTGCTGCAGGGGCTGTACATCCATGAATTACCGGGTGATGCCTAGGACATCTGATGGAAAGGTTCGAGCCAGTGGAAAGCTTCAGAAGGTGATATTTAAATCCAGCAAAGAATGCAGACCAAAGAGACCGGATCCTCTTGGCCATACTTGTTCTTCTTGGTCTCTGAAGTTTATGGTCTTGTATTTATATAGACATGCTCTCTGTGTCTCAGTCTTCTGAGCTTGTAACCACCAGTAAGCAAACAGTATCAAAAGGCCAGTGAAGACCAGTTAGCCACAAAGCAGAATCACAGAGTGGCTGTTCAGGAGCATCGGATGCTGCAGTGGCCTTACAGAGCTGCAGTTTGGAAAACCACTGTCTGACTATCAAATGTTACTTGTTCTTGTAATAATCTTAATGGAGTGTTAAGTTACTATTTTTAGGTATGCAGAACTCCCCCTTTTAAATGCTTAGTTTTTTCATAACCTCAAAAAAGAAATATAAGATGACAGAGAAAAAAGAGATGAAGTGTAAACTTAGGGTCATTGATAAATTAACTTGCTTGTTGTAGAACTACTTTTGGAAAACCTTAAAAGATTGCCTTGAAAACGTCCATTTTTTTTCTAAGGATTTAATTGAGATTGTTTGAATTCTGTCCTGTAATTAAGGCTGTTCACAAAATAGGCTTCCTCCCATGTATCTATACATGTTTTGTTATCTCTCTCTGGTGTATTACAAAAGGTCTTGTAACTGATTTGTTGAAAAATGTATATTTAGATCTTGCCTTGCAGTGTGCTCTGATGAGGCTTATTTTTGGTGTGCTTCTCTATTGAAGGCTGTCCATGGGTGACTGAGTAATAGTAGTAATAATTGGTAGGTGTAGGGTTGCTGTTTTCTGACTTTGTTTAACTCTAGTCGTTTTGGTTCTCAGATTTCATGCAGGCAGGGGGGAAATTTGAAATACCTGTTGATTAGAGAGTGGTTGGTTGGTTGGTTGGTTTGTTTGTTTGTAGTAGGTGAATTTTGAATGGCTTACAAATATTCTTGCCAGTCTTGTGCTCCTCTTATGTCCAGCTACTTGGATGTTGCAATCCTTTTCTTCTCTTTGTTACCCAGCAGGTGTGAAAGATCAGTGGTCAGTTTGTTTTGGTAGTGCAAAAGTGGAAGTTAAAAAAACCAAAAAAAAGGGGGGTGGGTGCATTTACTACTTTAGCTTTTGGAAACTCTGTTAGTTTTGTAAACAGTGAAGTGATATAGACTCCACGGAGTTTAACTGAGTGCAGAACAGTTTAATCGCAGAAAAAAGTTTTATCACAGGGGAAATAAACCCTACCAACAAATGGTTTTTTTTTTTTTTTTTTTTAGAGGCTAGTGGTGTTACCAGTACAGTCTGACTTAGGTGCCTTAATGAGTAATAGATTGTACCCTATACCCACCTGTAACCACTGATTGCAAGAAAAAGGAGGCTTTGTCTTCTCTGATCTTCTTTGGAAGATGTTTTCTGATTGAGCTTCCAGGTTGGTGGTTTAGGAAGAGACGATACTCATGGTGGTGCCAGTTTTAGGACTGCACAGATTGATTTTCATACGGATCTTTTTATGAAAAGGTATCGATTTTTCTTAGCTTTAATACTTTTATTTGAGTGCTAAGATTGCTGCAGAGATGATGTTTTACCTCCTGGTTTCAGCTGGCCCTTCAATGGAGGAGGCAGCTGCAGCTAAAGGTACAGAAAAGCAACCTGGAGCTGCAGCAGGGCAGACAGATAATGACAAATGGCTCTTTCTAATGGTGGCTTCCTTGGTGCTCAGTGTGGCTTCCAGCTTCTGATACGTCACAGAGTGTGTCCCTTAATTTCTTTAAACTTCATCGAAGATTGATTCCAGGTTTGGGTTCAGCTGTGGGTGAAGGTTCAGGTTTGTTGTTTTCATCCAAAAATATGTTATAGTCTGTGTTTCAGACTAAAAATTTCCTGTAAATCTGAACTCCAATTTGACTCCTGACCTGAAGGAAATCCTTTGGGATCCACCACATCTTCTTGCTTTTGTTCTCCACTTGCGAAAATCTTCCTCCCTTTTTGCATAGATTTCAATCTGGTAGGGTAGGAACACACTGTGCTTTTTCTGAACAGCACAGGCTTAGAATGCCAAAAAGGTGTATGAATGCTTTTCTTCCAGCAAAATACTTATCTGAAACATTCCTCCTGTTTTTGATTCCAAATTTTTCCATGCTCAATGTATCTAGTGGTTTGCTTCTCTGAATTTAATAAACTTACATGCATAACAATACTAGCCTGTTCATTCAGATAAGGAATTATTCAAATTTGATTTGGTACAGAAGCAAGTGTTACTTTATGGGCATATAAGGCCAGGGAGGGATCTAAGCCTTGAAATTTACCTTGTATCTGGATCGTAATTCTGTCGGGGTTCAGGTGGAATTCTAACGTACCTGTTGAACTGAGTTGGGGATTCTTGCTGTGCTGCTGTTCAGACACAACTTCATGTCCTACAAGGTGAAAATGTTGTGGCAAAGTGGTTAAGATTTACCTTTATTGATCTGTTTTTGGGTTTTTTTTTGCAAGTTTAAAACTTGATCTTGATTTTGGCTGAAGGCCATGTCCTGCTGACCCCAGTCATGGTGGGTTAGAAATACCACTCTTTATTCAGGCTACAGAAGCTGCTGTTGTAGGCGAGCCTGAGGGCCCTGGATGTTGCTTGCCAACGTGCCATACTTAGCAGTCTTGCAAGAAAAGATCTTGCACCAACTGTTGCAAGAGTAATAGGATTAAATCAAATGATCTGGCCAAGTTCTGACTAGGGTAAGTGTTCCGTCTGTTCAAGTTCTCTATGAAATGTCACATGAAATTGGGGTTTTTTGCTGTGTTTTTTAAAATTCCTATCCCTAAGTGTTTGTGCCTTCCAAATGGAAATGATTGCTACCTTTTACCCCAATAATCTGCATGTTTCACTGTTGAAGTTCTCCTCTTGTAATACTTATTTATCAGTCTTCCAGCTACCTGTAGGATAAGGACCCTCATGAAGAAGATAATTTACATTCTTATTTATATTATGTGTAAATGCGTGGCTTCCTTATTTTGAGGGGTTGGCGAGATACTAAAACATGTCAAGGCTGTAGATTTTGCACTGGATCTGCTCATGGGCTAACTGTGAATTTAGCACCCAGATTGCCTATCGAGAAGCCTTTTGTGGGCGGTGACTGCAGATAGACTTGCCTTCACACCAAATGCATGTATTCTTTGACCCAAAATGTTCTCTAGGTCCTGGTGAAGCACAGGAGCAATAGCTCAAAACTTTACAAGTTTAGTGCCTTTCACTAGAACACCAGTCTGAATTCCAAGCCTCCGAGCTGGCAAATAAAAGCACAGACAAAACAACCCCTTCCCACACTTTTCCGATGAATGAAAAGTCTGCTGTGGATGTGCTTTTAAGAGGAGGTATGAAAACAGGCTCCTGATCCCAGTGTTAAAAAGGGCTTTATGCCTTAGGTGGCAAATGTCACTCTGACAAAGGATTAGTCAAACTTTGAAGGTCAGAGTGGGGTTCGGGAGCTCTGTCTGAAGCTTCTTTTTCCATCTGAAAAAGGGACCTTCAAAGGCAGATTTCAATACTTGACATGCAGCTTTCTCCCCTCTTTTCCAGCCTTGCAAACAACGAAACCACCAGTGACAAGGGGGTGAAAGAAGACAAGAAAAGCACACAAACCAGCCTCCAGTCACTTCCATTCAGTGCCGAGCTGCTCCTCAGGGGTGGGGGCTTCCTCCTATTTTGTTATTATTTTATTTCTTTTGGCATATTTTTTTGTTTTCTGCCAGTAAAATACACTCGTTTTCTACAGAGAGTAGCTTGAAAGTACGATATCTGTTACGGGAGCCTCTGCAAACATGTATATGTTAACAACTGAGAGCCAGATTTTCAGAAGTGCTCTGTATTTAGCAGGCAATTTTCTCCCCTACCCACCCAGCTGCCACACAAAAATAACCAAACCAGTCTGGTGTAGTTTCTCTTTGCGTAAGAGGAACACGAGAAGGAACCAGTAACAGGCGGAGTGGAATTGCCAAATTATTTAGAAATCTTTTCTGGCTCTGATCTCTTTGCAGGTTGAATATTTCTAGACGCGCGGCCAACGCTGCTGCGTTGCTGGCCAAGAACATGTCAGATTTCACTAGCTAAGCAATGCGGGGTGTGGGCAGTGCTCGGCTGGGAGACCTCCAAGGAAAACTCAGGTGCTGTAGGATGTGGTAATTACTAACTCAGTAAATAGACTTCTCAGAGTCAGTGCAGCATCTGTGTCCGATCTAGGAGGATGTTGGAGCGCTGCTAGCAAAAAAGCACTGGGTAAAGGTTGGCGGGATATGTTATGACCCCATAAAACATGTTGGAATTATAAAGAAATACATATTGTGTATCATAATGGCATCAAAACCTTTTAAAACTTGTTACCTGCTCTCACCCACCCCCAAAAATTCCTCTGTAATCTGAGGTTGCATAGGCTAAGGTACTCTCCTTGCCTTTGAGCGATCTGAGTTCAAATTGCCCCTCTGGCATTATTCCTTGTCCAAACACGTGCTCTCTCTGCCAAAGCGCGTGCCACTGTAGCACGGGGTCCATTACTTTCTCACTTTGACCAGTGATTTTTTTCTTGAGATAAGAATTAGCATACAGGAATGGAAAAAACATTTTATTAACATTTTCAGCCATAGCTGGAGCTGTAGGGCATAAGTTTATTTCTGAAGAAGAGAGAATGAGGTTGGTATGGGTTTCAGTTTTTGGGCTTCCTTGGCTTTCAGTATGCAAAACCTTAACTTCTAATTCGGTAACATTTCCTGTCCTACCTTTTTTCTGTGCGGGGTTGCTCTGTAAAATATCTGACTTCTCTTTGGCTTAGGCTTTCCTAGCTTCTACCGATGGCTGGTGAAGTAGCTTAGACTTCTTGAGGATGAAAGTTCTTTCTGGTGAATAGCAAATAGTAAGTAGTATTTTTCTGTGCAGTACAAAGATGGTAAAAATTATTTATCTCCTTACCTGGGGGAAACTGTTATTGACATGTCTGAACATCTGTTTAAACAGTTCTGTAACAGAGAGGACATTAATGAGATATAAATGAAACATCTCTTGAACTTTGGCATTATCGACTTAACACAGATATTAGGATGTTAAAAATAATGGTTTCAACGTGGGAGAGTTTTACTTGAATTAAATTGTGGGGAGCCCAAAACTTAATGTTCACCTTCTTTGCCTAAATCTAGGATAAAACCTAGTGTTCAGATAGACTTTTTTTCCCCTGAGCCAGGTTATACATCTGAAAAACGTGCCGCTTTTTGCAATGAAGATAAAGTGATGATGTGTCCCGAAAAACACTGAGAGGTTAACATTTCTGCGTCAATTTAGTCCATTCTTATACTTTAATACTGCAGCTTTGGCAAAAAAACCAAACCCAACAAAACAGTTTCCCAATAGATAATCTTTGCCGATGTACTCTTTGAAATCACTCCCTGAACTGAAGCGATAGGCTGAAGTAGCCCCATCTTCTGACCAGCCTTTAACAGGTTTTCAGCTGCTTTGTGTCTGAAATCAGCAGAGCTTTCCTCAGCGTAACTGAGTAAAATGTTATTTGATTTTAGAAGTTTAAGTCCTGACTAAAACACTGGACTGTTTAGGGAGAAATAGTTGAAAAATTTTTTTAAATTTTCCTACTAATTTCCAAAATCATATAGTATTTCTACAACCTATTGAGACTAAGTAGATATGAATTACCTTGTTTGTTGCTATCTTTATTTTGTATCAGAGATGCTCAGGAAATTATGCAAATCGGAAATGGTCTACTAGGATATGCTGAAATGGATCCTTGGCCATGACCGTTTACCTGTTTCAGCCTTGAACTGTGTGCATTCAAGGTTGTTTGTTTTTATTTTCAACTAAAAATATGTAAAAAATACAGTTTCTGTGGGTACAAAGGTTCATGTTCAGAATAAAGAAAAGCAAGCTCTTCCTTGTTGAGATGGATTTATTGCCAAGTAGGCTGAGAGAACATCTGAGTTTCTGCTGTATAAGATGGTCTGCAGTAGATTCTTGTTCTTTCCACAATGATAGCTGCCTCTTAAAGCTGCTTCAGAATGAAACTCTCTTTATCTATAAAGGTTTAAATGCATGGAATTTCTTCACTGTTCCTCTAGGTAGTTATCCTTTGGAGTTGCATAACTTTTGACTTTCTTAACTTCTTGAAATCTGCTTTTCTTGCCTCACTTCTGGAGTAACAAACCCTCTCATACAGGCCATGCACTGGTTTTGAGGTGTACATCATGGTGCTTATTCTGTGCTGTCTTGTTTTTGGCACTTATACCACCAGGGCTAGTTCTTAAAGAAAATGAATAGGAAAAGTGATGCCTGTGGAGCTGAAAATCCATATTTATGATTTCAGAGTTCTTTTTGCAAAACTTCTCACGTGCCCTCAGTAAATAACAAAATGCTATGTGTTTCATTTCTAAAACGGGCCTTTCTAAAGAACTTTCAGACTGATACAAATATATAAACAGAAGATGGAAAGAAACTTAAGCATTTGGGAAGAAACCTTCCAGGCTGAACTGCCGCACTCTGGCTGAAACGGTACATTCTATCCAGAGTATGTGAAAGAGTGTGGAAGAGCTCAATCATGTTCTCTTTTCAGATCTGTTCAGGGCATGAACCACAGAAAAAACTTTGCTAATTTCCTCCCCATCTGTGTATTTAGGCAAAGTCTCTTTTTGTGCAGTATCCAAGGAAGACTGATGGAGTTGGGTGGAAGTGAGGAGAGGAACAGAAATGATGTTTAAGAAGGAAGTGGGGACTACAAGTGTTGGAGGCTTTTTGCAATCGGATTAACTTGGAGGGACTGTATATCTGCATTAATTGCTTGGTGGAGGATGAGTGAATGAGAAGATGGTTTTTCAGGCTACTTCAATCAGTGCCTGTGTCCACCCCAAAGATGGGTTGAGCAACTTCATAAGAGTGACTGCGCTGATCCCACTTAAATCTGTTTACATGTTCATAAACCACTGTTAATCTGAATGAAAACTATTTGTTCAGGTTTTTTAGACTTTCTGTTTTCCGACCTAGTGTCTTTTATTTATTTATTTTTTAATTATTTTCCAAAAATACTCCATTCTGTTCTTTGGCTTTTCATTATATGTGGTATAGCAATGGCTGTGTAAGTTGTGTGTTATTGTTACTGCTCTGCAATAAGATGTTTGAAATGTATATTTTCCTTCCTGTCTTGAACTTCCCCTTCTCTTTTATATAAATATGTGTGAGTTTGGCTTCTGGGGACATTCTGTAGGTGTTGGAGGCTTTGTGCTTTGCATGGCTGACACAAACAAGAAAAAGTACTATGAATGCTAGTGGAATATTTTTGGTAAGTAGCTGAAATGAAGTTATGCTTGTAGATAAAAGTCACTTTTGTTTCTTCCAAGGCCTGTTCTTGATCTAACTAGCACTAAGATCTAAGGATTTTAGTAGTGGAACTGATTTGCACAAGGAAGTTTAGAATATTCTACTGGTGGAATGGGCAAAGAGCCTCAGTCCCTAAAGCCCTCTGTGGTATTCCAGCGTGTTGTCTCTCCAGGTCTTGTTTTTGCAGTCTTCCCCTGGCCCGCTGTTTCTTCTGTGCATGAATAAAAGAAATAGCTAATGGTATAGGTTGCCTTCTTGGCTCAGTTCTTTAGGTGCTTTGATTGGGCTTTCGATCCCCATAGTCACTTTATTGAAACACAGCAGGGTCCTTCTGGGATGGCCTCCAAGATGATCCTTTGAAAGATGGAATGTAGACACTAGCAAGCCATTCCATTTCTTTCTCCCCCTTCTCTGCATCCTTCCTTGGTTAAGAAGCTGTTTTGCTTCGTATTTGCACTCCTATAAAAGCTGGAGCAGTACTGTCTCTTGTATTGGGAATGAATTAATAAATAAACCATGTAATAGAAGGGACTTGACCTGTGAAAATCCTTCCTTCCTTCCCTTTTCCTTTGTCTCTGTTGGGGCACGCTCATGTAACTTCAGGCTCTAAAAATGGTTACCAAAAAAGGAGGAAAAAGAAGGGTGGGGGAAGATTGGTTGGTTTTTTCTGTGGTGGTGTTCTTTTTTTTTTTTTTTTTCTCTGCCAAACACCTGGACCTCCCTGGAGGGATTTCCCGTCAGCTTTAGCCTTTGAGGTTGACCTTGGTTGGTTGGTTGGTTTTGTTTTGCTTTGAATCAGAGCCGCACCATTTAGACATATATTTCACATGTCCCAGGAGTTCTTTACCTCCAGCCCTCCCTCCCCAGAGTGCCTAGCCCGGTTGGGGAAACGTTTGAGGTGGGGAGCCATAAGTCATCTTGCCTGAAGGGATGGGAATGCCATGTATTCCCATCTGGGTTGCCGTGTGAGTTCTGAGCTGGCCCTGAGTGAAGCCCAAAGAGACTCCACGGAGACGTCTTTGTCTCCAGTCTTGTCCTTGCATCGCTCCCATCTCCACACTCCCATCACTGAGTACATGCTGCTGCCTCTGCTGGGAGTGCAACAACAAAGCTCTTAAAGAATACCCAGGCAGCCAAAAATAATAGCAATAAAAATAAAGACATTATTAAAGCCAGATACGACTGATCTGAAGTCACAGCGAGTGAAACATGACTCAGTCAAATCCCCAGGACAGTTGGAGACAGAAAGGGAAGCAGAGAGGAAAATCTCTATCTGTTTAAAGTTCTGGGCCCCAAACTCCTTACAAGTCGGCTTTGATAATTCATCAGACAACCACAAAAAAGAATGCCTCCCCCGCTCCAGATGCAACCGTGTCTTGTCCCAGCCTCTTTTTCCACAGCCTGTGAATCTCACCACATCAAGGGGGAGAGAAAATACATTTAAAAGTTCTCCTTATTTAGGTTGGGTAGGTTTGAAATATCTTCCAAGGGCAAACGTGTGTGTGTGTGACTGAAAGCACGCGTGCGTGTGTATGTACACATGTAGAATCATCCTTGGGAAAAGGGATTTTCTGGAAATTTGCTGCAAGCTGGAACGTTTGCAGTTCACACCCAATGCAATTAGAGAGAGAGGTGGCTGAAAGGCTATTTATTGTGGCACGATTAAGGTAACTAGAGAATAACCCCTAAAACCTACACCGAAGAGTAGAGGGTGGCCCGATGCCTGCCTGTAGCCTGGGCTGGGGAGCTGCACCCTCGTCCCATGGGGTGCAATAGGGCAGTAACACAGAGCTCAGGCAGTGCTTTGCAAAAAACAGTAATTTCTCCAAGATGCATTCGTCTGGCTGTTGGTGGGACACTTGCTGGAGAAGCAGATTGGGTACCAGGGTGCAATAGGAATGGACGAGAAACATAGGATTGAGCACTCCTTGCTATTCTGCTCAGCTATCAAGATGAGCAATTAATTTTTCATGTCTGCTGTTGTATTAGAGATCTCAAGGGGATACCCCCAAAGAGGTGCTCCCCTGTGTCATCTGGGGAGAGTGGTTTTGACTAATGGACTCAGAGCAAATGGTAGAAAAGGGGCCAACCAAGAAAACTTGGATCTGTTCTCAGTGTCACACAGTGTGTGTGTTTTGTTCTCAGATTTTAGCTGAGGCCAACTCTGATATAAACACATAGACTTCAAAGTAGTTGGTCTGAACAAAAGCTTACACGATATTTTAATGATTCAAGTCTTTTGGGACTGTAAAACTAGATTGAAAATCTCAGAAGGTATTTATTTTTGCTTTTTGGGCCAGGCAGAGACACAAGAAATAGATCTGGTTCATTTTTTTTTTTGGTTGATATTTTGTTTGTTTTTTAGCATCCTATGACTCTGAGATGCTTTTGCACTTCTTATAATGGAAAATAACCTGCTTTTGAAACTGAAATTGTTACCTACTGTCTCTTTAATTTTTGTTAGTTTTTTCAAAAGTAGAAACTTTTCAGTCTTTCGGGGCTTGGTACCCCTTTCTCTTCTCTTTTCTCTCGGTCGTTCAATAGAAAGGAGTCATGTCTTGTTGCTTTTTTTATTCTTGACAGGCTTTTGTTACCATCTTTTTTTGACTTCATTTTATTGATTTTGAAAATAAAGATATTTAGAATAGGTCATGTGTAAATTCAGAGGAAAATTTCAGTGTCTGCAATATTTTAAGTGGGGAAGGTTTTCTTTCCCTTTTCTCTCTACCAGCTCGTTGTCTCTATGAATTGTCTCCTTTTGCCATTTTTTTAGGAATTTCCATAGGGCAGTTATGAGTGCAAGAAGTTACCTTGTGGTAACCCTGCAGCTCTGCTCCTGGCTGGAACCAGGCAGTGCCAAATGTGAATGAGACGCGGAGATTTCATTGCTCTTCCGCAAACCTGAAAGTCCTTGAATAATCCTTTGAGAGATGAGTGGATCTGGTACCGAACATTTAGACCTCAGTTTTAGGTATTTCATGTTGTCTTAACGCGACTTCGCAGAAAACCTGTTCATAATGTGCAAATCCCAAGGGATTCCAGGGCCAGCACAGATGGACCAGTTGAACAGTGTCCTGGGTTTTCAAGGGTAAATCGCAAAGCCAGTATTTGCAATCCTTGTTCTGATTAAACAACAAATTGTGTGATTTGCCCAAGCTCTGTCCTCAAGATGTAAGTGGGGGCATAGTCTGAAGGATTTCCTCTGTTTGCAAATCCAAGCAAGACTTGACTGCAAGATGCGATACGATTTGAGTGCTTTATTTGCTACTGCTTGTTACACAAGTTCCAGACGGGCAGTATGTTACTCGACTAATTCCACAGACAGTATAACCACAGTCTTTCAAAACGCATTTGATGTCCCTGACAGAGCCTCGTAAGCTCTGCAGTGTATGCCCAGGCTATATACAGAAGTTTTAATTTAGAAAGGCTACTACTTGCAGTTGTGTCAATATTACTTTAAAAAGTGTTTGGGCGGAGGTGGGGAAAGATGAGAGAGCAATTTTGGACCAGATTCCTGGGAACCAGTATGTCAATATATAAAGTCAAATCTTCTATTGAAGATTATATATAAAATGGAAAATGAATGGTCTGAAGAATTTTTTGTGAAACGTTAGCTAGCAGAGAGAAACTCCTCATCTAGGTTTTGTTGCTCTCGTTGCTGTCAAATCTGAACACTTTCTGGTAACTGACATGACTTACATCTGTCATACACATTCCCTCTTCTATTGCCCCACTGGAGCAATATGTTTTATTTATTTTTAAGTGCATACACTGCTGGTGCCTATATTAGAAAAAGGGAGGCTGTGTTAGCCTGCCCTCGGTGTGGAAGGCAGTAAGGCTGCGATGATCCGGAGCCTGTTGCATTTGTTCCCTGGATGCTGGGAAAGCTGAGTTCAGCACGAAACAAGATGCATCCTCTCGTTTCAGAGAGGAATAGACATCAACAACTATCCCTGTTTTCTAGGGAATCTGGATTCAGATGACTGTGTTTAAAAGATTAATATTTTAAAATGCTTTCAGAATACCCTTGTTACTAAAGCCTTTCTTTTTACGTTGGAGCTTGGATTTTCATAGAGAGTGAAAGTGGTTAAATGCCCAATTTCTGTGTTATGTGGGTATATACTGATGTGTAACTGCCTTAGGTTACTTGGACCATTCCTACCTATCTGTTAACTATTGCTGAAAAGATGTATTGATTAAAACACTTCAGGCCTTTCCAAAATGTGTTACCTCATTCCAGTGCAGCTCAGCCCAGTGGGCTGTTGATCTATTTCGGACTTGGAACGTGCAGAGGGTCAGTGAGGTGTGTGTCCGTGCCTTGTCCCTGCTTCTTGTGGCTTCAGTTGGGATAAACTGATATGTACTCTCAGGTGAGCCTGCAATTTAGGATTAATTTCCAGGTGTCTCACTTTTATAAAACTGTTCGTAGCTCTGGATTTAACATTGAACTGAACTTTCTAATTTCTAAAATATGTTAATGAATCTGATAATAATGAATGTCTAGGCCATGTGCTCTGTAATTTAAATACCTATTTGGAACTGTATCCAAACACGCAGCCGTACATCTGACCTTGTAGATACTTTTAGTGCTGAGATTATTCCTTTCCCAAATGTCATTATCAGCCGTGATCTGTTGGGTACAACCAGCTGCTGTGCCTGGATTTGAATGTTCACAGAATGAGTGATTCTCTGGTGCTGTTTCAGTGGCTTTCATAGACACCTGAATTATTCTGAGAAATATTTGTCCTTCTGTACTTGTCCTAATCAAAATTCTGACTGTGTTCTGCCTATCACTAAATGGCAATAGAGAATGGTGTGAAGCCTCACTTTTGGTTTGGTCCCAGTGCATCCATGGCAGTTTCAGAGCACTGAATTTGGGTGACCAAACAAGAGATAGATAGGAGGGCAAAGAGGTGGTGTTCGGCTGAACCTACCAAAGTTTAAGATTTAATTGGAAGGATATTGTTGAATTGTTGCAACATATTGCTTTTCCATATTTCCATATGTGATCCTAGCTTGGGGTCATTTGAGAGCAGTCCAAGTGATGACTTCAGCAAGTATCTTAAATAAATTAGGATCAGGCAGTGACGGAAGAATTCTGGTTGTGGTTGGTCTGTCTTTTGGAAACTAGAGTGTATTAGCAGAAACCAACAACAAATTTAGTATCATGAATCTATTGGGAAAGGGGAAAAACTTCCACATTGCAGCATCTCCTACCTCAAAGTCAAGGATGTGAAATATCTTAGTTGGCCACCACATCATGAAGGACGATTTATTGCATCTGTTTAAAAACAATTCTGTATTCTCTGGGGGCTCTGTCCTTCACTAGCAGAGTTTCGGACTCAATGATCTAATAGCTCTTTTTCCATCTCTAACTTTTGTGGCTTGCCATATGTAGAGATAAACATCTTTCTTTCCGATCAGCATTGATGGACAGACTTTCAGGCATGGAAACATTATTGTGTGTGTGGGACAGGGGGAGGGGAGGTAAGGCCATTTGCTGAGTGTTATTGTCTCCAGGGCATAGGATTATTGGAAAATGATAAATAGCTGGGCAGGCAAAGGAAATATGAAAACCCTGTTGCGGAACAGAGCTGCCCAAGATTTCTGTTCATATTGCAGTGACCAAAAAGAAATTTACATTGGAAAAACCCTTTTGCCTTCGGGGCTGAATGTTATGAACCTTCAAAGTGATTCTTGAGAAAAAAAGGGGTAGGGAGCGAAAGGAGTGGG
Source organism: Gallinago jamesoni (assembly GCA_025769975.1). Classification (NCBI taxonomy): domain Eukaryota; kingdom Metazoa; phylum Chordata; class Aves; order Charadriiformes; family Scolopacidae; genus Gallinago; species Gallinago jamesoni. The sequence goes on along the minus strand of JAOQGH010000005.1, from coordinate 12,182,988 downwards.
AGGGATTGCCATGCTGTTTCTACAGAGCAGGGGTCACTGCAGAATAACATTCATCATCTTGTTGGTGCTGTTCTGAGAATGGGAACAAGGTGGGAGAGATAAAAGCAAGGTTGAACTGCAATCTGGCATTTGCTGCTTGTTCTCCAGTCCCTTGGGAGCTGCAAATGGGCTAAGTCCAAACTTTTTTCTTCTGGATTTCATTCAAGGGTTGTTCAGCTGGCCTTGTGGACTGAGTGCCTTTACTGTAAGAACTTGTTTTTCCTTCAACTTGCTTGGACTTCAGCCTTCCATTCAAATGTATTACTCACAGGTGTATGTATAATGGGCAAATCCTCTGCTAGTGTAAGTCAGCATGGATCTATGAGAGTTTATAGAAGATTGCAACTAAGAACTGAAATATTGGTCATAATTTGTGCCTTAAAAAAGTAAGGACAGAGACCAGTCCATCACTGACATGTAATTATTTCCATTTGGGATTGTATCCTGTTCTAAAAATGTCACCAGATTTGTTCTTGTTATTTCAATTCTTTCCTTCACATAGCCCCCACCTCTCCAGCGCAAAACCAGGTTCCCTGAAAAAGATGATGATGCTGGGCAGGCTGAACTGTTAATAAGGGTAAATTGAAACGGTCTCTGTTTCTTGAGAAACCGAGGAAGTGGACAAACTGGCCGTGGTAGATGATTCTTCATGTTCCTTATATGTGTCATGGGGCAAAAAGTGTAAATAATGGGTGCTTTGTATATGAAATGGACATCAAAGGGAACTTGTTATATTCCAATTACATTTGATTTAAAATAAAAAATAATTTTTTTCATTGGCAGGCTTGCTTTGCATTTGGAAGACAGGAAGCCTCATCTTTGATTCAGTTATTGGATAAAGTAATTGAATTCAAACTGGGGGCCTAATTTTCAGAGGAACTAAGTACCCTTCCATTGTGTGTTATGTTTCCAAATTTGAGGCAAAGCATCACGTTTTGTCATCTTCTCTACCTTCACTGTATTTAAAGCTGCCATGAATTGCATTGTATGTCACATAGGGAGCGATGGACACAGAGCATCAAGCTCAGCACCATAGATTCAACTGCTGTATTTAAGTGTGCTGTGTTTGCTTTTTAATGTATATTTAGACACAGCAGCCATCGGAGGCATTGATTCAACATTCCTGTGGCTCTTTGGCTGGGCTGGCAGACCCTCACTGCTCTGCAGCACTCACCAGCTTTTTGTTCCTGGCAAAACTCTTATTTAAATAATCTCATTTGGCAGATCTGTCAAGGAGAGATGAACACTCTCTTATTGTATTTTCTAATCCCTGTTTAGCTGTTTTATGTTGCTTTCCGCCCAAGTGATGTGATACGTTGGTATTAGAGGCTGAATGACAGCTGTAATGAGGTTGAGATTTTCACATGAGAAGCTTCTTCAACCCTTCCCTTCTAGCCTGGCTTGAGAGTTGCCGTTGAAATGGTGGGGCCGTGGATTATCACTTGAGAGGCTGAGACTCAGTGGCTGCACTTGGTTGTGAAGGGTGATCTCAAGAGCTGTTTTAAAGTTCAGTGTGCTCCTAAGGCCCTATATGTTGCATTCCCATTTTCTTTCTAGTGCTTCAGCCTGGCTTCAGGCTGTCTTTAAATCGCATTCGATGCCAGTGCTGTCTTATGAAAGTCCCTGACCATGTTATCTACTTAATGCTGGGTTTGTAGCAACATCTCAAAGGCTGATGAAAGATAAATTTTGCTGCACCAGGCACACACCTCCACAGCTGTCCCCTTGGGGGGCAGTTCACGTGCTCTGGAATATGTTGAAAGCAGAGGCACAGTTTGGCTGTGTAGGTTGTCCCAGAAATGGCACACAGGGTCACCTACCAACCCAGAGTGCGTAGCTGGGCAGTGAACTGGATTTGGAGGTTCTTCCTGAGGCAGGTCAGACACAACAGCATTGATCATCCACCACATCAACAAAACCTTGTTCCAAAAGCTGCCAATGTATTTTATAAGCTGTGGACAGGGCATTGATATCTCTAAAGTAATTATTAGATACAGTTTGAAATGGGAAAAAGCTACAAGGCTGGTAGCTGTTGCTGTGTGTACTTGATAGCCAGCCTATTCTTCTAAAACACGGTGGCACATCGTGTGATTTTTGAAGTTGATTTTTTTTTTTTTTTTATTCCTGACATGGCTTTTACTTGAATGGGGAAGTGCCTCCTAACGAGTAGTGTCTCTGCTGGGTGCTCCCCAGAGCTGTAGGAATTAGTGTTACCGGATCAGGCCACTGGGTTCATTCAGCCCAGACTTATTCCAGGCAGCGGCCAGAACCAGATGCCACTTCAGCAGGAAGTTTATATATTCTTGGAAAGGACAATTATCAGATAAGTCGGTGTTAAGGGAGACTTTCTTTCCAGTGCAAACTGACTTACGCCTTGCAGCTCTACAGCCTAATGCTGGGATTTGGATATAATACAAAGCAGTTTTTCTAGGATCTGTAGGGAATATGGTTTAAACCTGCTCAGATAGAGCCTTAAAGGAGAGTGGGGACCTCTGGATTTTGTACTGTGGCATAGAGGACTTTTGTCTTGGGACTATTTTCTTTCTTCAGTACTTCTCAACCAGTGTTTTCCATTTGACAACTGATCTTTGCACTGCCCACATACTTAAACCAAATAAACAAACAAAACCCACAGTTTCTTCTTTCCCTATAATTTCTGACCTGAGATGACATAGGCTTTGACTGGCTCAGGTTACCCTGCATACCGCTGTACATAGTGCCACAGTTTTCCCAAAGACACTATTTAATTGCCAGCAGGCAAAGCTTGTTTAATCAGACTGCTGCGGGCTCTGGGTGCTGTGGGACGCGTCGCTCCGGCCACCCCCCTCTGACCACGGCCTGGCATCCTCCTGCTGGAGCCTTAGCAAGACGTGCCCTTTTCTTCTGGATTTGGAGGTCCTTCCTGAGGCAGGTCAGACACAACAGCATTGAGCCATCCACTGCATCAACAAAACCTTGTTCCAAAAGCTGCCAAAGCATTTTATAAGCTGTGGACGGGGCATTGATATCTCTAAAGTGATTATTAGATACAGTTCAAAATGGGAAAAAGAAACTTGTTCTCCTGCTTGCTCCTTCAGGATGGCCCTTCCAGTGCTTTCATATCTCCAGACAGTGTGCTTGAACTTGACAAGTGTGTTTCTGATCCCCTGCTAGTGAAAATCACACAGGTCTGATCAACCCAGTAGGGCATGTAGAAACGATGGAGGCCAGACCAGTCGGGTCACAGTCCAACCATTGCCAACTCATCTGCTTCTGATGTTGCATAAACATATGCTTCACTTCGTATACGACTAGAATAATTTACAGTGTTTTGCTTACCTTTATTTTTCCCTCTTGTCCATAATCCTTTAATACTTTTCCCCCCAGTTGAACTGTCTCTCGGACCCTGAATCCTGGTTGTCCCAGGACACGGACGCACGCAAGCATTTTCATATCAGTTTAAAAACTCACTGACCACAAAAACTTGGAAACTTTACCTCTTGATTCTCTCTTCTTTTTTACTCTATGCAGAAACCTTATCAGTGTTTCAGTTATTAATAGGTTGTTTTGCTTTTCTCAATATTTAAGGCCTTGTGTGACCCTACTAATAATTTACAAGAATTTTTGTATGTCTGTGTTTTAATTCCACTGGCTTCTGTGTCAGCTGATGAGCTTTGATTGGTTAGGTTTACTTAATACATAACCAAACAGAGACAGTAACTGAATGTGGTTTACTCAGATACGTAGTTTCTTTCTAGGCATATGATTCATCATCTGTGAGAGTGACTGCAGCTGGGCAGCGGGGACTTTGCCAGAGCGGAGATGAAGTGCTCTCTCTTTTCTTGTAGTCTCCTCGATATCTCTCCCTATCTTCCAGCCTTCTCAAAAGTCGTAGGAAAATTAATAATAGCAAGCTTGACAGAATCAGAAAAGAAAAACATTAAAAGCTCTAGGACCTTTGGAAAAAAAAGAAGTCATCTTGATCGTGAGTTGGCTGAAGAGTATTTTCTCAAGATGTCTCTAAGCCCCTATATATACATATACAAACTTGTGTATGAGCATACATTTAATGATTATAGGCAGTGGCCAGCCTTCTAATAGTTATAATGAAAATATGCAGGACTAACTGATGAACTCTAAATATGCATTCAATTCTGCGCCTAAAAACATACGAGAAAATACTCAGCTTTTGCAAGGGAAATCCAAGTGATGGCTGTCACTTCGCTCTTGTTTCAGTGCCCCAGATTAAAATTCAAGTTCTCAGATCCAGTGATGATACAAGGGTGCTTGTGGATAAAGAACCCTTCCTTAGCAACTAAAGAGGGATTATTTTAAACAAATGTGTGGGGGTGTGCTCACACAAAAACATATGCATATAGGCACTTATTGTAGATAAAATACTAAAAGGCCTTCAGCAAACTTTTTTAAACTGGAAATGAGACGTGACTTAAATAGTAAGGATAATTAACTATAGAAGCAGTTTACCAAGGGAAGTGATAAATCCATCATCACTTGGATTCTAACTTGAGATTGGGTCTTTTTTTTAGAAAAAAAACTCTGTAAATCAGCCTCAAGGTACTGAACTTTTTTTAAAGGTACTGAATATTTTTTTTTTTAAATCTTATTTACTTATTTAGAAGTGAAGTGGAGGTGGTTGAGGCACCATCCCTGGAGGTATTCAAGAGACGAGTTGACATGGTGCTCGGGGATATGGATTAGTGTTGGGTGGTGTTTTGTGTGGTGCAGATGTGGTGGCTTTGTTGTGGGTTTTTTTTTTTTTTTTAATTGGTTGGGCTAGATGATCTTAAAAGGTCCCTTCCAACCTAGGTGATTCTGTGAAGCACGACCTTCCTTCTTCCACTGGACCTGGGATTCTGTAACCTATTTTATGTGGGTGGTTGTAGTAGATGTCCACAGTGCTCCTTTGGTTTTGCAACTTATTTTTGCCCCACCTCCAATTTTAAAGAGCTTGGCTTGTAAGCAAAATGGAAAAAAAAAGAAAGAAATACTCTGTCTGTGCAGAATGATTGACGTGTTCGTACAGGCACCAGGCACTTCCATGCTTTTGCGTTTGGACTCGCCGCTCCAATCAGTTTTACATAGTGGTATTAGCATTGACTGATACTTCGTGTTTCAGAGGAAAGTAAAAGCCTGCTGTAGAGGGAATTACTTCAGGGTGATTACCCATAATAGTAAATGTGGAAGAAGAGGGTGCCTCCAGTGATTGCTTTGTGCGTGGAGAAATCCAGTCAGCTTTAGCTTCTATAGATATGTATCTTATTACTGGTCACAGAATTAGCTAGCTTTTCTGGCAGTCCAGCTACAATATTTAATTCTAAATTATGCATGGAAGAGCATGCAAGAGCTTGGCTACACAGGGCATGAAGCCAGTTTTTCCTTGTGTTTTATTACCTTACAGTGATCTGAGCCATTGTGTGCTATTTCTGATACTGTCTTGGAGGCTTTAGTTACCGTTCTGTACAATCTTCTCTGTCCCAGTTGAAATAAACAGTGTCTTTGATGTTTTCTGTCAAATTTCAGCCATTCTTGCAAAACCCCACTGCTGCTACTGGTCTTTCATGTTGGGCTTCAAAACTAAATACCTCTTTGGTATCATTGGAGCGATTTGAGACTTCTCAAACCAGGAGAGCAAGGTTGGGAGCTGAAATTAGTTCTGTGTTTGTGGTTTTAGCAAAACTACTGAAACCTGGTGGTGTCTGAGTACCACCCTCTGAGCCTGAATTTGGTGATCTTTGGTCAAATGGATCCTGGACCTGTTTTTTGTGCTGAGGACAGCCTGGGATGTGGCCCTTCCTTGGTCCAGATGGGGTGGAAAGGTGCTTCATTTCCCTCCCCAACCTTTTCTTTGACCCTATCCTGCTGCAGGCTTAGCCTCTTATTTGGTAGTCTCAGAGCATGGGTCAGGAATATGAGACAGGCATGTATATTGGGATTATATTATTTGCTTTCTGGATTTCTCAGAAAGTACGCTTTCAGCCTTGTGAAATATCTGAAGATGGTCTTTGTCATCTTTTTGCTGAAGATTCCCCTCTCCCCACCTCATTGTTTTGGTAAGAATACAGCTTAGCTGTGTTTCTTACACCCCTTTTAAGGTAAAATAATGTTAATAAGTAATTGTGCCAAGTGAAGCTTTCTGGAATGTTTTCCTGACAAGTGCTATTGTATCACAAATGAATCATTTTTGAGAAATCTGTTTCTATAAAATCTCTAATTTTGTGAGATGATGATTTTACAACAAAGCATTCATTTTATCCCTAGAAATACAATACCCAAGGCTTACTGCAGTCAAACCCAGCCTGAAAAATGAAGAGCTTTTACTTTTTTTCAGTAGAGGCACATACATATATAAGGAAGAAAAAATGTTTTCTCACCTGGGAAGTGGTAGCCTGCATTCACTGTGCCGCCTCCACTCTTTAGAACATGTGCATTTGTTTCAAAGCAAAGTTCTGTGTTTGCAAAGACGATAATGCTAAGACTGGATTTTTCAGCCCTTGAAGATGTGAAAAAAAAATATACATTTTGCATATATTATCACCTGTATTAATATTCACTGACCATTTGTGAGTAATTCAGTAGTTTTGCATAAGAAGTGATGAGCTCTGAGAAGGGAATAATGATACTTCAGAATAATTAAAGAGGACATGTTTCAGAACTTTAATAAGGCTAATAATGTACACGTCCCAGCTGTATCTTCCTAATAATCTGGATGGGTGCTTGAAAAAGTACAAAAGTTAATAGTAAATGGAAATAGAATTTTCCCATACAGAGAAAAGTAAAAGAGTGTTTTGGAAAAATCAAATGTTCTCAGTTTATAAATTAGCATTGCTTCCAAACATGGACAGCATCTTTTCCTGACCCTGGCTGGGCCTGAGGACCAGTTTCAGGAGTCTCAAGGACTTCAATTTGAGATCGAGTTTTTAGTGGTTTTGTATTCCCTGTTCTGTTTCTGTTGGGAGGCACTGAACAGGCATATTTCATTAAAACATTTTTCACGTTTTTCAAAATAACAAAACAACAAAAACCAAAACAAAACCCCTCACATTTTATCAGGAAATTCCTGATAGGACATTGCTAACCTGCTTTGCCTTTGGTACTATGACCTAACTTCTGTCCAGTTCCTTTTTTTGGGGAGAGATTAGTTATCTACAACTATTTTTCTTCTCACTGGTCATCTTTAGGAGAAAATAGAGGAAAATTACCAACCATATTAGTGTTCATGTTGTTCTGCTCTCTGTGCTGTCTTCAGCAGGGAAGAGCAGTGATACGGCATATCCTTCTGGCCTGAGACCTTCAGAGATGTTGCGTGTTTAAGCATCTTCGTCTTCCATTGTTCAAATTCATGCTTTAAAGTAATCTGATTTTCAGAGAGCAGGAGCATGTGATTTCTGAGACAAAAGTTCCTTCAAGATGTCTCAAGTCAAGCTCCCCAGAGGACTTAGTTTTTGAAAAAGAGAGCTGTGTTTATTTGACAGCGATGTGTTTCTGATCGTATTTTACTTAAAAGAAAAGCATTCACTTTGTAAAGAAGACAGTGGATGTTTTTTGGCTTGGGAAGGGGCAAGCAGGGGAATAATTCTGCTGGCTTCAGTATTTCATATTTATATTGAGGTACTTCATCTTTTTTTGCGGTTTTCTTTTACTGCATTTTCAACTTTGCAGGGAAGGGTAGGTTTTTTGGCTTCCAAGGAGGATAAATTAATAAAAACTTGTGTGGAGATGTGCTGTCCCACTTAAAAGGCAACAGGACAAATGTTGGTGCCTTCAAGTCAATCTCTTCCCTGGATTCAGTGTCCCTTCCAGTACCATGACGCTTCTGCTCCACAGAGCTCGGCTCCTGCCCTTGCCTTGCCCCTCGATCGCTCTGAGAGTGTGCTTTAAGCCTGATCATTTACTGCAAGTCTATAATTAAGGTCTTGTATATGTTCAAATAGATCACAGGCAACAGGGGCAAGAGATGTCATCAGTCATAATTTCCATAACCTAAAGATATTTATTTTTTTGGTTATAGCATATATTATTTTTCTTATTATTTTGTGACTTGGCAGAAATATCCTTTGAAAAGTAGGCCACCATGTCCTTTCCTATGTTCATTATAAGCGGGCTGCTAGGAAAGCCCCAGACTGCCAAGGCCTCTATTTTTGGTTTCCTTTTGCAGTATGAGGACAAAGTTTCCTTCAGATCCAGCTCTAGCCAGGGAACTCATCTGATGGACTACAGCATATAATTTTAGTTAAAAAGAGAGGAAAAAAAGATCAACTGTAATCTATAGTGCCTCTTCGCTATTATGTATCTCTGAAGGTCCGGGTAATAGAGCAGGCGCCAGGAGCAACCGCTCTACAGTTCAGGCTGCAAAACATCTTCCATTATGACGCTGTTTTCACTGCTTATGGCCTTTGGAAAAAATTACCTATTGGGCTGAAATTTTTGTTTCTTGGTGACTGTCAAAAATTATGGTCTCTCCAAAGTATTCGTAGAATCATAGAATGGTTCGGATTGGAAGGGACCTTAAATTGAGCCAAGTCGATCCAGCAATTTCTTTTGCATTTTGTGAGAGTAAAAAAGCCCCCAAAATTCAAGCTTTAGAATGAAGAAAACACATGCACGCATAATCCAATGCTTTCCAAGCAGCAACAAAACCCATGTTGAACAACTATGAAGTATTTCAAACCTGGATGCTGAAATTTTGCATAACTTGAGTTCACATTGAGCACTGCAACTTTTGCGTGTGAAAAAAAGGCTGGGTATTTTTTTCCTAATTTCTTTTATGAATATAAAATCATATGAATATATTGATGATACTTGAGATGGGATCTGTATTGAAGTTATGCCCCATTTATGCCCTTAATGATGTCTCATTGTGCAGTTTGTGCTACTTGGGGAATTATTTCTTCCAAGTGGATGCTAGAAGATATTTCAAAATGAGTTGCTAATCACAGACCTGCATTTCCCATGTTAACTTTGCTGCATTTTGCATTATGTTCTAAGTATGAAGCTTTACTTTTCAAAGGGTAAAAGTTTTTCTTTTCTGAAGATAGTTACCAAAATAGAAGACGGTGTGCTTTTATACTGTCAATCCAGCTTTGCAAAATGCTGTCTCCAAGCTTGCATTCCATCACCAAAGTGTGAATTTTATGGCCTGTGACAATGTCGAGACCCTAAGAGTAAATGTAGAAATCATCCAGAGTTGCTTCTGCTCCATAAGGACTCAATAAATGTTAAAAGTTCTTTAGTGGTGCAAAGTCTGATGAAACTGCTTGTAGCAAATAGGAGTGAACAGGTGAACAACAAACTGTGTGTTTTTAAAGTGCAAACGCCCAGACTCTGGATTGTTACTGTAGGGTTTCATGAACTCTATGCCAGTGAACTTAGGTGAGCCACGGCAAAATCTGGGGGGTACAGCTTCGCAAGTGGCATTGATGTTCTCTGTGCCAGATGTAACTACTTTGGATGCAGTTTCTTAACATAGTCTTAAAAATAGTTTTGTTTGCACAGTCAGGATGGAAGAAAGGTAGTGAACTAAATATTATCTAATAAAACGTATATTATTTTAACATATGTTTTAGTATAATTTTGTAACATTCATATGAGTATGGCAGGCACGATGCAATCTATAGCAAACCAGCATCTTTTAGAAGGGCAGCTGGAGGCCAGGGCTCTGTGATGTATAAAATTCACCCTGGAAATTAGAGGGAGCCATACCTGAACGTCACGGACCCTAGAAGATTGCCCATCCCCAACTTCTTATTCAGGGTTGCTGCGCCTCTGCTGTAACTCGGAACAATTTTAATCATTTGACAAGCCTAAAATAAAAATACCTCTTTCTCTAGCAAAGGGGTTAAGTTTCTGAGCGAGGTATTTGGAAACGCTTTTACAAAAGGAAAAAAGAACCCAGAAAAGTCTGTGAAGAGCAGACTGAAAATACCTGGTGTTAGCTCTGATCCCTGTTGGTGCTTCAAGAATCCCTGGGATATTCTCTGCGCTGCTTTGGTAGAGGGGCAGTTTAAGAGCTGTGCTTCAGACAAGCAGCCATCGAGCAGGTACCCCCAGGCCATCTCCTCTCATGCTATTTAGACTCGTGACTCCTCTTTTCCCCCCTGTATTCCCAATTATTTTTAATGGAAGTTAGGGCTAAGCAGATCTGCTAATACACAAGTTGGTTGCACAAATTGAAATCCAGCTACACTTAGGTGTGCCTGGAGCCATGATGCTCCGTGACCGAGGAACCAGGGTATGAAGTCACCTTAGGCTCACTCTGCTCTCTGGAAGGCCTGTGGACACTGTCTTTGCAGGTTCCTAGGCACCACGGCTTATGGTAAGGCTTTCTCATGGCTTTGGTACAATTCAGATGTTTTTATACCACCAAAAGTTATTATTACATGGCATCTTTGACATTGTCCAAAATTGAGGTACTAGCTGGGTTTCCATGAAGACCACACATGATGCAAGAATCTGGAAACCTGATGTGGCCCTTGAATGACATCTATTTCCTCACTTTGTCAGTGTGGTACTGGAGCCTCAAATGGAGCAGCTTCTGCTGCCTGTGCTGGAGTGAACAGTTCTCTCCTGATCACAAGAAATGAGTCTTTTCCTAGTTCCAAATATTTTTATCAATTTGGTTCTGGTTGGTGTGCTGACTGGTACACGATGAAGCAGAAAAGCTCATTACGTTATTGATTTGTTCATTTTTTTTTAGTGCATTTCTTCAGCAGTTCTGCAACTGTAGATGATTCACTGGCATCTTGTTCCACTGCTATTGTTGCTTTTGTTTGCACAGTTTAATTATTTTATCTAGTTATCAACAGGACGCTTGGAATTGTATGTTAGAGTTACATTTGATGATCCCAATACAAAATTTGAATGTTGTATGTAATTGCCTGTATTCTTAGGGGTTCATCAAGAAAACTACTGATGTGCATGATTTTTCAACATGCTCTTCAGTCACTTAAGGTGTTGGTCCCAAACCAAGAAGAGAACAGGAACGTTTCTGAAGAAGGGAAATGTCCAGATGAAATTGCATGTCTAAATTTTGGGTCCTTGAATAGCAAAATTAACAGAGGCGTAATTAAGTAACTGACTATGTGCTAATCCATCCTTACTCTGACATCTGTCCTTGCCTGGTGTTTAATGACTCCCTCACATTTGAACTGAGCAAGATGTCCATTTATACTGGCTATAAGGAAGGCAGAACAACACAAAGGGAATACAGAAAGAATCAGCAGTTTGGACTGCAAACAAGAAAACAGAACTGATTTTGGATAAAGGCAGCTGAACGCTTTTGGAGAGAAGCAGCCTGAATCTCATAGGTGCTCATTAGTAAGATTAACCTGGAAAAAATGAATGTAGAAAGTTAGCAGTGATAAAGGAAAAACAGACCTATGTTCTGAAAAGAAATGGTGCTTTGTAATGTGTATCCTCAAAGGCACCAGCGGGTGTGATACTATAACCACTATCAGCAGTGGGAATGCAAGTGGCTGGGCACACGTTTGGTTATTTTAAAGCAAGTGGCTTGATCTTGTCTTTGCACAAGATCAAGCGATGGTGGTGGGAACTCTATGGCTTTCAACTTGTCTGGGGCATCAATCCTGTGTAGGATCCAAGGATGCTGTACACATGTTATAGGCTTGTAATTCACACAAGTCGCATGTGTCCCCAGTAGGAGACTGGTCTCTAAGGTGCATAAATTTGCTTACAATTACCTGCTAAAATAGTAAATTCTTTTGCTTCCATTTGAGAGAGGGAAAGCTGTCTGGGGCAGAGCTCAGGTCCTACCAGCAATCCACCGGGCAGTCACTGCATGATGTCACAGACCTCAAACAGTGGTCACCTGCCATGTAATAAGGATTAACTTTTTATGTCATAATAAATAAACAGTGTTGAGGGCTAATTAAAATCACCCCGTGCTCATTCCGAGCGAGGATGTGTGTTTGAAAATGTCTTTTAGCTGGTTTGCAAGTGAAGGGGGTGTGTGAGGGAGCAGAGAGGACGATCCCATCCTTTTTCCCGGTGTGTGTTTTCCCTCCCTGTGTCTCGCTGCTTTATCGGGACGCCTGGAGGAGCTGGCCATGAGACTGGGCTCCCTCTGCACGTCAGGGACATTCCGTGGTGAGCCTGGATGCCTCCGGGGTTACTCAGCCAGGGTTGTCCTAAGGCAGGACGACGGCACCGTTCTCTGCCGGAGGACAGGCAGCGGGGAGGGCGAGAGGTGTCCCGAGGAGCTGAAAGGAAATCATTGACAAGTGGCCGACCAGCAATTTGCTCCAAATGATCTGCCTCTTAAACGCTGGGCAAACAGCAGGGCAGGGATCTGTCCGGGTTCTGGCACTGCTGGTGGCTGTATAAATTGATACAGGTTATAAGCAGGGCCAACTTGTTTGTAGAGAAGCAGGAGCCAACCCACAGAAGAGCTGCTTTTGAATTTTGGACACTGAACAAAGTTTTAATCTCCAGTAGGCCCTGTATTTTTTCTTTTCCCAGCCCTCCTCTAAACACCTTCCTTTATTTATTTATTTTTTCTTTTCATTTGCTTCTGTCTCCCTTTACGTTCTTAGATCTCTAATAGCTCAAACATGGCTGGGCTTCGGTCCAGCCTCCTGGCATGCGATGCCCAGACTTCGCTGGCCTTGATCTGACTGCAGCAGGCCACGGCTGGTTTTCTGAACAGCCAATAGTGAGAAGAATCAAGTCTTTTTGCTAAATCAGAGGGTGTTGTATCCCAGTAAAGAAGCTGCACTTAAGAGGCCAGTTTGGATTTAAAAAAAAAAAAAAGACAAAAAAAAAAAAGTGCTTCTTCTCACTAAGTCTGAAAACTTATTCTGTATGAATAAGTATATTAATAAAACACGTTTTAGTAACAAATAATAATAAATGGAGAAATTGAGTTGTGACTGACTGATTCATAAGCCTGTTTGCTGAAAGAATCAAAAATCTTTGCATTTCAATAGTGTTTTGACAGAAGGTGTGTTGTCTGTGATGTACAGTGTGATAGTCCTCGAGAGTTTACAGTCCAGTTTGTCAGGAAAAAGAGAAATACGAGATTTTGGAGAGGGAGATGCAGGGATGGGGAAAGAAGAGCTATTGACATTATGCTGCTTAAAAAAACTGATGGGCAAATTAAGTAACTGGTCTGGTATCATCCAAGAAGTCTGTAGCAATTGAAAATAGAAAATAAACATTCCAATTCCTGGTGAAGTCCTTCAGCCGTTAAACCATCCTGCTTTTCTGTCCTATTCCTTGTATGTCCCTCGTTAGTGTAGCTCCAAGTGTCTTACCATAGTGCCTTGAGAGATGTGACTGATGTGTCATGGGTTTATTAATCTTATTCTTTCTTTGGAAGGGCCTTGTCTCTGGCTGTATTCTCTACTCTTCAGAAAGCCTGTTTGGAGGCTTTTTGTTTCTTTGCTTGGTTTTAAATATTTGTGCCACTCTGTGCTTCTATTTGAGAAGGAAGGTGGAAGTGTGCTACGTATGTAGTACCGAAAGCAGTAGGGACTGTGGTGGTCCCTAACTCCCAGTGGTATTTGTTATCCATTGCAGCCTTCTTTTCAAATATTTAGATTTTTTGGAATCTGGGCACTGATCACCTTTAATTGAGGACAAAGATGCAGATTGATTAGATCTGCTACTGAAAGTCACTGAGGATGCAGGGGATGTGTCTGATGCACTTGCAATGGTCTGTGCTCTCGATGAGATGCAGCGTAAATTCTGCTGTGAATTTGAGGAAAGAGACTATCGCTCTGAAACTCCTGCCGGTATCGGTGTTGCAAGCTCAGGTTTGGAAGCTCTCCCTCTCTCATCTCCTCCAATGCTGATCTAACAAATCAGCAATACTTGAGGTCCAAAGAAATGATCTGCTCTTCTGAGCTTTGGTTGATACAGTTTTGCACACACACAAAGTTTATTTCCATTTTTGCCCTTGCCTTCTGTTTTCAGCAATAGCAGTAACAGGGCTTGTGACTGGGAGGGGTGGGGATAGAGGGTCGGACAAGGAGCCTCATGTCTCAGTGACTGCAGATGTAAAATAGCATCCACAGAAATGTTGGCTACATATGTAAATAAGATTTAATGGTTTAGTGCATACATATTGCCTTAAAGCATTTTCTGGTAAAAAAGGAACACCCTCTCATCTACGTTAATTCACCCTCATTAATGATGGCAAAACGCGATCTTTTATTTTAGTTGCATCAAGTGATGCCTGGGATTCCTTTTTCTTTAATTTCTACAGGTTTATTAAACAAGCAGCACAAGCACCTTAGTACCTCTGTGAATCAGAGCCAAAGCCTCCTTTTCCTTCTTAAAGAAGAGATCCCTTTAGGTCCCACTTGAACATTCAGCATGAGCTCAGGTCCTGGTGGCTTCAGGGTACAGTTCACAGCAGCAAAGGGGACAGACTCCGGAGGGATCCGGACACTGAACTGTAGAGATGAGGTATCCAGAGGTGGTGCTGCTGTGGCAGGAAACGTAATGCCGATCTCTAGCCTGGGAGTGTCTGGGATGATGTTCCAGAGGGCACTGGATCGTGGCTGTTGGGTGCCTCCTTCTTGCAGGCTCCTGATTTAAAGGTGCCAGCTGCCCTAGTTAAAATCCTGGGTTTGATGCAACAGGGAGATTATGTTCTATTCAACAACCTTGCACTGCAGAGAGAAATTTTATCAGGCTCGTGAAGGCAGCATGAACTCAGGGTGCGAGTGCTGGATAGGCAGCAAGGCACTCCACAGTTACAATCTCGCTCCTGTCACAAAAAATTTACCAGAGGACTTTGAATAAAGATTTATCCTACGTGTCATACTCCTCAGGAGCAAAGTAGAGGCGTTCTAGTTTCTTAAGTTTGTAGCTAATTAAACTTTAGATAATGTTTGTTCTGTGTTCTAAAGATGTGTTTTATAAACTGCAAATTTACTTTTTTTTTTTTGGTTTAAAAAAGCCACCCCTTAGTTATAAAAAAGGCATAGAATTGTGTTAATAAGAAATTAAAAATTTTATTATAATTATTATTTGAGAAGAGCAAGTAAATTGTATTGGCAATTAAATACTTAAAAAAATAAATAAATCAGCATGTTCAAATAAGAAGTTCCTCAGTCATTTTTCATAAATAGCTCCTTCTGTAGATAGCGTAGAAAGCTGATTTGAAACAGATCTATGGTGGAGCTGCAGTCCATCCGTGGAGACTTTAAAGTCCATATGGTGAGATTGCCTAAGGAGTCAAATACTTTGTGGTAGGATCATGCAATTAATCAAAAAAAGTAGTAGTGTTTTCAGTTAATTTAAATCTATTTAGTATTTTTTTTAGGTGAAAAAAAGTGTCTTCACTTCAAAGAACAGAAAAAAATCTTCACGGTTTACTGTTTACTCATTTTTTTGATGGCTGACAAAATCCATATATTTTTAACTATTTTGTTTAATAAAATCTGCTACTTCTCAGTGACAGAGAAAATCACATGACTTAAAAATAACAATGTGCTGTATCTTTAATAGGGTTTTCCTTTATCAGATACACAACACCCAATAAAGACACACTGTGCAATTCAGCTTTCATTATCCTTACTAAGTAGAGAGAAGTGATTTTTTTTTTTTTTTCTGTAAGACTTTTTAACATTATTGTTCTGAGTGGCTGGAGTAAAATCTGTAATTCTGTAGATATTCTGGTGTTTGCGCGCTTTGAATGCATTAAATGTTATATATCATCCAGTCTATATTTGGGGCTAAATGTAAGAGTTTTGTTGGCATAATTGGTTAAGAAGATGGAAGAAGTAGGAGTTGGATGTCAAATCAACACACTTCTGCTAGTAGGAGCGCCTCTGCAGATGCAATTACACAGACAAAGCCCTTTTTGGGGAGAATTTGGGGAAAAGAGAAGCAATTGGGGCAGAGATGAACCGTCCTGGTGTAGGTTCTTGGTGTACTCCACGGTGCTGGCTGCTCTGGAGCCTTGCTGGTTGCGACAGGTCCGTGCCTATGGGAAAAGCAGCATTGGGGATTTCAGGATGACCTCTGAAAAATGTAGTCTAATCAGTAAAAAGCAAACAAAGAAACCACTATAAAAATCTTATGCTAGGAGGTGGGTTACTGTGTGATGTAAAGGTTTGGGAACTGCCGTGCTGCTGAGAGTATGGGATCCAGAGGGCCGGCAGAGAACGCTCCCTGACTCGCCACACATGTAACGCTTAAATGTGTTTCAATAAATAACCATAAAAATATTTTGGCTTGCTTCTTCACGGGTTCTCCAATGGAAATGGTTAGCTTAGCCTTCTCAACTTTTTCTTTTCTTTTTTTGGTGTTTTTCTGCATTGGCAAAATGTATTTAATGTTTACAAAACACTGGCCATATTGACCTTTTCTCAAACACCCTCTTATTTAAATGAAAAATGGATTTCAGAATGATGACAATTACTTTTTTTTCCTCTTACTGAAGTATTTAGAAATCCCAGTGAAAGAAAAAAAATCTGATTTTAAGGAACTGAGACTCAGAGATCTGGGATCACTTCCTAGCTCTTCTCTCATGACCTTGCTTAATTAAATTGTTCAACCTGTCTAAGGCTGAGTTCCCTGCCTTCAGTGAAGATGTGCTTCCTTTTCCTTGCCCTTAAGACTATCAGGGAGAAAGTGTCTTGTTATGTTTATATAGATCTCTTGAAGCCTTTAGCTGCTC
This sequence comes from Gallinago jamesoni, assembly GCA_025769975.1. Classification (NCBI taxonomy): domain Eukaryota; kingdom Metazoa; phylum Chordata; class Aves; order Charadriiformes; family Scolopacidae; genus Gallinago; species Gallinago jamesoni. The sequence continues at coordinate 12,166,304 of JAOQGH010000005.1, read as the reverse complement.
TTGTGATATGAATATAAAGAGCTGACGCTGTAAGTACTGTAGGATGGCTGAGATGAGGTTTTGGATCCCTGCCTGTGATCCTGTTAAGGCCAAATACACATTAGTGCTCTGTGTGCAAGTGAACTGGTGGGGTTAACACACCAGAAAGACAGAATTTCTACCAATACAGCTTTGTGTGCTTTCTATAACATGGCACCCTCCGCTGTAGCCAATTCACCTTCTATACGACATCTTATACTATCAGGACTTAGGCAGGGCAATTAAATGGGATTTCTTAAGTGGCAGCAAAAGAATGTTAATTGATGTGTGAAATATAATTATCCTCCTGGGCTCCTTGGCTTTCTTTTGTTCGTGACTGGTTTTGATTAAATAGCTCTACTTTCTGGGCCTATTGTATCCATTCACCCACTCTTTTCTTCCTAGAAGCAGGCGATGTCTAAAAAAGGCTGTCTACTTGTGCATCCCAAATATTTCCCAAGGCAGGAAAAAAAAAAGGGGAGGGGAAGTGCAGGCAAAAATCAGTCATCCTGCTTGGTATGTGGGTCCTTTGCTGAATGCTGTTTTTGGGTTGGAGCCCTGCATCTGGACTCCAGCTCATGCCAGCTGAAAAGGAAACTTCTATTTTGTTTGCTTAAAAGGCAACAAGTCAATGTTTAAAAAGGCAACCTGAGGGGATTTTTCAGGGACTTGACCTGATTGATCTGGAAAATAAGTTAAATGAGGTGTGGCCAAGAACTTCTTAAAGCAATCAAGCAAATACTTTCTTACCAAGATGGTCAGGAAGCAAGAGGGTGGGATACTATATGTTCTGCTAAGCGTTGCCTCTAAATCATTTTCCTTGTTTTTGTCCTGGTGGGCTATCATAATGCCCTCCATATGGGTGATTATAGCCATCAGGATATGCAATAAGGTGGATATTTGTAGAGAATTCTTCTTCTGTATGAACACATGGCATTATGAGAGTGGGAAGAAACCAGAACTGAACCTCTGATGGTTTTCTCCATCCTGGGTCTTTGGATTATTTAAAAAAACCAAAACCCAACAACTTTCCAAGGCATTAGGGTAGCAATGAAATATATTTCCTTTTCCTTTCCCAGCACCAACAAAATTGGCTTAATATCAAGAGTTGGGGTAGGCATTTTAAAGATTTATACTATTTTTGCATTCCTGAAATTGTGAATTCTGATGATATGTAAAACTTATGTTAAAAGTCTGCTATGGTCATGGTATCGGTTAGCAGTTTGGCCTTCTGGATTCCATGTCATGTGTGTCCAACAAACATACAGCTCCAGCAAGTCTTTATGCTGAGCAAGGGAAGGTCCCGGTGTTCTCAGTTACAGGGAAAGTACGGGATGTTACAGGCTAAAATCTCCTGTCAGCAGCTGAGCCTCAGTTCTCCCACTGTTGACTTCCCCCGGCACATCGGAGGGTGCCTGTCTGTGTTTAGGGGGGCAGAGAGGGAGTTTGTGGTACGTTTGGTTACTTTGGTCCTGATATTACACCAAGCTTTGCTGCAAAAGCATGTGATACCCAGGATAGGGGCTCCCTTTCCAGCAACAAGACCACAATTGCATGTCCTGACGTACCCCAGCTCCCAGCAAATACTTGTTATTGTCCACGTGGGTCAACCTGTCTTCATGAAACTCTCTAATTCCCTTTTTTTTGGGACTTCAGAATATGCCATAGCAATAAGTGCTAAATGTTTAGCACTTATTTAAATGTCTAGGATGAAAAGATCCTTTCTTTGGTAGCTTGAAGCCCTCTTTCTGTTTCATTGGGTAAACCCTAATTCTTACTTGATTAGAACCAGTGAATAACTGTTTTCTAATAACTGTCCTCATAAGGTTGATGGTTTTGTAGTTGCTACTGATCTCTGGTTTTGCAGAGATCTATTGTAATCCCTCCTTAGTCATCCCTCTTCTCTAGGAGTCTGTTTAGTCTGTCTGCTCCTTCCTGTCTATCTCTGTTCAACCCCGGTGCTTTTTTTTTGTTGTACTTTTTGTAGTTCTGCTGTTACATTTCTCTGAGGCAACTGGAACTGCCAGTAACATTCAAGATGTTGGGAGTCAGTGGTGGTAAAATGAAGTGTGGTTTTGTCAGTGCAGGTATCTGTTCCCTAATGCAGACAACAGTGTGACTGTTAAAGTCACGTTTTCATAGTATTGGTCAGAATTCAGCAGTGATGAGACGGATTGAAGTCTCATAATGGAGTGTTCCAAAACCCAAAAGCTGCATCTTTAGTTTCCAGAAGGAACTTGAATCCACATTCAGTACATTAAAAATGTACGGGCTGCTGGTTTACTCTAACATCTCATCTCATTTCTTTTTTTTTCCATTAAAACGTTTTGATTTTTTTGCTCCAGTGTGACTTGAAAACATGTTCTGAAATGTTATGAATGTCTGGCAAATGATTTGGTTTTGGACTGCTGCCCGCCCATATTCCTGCATGGCCTACGCACTTGTGCAAAACCTGCTCTTGATCTTTTACAGCATGAAAATAATACAGCGGTGGCCTGAACTGTGGCTATTAGTTAAAGATAATAAAAAATAAAAGTGAATCGATTTAAAATACCGAAAGGTCAAGAAGCAACTGAAGGATAGGGAGGAAGGGATGGGACGAAAGCTGGTTCCAGGCTGGGTTAAGAATTGCCAGAGGGGAGCAGCAGCAGCTCGGAGTCTTACCCTCCAGCCCCTCGGTTTGAGTTATGCTTGCCCGTATTTCTGCTTTTCCAGAGTGCTGCCATGTGTCCTGTCCATCCAAGAATGCCAGGAATTTGGTAGGAAAATGCAGATGTTCTGCTTCTCTGCAAAGTAGGGGCAAAAAATTAAGAGACAAGTCACCAAACTGCATTTTGGTGACACCTTTCCCAGAGCCTGGAATGCAGAACCAGAAACTTGGGGTGTGTATAAATCACTTGTGGGAGTTGGGGTGTGTGTGGTGTGGGTGTTTGACTCCTTTCCTGGCACAATCCTAAGCAAGGAAGAGGGAAATGGAGAAATCCTCACTTAGTGGAGCTGCTTGGTGGAGACAGTCACTAGATCCCCTGATACTGCAGCTCTTGTTCTAGCTCATTTAGCACCACAACCCTCCATAAACCAAAGGGAGTACAACATGCCTAATGTAGCGTGAGGAGCAAGGCAGGGTGCGCCCGACGGTGGAGATTTACTGCTACCTGATGGGCCTCGGTGAACAGCATCCTCCTCCCCCCTGAGAACCATCACCGCCTTCTCTCCCGCTCACACACACCACACACACGCACATAAGCTCTTGAGGATGCACTTTGAGTCTTTTGTTTTCCCTCATTAAAAGTGCCAAGATGCATGTCAAATGCCTGGAGCAGTCTCCTGCTTTATAGTTTTATTGTAGTACTATTATGACTTATCTAATTTATTTTTTCCTCTTTGTGTGTGCGTGTGTGTCTTACTACTTAAGCTTGTGAGTGTTCATGCCAAGCAGAGATAATCTCTTTGTGTGTGTTTCTGTCTACATCCACATCTTCATTTTTGGAGGGGCTCTTAAAGTGGCCTGAATATTTGCCTTTTCCCTCTTTTTCAGGTATGTAAAAGGATTATTAAAAGGGCAGAAGCAGCCCCCGTTCTGAATACTATGCTGCTGTCTTAACGGTTACAGTTCTGTAGGATTGCAGCAGCATCTCTGTTTGCTTTCAAATTTACACAGCTGTATACTGCAGCTATAAATTAATATATACTGATGTGTGTATAATGTCAGTGAAGTTGGTACCATTCTTTAGAAAGGAATATCTATTGATTTACACCTTTAAGGTAATAGAGATGATCAATGTTTTAATCACGCCCATTTTTATTTTTTTTTTTCTTCTATAATTGCACTAGAATTAGAATTCCTCTGCACCAGTGTGGGTACAGACTAGATTGCAGTTGGTGGAGCACTGAATCATCTTCAAGTGTTTTAGGAAACTCTGCTATATAAGGTCAGCAAGAACCCACTAGACATGAACTCAGCCAGCGTGAATGCCATGCTCACGTCACCTATATGCCAGGCTTGAACACCAAATGTGAGCACAGACACAGGGGCAAACAGGCTGATGTTGCTGCCCTGAGCCTGCTTCGTCCTTCCCTGTGTGAGAGAGAGCCCTTCTGAAACCTCACCCTTCCTCAGAGACAAGTAGTGCTGGCTTCCCTCTGTCCCCCCGGTCACATCTGATGGCTGTCAGTGTGAGCCACCTCCTCGGCAGCTTTTTTACCAAGCAGCATCCCTTTAGCTTTCTGCATTGTAAATTTTCCCGATCAATCTCTGCACATGCAGAGACTCCTGATGTCCCATAAGCATCCTGACGGCTGCTAACTCTTCTTTCACCACGCTATCTCACTCTGAAAGGTGTCTTGGGCTACTGTTTGCAGGAAAATTGCTCTGCGTAGTAAGCTGTGATACACCGGACTGTGTTTCCTCCTGCACAGCAAAGCCAAATTGGTGTAGTAGCTTGCATTTCCTTTCAAGCAGCTCTGGCCACTTTGGCACTAATTGTCGGTGCCAGACCAAAAACTCGAGCGAGGAAATCTAGACTGCACACTGCTGTGGGGCCAGGACCTTGGTTTCGTGACTCATCCGTTTGGAGAAACACCCGCCAAAAAAGACCAATTCTGAGATGGCCCCACGTAAATGACATGGGAGAGACTCTCGGCCAAAATACAAATCCTGTTTCCACTTGTTGTAGGAACAGGGGAAGTGGATCTGCCCCCAAACTGACTGTGAAACTGGGGCAGGACGTTGCAGTATCCTTTTTCCTCTACGTTTGCCTTTGCTCCTACGCGCGCCCTTCCTTTAGGACCCTTCTAACCTTTCAAATGGGAAAGGCAAGTGGCTTCCTGTCCTGCATGTTTATGGAGTGAACTGGTGCAGGCTGGGTTTGAGGGAGGCTATAGATTTCCTGGCTCTCGTTCAGCCCTGGGCGTCCCAGCCTTCTGTGCAAACAACTCTCCCAGCCCCACCTCGCCGAGCGTTTGCTGCTCCTCCGTCTTACAAGAGGCTCTCGGGAAGTCTTTTATAACCCCAAAATGGGGTCCATTTACCGTATGATGAATTAATATATTTTCCTCAAAGCTTAGAGAACTGAATTTCTCTCTGTCTTTTTAACAGGTGATGTCTTAGGTGCTGAAATATAAAGCAAGCTGTATCTGAGCAGAGGGTATTTGCTGTCACAAATAATAAATTGGGACCCCCTTACGACCTCAGCTGCTGGTGGTGAGTTTATGGCCTAATTTTCTGAATACTTTGCAGTGGAAACGAAGGGACTAAAGCATGCCTTTCTACCGCTGTTATTAACCTGACAGGCTGTTGGTTCGTTATGGGATTGAAATCTCGTGGGAACGACTCTCCGTCTCACAGCAGCACTGACACACAATCCCATGCAGCTGATTTGCCCTGGACAGTCTTCAGATGTTGAAATCTCAGACTTTCTAAGTCCAGGGCTGCTATGCATGGGCACACTTCCTCCTAATCTTCAGGCATAAACACTCGGAGGCTCCAGACGCTTGGAGAAATAAACACACTGACTCAGTATTAATATTTCATCACAACACACTAAAGTTAAACCTCGCTGATCCAGAGTGACCTGCAACCACTCAAGAAAATGTTTCTTTTCTTTTTTTTTCTTTTTTTTAAAAAATTTTTAAATAATTTAACTTTTTATGGGGGGAAAAATAAGAGGAAATGGTCTCCTGCATGGATAAGCGGAGCCGTTTCAGCTGGAGCAAAGCTGCTCATGTACTGAGATGTTGCTTTGGAGAGGTTTGTAAGTTCAAGGAGGGTGGTTTAACAGCTTTGCTTGTTGTCTCTGCCATGTAAGGTGAACCGGACACACTTAACCCTGTGGAGTAACAGAGCACACAATCACTGCATGCTTAAAACAGCAGCTTCTTTAAACATTTCTTGGTAGTCCTGGGTGGAATGCAATGTAGCCTTGAGAAGGGACATGCCTCACACTGCTACCATCAGAAACCCTTGCAATCTAGTCCGTGGCAGACAACCTTGTCGCTGAAACCTCCTCTGAGCTAATGGGGTTACAGCCACGAGCAGGTTTCCTACAACTGGTGCCCAAGGAGTTTCCAAGCAGCATTATTTGACTGGATGGTAATGATCAGACCTTAAGCACGCTGCATTTGAGGCATGCTTTTCTGTTGAGCACAGGTGACAATCAAATCAGAATTTACCACTAGGCCAGGAGGAAATCTCTCCTGGGGTTGTTGGTGGGTCGTGGCCCATGTGGGCGGCTGGGTGCTGGAAGCTGGGTGCACAAGCAGTCAGGCAGGGGTAAAAGAACACTTGTTCACCTTAATCACTCCCTTCAGAGTTTCTAGGCAGTTATTAACATGGTTTCTGAAGCTTAGAAGTAAACATTGTCATATTTTCCATGAATTAAGCTGGCCATATGTGACCTGAAACTACTCAAGGTCAGTCAGTGTCTTACCTTATATGACAACCTAGGTAACGAGGCCTTCACCCCCAGGTTTTTTTATTTTTCTGTTAGGATAAAGCAGTTGAATTAATCTAATAGTGGATTCCCCCTCCCTTACTCCCCTCGTTGTTGTTCCGAGTTGTTTTTCGCTCAAGGCTTAAAGAATTATTTAATTTTCCTTGCTTTGCAACTGATGTTCTCTTCTTTCATTTGATTTTAAGGAGTGCTAAGCACTCTGGGATATACACATGAAGGGTATGACACGTGTCAATCTCTGATCCATCGAAACGGGGAACTAAGAGAGAGGATTCCTTTTGAGCTGTGTCGGAGGCAGGGGACCCCCCTGACCACACGAGGCAGTGGAGAGCATCGGAAAAAAACTGTGAAGGGAAACATTAGCGACACTTAGTAGCTATAGCTGCTCCAGCATTTTATCAGATTTACAAGGGCCCCAGTAAAATATACTAGGGGAAAATGTGAAAAAACCTCAAGTGCAATTTGAACAGTAGCATTCTGATAAACTCAGGATCAGCTGGTTTTGATCGCAGCGCAGTTTGGTGCAGGAGCACCACTTGTGCATTACGAGTGAGGATCGGAGGAAGCTTAAAGCAGCTGTGGTTCTATATTTGCTCACTCTCTGTATTCAAACCTTGGCTTGAGAGCTCAAAGGAAATGAGATGTGTTTTGCATAACCCAGTTGCAATCAGTGGAAGCACCTCCTAATCTGCTGGTACTGCTTCTGACCTTTTGGGGATCGGATTCCTTATCAGAAAATGAAAACATTTTTAAAAGAGGATGGACTTGTTTATTTGGGGGTTTTGTGAAAATTCAAAATGCATTATTGAAAAGACAGATTTACACAAAAACTCATGTGAGGCTTCTGTTCTCCTGGCGAGAAGAACCTGAGGTTATCCACAGCAGTGTCTTTTTACAAACTGATCTCTGAGATTATTTTGTAGACTTACTTGCTTTCACTATTTTTTGGAATGCCTATAGCAACGCATATCCTGATGGCATTAAAAATAAAAGGTGTTCCATTATGTTTGATCAGTAATGATAGATTTATTAAAATAGGGTTCTTCCTCTTTTACATTTCAAGTAAAATGAGGCCAAAGGTCCTGAAAAGCAGAGGATGGGGAAGACCTTGAAATAAGAGGCTTTAGTGTTGAGAACTTGGAAAAAATCAGGATCCTTCACAGAAATCACTACTAAATCCCAAACTACCCTGCCTCTTCTGATCCAAATGTTTGTTCAGTAAGGCTGCAGTACAAGAAATAAATCCTGAATTATAATGACTTAGTCTGTGTGCCCCCACCTCCCTCCCAGTTTTAGCATCCATCTGGGAATCAGTTCTTCATTTTCTCTCTCATTTTCTGCCTTCTTATTTCAGGGCTTAAATAATCAGGCAGATCTGCAGAAACCAAAGAATTCAGTATATGCAGATTAATAATTGGATGTGAAAAATGGATATCAAATGTTGAGCAAAAAAATCTGCAGGGGATTTGGAAGCCTGTTCTGCGTTAGCGAAGCAGGTGCTGAATGTTTCCCGAGTTATTCTGGAAGAGCCTGCTCCTTTCCGCACGCTCCCAGAGCACGCAGGCATTTCGCTGCCTTTCATCTCCCAGCACGGGGAGCATTGCTTTGTGCTGTTCAGTTGAATACAGGCACAAAAGCAACGAAATTACTCCAGTTAATTATCTATCAAGACTACTGGGCAGGTCTGGACTTTAGCTGCAGTTTCCAGCAAAAAAAAAATATGCTCTAGCCAAGTGTGTTTGCAAGAGTTGCAAAGATGCTGGTCTGTACAGGATTGTGAAGGTGACCCTGCAGGGACATGGTTGGAGCCTTCACAGAGAGGGGACTCTTGAAGCTCACGTGGCAGTGAGGAGAGCCTTTCTCTCCTCCTTCTGGGCCACTTTCACCCCCCTTCAATCAGGCCTAAATAGCAGGTTTGCTCACATATGCTCCCCTCTCCTTTGTAAACACAAAATCCCTTAAACAAATAGTGGACAAATCTTTTTTTCACTCTTGTGTTTATTAGAAGGACTTAGCTAATCCCTGTGTTTACGAAGAGTAGGGTGTGTCAACCTCCAAGCCAAGGGAGTTAATGAAATTCATCTGCTCTCTGTTTTCCGACAGAATTGAATGGAGGGGGGAGGCCTGACCCACCTCCAGCATTAGGGCAGCAACACCAGTAACGGTGGGGTTTGTAGGCAGGGGCATGAAAGGGAGAAGTGGGTGGGAGGAGGTGAAGTGGCTGGATGGGAGAAACGAAGGGAAATATTCCCCCTTCAATTAGAGTAATTAAAAAGTAGTAAAAATAAACCACCCAAATGAGAGTCTGGCCAAAACAAAGTCTTAATGTACACTTATGGTTTAAAGAGTCTGCCGGAGGCCACCACCATGTGTTGCCACAGCCCTCTTGTGTCTGCCTCTGACATGAAGCAAATACCACTTGAGAGATGGGGATGGGAGCAGCTCTCAGAGCTTGCTCCAGCTGCTGGTGGGCTGTGGTGGTGGCTGGAGCAGGGCTGCCAAACACCCCCTGCTCTGGCTTCCACAGGTCCAGCCGTCAGTGGGCAGCTAAAGCTCAGTACATCAAGTATTAAGAGAAGCTGCTGTAATGTTGGGTTGATTCGTGAAGGGAATTAAAGCTCCTCAAAATGGTTAATTTCCATTTATTTCTCTATAAAGGTCGGTGCCGCTGCCCATTCTACTATTGCATGGCTTGTTTTCTCCAGTCTCAGTGTCTACGCTGTTCATTTTTTTCTGTTTACCTTCTTGCTCTTTAATTCCCTGGGAGAATTGGCAGGGTGAAATGGCTGTTCCATGGGTGACTTCTCCCTAGTAATTTGTCACTGTAGGTGTATTTTGTCAGATGAGCTTCACGGAAGCACAGTAGGATCCAGCCATGTTGAACTCCTTGTTGCGGTGCCTTTCACAGAATCACCTAGGTTGGAAGGGACCTTTTAAGATCATCTAGTCCAACCAATGAAAAAACAAAACAAAACAAAAAAACCCCCACACCACACCCAAACCAACACCAATCCACTACTAATCCATGTCCCCAAGCACCATGTCAACTCGTCTCTTGAATACCTCCAGGGATGGTGCCTCAACCACCTCCCTGGGCAGCCCATTCCAACGTCTGACAACCCTTTCAGTGAAGAAATATTTCCTAACATCTAACCTGAACCTTGGTAATGGCAACTTGAAGCCATTACCCCTTGTCCTGTCTATCATCTGTGACCTGGGAGAAGAGACCGACCCCCGCCTCTCTACATCCTCCTTTCAGGGAGTTGGAGAGAGCGAGGAGGTCTCCCCTCAGTTTCCTAGAAGCCTTGGTCCTGACTCCACATGCTTCTTCATTAAACATGGACGAGTACTTCTGTCAGATTGCATTGTGCTTTTATGATATGGAAAGTGTCTGAAGACTGAGTTAGATTCTTCAAATCTGTAACTGGAGATTTAAAATTATGTGGGAAAATATGGTAATTTGAACTTCTGGGAGATGCACCAATCTCTGCCTGCAATCCAGAGGCTCTGTGACTAACAGGCTCAGTGGCAGGAATTTCTGGCATTCCCAGTGCTAGGGTCAGGAGATGATAGTTCTTGGTTGTAATCCCCAAAACCATTTCACATAATGGTAAGCGTGCCCTTTCTAAGACTGCTGTACAAACCAGGACAAAACCGTGCCGTTCAGTCTTTGCAGTTTTAAAGGGCTAAGTCCTTTATTTCTAGAAGTGTTAAAAGGTTTTTGCATTATAAACCATTATAAACACCAGTGAGACAAATTGGTCAAATCTTGGGGCAGCAAACTGGGAGCATTGGGGACAGTGGTTGATTTCAGTGCATGGAGACACCCCTCCACGCTGGTTTTGCATCTAATAACATCCCCTTTACTTTGATTTTTGGTGTTTGTCTCTTCAATTTTAGTCATCTATAATAGGAAAACTTAGATGCTGGGGGAGGAACTGTCCTGAGGATTACACTGCTATCGACAGTGAGTGTTGTGCAGATGTTTGAGTTTGGTGTCAGTGTGCCCGAGAGGCAGAGTTGCTCTGCACATGCGGGGATAACAACTCTGAGGTAGCCTAGTTTGGGATTGATTACTAATAGGGGAAAAAAAAATAAATCAGCGTAAGGGTTAAATAAAATCCCAAGAATTTTCAGATTACTATTTCCTTGGTTTTCTTCCTTTTTTTTTTTTTTTTTAAACCTGTTATCTGTCTCTTGTCCTGCTCAGTCTGTGATTTCATAGGGGCAGGAGCTGCTTGTGCGTAACCCACTGTACGCCGCTCATTTTTAATGTGGCCACATCTGCAGCCACACAAATTCATGACAGCTGCAGTTTTGATAGCTCAACCAAAATACAACTGAGTAATGAGAAGTAAATTTATTGTACGCTGGCTGTGTATGAGTATCATTGCTTTAGATGTGTGTGTTTTAAGAATAATTAATAAGCTAGAGCATGCACATACTCCCCTTTGAGCCAAGGACTCTTTCCTATCAAGTGTCTGAAGTGAGAGGGCAGGAATGTGCCAGGAAATAAAATATCTGTATGTGTTACTGTTTTCAGAAAGAGTGGACCTTGAAAAGAAGACTTCAGAAAGAATGTGGACCTTGAGTATGTCTTTCCCTGGCTGGGGTTAGACAATGAGTAAAAATTCTTGCTTTTCACAAAGCTCTGCTGTGCCATCCCTTACCCAGCTGCACCAGTGGGAACTGCGGCGTCAGGTTGATTTAAACCTAAACCAATCCCCATTTGCTGGGTGAGCCTGCGTTGTCTCCTGCTGCAACCCCAGCTTGAAAACAGCAACTTTCATTTCTGTGGTGCTTGTAAATACAAATAAAAGCAATTTCTGTAGGACTTTAGAGAAGCACTCAGGTAATCTGCAATACAGCTAAGACATCTGGTTTTCCTTGCTCTAGCTGAGAGCCATTTCAGCAAAGGCCAGTTATATTGGGCAGAAGTAGCTTCCTGCATTCCTCTTTGGAGTGGGCTGAAGCCCTTTTGTTTATATTCTGAGAAAATAGGTTATATTTAACATCATGGAATGGACTGAGAAGGCAGTACCATGGCATAGTCCATGGTGCTATGTGCTGAGTCCATTGCAAAGACAAAATATGAGACTGAGATCCATCTTAATCCTGAAAAATGCAGATTGAAGCTCTCTAGGAAATTTTTTCCAAAGCATGTCACTTTAACGTGGTGGTGAGGATACCCGAGTTGCTGGTCTCTAAAGTAGTGATACAAGTTACTGCAAGATATAGTCTTAGTATGGTGACTATAGGTAAACTGAGGAAATCCACAGAATAAATAAACTTTGTTGGTTTTTGGTCTTTATACAGAGATGCCATCTTGCAGCAGTGATGAAGTTGTATTCAGGTTATAACATCAGCTTTCGTTTTTAAGCCACCTTTCAAGCCTGAGAGTAGTCTGGTAGGCTCCCTGGCATAGGACAGAGCTGAGGATCAGTTACTGGGAGGAAAGAATGGTACTGGTGCAGATGATAAGGAAACTAAATTAAACCGTAAGAGAAGAGAGAAGAAGATGCTATAATATTTAAAAATGGCAAACTAAATAATATATAATTTACAGAAAATGACAGGGTAATGCTGGGACTATTTTTAAATCAACAGCAAATTAGAATTCAAACCTCTGATAGGTTTAGCAGATGGTCTGGATCCTAGAATCCAAAACCCACACACTTTATTTCCCAGTATGTTAAGAAGAAAATAACGTTATGCAGCCTTTGCGGAATGTTTCTTGCTATTAAGCTATGTTGAAGATAACTTTTGACCAAGGACGACTGGATTGGGAGTGGAAAAATATAAACAAGCTGGTTCAGTAAGAAAAAAACACAACTCTACTGGGGTGACTGTGGACATGTTACGGGTTCTAGGGAAAGGAGACAAGAGAATTTGGGAAGCCAAAGGAATATAGTGAAAATAAGTGGATGGATCCCTCTTGACTTTTACAGAATTTAGAAAATATTCTCTCACGTCAACAGTAAAGGGAAGTGTTTTGATGTGAAGGCTTTCATCCTGGCCATGCTCATGAAGACAGTATCAAAAGTCTTTGTAGGCATGGGGAGAAGAAAGGTTGGTGTTTCCTGAGGAACACGTCTAATTAGGAAGCAGAAAGCCCACACACACTCTATTGGAAAACTGGGATTTTCTATCTTGTGTTCATACAGCTACACCATTGCTTCCACTTACAAAACCAGTGTACCTTGTGTCTTGGATAGGCTAAAAAAATCCCATGTGATGAGAAATGATTGGGAGGTAGGCAAAAATAATGTATTTTTTTCTGGCTTTGTTTTTTTTCATTCAAAACAATACTGTTTTAATAAGACATTAAATACTTGCATATTTCTTGGAAGGGGGAGATTTGTGGTAGCAGAGGTTTTCTGAACAATAGATGCATGAGATCCATGTTTGATTTCTTCCTCTGTGTTGGGGCAAGTGATGTTACCTCCTGGGAGAGTGCTCTAACCACTGCTTGGTGGAAAATGACGTGCCTCTCCTCTGCTGGCACTGGGTTTTTATTTATAGGGGGTACAAAACTCATTCTTTAACATAAGTTTAGGCCATTCATCTCACTAGTGGCATGCGTGGGCTGCAGTTCTTGATACACAGCATATTTGTTGATGCAAAGAGGAAATAACCTACAAGGAATACAGAGAACTTTCCATACTAACCACCCAAGTGACACAGAGATAAGGTACCATCCTGAGTGGTAAGAGTTGGCAGTTGATGTTCCTTTATCTCCCATGTTCCAATGAGTACCTTAACCTAGCAAAGGCTTCTTTGGTGGATTAGAAATTAGTGTTGCCATCAGCTCTTCCTCTACTGCATTTGTGAATGTAGTGCTAAAAATTATTCCATGCTAATTTGTCATGAATTTATAAATAGCTCTGATTCTTTTTTATTTTACTAAATGTGCCAAATGTGAGAAAGTCACTTAAATATAATATAGTCTTACCTATGGACTTGGCTGTAATATACCTTGGAGTCTGAGGAAAAAAAAAAGAACTTTTCTATTATTCACTTACGGTGGAAGTGGTACTAACAGGAAGAGCTGGTTTGTGTTCATCTCAGCACTAACTCTTCATCTGGGATGTTCTCTGCTACAAAAAGACACACCACAGAGCTGCTGATTAAGTTGGGGAAGTGCTGTCTCCACCAAGATTTACATTATCATCTGCAACTAGGTGGGAGCAGCACTGCTGAGCAAAATCCAACTTTAAGCACGACCCTCAGTAGCTGAACACACAATATGAATGTTTAAAGCAAAAGTTAACGCAAAGTGTTTTCACCCAGACCGTGTTTGTTTATTTGAACCTTTCAGTGAAAAAAGTAATGAACTTAAAGAAGGCTCTAAAATCAAATTGGTATCTAGCAAATTTTGATCAAAAAGGTGATCCTGATACACTGCTTTTATCCTGCACTGTGAGATGCCTCCATAGCTAGAAAAATAAAAAGGACTCATGTAATTTCATAAATACACATCTCAGGACGTGAGTTCTATGGGGGCTTTTTGGCAGAAATGGTGGTGCTTTCTCTGGCTAGGCTATTTTTGTTGTTAATCATTTCCTCTAGCCCCTAGCAACTTGGAGAGAACACCTGGTGAAGATAAAGAAACTGTTAAGCAAAGTAAAAGCTGTCACGCTGTAGAGTTAGGGTGTCCTGGTGTATCTGGGTTTGGTGCAGAAAGAAAAGCAAAATATTTGAGTGGTGTTTCAGAGCTTTTGTCCTTGTCAAAGCTAATTGCTACCTGTTTGAAGGGAAGCCTTGTTATTGAAATAAAATTCTTCATTGAATTTTGAACTTTTTCCTGTTACCAACTGTTTTGATGATGTTTTTCTCAGAAAAGGTGGGATATGAGAGCCCAGTTGATCAGATATTGAATGAGGCAGAAGAAAGACATGACCCTAAGTCTCTGTATCCGTGGAAAAAGCTCCAACCACCAGGTTATTCACTGTTCCTGTCTGTAACTGTTGAGGAAAAAATGCAGAATGTCATTTTCTGCACTGCATAACTAGTTGATTTTTATTTTTTTTTTTTAACCTCAGTTTTCCACAGGACAGGGAAGCTTTGCAGCCCATCTTTAGTTTTTCCTTCTTTTGGCAGCCTTACACCATTTTTCTGTAAATGAAATAGGGAAACACATGCAAATTTTTTGCTCTGGAGAAGAGGGGTGTGTGTGTGTGTGTGTAGGCTTTATGTTCTCACTAGTTGAACAGCTACAAATTTGTAGACAAAAGGTGCCAGGAGCCAGAAATCTTGTGTTTGTGTGCTAGGCACAGTCTGAGCAGCAGCAACATACACGTTCCTCAGCTTCCTCCACTACAGGACTCCTATCTTCCATCCAGAAAAAAAAAAAAAAGTTGTTTTATTTTCAGGTGTCTAATCCTTGTTCACTGACATCTTTCCTCAAAATGCTCTTCGTACCTCTTTCAGTGATTCCCTTCCTGGCACCACCACAGCACTTCACCTATTGCCCTCCGAGTTACTAGATAAGAAGGTATGAATTGCCTCAGCAAATCTGATCCAGAAGCCTTTTAGCCCAATATCCTGCCTCCCTCAGTAGCCGGCCAAGATACTTCAGAAGAAACCCTACATGATACCCTATAACTGTGGAATTGCATTTTGCACGTGAGGTATTTTTATCTCAGGCAGTTAATACTTGGCACATGCCCAACCATATTTTTATCTTTTTGTTGAAACTTATTGTTTTGATTATCAGTGCCAATGACTAATCCTTTTTGGATCTTTATAAATACTTAAATCGGTGATATTTTAGATGAGGCAACCAGCTCTATAACTTGGTTGTGGGCTGCATAGGAAACATAATTTCTTTTTTTTTTTTTTTTTTTATTGGTCTTGAATTTGTTTTCATTCATTTTTACCTGATGTTCCTTTGTTTCTGTGTTATAAGGGAAAAAAAAGAACATGTGTGCTATGCTCTGTGCTGCTTGCTCTTCCTCATCTTCTCACTCAATCAAGTCTTTCCACCAATATCGTATGGAAGTCTTTCTCCGAATCTAAAACCTTTCCTTGTCCATTCTTAGGCTGCTTATTTCCGCCACATCTGGTCTTGAAATGGAGTGAGGAGTGAACATAGCCATCCAAGGAAGGGTGTGCCATCAATTTACTGAATGTTATTAATAACGCTATTTGCAGATCGTTCCAAAAATTGTCTTATTTTCAAAATTCTGCTGAAGTGGGTGTGTGGGCAGCAGAATGTGAATTTCAAATGTTATGAAATTAGATATTTTTCAGTGTTATATTAATAACCTCTGTTTTGATTGGCGCCTTAGCTTGATATCACCAGAGAAATCATCTACTTTCCCCCTGGGGAAAAGTAGATGCACAGAGGTGTAATGGCAGAAATTAGTCAGAAATAATTGCAGAGACAAAATAATTCCGCCTCTGCCTATTAAGATGCAAAAACCCATGGACTGGATTCTTAGCTGGTATGTCATGACTGGCATGATGCCACTTTACACCAGTGAGGGAACTGGCCCCTTACCTCAATAATCCTCGCTCAGGACACGGCCAGTCACACAAACGCTGGTGGCTTTGCTTAGTGACAGAAATCTGGCTGCTCTTCCAGCTGGAGGGAATGTGGGATTCGTGAAACTTTAGGAGGGTTGTGGCAAGAGTTGCCCTGAGATTGCTGATTCCATTCCTGCTTTTTTGTTTTGTTTTAGTTGGCTCACTGGGATTGTTTTCACTCTTTGCCAGGTGCAGAGTTGAATGGCAGGCCACACTCAAAAGCTCTTCTTTCACAAATCCACCCACGCTACAGATTTCTGTGTTCCTCACGTTCTGTGACATGTAGCTCTTGGAAGTATGCAACTTGGAAATAATATCTTTAAATCTGAGTGTGCTTGGACTAGTAAAAGATAGATTTTTAAACTGTCCAGAGAGGGCAGGAAGAGAAAACTATAGGAAAATATCTGGGAACCTTAGATTCCCTTAGAGTAGGGAGAACTGGAATATTTGATCCAAGCCCTATGAGTTTTGAAGTTTCAGACCCAAATATGAGAGACTGTGCTCATGTTTAAAATAAAGATGAGCCACAATGCCAAATAAAGACATCTTTTGGGATTTCAGTCAGACTTTGAAATCCCCACAACTACGCGTCTTGGTCCTGGCATCTAGTCGTGTGTGCTTGCTCTTGTCTAGCTGCCTTACCCTCCAACCTTGAAGATTTGTTATGTATCCACTTCCAGTGATGCCTTTTTTTCTGCAGTCAGCAATCAAACTCCATTCACTATATCCAGTGCAGGGTGAAGTTCTCAGAGGGGTTCATCAAAAATGTGAGCAGAAGCATGAAGGGTCAGTTTTCTACCAAGAAATACTTTGGGGATAGAGGAAAGAAGAGCTGGATTAAGAAAAATCTGACTCAACCATTCACATTTGGGATATTCCTCTGATCCCCTACAAGACCTGGTCTTCTTCTTTGTACTTACTTTACACCACGTTGAGCTCATTGACTTTGCAGTAACTTGCCTAGAGTTTGTGTTGAAAGTATGTTAGAGAGGAAAAGGAGTAATAATTTTCAAGCTAGCATGAAGAAAATAAGCAATTAAAGACAAAATCCAGAAAATTATGGGGGTCAAAGGAAGACTGATAGTTTGGGGGATTTTATAATGTCTGGAACAAGATTCAGGACTGCAGTGATCATAAATTGCTACCACTTAGTTGCTACTACCATTACCACTCAAGAGGAGGAAAATCAGCAGACATACTGGAAACTGGATGGAATCCAGTGTGTCCTTATCAAAAAAATAAAATGAAATGCAGAAACCACAGTTTAAATGAGGCTTGATCCTCCGTAGGTTGATATTTTGGCACAGATACTGATGCTGCCTTGACTTCTGTTTTATCTTCATGGTGACTGTCTCCAAATAACAGGAGAAGGGAGACAGACTAGGGAGGCTATGCTTTATTCAGCCGCATTTATTTATAGCATTAGCTATATATCTTAAACTGTTAAGGATTGTCCCGTTTCAGACTTTCTTCTTATAATCTACTAGAAAACAGTCTAGTGGGAGTCTGTAAATATTACCCTTTTGCCTGTAGCTCTCTGATTTTGATTATGCATTGCATCGCGGGTGAAATTTGGGTTAAAGATAATTGTAAATATGGTATTGATATTAAATGATGTTTTCCCAACATTGCAATAATGCTTGTTTTGTTTGCTGGAGAGTTTATTACTTTTTGATCAATAGCATGTGAGATTTGTGAGGGAAATTAGCATAGTGAATAACAATTAGGAGAAAAATCAATGGCATTCAGACAAATAAGTGACTTGAAAAAGTCCCATAGGCACACATACACTCGCACAGATTCTTTAAAGTGTAATACATCTCATTTTGAATTCTAGAAGAGGAGAGCGCTATTTGGACCAGAACTGAAACTGATGGCAGTATAATTGAACTACTGTGGGGCTATTTGTTGCTATTTAGTGTTTCTAATAGCTGGAATGTAAGACTGCTTCATTCACTGACTCCGCAAACTTCCTTTTGACTTCTATGATGTTTTTTTCTGTAGCCCACACTAGTCCTCTTTCTTGAGGTTACCCACACAATGTAGTTTTTGTGTCACTTGAAATGCTTGCCTTTCCCCTCCACGCAGTAAGTTCCATCTGCCTTACAAGAACCAGGAGAGCTTCAAATGAGATAAGCCATTGAAAAAAGTTCAACATAGACAGAAGTTATTCCTCAAAAAAGACTCAATCTGTGCAACTCTGCCACAACATGTCACAGATCCTAAACAGTTCACATGGGCTCAAAAAGCTTCCAATTATTTAATGGAAGAAAAGTCCATCTAGGAGTATTAAACACAATAAAATTCTCCTGGCTCAGGAAGTCCATGCTCTGGACATGGTCAGGAACTTAGAGAGTATTTTGGTTCTCTGGACCTGGTATCACTGTGTGCCTTGCCCTCTTCTGGTGGTTTCCTCTGAAGCCCTTCCTGATAGACTCATGGTGCGATAAATGTTTTTATGCCCTTTTTTTTTTTTTTGAACTTACAGCTACACTCCTTCCTTTTCTGTTCTAGAGGTGATATCAGGAAGACTGATGTCAGAAGGGAAGAAGGGAAATGTTCATTTTGGTGCCATGAGTTAGTATCTTTTATTCTTCTGGCTGCTTCTACCTTATGGCAACCATAAGGGCAATATAATAGGAAGAATGGTTGAGCCCAGGAAGAATCAGAGTGGCAGGAGACTGAAGGCAGCATCTGTGGGAAGCACAAGAAGTGCTTGTATGGGCTGATGTGGTCTTTCTGTACTTGGAGAGGTCTTGGGGTTGAGGACACCAGGAAAGATGGCTATGGGTTTCCTCACACTGATGCCAAACAGGTGAAATAATGATGCTGAAAGACTGAGAGAAAGTTAAAAAGCAGTTGACTTCTGGCTCTGAATATAAGCTAGAAGAGTGGCATTTCATCTTTGGACCTTAAATACTACAGAATAATTTGGGCTTTTTGACTTGGAGACCTAACACTGCTACTTTTATGGTGAAAGGAAGAATCCAGTCCAGAGTCATCCACTCTGTGATGTGTGGTATGAAATCCCACAGAAAGCAACTGAGAGAAAGCTGAAGGCAGTAGGAGGGATCTAACAGGAGTTTTTGGATCACCAGAAAGCTGGAGGAATCGGGGCAAAAGAAGGGAGGGCAAGTCTGTGAATAATAAGCTTGGTGTGTAATGGGGTGTTCTCAGAGGCCAAGTGTCTTTGTGTTTGGATGATGATGTCATGAGCTGGAGTGTCCGAGGCTCTCTGAGATGCAGCTGTGCCAGCTGTGTTCATTGCTGGATAAGTCAGCCATGAGAAAATAGGTGAAGGTCCCCAGTTTGGTTAGCCTGAACTCCCAAATGGCTGCTGCAGGGGCGAAACCAATTTCAGTCTTTGCTGACTTGAACCAAATGCCTAATTGTGGCAACTTTAGCACATCTTTCACATAGTCCTCTTTTATCATCCAACATGTCTCTTGTTTTCCAAGAGGAAACTGATTCTGTGTAGACAGCTGGGACTAGGAGCCTACCCTTTTTCTTTTTTTGGATTGAGAGTCATTTGCATGCACACTACATCTATTTGAGCACAATCCTCTCCAGAAGTCCTGTTCAGGAATCAATGTTTAGAATAATGGCTCTGCTTCCCTCTGAATTGAGCTGGTTAATAACTATTGCTGGGGAAATCAATCAGCTCTATGATATCTTATTACTTACGCTAATTTAATCACAAGGAATGGGTCATTGCTTCAGTTCAGAGGGTAAAATGAGTGTGTGTGGATATGGGAGTGTAGAGAAACAAGCAGAGGAGGAAGACTTCATGAACTGGCACACAAGGGGTAGAAATGGCATGGACTTTCCCAAGGCTGCAGGGTGGCCTATAGTGAGAAAACTTATATCCACTCTGTATAGTTCCTGCTAATCTATAGCTTATAGAGCTATTTTAAATGTTATTTTCATGTTCCAAAGAGTCTCATAGATGGAGATAAATCAGAGCTTTTCCTCACCCCCTGCCCTTCTCCATTTTCTCTGTGTCCACACAGGCTAAAAGAGGAGGAACACCAAGAGAGACAGACAAGCAGAAAAGATGTGCGACTTCTGTCAAGGACCTCTGAGCCCATTTCAAGTTCTTGCCCACCCAAGAAAAAGGTAAATGCAAAGGAACTGCTCATGTGTTGAGTGTGTAATAATTAGAAGGAAGGAAACAGCATGTAAATAGCGTGTCTGAAGAAATAAGCTTCATTTAGAAGAGGTGCAGATTCAGCCTGGTAAAGCTGCATGTCCGAGCGTTATCAAGTTCTTGTCTAGATTCTGGTTCCTTTCCTATATACCTGATGGTGTATTTAATGCCTTCCCTGTATCCTCTTGGTCCTAGTGGAGACTACTACTTTTGTCCATAGTAGATTACAGAAAGTAGATTAAAATTTCTACACACTGAACTCTTATCTGTATTATAAAACTTCTTCACAAAAGAGTCTTTCATTCAGAGAAAAAAAAAAAAAAAAAGAAAAAAAAGGAAGTATCTGTTTTCTAGTATAACGGAGTGCTGAGTTCCAGAAGCTAAACAAAGGCAAAATAAGTGTAGCTGTGTAGAAAGTTAGGCATCTCCATGATTCTTGTGTAGGTACTTCTCTCAAGCAGCCTGAGTTCTCACAACTGTAGATTTTACTCAGATCCTGTTGGGTTTCTCTGGTTTCCCTTCCAGTTCGAGGATGCAGGTAACACTGTTTTCAACTCTCAGGAAGGTAACACCTGTTGGGGAGCAAAACCTTTCTGATTGTCCAGTATATTGTAAAAAGCAGTCCATGTTGGAGGAAGGGCAGAGAATAGCATTTAGCAAAGTCTTAAATAGAATATTGTTTTGTGGTGACAAAACCAGATGTGTTTTTTAAAAGTACTGGCTGATCGTGCTTAATCCTTAAGGAATTACTGTCTCTGAAATGGTGGAATTGTTTTTAGTGTTGGTCCCTTCCTCAGGGGAAGAAAAGAATTGAAAACTGACCCATCACATTATAAACACATGTGAGACTGTTGCTGAATCTCTCCACCAAACAGCCCCACTTTCCTGACAAACAGATCTTGGACGCTGTTAGAAAAATAGAAAGCACTAGTGCTAATGCTGCCCTAACGTTATCTAATTCACTTTATTAACTAGGTAATGAACTAAAGCCATCATGGTCTAATTGAAATAAATACATTAAAACTGGGAATTAAAGTAACTGCATTGTGATGGTTTAGGGTTATTCATATTGCTTCAAAATGTTACTTTTAATCCAAACACTGCTGGACACATCTCCTTGTGCCCCAGGGATAGTACAAAGTATGTTATTGGCCTCTATTTTTGTACCCCATTTACTTCACATTCACACTGTGTCCAGATGATTTTTTTCTTAGCAAGATGTGATAACTTAAAAAGAAAAACCAATAAAAGAATGGGAGAAATGTTGAATAACATTAAAATAAGTAGAAAAAGTTAGGATTTTCAGAAACGCTCACGTTTAGCCAAACTCAGCTTCTAATGAATTTGATAGAGATTTTCTACTGAGGAATGATTTGGCTGATGCAGAGCTATTTTGAAATGTCTGCCCTAAGCTTATTTTTCATCAACTGCAGCATTTGATGCAATAATACTGAACGCATTTTAGTGAAGGTTTGCTCTGATCGTGGAGGGGTCCTCAATAAAAGATTTGTTTTGTCTGTCCAGCACACTGGTGGTCTGTCAGTGCTCTTAACTTTTGCGCATTTGCTGCATCCTGTTGCTTGGGGGTTCCATGTTAACTCCAGGTTTGTTCTGATTGTTGCATTGTGTTACACAGTTGAAAAGAATAGTAACTTTGATCTTGCAGGGGGTCAATTTCTACAGTTGTTACAGAGAGGCTTTTTCATCAGCAACAGTCAAGATTTCTGCAGCCCTAAGGATGCTCAACCTGTAAGGTCAGGGAGTAAATCTTCATACCATGCAAGTTGGTTAATCCCGAGTTTAGTTTCTCTTTTTTGGCTGACAAAGTGGGCAGCCCAGTGTTTATCGGTTTGCAGATATCAGTAAAGTTGCATAACTTAACCCAGACAAACCCCAAACAAGAAGACAATAAGTAATAAATAAATATGGAAAAAATATATTACTTATGTGTGAAACAAGAACCCAAAAGAAAGCCCTGTAACCTACTATACTCCTGAAATACTCCAATGCCTCTGTTAAGTTTATTAGTGAGGGCTGTGAGAACTTAACAGGAATGCTGGCACTGCCATTCTGCTCTGTTGCTGTACAGTTTGGGGAAAGATTAGTAACGGAGATCATTAATTGTAGGGCAGGGGTGCATGGAAATTTGGGGGCAGAGACAGATGTTTCTTTTAACTTTGATTTTTTAATTCTAATTAGTTCTATATCCCCTCTTATATAACAGGGTTCTGCTATCAGCAGTGTCAGAAATCAGGGCCTGATCCTACTTCCCACTGAAATCGATGGGAGTTTTGTCATTGATGGAGCAGCTGAGCAAGTAACTTGCAAGAATTCATTTATTCAACAAATCTGGCTGCTGCTTCTGCTTATCTCTATTGATTGTACTCATGTCCAATCAGGGTTGCAGCATTAGCTGCATTACCTTACAATAACAGGGAAATTCACTTGGGGCATGTTCTTACTGAGTCCTAGAAACCACACAAAGATAAACAAAAGGTTTATCCCATGCAAAGATGCCTTCAGTTTTTTCAGGGGCAGCTGCCTCTATTATTAGTTGTATATCTCAAGGAAGTGTATTCCCTTTTTGGATTTGCCAAACTAAAACCAGAAAGGTGAAGCGACTTGAGGAAGTTCAGCTGGTAGAATGGAAAGATGAAGCAGCAACAAATATAAACTTTGGGCTTGGGAAGCCTCATTTTGGATTTCAGTTCTGTCACCTGAGTGTAAGTCTGTCATCTGTCAAATGAAAGGGTAGAACATCTATAATTATAATTCTTGTTTGTAAATAACCCATCAAAGGGGACTTTTTCCAGGAGTGCAAAGCTTAGCACAGCACATCCTTTTACTTCAGAGTCTTGCCTGGTCCATGGGCCTGAAATCCTTGATTGCCATTGCTTGTTTTTCTTTTTCTATTTTGCTGACACCCTGAAGCTTTTGTTTTCTGAATTCCTTCTACACTTTCTATGACTTGTGATCACAAAAGCTAGAGCAACTTGGTTATTAACCACTTGTTTTCCTTGCTGGATTATCCTCTGAACAGTCAGCAGTTAGAAGGAGTCTGGGTCTGGTCCCCCTTAGTGCTGTGCTTCTTGTGGGAGAGAGGGAAGGAGGAGTAGCTGGTCACTGCTACTGACACAACTCGACACTTCTTCTTCTCTCTTGACACTTTTCCTTCCAGGCCAGGCCTTTCCTGGATACCAAAATACTCTGTCCTGTAACTCTGTGTTGAGAAAAACTTGCTCTGTCAAACAGAAAGCAATAGACTCTGCTTTGTTGTTTTCCTGTATGGTCATGAAGAGGGGATGTTGACATCAAATGTTTTACTTTTAATCCAAATCTTGCTGATATGGTTATAATTCCTTCTCTTTCAACCACATCCACCAATTTTTCTTTCTTTCTTTCTTTTTTTAATTTTTTTTTTTTAATTATTTGAAGAAAAGCAGAGCTAAGACACCGTTTAGGAGCAGTCAAACCTCTGTGGCTTTCTTTTGCTTAAAGAAACTGAGTGCAAGATTCTGTGCAAACAACTTGCTGTTTGTGTATATAAACTACTTCATAGAGACCTTGATCCTGCAAAGAGCTCTGTGCATAACCCAGTGAAACACAGGATTTCTGCAGAGGGCAAAGTTTATAAATACAGTTTACAACCCTGCCTGGATTACAAAACCAAACTGTTTTAAACGTACTGTTATAGTTTTAATTCCTAAATCCTCTACAGGTATGGGTATATAAGTTTGCTTTCTAAAGGTGTGCTTGATTCCGTATTCAGTGGCATAATTATGCCAGAGAAAATAATCTTTCCACAAGTATAACTGGGTCTTCATTAAAATTGTTACCGGTATAACTTAGCTGGTTTAAAAAAAAATAATGACAAAACACAGACCTGAATACAGTATCCTTAGTCAATGTTTTTATCAGTAAAATCTGATACATTGATGAGAGTGAATACTAACAGTGCCTTTCACAGTTAATTCCCGAGTGTGTTAGATTTCAGAATAGTAAAAGCAGTTGTTCAATGGGTTTTAGAAACAGAAGCTGATTAATTTTCACTTTCATAAGTGTTTGTTCTATAATTTAATCAAGTTTATTGCTTTGCTTTAAAAAGTATTCCAACAGCTCCAGGTACTTCTTGGTTTATTTAGTCCCCCAAATAGACATGGTGAGGTACAGTCTTTGCTGCTGTTAAATAAATAGACCAACAGTTTGTCTGCCCAATTTACCATTGCCCCAAGTGAGTGTTCTTCTGGTAATGGGGCTGTTGGGGAGATTACCCAAGTGATTGTTACCCATCCGTGTGTTTGCACACAGAATAATTAGTAGGCTTGTGAAATGCTTCCTTGAAATGAAGTTTGCTTTCATATGGCATTTGCTCATAGGAAATCCTGCTACTGAAAAATCTGGTCAACTGAATTCAAGTTTCAGAAGACTTTGAGCTCTTAGCTAAGGCAAGAATTGAACATTAAGACAGAATTTGGAAAGAGAGATTAAGCTGAGTTTGTTTCCCTGTCAGCTGGTTTCTTGAGTTGCTTCTCTGTTATCAGCAGAATAAAGAATGAAAGATGTCCTGTAAAGAGGAGCCCTTGGTTTCTGCTGGGGATTGCTGTGTTGTATTGCTGGGTCAAGTATCCAGATGTCACTGACTTCACAAAGCAGTACAGATGGAAACAAATGACAGCTCCCCTTTCTGCCTTGTGCTCTTGCAGAAGTTTGTTAGGGAAGCAATAGGTGACTGGAACACGTTGGCAAGCGGGGAATCATCATTAATTATAGATTAATTGCACTCATAAATAGCAGCCAGTCCCTGGTGAAATAGATGACTCTTTATTCCTCAAGTTGTCACTTGTTATATATTTTTTTGCATATTTTGCATGAGTTGTGGCAGAAATGTCTTTTCAGAATTGATCTACAAATGTAGCGTGTGGACAGAAAGATGAATGTGTCTCGAGAGACTTCCAGACAAAGGGCCTTGGGTCAGGCTATCGGAGAAAGGATGGGATCGGCTCTAGCGCACACAACTGAAATGGTGCAAGGTAGCCTGAAGGAAGTTCTGAACTTCTTTTGACTTTTAGTAGAAACTGAATCCCCAGCAAATTCAGGGTACTCTTCAAAATACTCACCGAAATTAATATGAAGAATATACACTAGGGAGAAGATACACTTTCTCCTTCTTTATTTCATGTATATTTTAAAAGTTATTCTCTCTCTTCATTCCCCCCCCCCCCCCCCCCTTTGGTTTCATTTCATAAATTTTATCTGAGGGAACTGGACTGATAAGATGAATGTTGTTGGGGGGGCGGGAATGCTTAAATTTTATGCACCAATTACAAACGTATCTGCAACATGAAGCGAGGAGAGTGAGCTAGTGGACTGGAAGAGCAGAACTGCTTTTGGATCAATAGACGAGCTGACATTGAGGCTTGAGGACTGATAGAAGTGGTGGAA
Source organism: Gallinago jamesoni (assembly GCA_025769975.1). Lineage (NCBI taxonomy): Eukaryota > Metazoa > Chordata > Aves > Charadriiformes > Scolopacidae > Gallinago > Gallinago jamesoni. The sequence goes on along the minus strand of JAOQGH010000005.1, from coordinate 12,140,717 downwards.
AGGATAGACATATTTGGCAGATTTCTGAAGACATTCAATAGCGACACCAAGATGGAGCTGATAAATCAATAGCTCTTTGGGCAGATTAGATTGATATTTTAAATGTATATGGAACTGTCCTAGCCAGGAAGACTGAAGAACCACTGAAGGAACAGATAAGCAGAAAAACATTAATTCATATTTCAGTATCAATTTAGTGCGGTTTTTAAAGGAACTGTGTGGAACGCCAAGCTGTTTTCTTTTCTGCAGCTGGGAGGTTGGATCAGATGTAAGCTTGAATTGCCCTCTTTCTCTGGAATTGCTCAGGCTGGTGTGGATTAAGTGAGCAATAATGATAAATTATTGTTGTAGTGAAAAAACATTTTGTGTGGTTGTAAATTAACAGCAGGATGGGATTGGGACTAGGACAATTGGGCAATACTAGTAGGGGTGGAGTGGAGGTTGGCCCCGTCCCACCATGTATGTTATCTGTGTTGGGGGTGTTTTCAGGAGCATGGGGATATAAAGGAAGGCATTATGGCAAACCTTCAAACCATGCCAGGTCAACGGGACTTAGAATCTCAAACATGCCTGACTTGAAGACATGGGGAGTTTTATCAGTGATTTCAATGGGAGCAAAACTGGCCCTTTGTACTACCTTTGACAAATCAGGCAGTTTCCTCATGCTATCAGCTGGCATAAATGAGAGAGAAAAAGTTACAAAGTGGTTTTAATCATCCTGACATTCCTGAGGTGATTTGCAACTTTTGCTGTGTTCTGATCAGCGTCAGGCTCTCCCACAGTGTCCCTCCATCTTCCCTGAAAACCTACTAGAAGTTCAACTTGAAAGGGTGGGTTTTTTTTGTGAGCAATACTGCTGTTGTGTTCACCAGATGTTGTGAAGCTAAATTAAAGGAGAGCTTGTACTAATGGAATTTCCTAGAAGTTTACAAGTGAATTATTATGGTTGGAAAACGTAGGCTATTTAATATATATTTCCATAGAGGCATGAGGGGAGGACTGTACTGAATAAAGTAAACGTATAATGATGAGAGGGGAGGGATGTCCTTGCTTTGCCTTCTCTTAGTTTGAACTTGATGGAAACTGGGTCAGCCTAAAGACAGATCAGCTATTTATCTGTCCAGATTACATTACCCAAAGTGGTTTGTCTGGTACCATTTCCCTTTCCAAGACTCACTGGCCTGGCCTGGCCTGCTCAAAAAGGATCTGTTACATGCTAAAATAGTTTTAGAATGATTTTATTTATTGGGGGGCGGGGGGGTGGGGGAAGATTGCTAAGAGGAAAGCGATTCCATGAATTCCATGATAGCTAGGTTAGAGTGAGCTTGTCTTTAACTGCAAATACCACTTTATTGTGTTTGCATGCAAATAGACGCCAGGTACCTGTGTCAGAGCTGAGGAGAATGTTTCAAAGTCATTTGCTTTCTGGAAAACAGAATAGCTCAGCAGGACTTGGAAGGCTCCTAACTTGAGATGTGTTACATACAGCGCTGATAAAATTGGTCTTTTACAAGTTTATAAGCCCTCAAAGTTCCTCTGAAAGATGGCTGTCTCTCTGCAAGGCCTCTTGCTGATTACTTCTAAATTGAGGTATGGTGTAATTAAAAGGAATGGGGAAATGAGGCCTGGCAACAGTGTAGGGCTACAAAAACCGCTTCTAGGGCTGACAGAAAGGATTTCTTTACTCAAGAAATCAACTCATTAGTAAAGAAACTGGAATATCACTTTCTCCACTAGATATTTGTGGTTGGACACTTGATATTCCTCCTCCTGACACAAATACTTCCTTCTACTTAGGTCTACCGTGATTGATTGCTCAAATCATGATCATATACTACTATGAGGCAGGGCTTAGGACCAACTGATTGCATGTCTCAGTTATTCTCTAGGCCCCTCAGACCCAGCAAGACCATCCAGGCTGTGCTGGCTCTGCCTCTGGTGGGTGATAGACCCTCCCTGACCTTGTGGTCATAGAGATCTGGGTGGAGGCTCAAGTGGTTCTTACCTGTAAACTAGGTGACTTTCAGTGCTATGTAATAGGTATTCTTTGGGCTCCCCATGGCTGGAGTGATAGCTCACGCCCAAAACAAAAAACTCTGGGAGGAAGCATTGGATTGGAGCAGAACATTTCCAGGCCAGAATATTAGTATGTGCGTGATAGCTGTTTCCTG